>JAWNOF010000005.1:776529-1498059 GCA_035046165.1 Drosophila rubida
ATTTAATATTTTTATTTAGATACATACAGTTTATGTAACGTACATTGAATTACTTACATAAGTAAATGTGATGATGTCCTGCACGTCTTGACGTTTTGGCTATTGAGCATCTTAGTGCATTATGTTAATACAACACTAAAAACATCTTTACATTCGTATATACATATGTACATACATACATACATCCATTCAGACGGCGTACATACATTTACGAGAATATAGATGTATGCATACCTACAAAAATACGCAAACACAGACGTACATGCATATGTTCATGAGGTTTTATGTTGTTTCCAAGAACTAACCGAAGTTTCGTCGTTAAATAAGACGAATACGTAAAAGTGTGAGTGCGAACGTGAATGCTTTGTATCCGCAATCACCATCACAATCCAGGCAAACAGGCAGGCAGTTAGTGAAGTCTCGGAAGGGAAAAGGGAGCAGGTCTCGGAGCATAGAACTCACATATCGCAGCTCTTGTTGTGTATTCAACAGCGTACCGAAGAATTTGGAACGACTTGAATAAGACGTTAAATTACAAAAGGAGCATAAGAAAATGCAACGTCGAAATCCACAGAAAGAACATTTTAATATTTTAAAGAACGATATACTCCCGCTGTGCTTCTTTCTCTCTCTTGCTCTGTCTCTTTTAGCTCACACAGAATAGTCGGGCTGGCGATCGTTCGTACAGATTCGTGGATGTCACTTCTGACTTTCCGAGTAATATATATTATACTTCACCACAGGCTGCAAAGGTCCGCAGACGACGATGTCTCTCTTAACTACCTTTCGTAAACAAAGTATACATGGGCATACCGCATACCGATAGATATGTACATATGTATGTATAGATATGGTCCTATAAATATGTATATTATAGGTTGAAATAAAAAAACTCAATTGAAAACTAAATTTAAATTTTCTTTTTAAAAAAGCCAACCGAATTTGAGTATTCTCTATTTTTAAAGAGTACTAAAATAATTTTAAACTAGTCAAAGTTGTTGTCTGCTGTGAAAATATTTATAATAATGCATTGAACTATTATTAACATAACTGGAATAGTTAAACTAAGATACGAAGCTGGAATAACATAACGCGGAAGAATCCAGAATTTTCTAATTATATTGTTTATTTTATAACTTCCATATGAGCATTCAAAACTGTTCATACGTTTCATACATTTATCATGCACTTATTTTAAATACAGTATTCCCACTTTCAACAGCGTATACAAATTTTGACAAGTTACTTAAATCACATATAGTTCGAATTGGAAAATGAGAAATTAGTGCATCAAATTTTAAAAGCATTGGCGTACAAAAATCGAATCGTTTGGCTTGCATTGATGTGTTATTGTATATTGATATAATAATATTTTTTTAACTATAAAAGTGTTACAGTTGATTTTTGTAATTTGTATTTCTCCAGCACAAGCTACATATTTAAAAGCTATTTAAAAATTGCAGCTAACCCCACTTCTTCACTTATAGTTATGTAAGTATGTATACCAGTTAAATTTTTTAATTGAAAATTAAAAGTGCTTTGTGATAAGACAGGGACAATTTTCGCGTGTGTGTGAGAATAATAACAATTTATAGACATCCTCACAAATTATAATTAGTGATTTAATATAGTTAAAGTAGAAATTTGCTAAAATCCAGACATATTGCAAGATACGAATATTCTGATCAACTACAAATATTCGAAAATTACTGGAGTGAATGTGTCATCCAGAACAAAGCATTTTATAACCAATATCAGTAGTAGTAATCTCGCGAATAATTCCTTTACATTAATTAAGAAATTAAGCTTAAGTGTTACTGTTTGGGATGTGGTCAGACATAACAAGAATTTTATGTATATATGTCATATATGTATATAATTACCAGCTTGACCCGCCGTTTCGTCTAAAATTTCGTTATGATATATAAACATTTTTATTTTGTTGACGTTTAGGTTAACTTAATAATTTAAGCACTCGAATGAAATCCTTTATTCTTTAGGTAATAGTTAATAGTTAAATAAATTTGCTCTAAAAATAATTGTAAAATTACAAATTTGAATATTACGGATAAATTTTTTGTGTTATGGTTCCGTAAAGTGTTACTTTTATTAAATTTAGCACTTAAAAGTTTTGAGTATTTTTCATACACACGTTACATTATATTCAGCGAAAATCGTGAATGTAAGTGTTCATTTAAAAATTTATATAGAAGGCAAAAGTACAATGATTTCAATGCTTTGGTAAACTTTACCGCACTTTGGTTTACTCCCTTTTTCATGCCTGCACACATGCGTATTATGGTATGTACATATGTATGCATGTATATACGTACACACGTATGTAGGTATGTATGTATGTACATGACGAAGACAGGCCAAATGACTTTATTTTCATGTCTTGCGTCTGAACCTTCGCTCGTTCCGATTTTAAGGGCTTAATTAGTCAGCATATTGGAGGCCAAACAAAGTAGTCAACGGAGTTGGTTCGCTTAATATCAACTCTCGTTCTCAATTCCAGTTTCTTTTATTATATCAACTCTGATGCTCTTGGGAATATACACATATGTATGCACACATACATATGTATATCGGTACAAACACACGAATTCATACCTACACATTAAAAGGCATACTTATACAAAACATTTCTGTCGACGAATACACATGTACATACATATGTACCTACATACGTAGACATACTTGCGCATAAAAATTCTTACATTGAGACAGAAAGATCATCACCGCCAGCAAAAGATGATAGCACTATTATATGTAACTACGTATATGTATGTTTGTGAGGGGATGCAGGAAAAAGGTTGACAAGAATAGCAACAACGAACTCAAGTAAATTGTTGCTTTCGTCGACCTTTTAACATGGATGGCTCAATAGGTTCGGTCGTACTGAGTAATTGTGCAAAACTGCACATATTGCACAATATTTGGGATAACATTTCTGTCTGTTAGTCAAAATGAAAGTTTATCTTAGCAACAACTTGTGTAAGTCTGAAGCATCTTATTTTTGTATAGAATGCGTGCACGCCCATTCATTTGAATTAAAACAAATATCTACTGAAATTCTAAAAATTTGGTCAAATACTAAACTTAAAATAAATTTATGCAAAATTCAAATCAATCTTTATGGCTACAATACTACATTTTCATTAATGAATAAAATTAGATCAGAACAGTTTGAGTGGACCGTGCAAGAAAAATTGGTTGGTAAGACTGTGAGTCAAAGTTAAGCCGCATCCGATACAATCGCTTGTTTACCTCACCCCTCTCTGCACTCATGTTCGACGGACACGACACTGTTCTATAAGGGCACCAGCTTTTGTAATAATGATGGTGCTGCTACTACTCTCGCTGATGAAGACATTATTATTTATAAGGCCAACCGCAGCGAATGTTCTGTATGCTCGTGACTGTGAAGAGTTGGGCATCTTTGAGTGCGTGCGTGCTCATCCAAAGATCGTATCATCATCAGCTCTTCTACATACATATTTCTCAATTGTACACATAATAAACATATTCGCATCTAAATATACATATACATATACATATACATATACATATACATATACATATACATATACATATACATATACATATACATATACATATACATATACATATACATATACATATACATATACATATACATATACATATACATATACATATACATATACATATACATATACATATACATATACATATACATATACATATACATATACATATACATATACATATACATATACATATACATATACATATACATATACATATACATATACATATACATATACATATACATATACATATACATGCATGATGAAAGGCAAGTATCAACATTTGAACTATTTATGAAGCTGCCGATGAAAACAGGTTGAATAGGAGGAGTTAAAAATGTGAAACAAAATGGCAAACGGCTCTCAACTTATAACATAAACCTTCTCTTAAGAAGTAAAGAACAGTTCAGAATCCTACAAAAAATAGTCACGCCCTCTATGAAATGAAAATAATCCACGCTCAAAACCATGAAATCCGTACAACAACAAAGCAAAACATCTCCGTTTTGTTAATCAAAAATATTGTACATTTACAGTGGCTCACACATTATTTCGTGTAGAGAAAAAGTTGATTTTCAATAGCTCGATTGATTTTTACTACAAACTGCAATTACTACAAATTTTTTAATCTTTGAGCTCACAGTTTATTTTGTGCAAGTAACATAGTATTAAAATTTAATACTCAAATGGAAAAATTCAAATCTGGTGTAGCCTTCCTTCCGTTAAATGATGTATTTAAAGGTGTTTCAATTGATAAAATTAACTTTTATATAGTTTCTTTGGGGGTTTTGTACAATTCTTCTATGAAAGCTTGTTTCAACAAATTTTTGCTGGATATAGGCCTCTTGCAAATAGCGTGATCAAGAATTGCCCAACAATTCTCAATCACATTATTGGCTGGCGACTGGGATGGTGAAATAATGGCATGGAAGCAATTCCAGATCTACCTGGGCTACACAATAGTCAATTTGTGTTCCACGCCCTGCTGAACTAGATTATCCGATAATATTTGGTTGTATATCCTTGTAACCATGCTCATATCAATAAAAACCAGATTCCCCACTTCTGATGCCAACATATATGCCCAAACATTGTGAACTCCTGCCTTTGTGTTTTCTCGTTGGTCATAAGTGACCCGTTTAGAGCTCCGTATTCGGTTGTTGTCAAATATAATCCATCCCATCCTGCTGAAATGTGCTTAATTTGGACTCGACCGCAGAAATATCATCATTTCAGTAGCCGATCGGATGATTTTTGATTTTGGTGTGAAATTTAAGTCCATATAGCAGGTTTTCCTAATTAGGCCACTAATGTAGCGATTCCGAGATATATAGGGTCCACAGTTAATTTTCCGATAATTTTCGATTGGCTTTAAATTTTTGGACAATACCTCCTCTACCTCCTTCCTCTGCCTCCATGAATATTTTATTTGGTGCATCCAGGGCGGTTGTTGTCATCCAATTTTACCAGACAAAACGTTGAATGATATATTGTACTGTAGTGGAACTTCATTTAACAATCCTGACAATTTTCCGCTAAGTTCCCCCCTTTTAAAGTGTCTTAAAACTTAAAACTGAAGAAACTTCAATTCTATAAAAAAAATTACACTAAAAAATTTTGCACGAAATAAGCTGTGATCTCTTATTCGCACTTTTTAGTGTTGTTTAGCAAATATGAAAAGCAATTCAGTAAGTATATATAAAATAGTTATCTATTGAATAAAAGCGCATTTAAATGTTTGTAAAATTCCTTTTGGTTTAAAAGTTATTCAAATTTGAAAGTCAACTATTCCTCTGCACGAAATAAGGTGTGAGCCACTGTACATTTATCTATGTATGTATATACATATGTATATTTTTTGAAGCAAGCAGAGTAAAGCAAACCACAACATTATTGACGTGCTCTTCTAACATGGATATTTTTGAGTAATGTCTAATTCATTGGTATCAAATGCCTTTATTGAACTAATAGAAATATTCAAAGACTTAAATAATATAAAGCTTGAAATGATAGTGAAATGTCTCTGCGAACTAAATAAAATAACATGTATTTCCGCACAACTTTCCACCCGGTAAATTAATTATATTGATCGCCGCATACAAAATATTAAAAAGTGAACGAATATTAATGCCAAGTTTATAAAATAGGTGGTCGTCAAACGAATGTTAACAATATTGCATCGACATATTTTTTCTTTAAATCTTATTTTAATCAAACCGATAGACTTTGTTTGTTAGGCTTTCCGATTTTTGAAAGCGGTGCATATCTCAGTCGTAGACCAACCAACGAACGATGGCATGTGCGTACACTTCATTGTGATTTGCTTTCGTTTACGTCTGCGTATATACACATTCGCAACTGCGCAGCCAAAGTTTATCACAACCCGTATTTATTCTTTAGCGACGAAAGTGACATATATATGTACATACACAGTGTTGGTAAATAAGATTCATTTCCGTCTTTTCTGAATTGTGAGTTTGGTGGCTTTTTAAATTGATTGGTGATTTAATAGTATATTCGCAAATGTGTTTTGAATGTCTTTCAGTATCCCAATTCTTTTAGAATAATATCATTTCTTCTGATTGGTCAATTAAAGTCAGTTATTTTTTTTTTTTTTGTAAATTGTCGAGAAAGGTTAGCAAAGACCCCAAGAATTTTGAAGACACAATCAAGAAACGTGAAGATTGAATAATATTATTTGCGATTTAATATCCATTTTTTTCATTTCAAAGCTGAGTCGGCAAAAAAACTTAATTTATTTAAAAACAAGTGAGAACGGGTACAGTCGAGCAAGAACGACTATGATATACCATGTACCATTTGACAAAATGAAATTTAAATCAAACATATGTAAAATTTTGGTCGTCTTATTTTACTTCCACTTAAAATAATAATACATGAAACCCAGCGAATATTAAAATACATCCAATTTAAAAGAGATCACATCAAAGGACATTCATATCATTTCATTGGAAAAACAGCAGCTCAGCTCTGTTGTTGGAATACGCATGCACACGCACACATACTAGCAAACCTGTATGTGTGCATGCATGCGTACGAATACGCTAGAAGACTAATGCTTGTTCTTGTTGCTTTGCGTATGTCAAACTTATTTCGCTTATACCAAAGCTAAATTTTATCCGATGTGAACCATATTTTGGATTTCGGTTAATATGATAAATAACTAGGAGAAGGCCGGGGAAGGAAAAAAACATAAACTTGATCTGCGTAGTTGCATATTACATCTAAATCCAAAGTATGGTTACTCTAGCTCTTACCATCTCTGAGATCTATGTAGATGTTCATATGGACAGGCGGACGGACGGACGGACAGACAGACGGACATGTCTAAATCGATTTTATTGTTGATTCTGAACATTTTGGTTGTAACAACATATGGTCTGCGACGTCTCCTTCAACCTGTTACATACATTCGAACCAACTTAATAGACCTTTGTACCTATAGGTACATGGTATAAAAAGTATTGCTAAAATTATTTACAACTGTACTGGCTTAGTTGTTTTAGTCGGCGTGGTAACCGTTTCAGTATATTTTGTGCTCCAAAATACAAACTTGTTTTTAAGCTATATTTAGTAGATAAATCCTTTTTCACACATTAGGTAGCAAACTTAGTCCTTTGTTTTATTGATAATACAGAACACAATAATCTAGTTTTCGCGTTTCTATATGTTTGAATGTGTAACACACGATATTGTTGTTGGCCATGCACGTGATTCGCGATTTCTTTAATTGTTAGTCAATTTGTTTAGTTCGAAAGAAAGAAAGCAGGGTCGTATTTTGGTCCGTTTCTATGTCTATGTCTACGATGCACATACATACATTTGTTATTTCGTCTTGCTCAATAAAAATCTCGAGAATGAAAACGACTTCTGTTGCTCGTGTAATGCATGTGACAATTTTTTGAGGTTTGCCCAAAAAGTATTTTGGCTTCATCGGTAATAATAGCTCCGATTTCGTAAATAGTTTTTAGTTTGTTTTAAATATTTTCAATACAAATTATAATAAGAGAAATTTAAAAAATATAACTCTTGCCAATTATAATATATAAACTGAGGGACGCGGATGAACCCATGAACTATCACATATCACGCTAACACATTACTGATAGAGCCAACGCACCTCTTACGTGTTTTTCGGTGAATTATAATGATATATACATATATAATCATCGATAAATTTGAAAAAGAATTAAATGTAATTTATTAAATTACTGAAGGCTTTTAAGAAAGTTCAATATATGAGCTTTAAACAAACTGATAAATGTAAATATTAATTAAAAAGTTTATAAATTCCAGCGTTTCAGCTTCTTATTCCTGCTTGTCAGCATCCTTATTTACGACGGGATATTCCAATTTGACTCCTGGTTCGCAGGTGAAGATCGGACAGCAGAATGGAAATTGTGCTGTCTTATTGGTTTTCTCGGTATCCAACTTGCACTTGTCGCTCGATAATGACAACGGCAAAGGCCCACAGTCCTCAACAAGTTCCAAAAGCCTATGAAATTACAAACAGTAGATGTAGTAGTGTAGAAATCTTAATAAATTAATATTTTATTAGCTGACTTGGACGGATTCTCTTCGTTTTGGACACATGTTGAGCGACCGCAAAATGGTGTTAATTCCCACGTCTTGCCGGGTTCAACTGTAGCACAGCGTGTCGAAGCAAAACACATTCCCGGAAAATCTAAAGAAAAGATTTCGCTTATTATTATTATTATTATTATTATTATTATTATTATTATTATTATTATTATTATTATTATTATTATTATTAATATTATTATTATTATTATTATTATTATTATTATTATTATTATTATTATTATTATTATTATTATTATTATTATTATTATTATTATTATTATTATTATTATTATTATTATTATTATTATTATTATTATTATTATTATTATTATTATTATTATTATTATTATTATTATTATTATTATTATTATTATTCAATACGAACAATTACGATTGTGACTCACCTCGAAGAACATCAGCCGGAATCAGACGCTTATAAATTTTAGTTTCATCGGTCTTTGCTTCAACTGTTGCTGTTGATACAATCTTTTCAGCTATCGAGCCGCTCAAATTGGTTAAAAAAGCGACAAACGCGAAAAATGCTACAAATAATATGGTCGTTACATTCATTTTATAATACAAATTCCGAGAATTGGTGTCAGTGGATATGTAACAAAAAAAATTAACAAAATCAAGCAATATTTGCAAGAGTAACGAACAAAAAACAAGTCCGCTTTAAGCGAAAGTGAAGACTAAATTGAAACTCTCGACTCAGTCTCACCACTATTTATAGACGATATTGCGCTTTGTGGTATTTCAAGTTTTTCTATTATTGTTTGCAGTCGTATATGTACATACATATATGTATGATTTAAATATGTGTATACACACATACATATGTACGCAGTCGTGTTTCAGCGCAAGATTTTTAAAGTCGAGCCTGAGCCGCTTTGGTGTTAGCGCTTTTATTTAATACTTCAACTTTGAAATTCATTCGTTCTAATACATATGTATATGTTTCAGGTATGCACGTAATGTTCTCTACACGGTAACCTACGACCTGGATGATTTTCACCAAAAGAAAGCGTTTCCTAAACAATATATACACTTATGTTCGATTCTTCTCATTTTAAGCAATAATTGTTATTATGGAAATCGTAAATTTATGGGTACACATTTTTTTTTGAGTAAATAGAATGAATTGACATGAGTTTAAGAAGACACCTTTAAATATGTAATCTATTTGAAGAAAGTCAAAATAAAAGTATTAATAATTAATTCCAGCGACGTAATGATTAAAAAGTCATTCCAACCAAGTAGTAACTTCTGCGAAACCATTATATATTCTTGATCAATGCCAACAGACGAGAAAAAATTGAACTTTTACAAAAACAATTCAGAATGGCGTAAGTTAGTTGGAACTGCCCTACATACACAAAGCTCGCTTTAACAGCTTTAGTGCTTTATCACACGACGTTTAACTTTATTGTCTGCAGTTTTACTCTGTTAAAACAGTTATGGATGTCCTGAACATGTTCATAACAAAATTGCAAACAAATCAATATGAAAAAAAATTTCAAATTATAGTCAAACAATCTTTAAACATATTCTCAATAGAATTGGTAGATTGGAACAATCTTTAAGCCTCTCATTAAAATTGGTTTATTAGATGTGAAGCGAAATCAATCGGCATCATAAAACAACATGATTTGACCTAGACCATACATACATACTTATATACATATACACAATTGCATTGATTTTATAAACTATGAATGTCATTCCTTTTTTCGATTAATACGAAAATTCAAGGAAACTTCATCTAAATTTTAGTGCAAAACTTCACTAAAAGTTTAAAGTCTGTTCTCAGATAGCCTAAATCAATTTTAGGTAGGTTATGTTTATTTTGCCAAAATACTCAGTGTGACTGCTTTTACTAACCTTGATATGCCTAGATTTGGTATAATGAAAGCGTAAAAGATATTTGAAGGAAAACAACCTAATTTAGACTGAATAATTGAAAATCCCCCTGTTTACAGCTGCTACCCATCGGATAAGATTACAAAGTCCACACATACATATATATATATATATTTTTTTTTTTATTCGGTATCAACCGCCAGCAGAAAGGCTGATTTGCAATGTTAACTTTGAAAAAAGAGATTAATTTTCTAGTTTAAATGTAATTTGACAATTCGTTTGATTTGTCATATGCAGATTAAATCTATTTCAAATGTCTATTTCGCCCACTGAACTCGAAAAAAAAAAACAATTTACGATTAAGCTTAATAACAATATTAATTATAGTCTCGAAAATCCCTTAAAGTTTAATTGTGATCGAATGAAAGCTTGAAAGTTATTCACGAAACAATTTTGAATTGGAATATCCATCGATATGCAGCTGTACATGCTTAGTTGTTCTAGAGGATAATGTGGCCGTATGTTATATATTTTATATTCTGGAATATTTTGAACTTAATGGGAAATCAATATACCGACTATGCAATAATAACGAAAAATATTTTTGGTATAAATATGTTACTTTATTCAAACTGGATTGCGGGTATTTCACAGAGAGCTGAAGCTTTCGGAATTCTCAAAAAATACATCTTTGTATCTGGTCTAAGATAAACTAAATAAATTTCATTTGCTAGTGCTACATATTTAAATAATATCTATAAATGTGAACGTGACCGTTTTATCAACAACATCTCAACAAATAATAATATTGGGTATTCAACTAGAACAATACTTATTATTTAAGATAAATAAAAATCATAATTTCACTCTAGTTATGTGTCATTCATATATATTTCAGTTGTTACAAACAAAAAAAATAATTACAATTATTTTCGGTGTGACCTGTAGAAAGGAGCACAAATTTTGTCTGAATACACAGCACAGCAGCAGAAAAATGTATTTAGGCTCACTACGAATCAGAAATTAAAATAAAAGTGCATGACTACGATTTTTGTGTTGCTGAATGTATCAATTAACTCTGTGTTCGTTGTATTTTCTTATTACAACAAATTTTATTCAATATTGACTGTAAATATTAAATTGTTAATGGATGTTCTAAGCTCGATTATGCGACCAATAACATATAAAAATCGATTAAATAAGTATCGATAGACATATAGCTGCGAGCGTAACACGTCAATTTTTAGTTCTAAAGTTGGTGTTGCATCCCACTTTTTGAGAGGTTTTCGTAATTGGTTCGTTTGAAAATAAGTACAATGGGGTTGACAATTTCGAGTTTGCTGACGCGGCTTTTTGGCAAAAAACAAATGCGCATTTTGATGGGTAGGTCATAGTATCCAATTAATATATATATATATGTGTGTAAATATTGTGAGTCGTTAAGCAGCCACGCAAATGTGTAATAAGTTACAGCTATAAATTCGTGCAATTTAAAACTACTCACAATAACATGTATGTACATAATTATTAATTATATCTTTATACATATTTATTAATTATATTTAATCTAAATAAAAAAAACAATATTGGAAATATTTGCATAGTTGGCCTGGATGCAGCTGGAAAGACTACCATACTTTACAAATTAAAGCTAGGCGAAATTGTTACAACAATTCCAACCATTGGCTTCAACGTGGAGACCGTCGAGTATAAAAATATTTGTTTTACCGTGTGGGATGTTGGCGGTCAAGACAAGATTCGACCGCTTTGGCGTCATTACTTCCAAAATACACAAGGACTTATTTTTGTTGTCGACTCGAATGATCGTGATCGCATTAATGAGGCTGAAAAGGAACTTCAAAATATGGTACATCATCATTCTGAATATTTGAAATTTTTATTCCGTTTTTATTTGTTTGTTTTTTGCTGCAGCTACAAGAAGATGAGTTAAGAGATGCTGTGCTATTGGTTTTTGCCAACAAACAAGATCTTCCGAATGCCATGAGTGCTGCCGAGTTAACTGATAAGTTGCATTTAAACCAATTAAGAAACCGTCATGTAAGTAACAAGCAATTATTTTCCTTATCAATATTAATAGATTTGGGTTCTTATTCTTTATGCAGTGGTTTATTCAGTCGACTTGCGCTACACAAGGTCATGGCTTGTACGAGGGACTTGATTGGCTTTCAGCTGAATTGGCAAAAAAATGAGTATTTAACCCAACGGCAATGTTATCCGACCACTAACATTTTGTTTATAATAAAAACAAAATAATTTACTAGATTTTAAATAAATACTTGTGTGTAAAACAATAAATTACATTATATTCTCTTCAATTTAACAGAAGTAGTAATGATTAGACCAAAGATTTAATGTGATTTAAAATCAGCGTTTACAACTGAATTTTGTGATATAAAATATTAAATTTCTGTAAATAATTATTTCAATCGATATTATTAGTTTGGATTTGTAGTATAAGCCCGCAACTTCAAACAAAGAGATATCAGAATTTGAAAATGGATCAAAAGCGATGACTAACTTCTGTGGCATCATTTATCACAAACATCATTGAATTTCTAAAGCATTCAATATAAATGAATTAATAAATTAGTTCTGAAATTGCGTATTCACATAAAAAAAAACAGACAGGCAATGGTATCATTCTAATAAGTATTTTTCATATGTTCTCAGCAATATCACCATTCTACATAATAGCAATAGAAATTTAATCATATTCATTCGGTATTCGATCACACACCGGCTAAGACCATACATGACCATTACTTCTAATCGAAGCATCAAATTATACCTGGTTGCGAGTTCATGGGGTAGATTCTACCTTCCACATCAACCTGAAAACTTCCAAACAAACGTGGCTTAAATACGTGATCAGGCAAAGCAAAAAAGTTGATTCCAGCAAATTTGCCAGAGTCGAACATTCAGTCAACCATACAGGATGACCATTTAAAAACTTACCATGCAGCCAGTGCTAAACTCTATAACCAAAAAAACAGGACACCATCCCCCCCCACTCCGTTCACTATTTGAGACATTGATAAAATTGGTCGTGCTGACGTTGAGCTAACCAGTGCTAGCACAAAAAGCCGTTTCAAGCACCTGGCTCGAATGGCGTGCTAAATAAATAACGCCTTAAAAGCGTGCGGTATTATTAATATGAAATCTCAAAAAAACTGCTTCCCCAAGTCTGGAAAGGGTACCGTTCCTTGTTTATGCGGAGCACGACATAACTCGTGGGCATAGCGAATAGAAATATTATTTGGTCTATGCACTTGGTGTAAAACTTGCCTTAAAAATCGTGCTCACTTAAAGCTAAACCCAATATATTTAAATGCACTTCGTAATATGATTGTCAGCTATACCAACACCGCCATAAGACTGAAGCAATTCCTGACAGTGGACACCATGTACTCGAAAATATGGCAAAGTGGAAGATTGTATGCAAAGTTTGTCATACATGGTGCCTACGTATAACAAGTATTAACTTGGTGACGCTTGACGAACTTGAACGTGCATATTATGGCGTCAATGCCCATAATGTCTAAAATAAAGTTCTATAGTTTAATGATGCTATATGTATAAGGGTAGTTATCGTTGGGGCAATAACGCCCTTCGAAATTTTGAAATATCAACATAAATTTAAAGTAATGCTGCTCATATTTCGTCCTTGCATAATCACTTCATTAAATTCTTTAGAATCGAAATCAATTCACAAAGATCTCAAAACACATAATTTTATTTTTTTTTAACAATTAACGATTTAGACAAAACAACAGTAGAAATTATGCAGCATTGTTTGCTTAATAATTATGTAAAACTGAAACTATAATGGTGTAATACATATATGTAAGCCAGATACTGCAAATGAAAAACATTTTAAATGTATTTGAGACTTAGACTTAAATTAAATATTGCAAACAATATATTGTATGTATAATTACTCACTGACAAGTGAATTTACATATATACAATTTAATTGGCTATTTCAAACAGCATTGGAATGCATTAAAATGGGCTTGCATGATTAATTATTTTAAAATGTGATGTCTTATCTCTGTGTTACACCATGATTTAAGATGTAGGACAAAAGATGAAATATAACATTTTAACAATAATACTTATGTCAATATATACACCTAATTCATGCAACACTATTGCATGCAAAGCGATATAATACTAAACTAGATCTCAATTATTTTGAACTCCGGTTCGTTTTTTTAGTTCAATTTTAATGATTTGGCAGTTTTCTAGTTTCAGAGGTGATCAATATCCAATGTTTCAGGTGTCAGGAGCATTGGTTCACTATGGGGTGACTCATCCACTAAAGAAGACAGCGAGCCATTTATCATTGAGCCTGTTATGTCCACCGAATGATGCTGGCCATCATCATCATCCACCACACAATCATGTGATTGCCGTAATGATGAAAGTAACGGATCGTGATCACCAGTAGTATCACATTCATTGAGCATTCTAAGTGCATCATTATTCTGTTTTTTGCTGTGATGCTGGTGGGAATGCTGTTGCTCTCCTCGTTTTGTTCGATGATTAGTGTGGTTTTCAACATCAACAAATTTGACTTCACTGTGTACACTACTGCGCTGCTGAATATCTATCGTCTGCGCTGCGAAACTATTACAGCACTGATGCAATTGTGTTGAAAGAGGGGAATGTGGTGCAGACAACAGATGACTGCTATGAGAGGAGAGCATTGGATCGCCTCCCTGCACTGGGTGTTTACAATCCTCCATCAACTCGTCAATTTGATTTAAACCCAGATTACGTCCGTTACTAATCAATGGAACCTGCAAAACACAAATAGAAATTCATTTCTTTCGATTATAATTTAAGTAGCCTGCTTTTCCTGCATCTTCAGTTTAAATTTAATTTAATTTAATTTAGTTTGATAATTAAAAAAATTAGAAGAATAGTTTGTTCAATTAGCTTTTATTGTTGGATCAAAAATAAGAGCGAGAAATTTATTTAATATATAGATTGTCAGTTGTACTTTATAGTTTCAATTTATTTAGTAATTTATTTAAAGAAATGCCAGATTTGGCATGAAATAAGCTAGTCCTAATTTAAGTTACTTCACTACCACTTTCACTACTTGTCTTGTGAGAGTTGAGCCAATAATGTGAAAGTTGAGTCAAAAATACGAAGATTCCAAACAAAAAGGCTTTACATACGCACTTTATTGAGTACATCCTAACTTCCACCGTTGAAGAAAGTTTTACAAACAAAACAACAATAACCTTTTTTAATTATTTCACATATGTTAACTGACATTTTACTAAACAAAACATACCGTGCTCTCAATGACATCCTCCATTTGACAAGAGGTAGAGTGGCGATTTTGTTTCAAGGAGGTAGACAAAGGCGAAGGATTAGAACTGGTGCACTTGAGATACGCGATGGAGATGGAAGATGGTGTTGGCGCTGATGCTGATGTCACATTGAAATCTGACATAGGAATGCCATGGGATTTGGCCTGCATTTCCAATTCCTTAAAATTAAATGTTCAAATTAAATTATTTAATTAGTATGTAATATATTTACCCGAATGCGTGAAGTCAGCTTTCGGTTTTGAAGTTCCATTTGGCGTTGTCTGGTTTCATTTTGTCTTAATCGCGATACTTCATGTTTTAAGCATTTGATATAATCGACGGAAGATTTAAGAATCGTACCCTTATTTGGACGTATGTCACGTACAACTTCGTAGAAAGCTTCGCTTCCCTTGGGTAAGAGTGTGCCCAGCTCTTTGATCCTATCATTAATGTTAAAGCGGCGCCGTCGTTCAACTAATTGATAGAGAATACATCTAGATAAAATGTAAAGTAAAAATCAGTAAATTTACTCACTCATATTATGATTATCTTTTTTCTGTCGATCTTTAGCCAACGCATTTATTTCTGCGTCTGTCAAATTTTGGGGCTCTTGCTTAATTGACAACTCCGAATTAAAGTTTTTATCAAAATTGAATGAATCATTTTGAAGAATGTCATCAAAAAGATCGTCTGCCTGCAATGAAATCCAAAGCATTATATATTATACTAAACATCTGGATTGTCATCTGCGAAACTGGCTAGTTTGATTTTAAATCTATAGTTACGAATAATAAGGAAATCAGAAGGAATGTGATGATTTAGAACCTGCGCGTAACAAGTTTTTGCTTAATGTCGCTTGGTCCACTTGAACGTGCGTAGTGAGGAATTCAATATCGTAAAAAAAACTAAACATGTGGATACTGTCAGGACATATTCACTCCCTCCCTACAGGCCATCGTTCAGTAAATCTAGAACCTAGGTGCGACTGACATATGTTATGTACCCGGCTAATAACTTAGCTTATATAATCAGTTATGTATACCACGAAAATACATTGCTTGAAATATTTAAAACTAGGTTCCGATGAGAGGTTGCAATTTACACACACAGAAATTGCCCATAAAATATGTATGTCTTTCGCTAGTAAAAGTTTATCGAATTTAACCAATATTCCGTAAACACAACTATACCAATAGAAAAAGCGAAACATTCAACGGATAGTTTAATAATATTTAAGGAAGTTAATGAAAGCTTAACCGTAGAATGACCCACAAATTCTCATACAAAAGGGTTCTTCCACCCCATACACCAGCTTAACCTACTAACAATTTGTTAACATTTCAGCGTTAAAAGATATTCCATTGACTATTATACCTATGATTGGAGTTCCACTTATAAAAAGATCTTTACTTCGAAGCTGATCTCATATTTGTAGATGGCAATATTAAAGATTTTGATTTCAATTTACGTTAAATGTTAAAATTTTCACGTCAGAGATACATTCTAACTTTTAAAATATAAGTGTTAAATTCTCACTTTTAGAATTGCTCGCTCATTTTTTGACCTGAGTAGTTGGGTAGTGAAAAAGTGAAAAATCGTTGTCCGTAGACTTTCTCTGAATTCTGAAATACTATTTTGATATGCTTTTCTTAGCCATAACAATTATAAAGTGGCAATGCTAATTATACCGAAGATACGGTGACTTGATGATTACCATCAGGAAATATATTCTTTTATACAGTCAATAATCGGTTTGCAAAGAGTAAGCAATTTATGGCATTTGAACCAAAGTCCATTGCACTGTCGTTCACAATCTTACAAGAAAACCGCAAAGATGTGAAATATAATTTGATCAGAGATAAGGATTCAATCAAATTATTTTTTATTAAAACACTTAAGTTTGCAAACATATCAATATAATTTTGGAGTTTGAAAATGTTTTTAAATGTGGATTTTAGAATGGTACATACAAAGTTCAGGAGTTCATGTTTCGTTGGTTGACAATAAAAATTTAAAGTCATAAGCTTGCTCAAGGGAAATTATGTAGATATTAGTATTCGATTTCAAATTATTTAAATACACTTACGTCGCTATCAAATGAAGGCAGCTGAAAGCAATAGATAAAAATTAAAATTTTATATTTGAAAAGATTTTTACTATAAGTACGAACTATTATTATATGCAACTATTGTTATATGCATCCTCAATTTTATCTATTTTGACTTTATATTTCAATTCATATTATAAATATCTACATATTGCACTTTTCTAGCTCTAAAACTGTGAATGTACACAAGGGGGCGGGAAAGGAAAAAAAACATAAAGAGCTTTGTTCGCTTAAATGTCACGTTTAGTATTAATGGGTTAATATAAAGACAACCCAAATTATCCCAAAGTTCTTATTCATTCACACGTATATTACTTCTGTCAAATTAAAACAAAATGATGAATTCTATTATCATCTGCGTTTATAGCTTTTAGTTGATAATAAAATAAAAAAAATTACTTAGACTTGAAAATTACATCAAAATAATAAATATTTTCGAGCAATTCAAATTGGTATGTTGTCTTATGGAAACTTATGTTCAAATGTATACTAAGTAAATTAATAGTAAAAATGAAATAAAATTATTAAAATTCCAATATGACATTAGGATGTTAAACCCAAATCTACTTGGAAACACTTTACCCCCGATTGTGGTTTTATCAACTAAGTTTAATCCACGTTAATTCGTTAAAATAAATTTACTTAGGCGTGTCCATAATTTTAATATAGAATTCCCTACATACAGTTGTCAATCATGATTATTTTAGCTCGATGATTCAAGTTTTTTAATATTTCATACAAGTAAATCAATTGGACAAAGAAAATATAAGTGTAAAAACATTCCTAACCTATAATATATATATTCCTATATATATATATTCCTGAGAAACACATTTGTCACTTACCTCTGAAGCACTTGTTGCTACTGAGCTGAGGCTTGGTGACATTGGGGCCGATGTAGATTGTAGTGGACTGGTTGTTGTCACCCCGGGAATGTTGGATGTGCGAATTGAATTAATTACACCACTAGATCGGGTTGTTGTTAAATTCACTTTTCCTGAGGAAACAGTTCTTCCACCATTTAAGCCTGCACTCTGATAGTCCATACTGGCATTGTCAAAAAAACTAGTATTGCAATTTCCATTACTTGCACAGCTACTGCTAGTGGTACCGACGAATGGTGAAAATTGTATGGAATCTGTATCTGAATGCATTGATTTTCGGATAACATTTGCATTGACTGTAACTGCATCACCGCCAAAACTATTCGGTCGTTCAGTGTGAACATTTTCGTTGACCATCGTGGTAAATTGTAGATTACCAGCTGAGCTAGAAGTGTTTGCTGATTTATTCTATAACAAAAAATGCAATTAATATGTATACTCTCAAGCATAAGATAATTATAGTAAACTCACTTCAAAATTTTGCGAACTCCATGCCGATGGCTTAAACGATTCGCTCAGGTATTGCCTAACTTGATTTTTTTGCTTTTGAATAACATGATATCTTGTTGGGTTTTCAAGCACAGTGCTAACCTGTAACAATATTTAATGATATTAAAATGGACAATTTTTTCAAAATTGTATTCTAAAATAAAAATTAATTATATATTTTTTTTTTAGTTTTTTCGCCAATTCGATTATTAATCAAATTATGGGGACCTGTAAAAACTTTCATTTCTAAATATTGTTATTTTTTTTTGCAAAAGAAAGTATATTCATATATGAAAGCTAATATCAACAAATTTATGGAAAACTTGCAAAACATTTCACGATAATCATACAAAATAGTATATATGCAAAAATATTTGCCTGTAGCACTTGAGGAGGTACATCAACACCAATGCTTTGCAAGGGCACTTTAAGAGTAACTGGACTGGAAACAGGTAAACGGTCTTTATGATTAAATTGCGATTGCTCGAAACTTGATGATCCGCTCCCACATGCACTGGTGCTAGTGCTATCAAGAACTTCAGATTCCATGCAATTGTTGATCATAGGTTGGAACGCATTATTTATCATTCCTGCATCATGTTGTTGATGCATTAACATTTGTTGTTCTTGCTGCTGTTCGCGTTGAAGCTGTAGCTTCAACTGTGTACGAGATGTGGGCGTTGCAGTTTTAAACGTTGGTCTATAAGTATAAAATTAGGTCGTATAAAAATAAAAATACAAATTTAATTAATTATAAATATTATATTATAAGTGAGCTTCAATGTATACCTACCCACCCGTTAATGGTGGTAGTCCCACAATTCGAGTATCTTTGGTTTCTCTAACTGCAACAATATCACCACCCAAATCTACAATGCTTGGATCCATTTCGAGTATCATTTCCAAATCCTTATCTATACCAACCGTAACACGAATATTCGTTGTTTTTGTAACAATATGTTTATCCTCTCTACTACTGATTATTGGACTTGCATTGTTTTCGCCAAACTCCATTAATATTGATGGCTCCACACCGACCTCGATTGCCGCGATACCTAAAGAATTATTTTGCACAGACTGTTCTGTATTTTGGATTGAGTTTAATGGAGACATCTGCAGTGTTTGAACTTGTTTTAAAAATTTTTGGAATTCCTCTAGCCGTTCATTTGAAGATGGTGATAATGGTTTTGAGTTGGTAATTACACTTTGTATTGCATTTTCTTCTGATCCTCGACTAAGATCCTTAAGATTATGCGATTGGTCAATAAATATGGTATCTGGATCAAGTTCTGATTCCTTAGAATGCTCTTCTTCACCCTTTTTCGTTTTCTTTACCCAATAAGAAAACATTTTTTTACAATAAACTTTAGAACAATTTTGAAATATCGCAATATTAGTTGGTTAATGCTCTAACTCAATCCCAAAGGCCTTGAACTTGCTTAGTCAGAATTCAAATGCGGAAAAACTGATATTTCTATGAGAGTACAGTTAAAAGCTAAAGAATTTTATATATACAATAGAAACAAACGATTAATAAAAGGGTGTTTAATTAATTGCGTAAAAATATTTCAATTTGTGATATAATGAAAACCTAAAGAAACAACATCAGCAACAACAGCATTCGAAAAATCTGCGATCATAAATTTAGTTATAAATTTGTATAATTTATGTTTGAGGACCCTGTTTCCATGATGACAAATACCAGACATACATAGATGGTCATGCAGTTACCATGTTTGCATATACATTCATAGATATACACATATAAATTTTGGCTATTGTATGCACATGCGCATTATTCTTAAGTGTATTCAGTGTTGGACATTGAAATAATTCCAATGTACAGTTATAACTTGAAAATAGTTTACCTTACTCGTACTACACTTACAATACTCATACTGATACATAGGCAGTCCGTTAAATTCCAAATATTTCATGAATTTAAAAAATGCATACAAAATTGTTTCCAAAATTGATTGCCGCCACATTGGATTGCAACTAGAATTTCAAAGATCATCAAGATTTAAATTGATTGCAGTCACATTTGAACTAACTACACTTTCATAGATCGAATTATGCTCGTTTTTTGAATATTCAAAATTTAACTGCTTTTTTTGAATGCAGAAAACCATAATGCCCTAAGAGAAACAGGTATAAAAATCGTTTTAAAACTTAAATGAGTTTCAATGATAGGGAACAAAATTTGGGTTATTCGAAGGTGAATTTTTGTTAACAAATTACTATCGATCAGACTAGCTATTTATCGGATCGAAAAAAAAAACGAGAAAGAACAGATAAAGATAAGAAAATGCCTTACAGTAATCACATCTTAGCATATCGGCAGACTGCAGTTTAACAGCAGAGCGTGCTAGTGCTTAGTGAAATCAAATTTGAAAAAAAAATATTTTAAAATTTATTTCGTAAATTAACTATCGCTGCAACTAGTGATCGATAACCTGCCCCTAAACGATTACAAGTGAATGCCACATGCTAGATCGTATATCGGTCTTTTTATCATACTTATTCTATTTTGAAAATAGAAAAAATTATGATTTAATTTAAAAAATGAAATTTTAAATTTACTAAATAAAATTGTTTATATAAAAAAAGCTGAAATGATTTATGCAATAAAATTTGAATCTGATATTTTTCCCGTTACTCTTGGCATTTTTGATGTACATATTGTCAAAATTTTCATTTTACAATAAAAATGCTTAAACATATATTTAGGATAAATACTCACTACTAGTATATAACTATTCATAGGATACAATTCAGGTTGACTCGCAACTTTTGTAAACTAATCAAAAAGCTCATATTGTTCTACTACGGTGGTAAGTTTGAAATTATGAAAATTAGGTTTTCGCCTTCGGCTCAGGATGCTCATCCTGATATTTTACTATTGATGATTGCTGCAGCGGCGGCTCTGACGATATTATAATAAAAGTCGTTCATTAAACTCGAATACAATCTAGTTTGAACATTGCCAAATATTTTTGAATCGTGGTTTTGCTGTTTTTGTTTTTATAGACAAGTGATTTATTGCAGCAATTTCTGATACATTTTTTTTTATTTAAGTGTATACATGATTAAAATTTCATAAAGTATAACTATCTAGTGTAAAAATATCTGTTTCGACTTTTCATATAATCTTTAAAGTACGACTAAAGACGTTGAGAAGACCAAATGTTGTCAATTATATTGTGTTAAAATTTAGCCCACTAACATTTACAATTTAAGTTATACGTAAGATATTGAAGGCAAATAATTAAAATATAGATATAAGATCGCAAAATAAATACTCAAAGCTCAATTTACATCCCAAAACTTAAACAATTCCACATATAAGTATAGTGTGGGCCAATGAGTTCTGCCATGAAAACAGAGCAAATCAAAACCTACATACATAAATACATATGTATGTACATAGATAAATACGGGCGTAAGCCTTTACGGATGTGCAAATTTGTTTAACACATTAATATCATTGGTGGACGTCAACGACAAAATTGCCAGTGTTAAACACTTTGCGCACGCCCTTTAACATATAATTTGTACATATATACACCCTACGTGGATATAGATGATGTTATTGGTATTGATCAAACCAATTCTTAAAAATTCTATTATATTCAAGCATACAGGTATACATATATATATATATGCTATATATACTTAATAAATATAATTTATTAATACCATATTATATTTATATATATATATTGTATATATGTCTATACACATACATATGGTATGTACATATTTATGGGTGAATCCCGAATGGCGATAAGATAATAAAAACAGCTTAATTATGAACAATATTCAACCGAATTTATACAATTATGTATGTGGGTATATGCACTATTGTTTGTACAATACGTACATATGTGCGATAAAATCCATGCATACTTATAATCCCTATGTACTACATATATGTACATATGTATACTTACATTTCGTCTGTGCGCAGTGAACGCGTTGACTTTAATTCATAGAATTCCACATTTTCCGTATTGCCTGCTACCATTACGTTGGGCAGGAAATCCATATTTGAATCGTTATCGTTTAGCAAATTTAAATTTAAATCAAATTCTAAATCGAAGCCCAGATCAATACCAGATTCAGCCATGACTCTGAAGCGCTGATCGTATTTTGCTCTTGTATGTGAATAACTTTTTTTGCATAAGTCAGAAAGACATGCATACGAAACAGTTCGGAAGGTTTATTGAAATCAGTTATCAAATCTAATTAAAATCAGTTAGTCACATTTTCGCAAAAATTTCCACGTAACTTTAATACTGGAAGTCCATAAGTACAAACATTAAAAACGTAATCGTAAAACCAGCACCACGATTGATCGCAACAATCCTCAACAATTAATTAAAACATAAGTTAATAATTATTAGGTGGCATCGTCAATGAAAATAGCTATCTCTTTCGCGTTGATAGCTATTATTATTACAGTCCAAGTCCGTTCATGTCAAAAATAATAGTGTTTTCCCTGTCTCACTTAACTACAGTTCATGCAAGTTAGAGATACAACCTTATTTTTATTACACCATACTAATATCGATAGACTATCGATACTGTATTTGACAATCGCGATACACATGGTAGATATTGAGATTTTCTTAGTATCGATAATTTCATATAATTTTCATCATTGTTTGCTGACAGTGTCGATAAAAATTTTTGCTGACAAAAATTAAGAAAAAAATTTTCGATTCAAAGTTTAATTTTAATAATGTCTATGTCATTAGTTAATTTAGTGGTATAGGATATTTTGGACTTATCTATTGTAAATATTTATATCGACCGGCAGTTGCATCTTAAAGTACGTCATGTTTAATGACAAAAATATACATACATATGTGTAGATATGTAAAATTTTTGCCATTTCGGTTTTCCAGTTTGCAATTGTACTCTTATTATTATTTCATTTGTTTTTCTTTTTCCACGTCTGCACACTTGTTTGCATTTTTTAAATCGTATAAATATCAGTATTTGTACATAAGTTGACGCATTGTAGATACATAATATATGTACATGTATATATGTTTATTTATATTATATATATGTATATTATATTTATGTTAATATATATTTCTGTATGTTTTGCTATAAATTTATTAAATTAAACTATCTCGATATTATTAATTTAATTTACTACAGACGAAACAATAAATCTGGAAAATGGACAAAAAGATCTCGTCCACTTCACAACCGCGCATTTTAAAGAAGAAACATTTCCGTGTGAAGCATCAAAAAGTAAAACTTTTTCGAGCCAATGAACCCATTCTCAGTGTATTTATGTGGGGAATAAACCATACTGTAAGTATAAAACAACTGACTTATTGGATTTATATAATAACAATATATATTCTAGATAAATGAATTAAGCCATGTAAACATACCAGTAATGTTGCTGCCGGACGATTTTCGGGCGTATTCCAAAATTAAAGTCGATAACCATTTATTTAACAAGTAAGAACGTGTTGCCGATGCTAATAATGTAAACTGAACAAATTCCAATCATTTTCATGCTTATTTAATCGGTTAATAGGCAAACTAACAATTAGTATTATATTAAATTAATCGAAAATTCATTGAAAGTAAAGATATTTATGCACATATCTGCAATTCTAAATTTAGTTTTTGTAATAATGCATTAATTTCTTTTCTTTGTGTATAGAGAGAATATGCCCTCACATTTCAAGGTAAAGGAATACTGTCCACTTGTATTTCGCAATTTGCGTGAGCGATTTGGGGTCGACGATGTTGACTACCGTGAATCCTTGACCAGATCACAGCCAGTGCAAATTGACTCGTCTGGCAAATCAGGAGCACAATTTTATCAAAGCTACGATAAATTCTTTATAATTAAGAGTTTAAATTCAGAAGAAATTGAACGTATGCACGCCTTTCTTAAACATTATCATCCTGTAAGTTACAACTAGGTTTTTCGAAAAACTACAAAAAATAACAAATCTATTTTCTCATGCAAAAAGTATGTTGTTGAAAGACATGGCAAAACACTGTTGCCCCAATATCTGGGCATGTACAGGATAACTGTGGAGAGCGTGCAGTACTACTTTGTTGTTATGCGTAATGTTTTCAGCTCACAGTTAACCATACATAAGTAAAGAAAATTTTTAATTGTAGCGAAACACATTTAATTGAATATATTTTTTTATTATACAGAAAATTTGACTTGAAGGGAAGTACAGTTGATCGTGAGGCTTCTGAAAAAGAGCTGGAGAAACATTTACCGACATTTAAGGACAATGATTTTATCAAACAAAAAGTTAAGTTAGAAATTGGAGATGAACCGAAGAAAAAATTGTTGGATACTCTCAGCAATGATATTGATGTAAGTATTCATTGCGACGAATGAATTTGGGGGGAGTCGATTGAGTCGCTCGCAAACAACTGACGGTAAGTTTTCTCAAGTTCTTATGGCTTATAACAAAAAAGCTTATAAAGGAGAAAATGTATTAACATTACCAAGCGATTACTTTTTCGATAGTAGTACAAAAAAAGGAAAATAATGCATTAAAACAAAAAATGTCAATTTTCACAGTTATTAAATTTCTACCTAAAAAGATTTAATGAAATTATGGAGAAATAAAAAGCAGGAATTGATGACATTTAAATTCAATTTATTACATCAAAGGACTAAACATCTCGATTGAAATAAAAAATCCATTATATTTATGATTAGTAACCGATTATTAACAATAGTTTTACATTACTACAGCTTTTAATAAAGTTACATATTATGGACTACTCTCTGCTGGTTGGTATACATGACTGTGTGCGAGCTGAGGAAGAGGCTATTCATGGCGACAGTACGTTAACTACGGGGCGCAGTGAGAATAGTGAAAGCGAAGAATGCGATAGTGGTGAACGGTAAGTTACACTTTAATATACATATGTGCATATGGATTTTAATATAAATAATAAACTTTATAGCTGGACGTATAACACACCACCTGATTCGCCTAGAGGTGCCCAATATAAAGAAGTTGTTTATGAAGTTGACATTTACGCAATTCCAAGTATTGAAGGTAAATGCCGTTTAGCTGTACATGATAGGTACTAAAGGGGTGACGTTATATTTTGCAGAAAGACGAGAAATCTACTTTATTGCTATCATAGACGTTCTCACACAATATGGAGTAAAAAAACAGGTAATAAAATAAAATAGTAATTCTGTATTTTTATTTACTAATTTTATTTAAACATGTATGTACGCCGTAATCATGTGGTATTTTAGGCAGCAAAAGCGGCAAAGACAGTAAAATACGGTAGTAATGTTGATGGAATATCAACATGTGATCCTGAACAATATGCCAAAAGATTCCTGGAATTTATGGATAAAGCTATAGAATAAATAATAGAAAATATATAATTGTATTTGCCACATTTAAAGTACACATCATGATTTAAAATAAAATACAAATGTCGTTGCAATATTTTGGTTTTCCAATCTGTTATGATGATTGTTACTCATATAAAAATGGAGTATTTATGACAATAATGTTAATATTTTGCATTTACTTTTATTTTTTTCAAGCAACGATCAATGCTATGACAAAAACAAAGAGCCCATCATACGTTAATAATTTATTTCGTTAGGTGTCAAAATAGGCTTGAGCTGCATGTTTACCACGGGAATTAGTTTCTGGAATATAGAACAGATAAACTGAAGAACAATTTAATTGATAGATGATTTATATTCGTACAAACAAGGTATTTTCCAGTTAAATCATTCTTTAGCTTAAGTATATGTGTATATTATTAAATGCCGATTTATCATTCTACAAAAATTGATAAAAAAAGCCTAGGCAGTGTTCAATAATGTTGAAGGTTTTAAAAAATAAATTTGGATATAAAAAAATGTCATTTAATTTTTATTTCTTCAAACCTGATTCAAGGACTTCATAAAATATTGCAAACGATTAGAGCTTAACCAGCACAAAAACTTGTATATAGCTTAGATTTAAAATATATTCATTCGCTTCCATTTTCCTTTTTTTAATATTACTGAAACAAAAAACATAATTAGAAAAATAATTTAAAATATATAAAGTGCGGTACTGACAACGAAACGATTTATCGGATAACGTGGTCCGATTTGTGGTTTTCTTTCGGGACTCGACATATTTTCAAAGCGCTCACGAATTCTACAAATATCATATGATATATATTAACTTTTAACTTTCTTTGACATCGAATGCTTACGTCTTTGCGCTCTCAATTGTAGAGTCATCAGAAACCTGCTGTGAATATATATCCACGTATCCCTCATTGAGCTCGCGTTTTATTTCATTGTCCTGCCATTTTTCAAATTTGGCCCGCAGTTGTTTAGCACGAGCAGCATTCTTTGCCTAATATAAAAAGAATACAATATGAAAAAGTTCGTTTTATTATTTCCGATATTTTCAATTTGGCCAGTAACATTATACAAAGTAGCAGAGGTCCATTAATAAATTTAACCAAAAAATAATGTGTTATTTAAAATATTTTGATTATTATGATAATGCATATTTTGCATTATAATCAATTTTCAACTATATACTATTTAAAAAAAAAAAAAATTGAACTTAATAATTTTTTTTCGCAAAATCAAATTTAATTGCAAATAGTATGTAATATAAAATATAAAAATTACACTTTGTGTTCGATTTGAGGAGGCGCAATATGTATCATATTTGGCGTTCTTAGCTCTTGCAATCGCTCAAAATTTAGGTCTTGATACAGACAGACTGCCAGATATGGCTATATATTGACTCGGATAGTATTGTTATGGCTACAATTTGCTGAACACCACATAATGTCGAATATAACTTCTTTATGCCACAGATTTCTTGAATGATAGATTTATCGGTAATAATCTACCATAAATATTCGGTAGAAAAAAATTCATAAGTATAGCCGAGACGATATGGAAGTATACACAGATTGTTATCTTATGAGTTCTAATTTGCTGAACACCACATAATGTCGAATATAACTTCTTTATGCCACAGATTTCTTGAATGATAGATTTATCGGTAATAATCTACCATAAATATTCGGTAGAAAAAAATTCATAAGTATAGCCGAGACGATATGGAAGTATACACAGATTGTTATCTTATGAGTTCTAAGAATCGAGTAAATTACCTCAATGAGTGCAACGTCATTTTTTGTATTAATGGGCATAGCTTCATCACGTTCATAGTCATCACTTTCTTCCTCAACCTCATCCTCTTCACTTGAAATATCATGATGTCCATCGTTAGAGGGCGGTGGCGTAAAACACTTGAGTGGCCGGGGTTGTAATAATTGAGGACGCTTGCATTTTTCCAACTCCATTTCACGAAATTTATTTAGCATATTTGATGTGGTCTGAGTTTTCTGTAGTACGTTATCATGAAAGATTAATTTCTGACTATGATCAATGTGGTCCGCTTCATAATTTGATGCTGATAGCTTGGCAACTTCTCGTGGTGGCGTTGTGCGAAACTGTAATACTTTTTCATTGTCCCCATATGTTTCAAAAAATTTGAACTTTTGACTTAATTCAGCTGTTGGAATTTTAACATTTTCTTCTTGTGTACCACATTTAATAACGTCGATATTAGATATCTGTTAATAGACAATGAATGTATCTATAAGTTGGAAATCTACATTCGGATGTATTAGGTATATTCCATTTAGTTTAAAATATCACTTACAAAATAAAATAACACCATACATGGTAATTTTGTCCACAAAAGCAAATAAATAACTGTAGCATGCGTATTTTGCCATATAAAATTATTTCGAACCTAATTTTTAATTTTTTCATCTGATCTGGTTGTGATATTTTCACGAAATTCAGTAGAAAACAATAGTTATTGTACCAGATAACTAGCTTTAAAAGTACAGACGACAATTTTTTAATTTTCTTTCGTTTAAGAGGGCCGGAGAGGAGAGTAACCCAAATCTAAAAGACAAATGGTCTGGGTTTTGGACTCGTGCATGCTTTTATCAAACTTGGTATTTCGTGCTCTCATAGGCTAATATGATTCAGGTGGTCATACAGACTGTCGGACGTCTTATCTACAAACAATTTTAAAAGTTCCGTTTGAATTTTGGTTGCAATTTAATTTGAGCGATACTTACTACGCTGAAGACAGATCTTTTCTGTTTGGAAAACATAAATTATCAACAATTTACATACCTCTGGACCAATTTGTTTTCGACTGAGAGTTTTTCCTATTGTGAGAGATTGACTTCTGTGTAAATCTTTGGATGCATTCGTATTTAAGGTGATATTAGCATCAAGCTCCATAAAGATACTCCGCGATTTTTTACCTATACCTAAAACATATTAAATAATCATGAATATTTTGTTGTTTAACTATATATGCATCGATTTATCGCGTACCAGACGCAAATACATCGGCGTCCTCATCAATATTCGATTTGCTTGTAAACTCTTGTGATTTCTCCGAAAATATTTCGCCATTCTCAAACTGGTTCTTGATAGAACACGTATTCATCAGGCACATATCGACATCCGGCTTTTTACCAACCGATGTAATTACTTGCTCTGATTCGGCAACTGCCTGCTGATACATTTCTTTTATCTTTGCCTGCTTGCCCAAGAATAAACGAGATCTGATATTTTGGATTTCCTGTTTACGTTCCTCGCGTCGTTCTTCTTTCGATTGGACGTGGCCATTTTCGAACCTAGTCTTAATATCATTCATCACATCGCCAATACCAATTGGCCGCTCTTTTTGGGTGCATTTCTTTGACAGCATCAGCTCAGCATCGTTTTCCGTATCTTCATTGTCAGTATCATCGTCATTATCATGTGAATTATTTTCGTTCTCACGGAATCGCTTGAGAACTGAGTTTCGTAGTTTGTCAACCGTTCCTTTGTTTTGTTGTTGATGATTTTGTTCTTCTAGTTTGTTTTGATGCACATTTTCAAACACTTGAAACCGTGATCGGACATTTAGTTGATGTAGCTCGTCAAGTCCAAGATCTGGTTTGTCCGATGCTGCAATTACATTGTAGAAGAAACATACATCAAAAAGTAAATAGCTAAAAAGTATGCTAACCTCGTACAACATCAGGAGGCAATTCTGTGGGCTGACTTTCACGTATTATCACTTCCGTTTTGAGAATTTTAGGCTCATCCACATTTTCTACCACTTTGGGTGCAAGAAGCCTAATTTTTTGTTTTAAAAATTTAAATTTAAAAATTTGAAAAAGGTTGAGTCACTTAACTTTATTAATTCCATTTAACGAAACAAACTGAAAGGTTTACCTTAAACCAGAGATTTCGACAGTTATATGTTTTAAAAATATAAAAAAAATATTTGCTATATATTTTTTATTCTTCTTTTTTTTTGTCACCGGAAGCCACTAATAAAAAGAAATTCGAATTTTGTTCGAATTTCTCTAACATTAGTAATTAATAAAACGTATTCAACAGGATTGTAACTTAGAGCGCTGATTCAGTTATTTAACTTGTTGGCTCAGTTGATAACTAAAATAGGGTGAAATATAATATTACTATTAAACTCATTAAATATTTAGCTTTCCATTGCAGTTGTTGGCTTAATTTATAATACTGAATGGTTATTCGTTATACACAGGATGCACCGCCTATTATCCAGATGAACCGTTAAACTGTGTTTTTGTGATGGAACAGTATGAAGTTGTTAATTAAAAAAAAAAAAACAATTAAAATGACCGTTTGGTTCAATGTTTATTCGTCTGCTCCGAATTACTGTAATTACTACATTGACAATGGATTTTGTATTGCATTTTCATTATACATAATGGATGTACAATGTAACTAACTAACTTTGTTTTTGTAGAGAAACACAAATCAAAACTTTTATGGGTATCAAATGGATTTGCTGTACTTACAATTTCAAATGCATCATGCAGTATAGATTACCTTCATGGCTCTGATAATTATCGAATCTAAGAGAAATGTGTTATTGAATTAGCTACATATTCGTATTACTTCTACAAATTCTTGTAATACGCACTTTAATTGCTTGGAACAATCTTTGCATTTCATGCAAGATTTGTGGTAGACACCTTTATCGGCTTTAAATTGAACGATTATTTCCTCCATTTTATACACAGGTTTATGGCATTGTCGACAATTTACTTGATGAGCAGGATTATCCTATGGATTTTTTTCAAGAATTGGTATAGGTATATTTGCACCACTCAAGCATGCATTTTTTTCTTATAAAAGGGTATATCTTACATTGTAAATATTATGTTCTACAGTGCAATCCCTTTGACGTTCATGAGTTAGATTACTTTTCTGAAGGGCATCAAACTTTGATAAACTGCTTTTCTAAGAAATTTTTATTACTTATGTCGCATATACATAATTTATGAGGTATGTATTTAACTTACCACAGATATATTTTGAGTATCACATTCTTGTCTCTTAGATTTTTTTGACTTGCTCTTACTTTTAGCAATAATATTGTCACTTTTCCCATTAATTGACTGACTAATGAATTGCTCTGAATGTGATGATGTAGGGTGTATGTTATTTGTAATAGGTTCAGTTTCGTTCCCAATCGTCCCTTTGGTTTCCGTCTTCTCGTTTCTAGTTTCTTTCAATAGTGTCGTGCTTTTTTTTGCGGATTTCGAAACGAGGTGCTCCTCTTCAAAATTTATAAAAGATTTTAACTATAATATAAAAAAATACGCCAGGTACGGTTAATGCATTAATTAATGCATTAATTTTTGAACAATTTAAATATTTTTCAATAAAATCTGTTGAATTCATTAAGACAAACATATTATTATATTTATTAAGTTTTCAGCTTAACAATTACACTTTTTATTATTTTTATTCCATTTGCGGGGGCGGTAGTGGACTAAATTAAAATCTGCAGAAAACTTGTTCTAATCTAGGATATAATCAAATATTTTGTCATATGAGATTTGTTTAGATCTCTTTATTTATTAGATATAGTTATTCAGCCAGAGACACCATAAGACGCAGAGATAAACGCAACTATATAGACACGGCTACGATATATGGTGCATACGGTATATACATATGTACATATAACATATACTTAATGGGATACGTTTGCCCCATAGATATGAATAGGCGCAAAGTTATACTCAACGGGTAACGTGTAAAAAATCGAAAATATAAAAATTGTAGATTTTTGTAAATGACTCACCTTTCTTGATTCCATTTTTATGAGCAGGAACAAATTGTTTCGACTGTCCCTTTCCAAGTTCAACAAAACTAATAAACAATAAATGTAAGGAAATTGAAACTAATTATAAATCATTGCAAATACCAAAGTATTTTTAAAATTGACTGGGATACTAGAGAACACGGAAATATTACAGAATATGAAAACAACACACAACAGGATTTTGTGTATTTATACATACAGATTACCTGACAACCATACGTTGCACTACGTTTTTATTTTGTATATACGCAATACTTAGGCATTCAGTTTTGTATACATATGAATGTACTACATGTAGATAAGTATATGGCCATATAATTTTTTACATCTACTTATTTATATATGTACATGTTATATATAAATGTTACGACTACGAAATGCACATGACGAATATAATAAGTTTTTGTTTGAAAATGAGTGGGAGCGGCAGATGCCTCAAAACAGTATTCCCAATTCCAACTTTCCCGTAAAATTTGCCAATTTGGCACGAAATGTGGCTATCGTGGGTAACGGAACAAAAAAATACTTTTAAAGAACAGATATCGTTGAGCATATACAAAACACTCCATTTAGTCTAATTTATTTTTATGTAAGCTTATTGGCTTTTTGCATTTAAAAAAATTTGCATTAACTTTTAGACTTTTTATAATTATTAATATACTTAAAAGTTGTATTTTTATCCTGAAAGTTTATATAGAAATCGTATACAATACATATGTATGTATGTACATGCATATATTAGCTTTTAGAATTGAAATTCTCTTCTATTTTTACATTCGTGTTTTCATTAAGTTTTTGTACTTCATTAACTAAATGTAGGATTTTATTTCAAATATCTTCAATAACTAAACTATAGAGAAACAACAAAAATTAATAAAATTGACTAGAAAATTCAATTATAAATAATTTTAAAAATATATATATTTTTTTTTTTTATTTTTAATGTTAGTACTAATCATTGCTCTACAAAAATCTAAACATTGTTAGGTGTATAGTGAAATGAAATTTAAAATTGGGGTTACCTTTGGCTGAGTAAAGGTAGCAAAAATTTAACTTCTGTTTCCAAGTGATGTTCCAACTGCAACTGCTCGTATCCAGAGACGAGAGCGCACAACTAGCTACCTTGACCAGACTCTGTAAGCTTCTAAAGATCATGTATTTATAGTATACATGTTCAAAAGCTTTTCAAATTTTTTCATTGACAAGAAAGCTTGCAAATACAGAAAATAGATTTTCAATTTTCTATCTACAACAAAATGTAAATGCTGTTCATTCGCACTTTGTTTACGCATTTATATCATAACAAAAAGATGTAGTTTTAACATTTTATTTAAACATGTTTCTAATTTATCAATGTATGTTTTTTTTTTTGTAATAAATACTTATATTCTTAATTATATTCTCATCGAACCAATAAAAATTATATGGGGGATTCAATATTTGTATTCACAAGTAAGAATTAGACGATCAAGTTTACTCGACTGTTAAATATCCGTTGCCCTATTTGCTTCAAAACAAAACATAAAAAGCGGAAAATTTATATATTATTTTCGAACAAATTTAAATGTTGTTCCATATACGGCCATTTTGTCCATGTTTCAAAATTCTGAGTTCAAATAAGTGTCAAAAATTCGAGAATGTAGTTTAATAAGTTATTTTCCATTTACGGGTGTGGAGTGGGACTGGTCAAAATCTAAACGGACCTTGATCTGCCTGCAATAATTAACAAATGTTAAAACAAATCTGTTTTAGTCTTTTAAATCATATGTAGTTATTTTATGGGAAAGAAATCATTTTAATAAACCTAGTTATTATTCGAAAAAGGGAAAATGGAGTTGAGAAAACTATAATGAAAGCAATGCAATGCCCGTATTTTATCATTTTTTGTTTATTTTGGCCACGCACTCTCAACAGTTTTAATTTTGGTAATCCAAAAAATAAATATTATATGATTGATTCTTTCAGTTTATAAAAAAGGTGTTAAAGAAACAATTTTATGTTTATGTTACGAAAATTTTAGCTATTCCACTGGGTATAATATTGGTAACGGATATTTCGAACTTGATGTACCCTGTGCCTGTTTAAAATGGATAGCGGATCATCTCTTTTTACATCATGATGATCAGCCGATTTGATTTAGACACATTCGCCTATCTGTCTACGTAGGATCATTGATCTTACAGACTAAAAGAAGAACGTCCTCTACGCTTGCACATAACTAAAATCCAGAATTATACGCCATAAAATTATAGTTATAGCGTTTGTCTGGAGGCTGCAATACTAATCAAGTACTTTTTATAAACCAACAAATTATCATATTGATAGTAATAACTACTTAATTTTTTTTATATTTCGTTCCGGTGAAGTTGTGAAGCTGGCTAGTATATGTATGTACAAATCTGTAAATCATTTAAGTTCTATACTTTTAATAATATCGGCAGAACAAAATACAGTTAATCAATTTTGTGCAAAAGGTGTATGCAAGAGAATACATATTCATAATGTACATGTATGATGTGCATATATGCATGTGTAACATTGCGTTGTAATTATAAATCCATGAGCATCGGGTATTTCGTAATCAAACAATCTGAGAAGAGCGCTTTTATTTGTTTACTTTTCTGATATGAAATATTGACTAAGATCCATACGTTTTGGATGTTATTTGCCCGTTATGATATGAATCTAAAGAAAATAGGGAATCGAATGAATGAAACTAATTTTCACAATTACTGCACTTTAATTTCACCTCTGATAGTGATTCATAAATTACACATATTTTAGCGATAAGTATGGAACTTAAAAATAACATTGAGGATATTCTAATTATTACTTTTTCGGTCCCCAATGTTTCAATATTCTTTTTATTACTACAATTTAAGGAGGCAATATACACTACGTCAAATTTAATCTAGGTGCAATTCAAAGCTGTAACAAATCAGAGTACGGTAGCTCAGGCTCCAATAGTCTCTGAGATGTTGGGAGACATTTTGTCTTGATTGCTGGCGTATATTAAAATAATATGTAATGTAATATGCCAAATATTTTATTGATAATTATTGTTGTGCGATAAATAATATTAAATATAAAAATTATGTTAATAAACACGGTTATGAACTTTTGAAAAGAATATGTGACTGGAATATTTAATTAACAAGCCAGGGTAACATTTTTTTTTTAATTTCAAGTGAATGGCATTAGATGATTTAGTTTTGGACGTTGAGGATGCCATTGCTTTATGTTACTGATTTTTATTTATAGTCAATGTGTAATAATTTCAACTGCTTGAGATCTTTGCCTAGTTTTTTCCAGTGATGTATTAGTACGTTACGTTTATTCGATGCAAATGACGCCAAGGCTACAGCTGAATATAGGAACGTAATGCTCAATTATGGGAAGTGTGTCTTTTATTGAAAACATAAACCGAAATGTTAAGAATGCAGCATTCATATATTATATTAGTATTTTAGTCCACATTATTTTCTACCTTTAAATAAAATATGAATGAAATATAAATAAATATGCTTTACGAATATTGCTTATTACAATATTTGCCAAAGTAATTTAAAGCAAACAATAGTTTAGACGAGCGTTATTAAAGTTATTCGCAATACCAAGATACTGATTTTATAAAAAGATGTATCTTATTTTGAAAATATAGTGCACGCTCTAAAAAGTGACTTTTTCCATTGCTAATTTTTTTTAAATAGCCTCAAAATGTATTCTAAAATTAAAAACATATAATTTAAACATAATAAAAATCATTCTTATATACACAAATTTGATTAAAAATAGAAATCTGGTTTTTATTACTCCAGTGTATCTTCTAAAACGAGTTTTTCATGCAAAGAGAATCAATACAGCGTCTATCGAATCAAATACTCTTATTTATCTTAGTGTCCCAGTAAATTAAGCTTTATGTCAGTGAAGCGAAAAACATTAAGACTGTTAAAATATCGAGGCGACTTGTATGGCAGTACATATTGTTAATTAACTTGGCTATCGTCGCGTATATAAAAACAATTACCGTCTTCTAGCGCCAATTGAACCTTCAGATGCATTGAAACAAATTTACTCATATTTTGCTATATATTTTGCGATGGAGCTTTTACAATTTGGGCCCGAGCCTGTCCCCCGTTTAAGTGGGATATAGAGCCACCAATCAGCGGTTTATCAATAGCACCATAAGCCTTATAGCAATCCATATCCACATGTAACAAAGCTTGCGTGTCCGATAGGTTATTAGCAATGCTTATGTCAGTAACAGCGCTTCGAATTTGGGTTGTAGGAGAAGTATTATATACTGCAAATGAACTTGGCATTGATTCCGGCAAATGGCTTAACGATTTTGTAACTCCTCCGCTCAATGCGTTATTTATCGAGGAAATGTGAGATAAGCCTGCAATAAAAGACATACAGTTTAAAAGCATTTAATAACTAAAATTATAATGATTGTATTTAAACGGAATTCTATTTATTTCGGATTAATTCCATAAAAATTTATTTGAGAACATAAACTGGATGTAAGTACGGTGTACGGTATTTTTTAATGTCTTACGTTCATTAGATGTGTAGGGCATATGTGATGATAGTGATGAATGGTATCTTGACGTCGTTGAGTTGTTATCGTTGGCGGTAAGATTTTTTATGGCTCCGCTGCGTACTGCAAAGTCTGTAGTGTTTTGTAATGCAATTAATGGAGGAGGAAGTCCAACAATATCCTCAGATGAAGTGCTGCAATGCACGCTAGTTTTACTTAGAATATTGCTTAAAAGATCAACTGAAACCTTTGATAAGCTAGTTGGGGAGATCACTGATCCGCTTAATTTAGCGCTTATACCACCATGATGTGTTTGTCCACTGCAATTACTTTGCTCTCTGTCAATGGCCCCATTAATTCCGTTTGCATTAACACCTGAAGAAGTAATAAAATCAAATCGAAGATATACCGTATTCATCATCATTCATTACAATTACTGCAATATTATTTGAAATAATTTATTGAATTAACTAAGTTAAGATGCCTAAAAAGTGTCACAATTAACACACATGTATATCGTTAGCAGCGAAAACAGACCCAAGCATGTTTTTGTAACTCAACTAACACAATCCAGCAGTGGGAATTCCAGATTTTTTGTAATATTTTGTGGCGTTTTATAAACATAAAAATGTGCAAAGCATGCGAAAATGCGCCCAAATATATAGGTATATGTAGAAATTTCGGTATTTTCAATTAGTTGAATAAGCTGACATATTTAATTTTGTATATGGTCAATTATTTTAATTCTGAAGAATGAAATTAATCTAAAAATCACCCTTTTTTGGCTATATAATTAAAAACATAAATACGCAAACAAATTTAAAAATAAATGAATGTACGCCATGCCAACTCGATGGTAACATTTCGACATTTTCGAAAAAAAGTTTACGCTATCTGCCGCCGCGCAATTACTAAATTGGTTATCAAGGGCACGAACCAGTTGAAGGTTTTAAATAAAAAACAAGTATAATGGATAATTATATTATTTGGATAACACGTAGGGCAAAATAATGAGTATTATAAGTTTGTGGTACCAGGAAATATATGTAACAGGCAGAAGGAATGATCTCCAACCACATAAGATAGGTATATTCTTGCTCAGAGTCAACAGCTGAGATGATATAACCATGTCCGTCCGCACAATGTCATGGTGGCACAAAATCATTTACCCTGTGGTTATAACAATTTTATACTAATAGATATATATGTTATAGGATGCTTGGGTGTACTATAAGCACAGGAATTCGATACCGGTTATCCTGGCTGCCGTTAACGCTCAGTGATTTTTAATTGTTTAAAGAACCTTAAAATAAATTTTTAGAAAACCGATTACAACAAGAGTTTTTACCTGTAACCGGTGATTGCTCGCCACTGATGCTACCACCTCCTGTGCTTCTGCCGCCACCAATGCTGCTAGATCCACTTACTCCTCCGGTTCCGCCGCCACTTGTACTACTTGGCGGTCGTGGCAAACGACGACGAAGCCACGGATGTTTCAAAGCTTCAGATGGAGTTAACCGTTTGTCTGTATCCCATTCTAGACATCCGCGTATAAAATTGAGAAATAAAGGATCCTTACAACCGTCTAATGCTTTAGAGAGGCTCTTCGAACAAGGAGGTCCACGCGGCTTTCCACGGCGTGACTGACCACCGATTAGAACGACCATGCCATCAGCCATGGTACGAACAGTACAATAACGTGGATAGCCTTTTGGACTGAAGAACGTTTTTGTTCGCTTCGCGTTGGCCAAAATCGCTTTGTTTGGCATTCCAAGCACTTCAATAATGCAGGCCAATTGATCGCTCTCATTTTCCCCCGGAAACAAGGCATGTCCCGATAAAAGTTCAGCCAATATGCAACCTAAGGACCACATGTCAATGGCCCGTCCATATTTAGCTCCCAATATAACTTCAGGTGCACGATAAAATCTTGATTGGATATATGTATAAACACGCTGACTTTCGAAGCAGGAGGATCCAAAGTCAATAACCTGTCAAAAAGTGTAATTACATTTAAATGTTGATCAAACTAGTTTTATATTAACTATTAACTATATTAACTTCTCGTGAATATTAGTTGTGTACTTTTTTATGAATGTAAATAATCAACTTTGCGTAAATGTTTGTTTATATACGAGACAAGTCAGTTGTACAGAAAAATGGTTAAAATGAATAGTACTTAATTTACCAGTAAAATATTTTTAGTACACTCATAAAATGTAACATAACGGCTACAATCTAACAGCTGCCTGGAATGGTTTATAACACATTTGTTTTAATTTACAATGCAATTGTATGTTGGTTGTTTAACGCAGGCTATAATGATAATGACAATGAAAGCAATGGCAACGAAACAAGAAGCATCAGTCTGCACTTTTTCCATTTCAATATAATTATAATCAAGTTAAAAATATAATTTTCAAATCATCAAATTTCGCGGGCTACCAAAGTATTTAAAAATTGTACATTAATGTTTGATTACAGCAAAGGTTACCAAATCAGTCAAGACTAAGTTTAAGTCTTTTAATGATTATGATTAATTTAACTAATAGATGTATACTGTGTATTTAAATATTACGATTTACTATAAAAATATTACCTTAATGCCGGATCGACCTTGTTGCTTCAGTAACACATTTTCCGGCTTCATATCACAATGTATTATCTCATTCTTATAGAGCGCATCCAAACATTGTAGCAACGAATGAGCAAATTTTCGCACCAATTGCAAGCTGAAACCCTTGAAGCCATTTTTCTTGATTAATTCATAAAGATTGATGCTCAATAGTTCGAACGTAATGCACGTGTGATTGCGAAAAGTGAAATAGTCAAACATATGAATAATATTCATGGTATTGTATTTGTCATGTCGTCTTAAATGATGTAATATTCGTATTTCCTCCTGGGCCTGGCGATGGAAGCGCTTCTCATTGCGCACAATTTTAAGTGCGACGTGTTCATGCGTCTTATGATCATAGGCTTTAATCACCTGGCCAAAACTTCCCTTTCCAATTATTTTTAACATTTCGTAACGATAGGCTACATGATCGTGTGGTATATGAATATAAGCGCCCTGCTCGTTGTCATAATCTGAATTGTTTGGACCGTAAATCCCCGGTCTTTTCTTTGCATTAGCGCCTATAAAGTATATTTGCGGATATGCCAATATTTCACTGCGCTCGTATGGAGTTAATTTGTGCATGTAAAGAATCATTACTTGTTGCGGTGATACCACCAATGCCTTTGGTTTATCTTGAAGAGCACTTTTTTGTTGACCCGACATGATGATTTGTTCGTGAAATAAGTATTGATCGCTTGCAGTTGCAACCAACGACTTAGATAGTGAGCATTCCATCCCAGTAGAATTTAATGTTGATGCTTCGTTTAGTGAGTTTACCGATGATAATTTATCCAATTTCATTACAGGTGAGTCGGTTGATACTTTCATATTTGAACTGCCTACAAAGATTACAAATTAAGTCAAATCTTTTAGGTATTTAATGTTATTAATTGTGCATATTCATAATTTGTTTTCTAATGTTGTGATCTTAAACATTTATAATTATGCTACTTAATTATAAATACAGAAACCTTTATAGACAATCTGGAGTATTAACCGTTTATAGAATATTTAATTAGATCAGAGTGATAAAATATAATGAAATGAAAGTAATTATCGCAGCGGAGACATCAGCCTCATTTTCTTTAAAAAGTGTAATTAATTAATGATTGTAACTTATATGTTGTAATGTAATTTTTCGTTATTTATAAGTCCCAAAATTGTTAGTCTATTTGAAGTTGACCTGTAAGAGATGAGCTATGAAGCCACACGCATGACTCCTTTCGAAACTGGTCGAGCGTGTCAAATTGAATTTTAACGATTTTTTCTGATGTCCACGATATCTCCAAAAATTTTGCACCGATACAAAATTAAAGGGGTTTTTAAATGAAAGGGTTGAAAGGTATACTTTCAAATAAATTTATTTTAAAATGTTTCAGATGATTCTACGATTTTTGATACGAGACACTGTAAGGTTTTTTTTTTTAATCCTAAGCATGATTCAGTATTATGTATTAAATAATCTATACTATTACTATTAATAATGTATAATAAAAGGATTGAATATTTAGTAATTTTCTGCGTTATATTATACACACCTAATCAATTTATGAGAAGCTAAGCTTCACATCAGCTCTGAGAAGCTGGGTTGGGTAAAGTGAGATATTGAAAAAAAAACTTGTGCAATCGTTTGCCCATCGTTAGCCCATTATTGCCCAAGAACAGTTTTCTTTGCCCACCTTTAGTTTCACAATTACAAAAATTTTCAAAATTTTCAAGAACACAAAAATGTTTTTTTTTTTTAATTTTCTTGATTGAAATCGCTTAATAATCGTTTGCCCACGTTTGCCAACATTTTAGTTTTTTTTTAAAAAAAAAAAATGAAAAATTTTGAGTTTTAGTGAAGTGGGCAAACGTAGGCGATGGATGGGCAAACGATTTTAGTTAAGAAATCGTTCGAAATTTTGAGAATTTCGAAAAAATATGGGGTGGGCAAACGATTAGAGTTGAAAAAAGTTTGAAAATTTGAGTTTTGAAAAATTTGGAGTTTTTGTGAAATGGGCAAACATGGACAAACGATAATCTGAACACAATTGGCAGTGGGCAACCGATTGGTTTTCAAATTCGATCAAAAAATCAAAATTTTTAAAAGTTTTATATTTTCTATATGTTTAAAACTATGGGTGGGCAAACGAGGAGACTTCTGGTTATTGTCAGATATACGATGAAGAATCGATTTGAGGTTTAAAATTGGTCGTAGTCGGTCAATTTGTGATGAAAAATTTTCGAAATTTTCAAATCTCAATATTTTTTAAAGTAATGTTTTTTTTCAAAAAACTAAAAGATGGGCAAACGATTATTAAGCGATTTCAATCAAAAAAATTAAAAACAAAAATTTTTGTGTTCTTGAAAATTTTTGTAATTTTGAAACTAAAGGTGGGCAAACAAAACTGTTCTTGGGAAATCATGGGCTAACGATGGGCAAACGATTGCACTAGTTTTTTTTCAATATCTCACTTTACCCAACCCAGCTTCTCAGAGCTCTTCACATCGACAACATAAATTAAAATGCAAAAGAATCTAATAAAGAGATATCATCAAAAAACAAAGAAATAAACAACTGGCCGAGATGATTTCCTTGAGAAATCGACATTAACCAAGCCACAATCACACTTTCTGGTCCCAAGATGATTAAATAATTACATATTTGGATATCCGATTAACTGAGTCATTTTATTTTAGAAACCCTTAATTTCCAAAGACCTACTGTTGAACGAAAATTCTATTGCAAATTGTGCAATTGCACTATCAATGTTATTACACCCGTAAAGCAAATTTTAATATTGGACATATACGTTTTAATTAAGAAGTTGGGATAATTACCGAAGTAGTTAAGTTCATAATATCTCCAAAGTAAAAGAGCGAGAGAAAGATAAAAGGCAAAAACTGACAAAACTCTGAAATACTCGGAATTTTTGAGATTGTAGTAAATATCTAAACATTGTTGTTTAGAAAGTCTTGAATATTGATTTTTAAATGTCTAACAGTTTTCAGTTAACATGTGTTGATGTTATGTTTACACGTTTTTGAAAAACAAGAGAGACATAACCAAATACTAAACGACATAGTGATTTTGATAATCATATGCTAGAATTGGTATTCAGAGTACATATACATTATACAACTTCATAAATACTGTTAAACAAAATGGAAAAGGAATGCATTTGTCACTTTATGGGCGGACTATTTAGTCAATTTGATAATGATGAAAGATAATAGACTTTTGATTTGATCAACTTAAATTAAAATCATACCTTCAAGAGCAACGCATCCTTGTTGGGCATCGGCTGGAATTTTTTTGCTGGGGATTTCAAGTACTGCAGATGTTGCTTTCGTGGTCGGTTTCGGTATTAGTTTATGATCATGAAACATTATAGTTGTTCCGTAACTACTACTAAAATATGGAATAGTTGTCAACTTATTCGCATTGCCATTTTCCATTCCTAATCCTATTCCCAAACCCATTGCTATTCCCTTATCACTGTCATTTTGCGCTTGAGATAAAGCAAGCATTGCAGGTGGTGATGTAGCTTTATTAATGTTCGGCATCTTCTTCATTGTAGGTTTCGCAGCCTCCAAGTCCACACCGCTCCCTATTAAATTCTTATTAGAGACTTGCATGGCGTTGGTCTGTTGTTGTTGTGTGCCAACCATATTGTCCTTGCAATTATTGTTGAATTGCAAAGTAGTTAAATGTGTATGACTGCTGGTCCTGTGATTGTTATTAGTAATTAGATTGTTTTTAATGAAGGTGTTATCAATTTTATGAGACTTTGCAACTACATTCACTGCTTCTGGTTCTGATCCATCACTATTAATTTGATGTTCTGATATCGTATTTACTAATGATTTGTGTTGTATCATTGAAGTTTTAACGGAAGTTAAATGCAAACCCGAATGCTGATGTTGGAAATCAATAAAACTGTGCGCTTGCTGCAAGCAACAATGTAAGGACATCACAAATTTTGTTTTATGGACTTATGCTATCAACAATATCGACATTGAAAATTAAATACGGAAATACTCTGTACATGACGATCACAGTAGGATATATTGGTTTCCTATCATACAGTTTGTAACTTCAGCATCTAAAACATTATTCGCATTTCGTTTAGTTGGCATTTAAACCATGTTCCTTGGCAGACTGCAGTAGCACTTCCATAGAATATTATTGCTAAGAGAAAGAGAATGTCCAGATTAAACAGATTTCAAGCGATTCTTTGTTAAATTTATTATCTGAAGAATGTCAATTCGACTGAAGTATATGTGTACTTCTCATATTTTTTAAACATCCGATCCGAGATGCTATATGCTTTCCTTTTTATACTTGTTAAGTTTGCAACTTGCTTGTGTCAATTGACCAAGAGCAGATTTGAATTCTTAAAAATTAGAAGCAGCGCCAGATCCGTAGCTTAGTTAGGTAAATATATTTTGCCAAAGAACCCATAATTTATAAATCATTACTTTTTGACTTGATTTCTATATTTTAGATATAATGTGTTTGGATTTCAGTTGTTGGTGTATTCAGAAGTACAGGCACTGCCACCACTCCTATTTTGACTTGATCTGCAATTATTGTTTAGTGTCATTAACACCATAAATTAATGCTAATATAAGTTATAGTGCAACTATCTTGTAATATGTATATATATATATATATATATATGTACAAACCAACAATGAATATTTGCATCACCATTTAATTATTTGAGGTTTACAAGCAGCAATCACTAGGAACAATCAATTCAGACTAATATCTGTACATGCATGAAATAATATATCGATACATCAACTTTATAATATCGATACTTGTTTTTTTCTGAGCATAAACATAAATTTAAAAATATACAATATGTATATGGACATGCATATGTACACACAATATATTTAAATATTCATTACTATAAGCTACATATTTATGCTTGCACGTTCTCGAATTGTGCGGGTTAGTTAATACTTAAGATTCTAATATTACAGATATTTTCGTTTAAAGACCACTGTATGACTTCAACAGCAAATCTACAACTGAATGAATTCTTCTAACACAAAATTCATTCGGTTAGTAGTCCAAGTGATAGCCAACCCTGCACAGCACATATGTATGTACATGTTTTAAAGAAAAGCGTTGCCACTACGTTAAAAAAAGGAAATTTATTCATGGCTTTCAGTACTAATACGTGGAACGAAACAATTTTTTGTTTTGAATTCTATCATATTTAAAAGTGTATAGTGAAGTTTAATCTATATTTTAAAAGTAAAATGTAATTTAATTTATAATAAAATTATAACTTGAACTTTCAACAGATTAAAAACGATAAGTCGATATTTGAGCATTAGTATTTGTACTTGGTAGGAATAGTTACAGTTGAGCCTAAATACGTTTAGCGTCGGCCCACCATACATTAGTAATTTTGAACAAAAGTTTGTAATCAATATTTTTTAAAAGAGCCCCTTATCGGAAATATATGGAATATTAAGATTAATACAGATATTTCATAAAAAATACTTTTTATGACTTATTTTGGCAACATTTTGAAATCTCATGGCAAAAAATCAATCATCACAATTATAGCGAAACACAACATTTAAACATAGTGGATTTTTAACAATAAATTACAATTTAAAGGGTGATGCATCAGTAGAATTTTACCCTAAACTGTAAGTACATTTGTTAAATGCATTTTATTTCGCCTTATTCTTTTGTATTTTCTAACATAATAGAAGAATATATTTCAATTCACGAATGCATACATGTACATATATTTACATTGGTATATACATATGTATGTATCTATCTATATGTCTGTATGTATTGTGCTACATCTTTCGTTAATATTTGTATTGACCATCACGTCTTATATATATATATATATATATATATATATACATATATATATTATTATATTATTATATTATTGATATATGGTCATCTCGCACAAGATGTCTGGATTAAATTTTGCCTTCAACTTTTTCCACCCTCATGGAAATCATCAAATCTGGTTTAAAGTGGTTGGGGGTGAATTTGGGGTTGAATTTAGCTCGTGATACACGTTAAATAATGTACGTATATACTAATAGTCCTTTTTACTTATATATATATATATATATATGTATATACATAAACGAGTTTGCTTTCTGTGAGATACTTGTTAGTCAGTTTGCAGAAATATGAATGTAATAAGTGTGACCAAAGCAATAGATACGGTGCAAATACGAGGATACATTTATCTATGTAAAATGGTTTCTTCCATTTAAATTAAAATCTAATTGTTCTAAATTATCATCGAAATTTCAGATTGATTATTCGACATTAGCATATGTTGCGTACGCGCTCTTTGTACTTCTATTTCTAACTTCATAAAGAACATACGAAAAAATGCATATGGATACATCTTATTTATTTTAAAGACCACAAGAGGTCGGCATACACAGCATTGACATATTGGCATTGCATTTCTAAAAACCGTGTCTGGTTTAATGCTTAAAGAATTTTTTTGTCCCTCTTCCTTCAGCGTTCTTATTTGTTGTGAGGATACAAAATAGTTAACGGCATCAAACGATTTGTTTTTGATTTGGAACTTATCAAAATAGAATTTCGAATCTCATACCACGTTGCACAGCTATTAACAAGCACGCGCATTTAGAATATCACTAAAAACAGTTTAAGAGATCAATTGTATTGTTTAAAATAATGTAGATGTAGATGTAGTTTTTATTCCTGATTTTATACTGGATAGAAATTAAATTAATTTATGTTCTAGGTTCTTTTAGAGTTACTGGATTGGGAAAATTTTCGACCATGATAGACCCTAGCTCTAGTGAAGAAGAGGGAGACGAGGATAGTGTCATTAATTTACCAAATAAAGGACGAGTTCCAGTTCCACATAAAACAACATTGCTCGCTACAGGACCATCAACAACACTTACTGGGACATTACCAATTCTCACATCCGTTTCGAATGCCCATAATGGCGATTTCACCGGAAACAATAGACCGTCGACATCGATAGGTGGCAATACTAATACAGGAATTGGGCCTTCGAAAAATGATCAAACTCAATACAATACGGAAAATGCTAATCTTGAGGTGCCCAACAATGGAATACCAAGGTTTGCTTTTTAACATATATGGCTTCTGCTTTTCTTCGGTAATAAAAAAATCTTCATTACCCCCATGGGGTCGAAGATGCTTATAGAGCGTTCACATAATATAGCCATGGACATCGGATGAAAAACTTTCAAAGAATAATTATGGACTCCATATGGAATTGCAAGTGTCGTTTATTATATAATTTATACAACATAATAGGAGGAAAGGTGTTTTGCGAAAGAAATTTTAAAAAAGCGAAACGTGGTCCAAAAAAATTAACGTCAACATGGCTATATTCAATTTGTATATATGCAAAGTTCCAATTCTAGTCCTTTCATCAGTCATACTTAATATACTTTTAGACGACATTTTCAGATGGTACTACAAATAATAATTATATTTTTTCATAATTTAGTGGCATTTCACAAGAAACATTAAACCAAAGTGTCGGATCATCAAGAGCCAACTCGTTACCACGTCCAATTTCACCATCGTCATCGCTTGCTAGTGATAAACACGATGCCGGAGATTCTCACGTTGGTATTATTTTCAAAATTATTATTCAATATTTAACAGTTGCGCACCTTTATTTTAAATAGGAGAAACACGAACGCGAGGAGGAAGATCGAAAACGTCGTATTCAGTTATATGTTTTCATATCTCGTTGCATATCTTACCCATTTAACGCCAAGCAACCTACGGATATGACGAAGAGGCAACCGAAAATCACAAAACAACAACTTGAAATAGTCACACAAAGATTTCAGGTAAAATATTGCAATTTGATTTGATTAAATGAAAAATGGCAATCTATTAAATATAATAATAATAATATTAATAATTAATAATATATTTCTTATTATTATTACTGAATCAACATATTCACAACATCCTAGACAAGATTTTTAATTTCTTTTTAATTAAGCTATCCACATTTTACCAACTAATTTGCTACTAGTAAAATTTAATAAAAATTATTAGATTACTTAAGCAAATGAGTGTGCTGTTTCTTTTAACGAATTTTATTCCGGTAAAATTACTTTCATATGTAGCGATATAATCAAAATCGTCAACTAGGCCGCCCGTTATCTAAAGTAACAAATTCCTCAATTGCATGTTATGCTAACGTTTTCAACATAGGCTAGTATGTGGCCCACAAGGCCCAGATTGAACTATGAGCCAGGTATCCTGCATAAGAGCCGCACCCACCGTCTACTTATATATAACCGTAATAAGTTAATGTTAGAAATTTACTCAATACTCAACCGAAGAGAGCCTAGCTCCTTATCTTCAACTTCTATTTGGGAATGATTACCCATTCTTATCTTCAGCTGGATTTGCTTTTGAAGTGGCTTTGTACTCGTAACCAATACTCATGTAGAGTTTCCGTTTATTGGCGGGCCAATTAACGTTTAACATTATTGTGTTTAATTATGTTAAGGATAATCAGTTATTATTGAATATCAAATCAAAGCTATAGACCTCCTTAACTACGTGTTATGTCCGCTGCGGTTTTACAAAGGGGTATCTAGATAACATTATCGTAACATTGGCTATGATACTTCACTGCTTCAGTCGGGCGAGGAATATTACATAATTCGGTTACATGGAGCAATGTATTGCCCGCAGATAGTTATAAAATCCAATATTATCACTTACTTTGCCTTTTAAAGTCTGGTATAAAGTAATCAGAGTGCTGTAATATGAGCAACATGTTATATTCTTTAAAAGAAAGTACGGAAAAGCCATTGCCAAATTTGTGAACAAGTTTGCTTTATTATATACACTATCTGTAGGCACAAAGTTATAATAAGGGGCATAAAAAATTGTTTTTATTAAAATATAAAACTTTTTAGATTTCCAGGTTTGATTCATTTTCAATGAACTTTTGTTTTATCTTATCCATAAACTTCATATTTAGTCATTTATTATTTTAGGCTTTTCTAAAAGGAGAAACGCAAATAATGGCAGATGAAGCATTTCAAAATGCAGTTCAAAGTTATCATGACGTATTTCTTAAATCGGAACGTGTTATGAAGATGGTTCAATCTGGGGCATGCTCACAGCATGATTTTCGGGAAGTATTTCGTAATAACATTGAAAAACGTGTAAGGTATGTGCAGTTTATTATTATCATTATTGAACTTAAAAATATGCGCTATTTGTCGTTTAATTTAGGTCTTTACCTGAGATCGATGGGCTTAGTAAGGAAACAGTGTTGACATCGTGGATGGCAAAATTCGACATTATACTTAAAGGCAGCGGTGATGAAGATACAAAACGACCTTCGCGTATGCAGCAATCGTTAAATAGTGAGCTTATCCTATCTAAAGAACAACTTTATGATATGTTTCAGCAGATTTTGTCTGTGAAAAAGTTTGAACACCAAATCTTGTTTAACGCCTTGATGGTAAGTATTCAATTGCGCTACCTGAATTAGATTGTTTGCTAGTTGTAAGCAATCAAAACAAAAACAAAAAATATCAAGTTCAAAGTCACATTGTTCCCCAAAGCAGCACATGCAGCTACTTACTTTTATCCCATACAACAACAATCAATCGAAATTCGTTGCTTCATATTTCTATGTATGTATCCATATATACAGATAAATAATCGGAGTAGGTAATAATGTTTTTGCGTGGCGGTAAAAGTCATACTTCTAGTGTGGATTTAGATAAGGGGGTATGCGGGAGCTCTGCGAAACGGTGTGCATGTGGAGCTGAATGCATGGTCTTATTTTAGTGCATTTTCAATACTGCATAAGACTCCAGCCCAGTACATCTTCCTCATGCCCGTAATATTCGATGAGTCGATTCCAGAGTTACAAGCTTATTATAGTCACACAGTTCGGGTTTATCGATATTGTATTTCCTGTCTTTTGTCTTAGACTGTGGGCTAAAGACATTCCGCTTTAATCAGGTACTTCCGAGGACCATCTGTACATCCTGTCGATAGTGGAAAACCAATAAAATTTGATCAAAAAATAAAAATTTTCAAAATTTTAAATTTTCAATATCTTTGAAACTATGGGTGAGCAATCGAGGAGGCGTTTTGGCATTGTCGGCCATACGATGAAGAATCGATTTGAGGTTCAAAATTTTCGAAATTTTCAATGTTCAATATATTTAAACAAATGATTTAAAAAACACTAAAAGATAGACAAACGTGGGCAAACGATTAGCCGATTTCAATAAAAAAACTCAAAACTTTTCGAAAATTTCGAAATTTTTTTAAATTTTGAAACTAAAGGTGGGCAAACAAAACTGTTCTTGGGTAATCCTGGGCTAACTACGACCAAACGATTGCACAAGTTTTTTTTTTTTCAATGTCTTACTTTACCCAACACAGCTTCTCTGAGTGGGGACCTTGCTTAATGGTAAGCCGAGCTTATCGTATACTCCTTATGTGGAGTTTCGATCTAACTAGCCTCAGAAGTTATGTAATTCAAGAGACACGGAATTCATTGATGGTAATTGATGAAGTCAGTATGATTGCGAAAATTAATTTGAACTATTTTATTTTGGGCGTTGTCGTACATAATATGCAAAAAAATCCCATCTCCCGTCGAGCCGACGACATGAATCGCTTTCGGACATGCGGTAAAAAACGCGAATACAAGAGAAAAGGATATCTGAGGCGGACATAAATTTGAAGCGAATTTATTGAAAAAACTTAATATTACATTCGATTGAATCTATATCACCGTTACTAAATTTAAAGAGAAAAACTATGCTGTGCAGCATTCTACTGTTAATTAAAAAGGGTGGATGAATTAAGAGAAGTCTATTACTATACGATGGCAGTCTCAATTTAGCATTCCAATTTATATAAAATATTAAAAAAAATTTTTGGAGAGATTCAATACGGTCTTGATGCACTACATATCCATATTCCAAAATCAGACGAGCAAGTATAAAGTGCTTTAGTAATATAATGGTCATTAAATTCATTTGACCACCTTTTAATAAAACCAAGAACAGACATAACTTTATTGACCACTATTATTAGGGTTATTAAAATTTAGGAGGAATAAGTTAGTTTTTTGAAGAAGTCAAAGAAGAAGAGAAAGAGGACGAGGAGGAGGTCAAGGAAGGGCCCAATAGGAGTTCGATTTTATTTACTTCGGCTTTGAACTCTTTCGCTATCAAATACTCCGAATCTTTTAATACCATTATAGTCGGTAACCCGACAGCAAGAGCAGCCGTTGTTGCTATTGGGGTAGCTAACAAAATAAGCTGTGGCATCGGCTACTAGCCCTGAATAACCAACACACTTGATGTGTATTACATTATCACAGAGCCAATAACTAATGCTAACTTGAGTAACGGTGATTACCATTACAATATCTTGTGGATTATTTAAATACGATATTTTGGGTGTTGGGTGTGTACGTAATCCATAATTGTAATTAAGTTTGTCCAAGTGTATGCAACAGGGCGAAGGAAACATCGTAGACCATATATTGTTAGGATAGTTTTGTGTCTAAATACCTATGTTTCTGAAAAAACACAAACTAATTTTATCGGATTCGATTAATTCGTTTTAAAATTGTTGAGAAAACTCTTTCGATTTTGCCACCTTTCACTCACAAATGTTCCAATTATAACTGTTTTTTTACTCTGTACCCTGACATCATGTTTTATATAGTTGTTAGTCGAAAGATATAAGCAAAACAGTGTCTATATAAGGAACAAGATTTCCCATACAATAGTGGTACATAGTATTTTATAGTTGATAAATCTTGAATGTAGCGTTTATTTTGTGATTTCTGCGAAAAGGTTCGTTGTCAGGTGTTCAGTACTGACATTCAGCTTGCTAACCGATTCGGCAGATACCTAATCTATACTATTTCTTTTATTACCTTTATAAAGTGATGTGATCCTGATCTTCGCATAAGTTGAGCTTCTTGTTCAAAATCATAGAAATAATATTCTTCTTTTGTTCATTCTTCAAGAACATTAATTAGTACCAATATTAAACTGTGTTCGGAAAATTTGGGGAGGCCCAGATTGGTATAGAGTTGGGGAAAGTTTTCCATAAAAACCATATCCGCTTTATCATCTTCTATTTGCACTGAAAACCTATGTTGACAAATTGAAGATGTAAGAGAGAGAGAGAGATTTTGAAAATGATATAGTCTGGAATGAATATTCCTTGCTAATGATAAGTTATTTCCTAAAATGTCGTAGTTTTTTGAACGCAAAATGAGCATACGAAGGTGGCTAAAGCCTGTTCTCCATAACTCAGTGTTGAAACTCTTGTACCTTTTGGCAGAGCGCTTTATAAGTTTCATTTGGCCCGTGTTTAATGATAGTTGATAGAGTACAGCTTCGAAAAGTCACTTAAAGTGGATCTCCATTAAGAAAAAGGAAAAGTTGAGTGTTTCAATGTTTTCAGATTTCTTGCTTCCGGATAGTAAAATGCCAAGCACCATGGAATTACTTTCAAGAGAGAGAAAGAGAGAGAAAGAAATGAAATTTATCTTCATTATGGTTTGTAGTTTTATTTGAAATGAAAGTTCATGCTATGATCAGTCGGCTGTTGAACTGTTTGCAATTTTCCGAATCTGCATACTCATGCAGTAGTTATTCACCTGACACATCTTATCCTTATGACATGAAAAAGACTAACATATTCTGGAATATGTGAAAGCGCTGTACTCAGGAAACTTCAACAAATTAATTTCATAGGAAGAAATAATTTAATTTAATTTAATTTAATTTATCATGCCCATACACAAAAATGTTTCGAATCGAGAAAAAGAGAAATTTTTAAATTGTTTGCTGCACCGAAGATCCTTAAGATTATTATTCAACCTCTCAATCTTGTTAGATTGATCTTCACTAGTCGTTAAGGATTTCCCATATAAATTGCAGGAAGTTATTATTTGTATCGACTAGTAAAGCCTTTACCACTTTTAGTCATTGTTTGTTACTACAACTAAACATTTTCTGTTTTGGGTATCTATGTGTAACAATTACTTTTTCAAAAAAGTGAATTTTAAGTATATAATTTTGTTTTTGAGTTTAGCAAAAGCTTTTGAACTATTGTTTGTGTCTTATTTTCCGCTTACAGTGTGATATTTTATAATATTTTTAATATGGAATTAAATATTTCGTGTTGTATGAAGAGTTGCAAGAAACTGATCACTGCTTCTGAAGTAGTTATTAGGTGCTGACTCTGTGATTACATTATTCAGAGCTTGTGGCTGATGGCATTGGCAAAACATCTGGACTCGACTTGTATTGTGAATCGTGTCGAGAAGTAAGAAGAGTGAAATGCTGATGTTTATGAGACAGATAAGATTTATCTTTAATCATTTTATCGGGGCATCCACAGTTACACAAAGAGTGATTTTAATCTCAGTTTAATAGTTACAAAATTACAGTTGGGTCAACATGTCAACTTGTTGTAACTTGCAAGCATCGACTGTCCCACCCACTTCGGTATAAAATTTTTACAAATTTTTGATTAAGTTGACGATTTTCATGTATTATATAAGCATTACTTAATTAGATTCCTAACTAATTTGGTGTGCTAGATTTTAAGCTATCTGAGAAAAAGAACCTAAAAAGGTTTTTTCAATATTTTTTCCCTAATTGAATAAGAGCTACCCCTGGAGTTCGTCTTTGAAGAGATGACCCTTACATTAGAGAAAAAAAAGGATAAGGGGTTGTAACATAACCCCTTATATTTTTTTCTCTTGTTCGTTGGATTGTGGAATATGGTCCTTGCGTATTGTCGCCTCAGTGTTCGGTATACAAAAACCGTATTGAATTTGCAAAAAAAAAAAACAAAATATATATATATACGAGTATATAATTAGATTTTTTGCTTTATGCAAACATCAAAAAAAATATAAAATTGTTTTATTTTTTATACTGGAGAACTTTATTATAAGAAAACGAGTAAAAACTACAATCCGAATGAGCAAAAGCTTCTTAAAGAACTAATTTGACAGTTTCTGTTAGCTTAACATTATATTTCGTATTGCGACTTTTGTTTACTGTAAGTGAGGGTTCTCTTAAGTGTATGGGTGTAATAAAGCTGAGTACCCTAAAATATTGGTGGCGTGATTTAAAGTGATCTTTGAGCTCATGCGCGCTCTCTTTATGCTTATTGGTTTTTTTGTTTACATTGAAGTGTGGGAGCGTTTGCATTCAGCGTTTAATAACTTTTGGGTCTTAAGTATTTGTTTCACTCGCAACAAGCCGTCGTGCTGAACGGACGTGTAAGCGGGTGCATAAATTTCGTCGCTCAAAAATTTTCGATAACGGTAAAAGTGCTGAGGAATACTTAAGTGTTTATACGTACAGTGGAACAAATCGTATTTCCGCAGAGCTAAAGTGTCGTCGAATAAGAAACAAGAATAATAAACAATACAATACACAGTGGGCGAAAAGTCGCTTTGTGCGATGAATTTCGTACATTTGGCTCTCTCTGCAACGTAACAACGCATACCACTCAATCGTGTCAACGCAAGACAATTCGGCTACAACAAAAACTAACAAACCGCGATCATTAACCCCAAGCCTGAGTAATGAACTCAATCCAACAACGCAAGGCAGGGCGCGCTCTTGCTCTCCGGCGCTCTTGTTGGATAAAACCCCTTACTCTCTCCTCATGCCAACCTGCTTGGCCACGGTCACCAGTACAGTGTCATCAATAGCAACGGTAACGGCAACGTCTACAACAACTACAATAGTATCGACTGCTCAAGCAATTCCATCTGCTATACTAACGGAATCTGCTGTGCAAGCAAATAAGGCAGCACCTTACACCAGCGCGCTCTCCTCAAAACAACGTTCGGCCATACAGACCGGTATGGATCGTTACATACAAATAAAACGTAAGCTTAGCCCGCAAAACTCTAGATCTGGTAATTCTGCTAAAATAACTCGCGGCACCTCAAAACAATCTACAATAGAGAAGCCCATCGAAGCGAACAGATTTGCTATTCTGGTAGATAAATCCGATGATACACCTCCGGAAGACATAGTAGGGGACAATAAAAAACCTAAACCGCCGCCGATTTACATTCGAGAGAAAAGTTGTAATGCCCTCGTAAACTCGTTGAAACTGATCGGTCCAGACAATTTCCACATAATTCCCTTAACAAAGGGAAATATTCACGAATCAAAAGTTCAGACTAACACAGAGGTCAACTTCAGAATTTTGTCGAAGTATTTAAACGACAACAATAAAAACTTCTACACGTACCAACTAAAGAGCAGCAAAGGTCAGCAAGTAGTACTTAAAGGTATTGAGCCGGAAGTAACACCAGCTGAAGTTACATGCGCACTGAAGGAAAAAGGCTTTAATGTAAAAAATGTTATCAACATTTTGAATAGAGAAAGAAAGCCTCAACCTCTCTTCAAGGTAGAACTTGAACCCGAAACCAAGCCTCTGAAAAAAAAACGAAGTTCATCCAATTTTCACTCTCCAGTTCCTACTACACCGCAGAATATCTGTAGAAGAGCCGCATAAAAGAAATGGGCCGGTGCAGTGTAATAATTGTCAGGAATATGGCCACACAAGGTCTTATTGCACGCTTCGTTCAGTATGCGTTGCTTGCGGAGACCTTCACGAATCCCACAAATGCCCAAAAAATAAAGAGGATCCCAGCAGCAAAAAGTGTGGAAACTGCGGAGGTAACCATACGGCTAACTACAGGGGCTGTCCAGTATACAAGGAACTGAAAAGTCGCACTCATCAAAGAGTGACCACTGCTCGTTCACATTTAACACCCATGAAATCCACGCGGGATCTCTTCCCCCCTACAGCCGTTAAACCTCCATCTAATGTGTTCACCGACAAATCTGCAAGCTTTGCAACTGCCCTAAAATTTGGGCTGAATAGTACCGCTCCCACCAAGTCTCAATCATCAGTTACCCACCATCAATCAGGAGAACAGTCTGCGACCAATATCGAAACAATGTTATGTAGTCTTCAGCAAAGTATGATGGACTTCATGTCATTCATGCGGACTACTATGCAAGACCTTATGCGAAACCAGAACGTTCTGATTGAGCTGCTTGTTGCTCAACAACACACTAAGTAACCAATGGCTCCACTCCGTATATCACTGTGGAACGCCAACGGTGTCTCTCTGCACAAACTTGAGTTAACTCAATTCCTCTTCAATAACCACATCGACGTAATGCTACTCGCAGAGACTCATCTTACAAATAAATACAATTTCCAAATTAGAGGCTACACCTTCTACAACACGAATCACCCAGACGGGAAAGCACATGGAGGCACTGGGATTCTGATTAGAAGTCGCATCAGACACTGCTTCCACAATAGCTTCGCCACTAACTACATGCAAGCTACATCTATAGATGTTCAAATGGATTACCGATCTTTAAAGCTCGCCGCCGTATACTGTCCTCGTCGGTTTACAATATCCGAACTCCAATTCATGGATTACTTCAACTCCCTGAGTGAACAATTTATAGCAGCAGGAGACTATAATGCTAAGCATACGCACTGGGGATCTCGACTTGTGTCTCCAAAAGGCAGGCAATTGTACAATGCATTAATAAAACCAAGCAACAAGCTGGACTGTGTGTCACCTGGGACACCCACATATTGGCCAACAGATCCCAGAAAACTGCCAGATTTGATCGATTTTGCAGTCACAAAAAACATTCCACGCAACCTGATAAGCGCCAACTCCTTACCAGATCTATCGTCCGATCAGTCGCCTGTACTCTTTCAACTAAATCTACATCCAGTTGCGGTAGATAAACCATTCAGACTCACGACGAATAAAACCAATTGGCTTAAATACAAAAAATATGTAAGTTCGCACATTTAGTTGAATCCACGCTTGAATGACGAAGTTGATATCAACCAATCCACAAACTCTCTTGAATCCGTCTTGGTCGAAGCAGCACGCATGTCAACCCCACAAACGCAAAAAACATCGTATAATCATAGATACACGAACGCTCAAATCGAGCAGCTTGTTCTAGCAAAGCGACGCTCACGGCGAGGAATGGCAATCCAACAGATCACCAGCTGCAAAACAACGGTTAAAAGATGCTTCACGTAGGCTTGCAGCTGCATTACGTCATGATGAAGAAAGGTCTCAAAAACGTTACATCGAGCAGTTATCGCCAATGAGCCCCAAGTTCCCACTTTGGAGAGCCCATTCTTCACTCTGCGAACCTATCGAATCTGCATTACCAATAAGGACATCCACAGGCAACTGGGCGCGCAGTGACGGAGAAAGAGCCGACAGATTTGCAGAACATCTTCATAATGTATTTCAGCCCAATACAGCATCAAACGGGATCTCACTGCCAGCAACATCAAATGCCGACACATCTACGACAAATCAACCAATTGTTTTTACGCCACATGAGTTACTCAAAATCATAAACGAAGAACTCAACCCAAAAAAATATCCAGGATGCGACCTAATATCTGCGAAAATGATTATTGAACTTCCACCCTGTTCCGTTCGAGCTATCTGCCAACTCTTCAATGCAATAACGAAACATGGACATTTCCCAGAGAGATGGAAAAAGTCGATCATCATAATGATTCCAAAACCCGGCAAAAACCTCTCAATTGCTTCATCATATAGACCAATCAGTTTACTAACGTGTCTATCAAAACTTTTTGAAAAATGCTTAATGGCACATATTACCCCATATCTCAGAACACACAACAAAATCCCGTCTCATCAATTCGGTTTTCGAGAAAAACATGGAACTATTGAGCAGGTCAACCGCATAACATCTGAAATTCGAAACGCATTCGAACAAAGGGAGTACTGCACTGCGATATTTCTGGACGTTTCTCAAGCTTTCGACGGAGTATGGTTAGAAGGGTTAATGCACAAGGTTACAGTAATGCTCCCAGCCAACACTCACAAACTTCTGAAGTCATACCTTTACAACAGGAAATTCTCAGTAAGATGTAATTCTGCCTTGTCCGATGAGTACATCATCAGAGCCGGAGTTCCTCAAGGCAGCGTGCTTGGTCCAACACTTTACCTTATCTACACTGCGGACATTCCAATAAGCAGACAATTAACCACATCCACATTCGCTGACGACACAGCGATCCTAAGCCGCTCAAGATGTCCCAAACAAGCAACGGCGCAACTTGCTGCACACCTGGTGGCAGTGGAGAAATGGTTATCCGACTGGCGAATCGAAGTAAATGAACAAAAATGCAAACACGTTACGTTCACGCTTAACAGGCAAGACTGCCCTCCACTTACACTTAACAACACAGTGGTCCCGAAAGCAACAGAAGTAACATATCTTGGTGTACACCTCGACAGACGTCTTACCTGGCGCAGCCACATTGAAGCTAAAAGAACACATGTAAAGCTTAAAGCTAAAAGCCTTCACTGGCTTATCAATAGCCGCTCGCCCCTTAGATTGGACTACAAGGTCCTTCTACATTCCAATCGACGAGGCGTGGCGTGTATTGTTCCATGGTAAAAATCTGCTTGGACTGACGCTTCAAACGCGGTATGTCATTAAGCGATCTGGCATCTCTGTCAAAAGTTATGGCGTCGTCAGATGGGTCCGTCGAATATGGGCAACCCTGTATGCAACACCGTCTTAAAACCAATCTGGATGTACGGCTCTCAGCTGTGGGGGAATGCCAGTAACAGCAGTGTCGATGTAATGCAATGAATCCAATCAAAAATCCTCAGAACCATCACCGGGGCCCCGTGGTACGTTCGGAATGAAAACATTCATAGGGACCTTCACATATCACTCGTCAAAGAAGAGATAGCACAAAACAGAATAAAGTACTACAACAGGCTATCAGCACATCCAAATCATCCCGCGAGAGCCCTCACGCGAGTTTGCAGCAGTTCTCGCCTTCGCCGTAACGACCTTCCTATCCAGCGCTAATTATTAGGACCATGTAGTCTCTATTCAGTTGTAAATAAACTGTTAGATAAAGTATTATTTTAAGATTTGCAACCTTATTGTTAGGCTCATTAAGAGTAGATTCAATAAATAAAAATCTAGCTTTAAAAAAAAAAAAAAAGTATTTGTTTAGAGTTGTTGTGTGATCTTTGAGCTCATGCGCGCTCTCTTTATGCTTATTGGTTTTTTGTTTACATTGAAGTGTGGGCGCTTTTGTATTCAGCGTTCAAAAACTTTTGTATCTTAAGGATTTGTTTAGAGTTGGTGTGTAATTTAATATGCGAAGGATCTTGTGTGTGAGATGAATGAGATGCGGATATCTTACGATATATTTAATATTTGCTTTGCGTAGATTGAATTGGACCGTTGAATTCCATCATATAATAGTTGACTTCCTTTAATAAATATACTCTCCTTGACTATATGTAGAATTATGCTCGGCATAGTTTTTCAAATCTTATAAATGGTAATATAGATTCAATTGCATTATTGTCACAAATAAAGTTTACTGTTCCATCTTGACTCACCTGTAGTTACACTCCACTTTCTCTTCCTTTACTTTTACTTGTCTGAACCTATGTATGCTGATGTTGGAATTTGTCGTGGCTTATTCCAATTGACTAATTACTGCTGCGTCCGGTGCAACTGTCTCAGATTTCGTCTGGGTGGTGCATTGAACTGACTGCAGGTGTGCAGTGGTCGAATTTCTGCGCGTGTTCGCCTTTGGTGAGAACCGCTGACTTTGCGGCACGTGGAGTCGAAATGTGGGAACGGGCCGGGAGTTTGGCCGAAAGTCACGTTGGTTGTTAACTCTTCCCCCTTTAAGACGCGATCGTCCTCGAGTGCGATCACCTCTTACTAGGTGGCTTGATTTCGTCACTGAGGTCGTTGTACTTCTGGACTTTGAGTACTTTACAAGTACGATTACGGCCGCTATTATCAGCGAAAAGTTTGTCGCTGCTAGAGCTGTATTCCCATTGCTGATGGAGTTATTCTTCTGGGTATTGTTTATGTTCAATTCCTTCATCATCTCCAGTGATAGTACTTCATCTACAATGTTAGCTTCTGATATAAGATGAAGTAAAGGTGAGAGTGGTTCAGCGTTTATTATTTCCTTGGCCACAAAGACGGTTTCTTCGATGCGGATGGTAGAGTTGTGATATCTAATGAGATAGTTTCCTCGAAGAGTTAGTGTTTCATTGTCTATGGTGACGTTTCCGTCGAAGTTGTTTAGTAGTAGTACGCCTGGCAGAATTTCCTCGCATTGCGGAATATGTTGGCTGTTGATTTAGTAGTGCCGAAATACAGTTATCATTACTTAAATCTCCCAAATCTTCGTGTTTACAGATTGTCCTATCGTTATGGGTTTTACAAGGCTTAATTATACCATAGATACTATTCCTACACTGCAAAATGTTTTCAAACAGGAATTGGTTTATCACATTACCATTTTTTATTGGTTTTACTAACATTTTGTTACAATTTTCTTTGCTAGTGACTTATGATATAGTATGTATGCTTATGATATAAATGAGGTTAATTCCATTTGAGGCTATTTTGATGTTAGCAAATTCAAGCATTTCTTCTAGGTTAACAAAATTTAATTTATCATTTTCTAAAATTAGTTCTATTGCCTCTATTTCATATTTAGTTAAGATAACTGAATTAACAATATCGGTCTTAGCCCAATTTATTGAATGAACAAAGTTTCTAATTTCGTCTTTGAATAGTTGCATTTTGTACTTTAGTATGGCTATTTTTTCCATTTTTACTTCTTTGCTTTCCTGGGTGAATTTAACTATTGCATTCATGATTTCAGTGAGTTCGTTTATTCTTTGATTTGTGACTTTATTTATAACGATTTGACGATTGTTGTTTTCTAGCTGTTCGTTAATTTTCATGATTATTACTTCATGATCTTGGTGATCTGGAGTACCTGCTAACCATTTCCATGCTGAGCCTATTGCATTGAGTGATCTCTTAGTTGTTAAATTTAAGGGTTTTAATTTATGTAGGTTGCTTTTCATTTGTGCTAATTCGTAACTGAGAAATGGATAAATTGGATTTGAACTTGATATATTTTTTTAAATCTATGACGTGGATACTCTTAAAAGTGTTATTTTGCTCTGTCGCGAGTCCCATGTTGATGGAAACCATTTGGGAGTTTGCATAATCCAAAACAGTGGCTTCGCCTAGACTGCTTGGAATAAAGGTTTTGAAAAATTGAAATTTTAGGATTTTAAGTTATTCTTGTTTACTGTTCTTCCTGATTTGATTTTGATAATAGATTTTTGATTTGGTGCTACTATTTCGGTTTATAACGGGGAATTATTTTGGAACCTATTCATTTATCTACTCCAATATAAACTACTTGTAGTCTTTTGCACCTTTCTTAGTTGAATTATGATACTCTAGGTGGGTTGTTTGCTTGTCTGTTATCTTTTTCTCAATCTTGTTCCGTTCAATTTCTACTTGGTTCGGATCGGTTAAACGCGTTAATCCGAAGAATATGTCAATCGGCTTTTTGCTTGTTGTAGAATGGATAGAGTTGTTGTATTCCTGTACTGCTTTATACAATAAATCCTCAAATTGCAATTCTGGATATTCTATTTTAAAACATCTCATTAACTCCGTCAATGTGGAGTGAAAACTTTCTACTTGGCCGATGCTAGTAGAGTTGTATGGAGGTGTTGTAAATGTGGAAATTCCCATTTGATCTTCAAGTAAAGATTTTATGGAAGCAGAATCTAAGGCTCTCTCGTTATCGATAATTATCTGCTTTGGGATACCAAATGCAATCAATAATTCTCGCAGAGGGAATTTTAGGTTTTCTGATGCTCAAGAATTCACTATCCTGGTTTGGGCATATTTTGAAAATTTATCGATTCTTGTTACAGGTCAATGTGGACAATCTCTCCTGGATACCCTGGGATTGGTGTTTCTCGGATCAATGCCTGTGGTGGATGTCGATCATACTTCGACTCTGTGCATGTCAGGCATGCTGACACAACAGCTTTAACCTTTTTAGTCATATCGGGGAAAAAGTATTTGTTTAAGAGTTGAGCTTTGTTTTCTGATGCTTGCCTATGAGCTCTTCTATGTTCTTTCGAAATAAGATCTTGTTGCTTATTAACGTCTTTTATATCTTCCACTTGCATTCGCGTATACCTTATTTTGTATCCGCTAAAATGTATAGGGTAGATGTTTTGTTTTTTTCCATAACTCTTTCGGGTGTTAGCAAACCATTTATAATCTTGGGGTCTAGTCGTTTTTTTAAGATTTCAATCAATTCTTTTTCGTTGTAGCGCTTTTGTTTAATAACATGTTTATGATAAGACGGAAATGGAATTTCAAAATTGTATCTCGATTGGTCATCGATAAGTAGGAAGAGTTGATATCGGAAAACGTTTATGGGTGTTTCTATAGTTGGTATGAGGTTATGACTTGAACTGTCACTACTATGGCATGTTGCGCTAGTACTATTTATTTCTTGTCTAGTAGGTGTTCTGGAGAGTGCATCTGCGACAACATTGGTAGTCCCAGGCTTGTACTTCAATTCGTAATTAAATTCTTCTAAAAAACTTTTCCCACGTTTCAATTTGCCATTGTGATTTTTGTTGCTGAGGGAAAATGTAAGTGGCTGGTGGTCAGTATGAATGGTTACTTTGGCAGTACCGTAAAGACACATTCTTAAATTTTGGAGTGCCCATACAATTGCTAGCATTTCTTTCTCGTTGGCTGCATAGTTTTCTTCTGTCTTCGACTAAATACGAGAAATGAAAGTAATAGGCTTGCCGCATTGTTCGAGAACTGCTCCTATAGCAAAGTTTGAGGCATCTGTAGTTAAGTGAAAGTCTTTACTGAAGTCTGGGTATCTGAGCATTACGTCACCTGATGCTAGGCTGTTTTTGATTTTAGTAAAGGCATCCATTTCTTCGTAATTCAGATTTATTTTGACCTTGTTTGACACATTCTTAGCTAACCGTCCTTTATCACCTCTCAGAAGGCTTGTCAATGGCTTGGCTAGTTTCGCATAATCGCGGATGAAACGCATATAATATCCGGAAAGTCCAAGAAAAGACGTTAATTCTTTTAAAGAGACAGGCGGAGGGAATTTCTCGATAGCCTTCACTTTTTCAGAATTGGTTTTTATACCACTTTCAGAAATTGTAAAACCGAGGAAGTTAACTTCGGTTTTGAAAAATTCACATTTGTCCATCTGGACTTTCATGTTAGCTATCTGCAACGTTTTAACGACGCTCTGGATCTGATCTAAATGCTCTTTTTCTGACTTACTGAAGATAATTATATCGTCAATGTACACGTAGCATGTCTTGCCAATGTGTTCTTTGAGGATATCGTCTAGAGCCCTTTGGAAAATAGAAGGAGAGTTTTTAAGACCGAATGGTAGTCTTGTAAATTCGTATTTCCCGCCATTTACAGCGAATGCCGTTTTTTCTATGTCAGATTTTTTTTAAAATCCACTTTTCAGGTCGAGCACAGAGAAATATTTATTTTCACCTAACTGGGTAATGATTTCACCTATTTCGGGTATTGGATATCTGTCTGATATAGTGTCTTCGTTTAACTTTCTATAGTCGATAACAATTCTGTATTTCTTTTTACCGGATGCATCGAGTTTTTTTGGTACGATCCAAACTGGTGCATTATAGGGCGACCGTGAGGGTCGGATGATACCATCATCTAGAAGTTCTTGTATTTGCTTTTCTACTATTTGTTTCAACGAGTTGGGGTATGGATAGTGCTTTGAATAAACTGGTTGATCGGACTTGGTGCGGATTTCGCCTACTACTCTAGTTGTGTAGGTGAGTTTCTTTTGTGGTTCTGCGAAAAGATTTTTGTGTTCTGCTATTAACCCTTCAATTGCGTTCTTCTGTTCGTTAGTCATGTGTTCTGTGTGTACTTGTAACTTATTAATTGATTCAGCTGGCAGCTGATGAATCTTGATCTTCTTATTGCCGTCTATTAAGAGAGTGTTATTCTTCACGTCTATAATCGCATTTAACTTCTTCATCGTATCGTTTCCTAGTATACCATGAAAAGTTTTGAGCGTAGGTAGTAGATAGAATGGGATAGGTATCTCTCTTAGTCCAAATATATTTAAGTCGACTTCTTGTGTTATTTTAGTTTGTCCTCCAACTGAACTGACAAAAAATGGTTTCTCTAAATGTTTGGGATTGGGAACTATTGTTGGTTGATTTAAGTTTTTATTGGATCCAGTGTCTATTAAGAATTTATAAACTTCTCCGTTTCACCCTACACTGGAAGTATGGTAGTGAAGAACTGTTTATCCTAAAAAATGTAGTTCTGACTCATCTATGAGAGCTTGTTCATAGCTATCATCATTCTGTTGGTCTTCGTCTTCGTACAGATTCGAGACGCCTTCTTGTTTCAAATCATTAAAATAGTTCTGTTCCTCTTCAGGAACATGGCTATTTACGTCGGCGACCGGAAGCATAGTTTCGATGTTGAACTCGCCTTTGGAATTTATTGGGGGGACCGTATTGGTATGGGATCGTTTTCCCGAAAAGTCATTTCCACTTGGTCTATTCATGTAATTTATGTTTCTAGTTCGTACCGAGGGATCAATCTCCATGGGTGCTAGTCTAGGCTGCGGCTTTGGGGCTGATGGGCGAGGTGGAGGTTGCACAGAGATTCTTTGTGGTGGAATTGGGCATGGGATAAAAGGTGCACTGTCTCGCATAAGTGTAGAGCATGGCTTAGCTCGCGTGGCTCTTTGATTACTAATAAATGTGGTAGGTCTCCATTGAGTCCGCGGATGAAAGTATCTAGAGCCTTTTCCTTATAGCTTTGGGTTAGAGCTCTTATACTTTCGGGGGAGTGTTCTTGTACTCCAATTTGGTTCATAATCAGGGAAAGCTGATGATACACAGCCTGATAAAATTCGCTCTTAGTGGATCTACCCTGCGAAAGACAGAAAAGTTGGTATTCTAACTTTTTCAAATTTCTTTTGTCAGCGTAGTTGGACGTCAAACACTTCAAAATTGCTTTCCAATTCATAGGTGTGTTATAGGATTCCAACACCGTGTCGGCTTCTCCAACTACCTTATTACGGATTGCTAAGGTGACTAAATAGTAGCTGTAGGTGTTTTCTTTACCTTCATAAAGGCTCATAATCCTATCAACATTTTTTTTCCATGACCCAAACGAGATTCGGTCTCCGGAAAATTCTCTAATTAGTTTCACTACCTCAGGTATCTTATCCTGTTCTGTAGGTCCTGGTCTTACTACTGGAACATCAGAAAAATTTTCACGACGATTGTTTGTTTGAACGACTTCTTTAATGATATTCACTATAAGTTCTTTAAGTTCTGGGGTTGTTCTTGGCGAACTAGATGCTACAGGCGTATGACCTTCTTGAACATTGAGTGTCAACCCAGCGATGGCATCGGCCAAAGTATCGGACATGATTTCGGTCATGGTTCTTGTGTTTTTTTTTCACTTGGGTGTATTAATCTAGGCAATAGCATTTTTCTTCTAGTTTATTCACTGAATTCACGAATGGGAAATTTTACTTTAAGTATTTCGATATGTTTTTAAATTGTGTAAACAATTTTTTTTAAATATTTTTATATTTATATTTTAAATTCTATGTTTTTTTGAGATGTTAGTTGTAATTGGCTTATTTTCTAAATTTTTACTTGTGTTAGTTTGTCGATATCTTAAATCACTACGCTTACAGCAAGATTATAGTAAGGATGTTCGGTGCTCGCATCGCCGACTTCTTGGACGGGATCCCTTTTCTCTAACGTTGGGGCTACTTGGGACTCCTTGACAGCACTTCAGGGCGAAGGATCCTACGAACAGATCTATAGTATCGGCAGCGATTTGTTTTTTTGTTTTGAGAACCCTGACGAGAGAGAAGGAGAGGTCACTTTATCCTTTTACTTCGAAAACTGTGGCTGCTTGAGGCACTTGCGTTTTTTACCGGAGTCCCTGCTCGGGCGCCAATTAAGTTTTTAGATTGTTTTTCTTTTAAACAAAATTATAATTGTCGGTTTGACGGTTTATTGACTGATTTTACAATGAGCTTAAAGTCTAAACGTAAGCTATCCCGCGGTGATCGCGATGCGAGCAGAGGCGATGATTTGGCGATCCAGTTAATGGTAACGGGGGCAGCAGTAGCTTCGCTGCCTGTCTTCTGTCTGATTGGCAGTCCCACGGTGCTGATGTTGGAATTTGTCGTGGCTTATTCCAATTGACTAATTACTGCTGCGTCCGGTGCAACTGTCTCAGATTTCGTCTGGGTGGTGCATTGAACTGACTGCAGGTGTGCAGTGGTCGAATTTCTGCGCGTGTTCGCCTTTGGTGAGAACCGCTGACTTTGCGGCACGTGGAGTCGAAATGTGGGAACGGGCCGGGAGTTTGGCCGAAAGTCACGTTGGTTGTTAACTTATACAACTAAATTGCTCTTTGGTCCACTTGACCGTCTTTTTTCAATGTCGAATGAAAATAAATAACAAAATATAAGCCTACTTTTAATTTGAGTATGAGTGAATATTGAAAATAATGGAAATCATTTGTGTACGTTTCTCCCGGATCAAAAAATTAAGTGTGTGTATGTCCGTTTGATCAAATCTGCTACTGTTAAGAATCATAAAAAACTATCACAAAATATTCTAATGCAACATTTTAGAATAATTATTAAAATAATTCTACAAATCTTTAACCGCAGCTTCGCCCGTTTTTTATTGACATTAATCTATAAATTTAATTAAAAACGTTAAGTTCACTCAAAGATGGAATTACGAAAAACTTAAAACATTTATAGAATTAAAATTTATTTATTAGCTTGATTCCGCAGATGAGCAAGCTGCAGCCATCAGACGTGAATTGGATGGTCGTATGCAAAGGGTGGGAGAAATGGAAAAAAACCGGAAACTAATGCCAAAATTTGTGCTAAAGGAAATGGAGTCGCTTTACATTGAAGAATTAAAATCTTCAATTAATCTATTGATGGCAAATTTGGAATCACTTCCAGTATCTAAGGGTAACATGGACAGTAAATATGGCCTACAGAAATTAAAGCGTTACAACCACAGGTAAGCGAAGTCAATTATTATAAAATATGTACATTCGTATATATGGTATGTATATTCTATCTCACTCGATTTAAATTTCACTCTTTCTATTTATATTTATTTTTACAGCACACCATCATTTTTGTAAGTTTGTAGAATCTTTGCCATCCGATCTTAATAATGAGCTTTTAATTTTGTAATATAAAGAAAAATGATTTTACGGTCGCACGGATCTCTTTCTAAGCTGGAGGGTGACTCTGAAGATGGTACTACTCAATTGACCAAGTTAGATGTTGTTCTTACATTTCAATTAGAAGTGATTGTTATGGAAGTAAAAGGGCTCAAATCTTTGGCACCCAATCGAATAGTTTATTGTACAATGGAAGTTGAAAACGGTGAAAAACTACAAACTGATCAAGCTGAGGCTTCGAAACCTATGTAAGTAGTTTATTTGTATTTATATTAAGCCAATTCAAAATTATCGGCCCCAAAATTAACGTCATAGCGAGAGAAGGTCGAGTAGCTCCGAAAAAAACCGTTTATAAATAAGAAAAACCTGCTTTGTATGCATAAATTCCTTACCAATAACATAAATCAAACGATTGTCTACTGAAATTATGTTTTTTTTGCAGACGAGCCTAAAATAAACACATTTGGGTAATACCTTTAAAGCGGTCACCTAAGACAAACGATAAAGCACGGTTGTGAGATTATCATGGTTAGGACTTATATGGCTGCAACAGTAGTGGGAACATGGATACAAGAATATACCATTAATTATTAAACCATAATCTCGTCCAATTCGCTGATAACCGTGGCTTGGGAGGGCGGTCAAGTTGATCTCAGGATAATGACCTAAAGCACAAATCGGTTATTGTGCAGCCCGGGTTGTTAAATCCATAATATCTTTTCAGCATCTCAGTCTCCAGACATTAATGTAATTGAGAATTTACAGGCGATTGTCGATCACCTCTATAATATTCATTAAACTGAAGACAGATCACACCAGATTAAAATTTTTCAGTTTTAGTATTTATTTTGAATATACTGAGTTTTTAATGTTATTTAACAAAAATGAAAATCAAGAACTATTCCTACTACTAAAAGAAGCTAATACTTCTAAAAATAAATATCTAGTGAACAACACTGCGTTCAAAATTTTTTTTAATTCCTTAAAAGTTATTCAACATTGAAAAGAACGTTTTATGCTGTGCTCGCGATCAACAGCCGAAACTAAAAAGATATGTGTTTATGTACTAAATATGCAAAAATATTTTTTAGTATATATTTTATTATATTCCATCTGGGTATCTTCAAATCGATTACATTCGACTGTAGGTTTCTTACTTGTTTTAATTGCAATATTTTATTTAAATAGCTTTATATTTTTAATATTTTCAATATTAATGATATATATTACTCAGGTGGGATACACAAGGTGATTTCACAACTACCCATCCCTTACCAGTGGTTAAAGTAAAGTTGTATACTGAAAATCCAGGAATGTTGGCGCTGGAGGATAAAGAGCTAGGAAAAGTTACTATAAGGCCTTCGCCATTATCAACAAAAGTAAGAGACACTCGATATTTCTCAAAGAAAATATAAAATTTTGGATAATTTTAATTTTAGTCCCCAGAATGGCATCGTATGATCGTTTCAAAAAATCTTCAAGATCAAGATGTACGAATAAAGATAGCATGTCGACTGGATAAGCCTTTGAATATGAAGCACTGTGGGTATGTGAAGTACACTATTTTTATGATTTAAGGTAATACACTGTTACTTATTTATTTAATCAATACGTGTGTTTAGCATGAATTTGTAAAATAAGGAAACAAATGTTTTTTTTTATAGTAAGTTAATCAGATATTGAGTATATTAAATTTCACAGAAACCTTTACGCAATTGGAAAATCTGTATGGAAAAAGTGGAAACGACGTTATTTTGTTTTGGTTCAAGTCTCGCAATACACATTTGCAATGTGCAGTTATAAGGAAAAGAAGTCCGAACCATCCGAAATGATGCAATTAGATGGGTATACGGTTGATTATATAGAAGCTGCAAGTGGTACGTTCATGAAAATATGCATTTTAAGATATTCGTTATATTATTATTTTTCAGCAAACTTAATGTTTGGCATCGATTTGAACGGTGGTCGATATTTTTTCAATGCAGTACGCGAAGGTGATAGCATCGCGTTCGCCTGCGATGATGAAAATGAGTGCAGTCTCTGGGTAATGGCCATGTATCGGGCCACCGGACAATCACATAAACCGACGCCACCAATAACACAGGATAAAAATTCGGCTATGTCCAAAATACAAGGAGGTAATCTTTTTTTTTTATTATATGCTGTTTCGAATGAAGATTTGGAATACTCACACCATGTCCGCTTTGTAGTGTAATGGCATAAAATGTTTAGTTACATAATAATATTTTGTACTGGGATTCTCTGGATGTATTAACGATCAACGCATATCTTTAAAAGATATTAAACACCGAAAGCTCTATATTTCGTAGCTCTATCTTCTATAATCTCTAAGATCTAGGTGTACATCGTAACATCAGTTGGTGTTGATCAAAAATATATGCTTTATGTGGTCGGACATGTGTTCGTCTGCCCGTTATACAAATATTCTATTGGCACAAAACTGTAATATTACTCTTTTATTCTATTGAGAACATGTGTGAAAATGTTATTCAATTGTATAGCTGATTATTTTTTTTTTGATTTTTGGATTATGTAGTTGGCGGGTTTTTTCCCATTTTGGTTAGATTGCAAAATCATTTTCTATTTTTATTGTAGAGGTATTATTATAATTTATACTTATTATTTGCATATTAATTATATATTATTATTTAATAATTGACGATCTGTAATTTAGATGCAGACAAAGCACGCAAGCATGGCATGGAGGATTATATAAGCGCCGATCCGTGCACATTCGATCATGCAAACTTGTTTAAAACCTTGCAAAACTTAACCCTTGAATATCGATTAAATGATCCTTATGCATCTCTGGTAAGTGTTATTAATTCATCGAATATATTTTGAAATTAATTATTGGAATGCATATATCTGATAACTTTTTTCAGGGTTGGTTCAGCCCAGGGCAAGTATTTGTTTTAGACGAATATTGTGCGAGGTATGGTGTTAGAGGATGTTATCGACATTTATGTTATCTTTCCGATCTTTTGGATCGTGCTGAAAATCATCATATGATTGACCCCACATTGATCCATTACTCCTTTGCATTCTGCGCAAGTCACGTTCATGGCAATAGGTAATACTCCTTTATTTTATAATTTTTTTAAAATTCAGAATGCTAAAAAGTAATTAATTTTTTAGGCCGGATGGAGTTGGCAGCATAACTCAAGAGGAAAAGGAAAAATTTTCAGAAATTAAAGAGCGTCTACGGCAACTGCTTGAATTTCAAATAACGAATTTTCGATATTGCTTTCCATTTGGCCGCCCAGAAGGCGCACTTAAGGCAACACTGTCGTTGCTCGAACGGGTTCTGATGAAAGATATTGTGACACCAGTGCCACCTGAGGAAGTGCGTCAAATGATTAAAAAAAGTCTGGAAACGGCCGCACTTGTCAACTATACACGACTATCGGCGCAAGCAAAAATCGAAGGTTACAACTTAAAGTTGTTTTAATACTTTTTTGTTTTGTTTATTTACCATTATTTACGAACAAATTTATTTAATCTTTTTCAAAGCGCAGTTCGAAATTATGTTGAAGTTTTGGAGTAGTAGGTTATGTTTTTAGGAAATTATAAAAATGTATTTCCTAAAAGAACAAAATCATAGTATCAACAAGTATCATACACTATTTTAAATTGTATTATATATATATTTAATTTCTAGAGGATTTACGCGGAGAAATTATTGTTCCACCACCCAAAAAATTGGAAGACCTAATTCATCTCTCTGAGCTTTGCGTTGATTTGTTGCAGCAGAATGAGGAGCACTATGGAGAGGTAAGGTTAAAAATCTGTACTTAAATAAAGGTACTATGGATCAATATTCGTAATAATTCCCTAAACTCTCAGTAGATGCAGATATGAATTTGAGTCCGTCCATATATTTTGTCAGATATTTTATTAATTTTGTTTTTTTTTTTATTAATATATCAATTTTAGTTTGAAATTGATTTTATATGGTTCGTAAAACTACAAACGCATTACTTAGATCACAATTTTTTTTATCATATTTTTTATTTTGAGGAATACAAAAGCTTTGGGAGCTAGGTCAAAATACGTTATTATATGGTGTAAGGATTACATCCTAGCATATAATTCATATTTTTATGTTTTATTTTATATACGTGAATATTAATCTTAACTGTTAATTGTAACTCTTGTTTTTTTAGTCCGTCAAAACGTTAATTGTATATTTTAGCTCATCTTTTATAATGAATGTTACATTTAATGTTGTATTTTACTAAATATAAATGTAAACATATTTGCATTTTGATAAACTTTGTACTATTTATATCATAAATTAATGTTCCGTTGCCATATCAAAATAATTTTAATGAGTTTGCATATATTTAATAACTATTAAATGTTGTCGCGTCTTTTTGATCTATATCAGAGTGTATGTATGTATAAATTTCTTTATTTACCTCCAAAAAAAAAAAAAACAAATATTTACTATTAATTTTCAAATTTTAATTTTTTTATGGAATCATTTTCAAATTTCAAAATGTAATTTAATTTTAAAACGAAATATATTATATGTTAATAGTTTTTACTTAAAAGCACTCTGAATCCTTGGTTTTCTAAAGCCTATGTGTGAATACAGAAAATCAAATAATCCGTTTTGATTAAAATAGGAATCATGTGAATCAAATTTGACAAAAAAAAATATTTGTAAAAATATGGTGATTCTAAATTACCTTTAATTTCGATCAAAATAGTCGGCTGAATTACATTTTTAATATAAAAATAAGAATATATCATTTTCGTAAAGTAAATTCTGAATAGAAAGAATAACTATGTTGACTTATATAATATGTTGATTTTAACTCACACTTTACATTTTATTATAATATATTTAGCATGCTTAAAGCATTCATTCAAATTACTAGTATATAAAATTTTAATGTTATCGAAATTCAAAGACAATGAATATATTTAATATTTCCTAACAGAAAAAACAAATTTAAATATTTTCCGAACAATATCTAAACAACGAACTAACAAAAAAATTAGTAAGTTTTGATTTAAATAGAATGTGACAACCGAAATTCCTCAACATATTTAAATCGTTTAGTGATTTGGCACATGGTATTTCGCCGTCGAAAACTCAGTCAAATCGTTACCTTTTTTTAGCTCGATATTTAATTTAATTTAATTTTTTTTTATTATGGTAAGTCAATAAAAATGAAATATATTCATTTATCTTACGATTTAAGTTTTGCAAGATGATTTCAAAATACATACTACTTTTTATAACCGACCTAAGTTATTAAATTAAAAAATTTATTTTCGATTTTCTGTTAATATGTGAATGTACAACTCTATGTATTATAAGTAGTACATTTGTATTTGTATACTCGATTTACAAAATATAGCTGCGCAAAAATGATAAAAAGGATAAGGTTAAAACAATAAAGGAAGGCAGTGAAGCCACACAAGACGATGATCGTAATGATGCTGAAATGTCTGGTACTAATAACGATGGCGCATCCACAACCATGGACCAAATAACAACATCTTCGAAAGGCTTAATGGATGCCGTTGACGCAGTGGGCGCTAATAATGGACCCCCCCCATTTCGATACTGTATGCCCACACATGCCGTATACACATCGCCAGTACCAACGGCACGTACTCTCTTAAAACTATAGTACATGTACCATAATCTTCAAAACTCAGCTCATTTCTTAAAACGAACTGAAAAGAAGTACAAACAAATGAATTTATACTTCAATATTGCACACTCAAATATAGAGAGTTTTATTGATGATACTAACTATGTTTATTATCGAATCCTTTTAACAAATAACATATTGTATGCTACAAACACCAAGAGTAGTTATTCACTGTTAATTCCCAAATTTCCCGATACCCATACGGTAGAAGGGTATTATAACTTTGTGTCAACAGAAAATGTATGTAATAGGCAGAAGAAAACATCTCCGACCTTATAAAATTGAACCTAATATATTCTTGTTCATCAATAACTGAGACGATATAATTATGTCTTCTGTCCGTCTATATGAACACCAATATCTCAAAGACTATACGAGCTAGAGAAACTAAATTTATTTCAAATTGCTGTTCAAGCTTTGTCTAGATAATGGTACCGTGTATATTTTAGTATATTCGAACTGGATATCTTACAGTCGAACACACTCGGCTGCAGTTTTCTGACTTGTTTTTTTTTTATACTGATGGTTAAACAAATGCAAAATTAGTTTAAATTGCGTGTATCATAAATCCTAAAATATAAATATATGAACTTGGCAAAAGTTGTTTATTACATTTCCAATTTTGTATTTAATTCGATAATTTCTCGGAAAGGACAGGATATAATTTGCAATCATTGAGTCGAATAAACATAACATATTTATCAAATAATGTATGTCACCAAAGTTAACCAATTTTCTGCATTTAGAATCATTAGAAGTTTTTACCAAAGGTTTGGAAAAAAATTGTTACTTAATGGAACGAATTGACTAAATAAAGTGAAATTTTGAAATGCATAGTCGATTTAATTTATCTTTTTTTCTGTTGTCTGTTCACCCATTCTCAATTATAGCAAAAAAAAAAAGGTAAAAACCTCCATTTTATAACACAGGAGTCTAATATAGCAAATAGACTAATAGGATCTAAAACTATAAAACAAAATATTGGTTTAATTATAACTAAATTGCATGTTCAAATGCTGGGCGACCAGGAATAAGGCATGAGCATGACTCAAAAGTGTAAATGTACATGGCATCTAAACTTACCTTTGCTTCAATCATTAAAAATTTCTTGTGTACTATGTATTTCATTGCTAAGAGTTAACTAAAATCTTTCACCTTTTCTTACTTTTGCGACACTAATTCTAATTTCGTGTACAAACTTAAATTAGGTGTGTTGGTCGTGAATATCGTTAGTGGTTTCTCCTATGCATGTACATATGTCTTAGGATCATATCTATTGATTCCTCCTGAATTGTTTTTAAACATATTAAATGATATCAGGAGATAAAACAAATAAATATTATATAAATAATTGTGAAATTAGAATTATACTTATAAATAATATAATATATATATATAAATATAATTGCCTATAATAATGTGAGACGACGTGCAAGGCGATATGCATTCATTTTAGTTTAAGCACGCCATCTTGAATTATATAATCACGATATCTCACATTATTATAGGCAATTATGGAAAAATAACAATTATAAATAATTATTTTAATTTCTGAATATTATGTTATATGTTCCAAACATCAGATTAGTGCCCAAAATTATCAAGGTCTGAGATTTGAATTAATTAATTCTACAATTTGAAAATTGAGTAAATAGATCTACTAAGGCCTTAATTTTCCAAGAATATTTACAATGTAAAATTTATATTTCAAATGCAATCTAAATTTTTAAATTGACATAATTGTCGACATTGGTTTTAACATACAATGACTGACGGTTCATATAAGAGTATTTTAATTAAGAGATAATATCAAATGTATTTGACAGGCAGGATGGCGCATAGTCAAGTTGATAAAGTGAGAACAATATATAGTCAATCAGCAAGAGCTAAATATATAAAATTTTAGTTGGATCAAGTTTGCAATACAACTCCAACACTTACCGAGTATCTTACAGTCGAGTACTCGTAACACGTACTTTCTTAATTATATAATGTTGATTAAAACAACAACCCAATCAAAATTGTATTTGTAAATTAATAGTTATTATTAATTTGAATTAATATGTAGTTTTAAAGTTAAAGACTATCTTATCAAGAAACATTACGCTTCTCAATTTTTCCGTAGGCTTTTGCTTGGTTTAGCGATTTGCTGGTTGAGCATGCAGAGATATTTTGGTCACTTTTTGCTGTGGACATGGATCGGGTACTATCAGAGCAAGCACCAGATACTTGGGACTCATTCCCCTTGTTCCAAATCCTTAACGATTATTTACGATCTGATGGTAAGCTGGATCTACTTTATGGCCATTTTTATTAATAATTTAAAATCGTTACAAAACTTATATATACAGATAATTTGCGAAATGGGCGATTTCACCAGCATTTGCGTGAAACTTTTGCACCATTGGTGGTACGTTACGTCGACCTCATGGAATCGTCTATAGCACAGTCCATTCATAAAGGATTTGAAAAAGAGCGATGGGAAAGCAAAGGGTAAGTTTGCGATATTAAAATTAAAGCTAACCGTACTGTCAATTCGCATCAAAGGTCTCATTTAAAGAACCCGCATAGTACATTTTCATGAATAAACTTTTAAGTATATCAACAGAAAATACACTGTTTTACCATATTATTTTTAAATATTTGGTTGTATATGTAAATATTTCTAATATAACAATTAATTACTTATTTAAATATATACGATTTTAATTTTGAGTATTCCTTTGTGAAAATTGTTTTAATTGAATTGGTACGTTCGCGTCGCTTGAATAGGTTCAATGCTTTCTGTTATCTATAATCGCTGAATCCTTCAATACTTTAAATTGATTGCAAGAATATTGATTAACAGTACATTGTTATATTTTCCTGTTGTGTGTTTGGTTTCTATATGCCAAGTGTACTTTACCTAACTAATTCTCTATATTTCGATAGTTGTTCTCAACTTACATTAACTAATGTCTGTGCTATTTAATTTTTGTATAAAAATCTGTATCACCTTCATACCTATCCCAAATTCGAATCAATAGTATATTGGATTTGGGCAAGTTAATAGATAATATAGGAGTGATCTCCGATCGTATAAAGTATATAGATTATTGAGCACCATTATAGAAATTGGTGTAAGCCACTCGTTTGTTCGTCCGTTTTTTAAAAGAGTTCTCAGAGACTATAAAATATACACTGCTTCCTATACTCATTATTTTTGCTATTTTGCTTTCTAACCTTTTGACAATACATTGTGTTGTTATTTATTGCAGTTTCCGTTGGCTTTATTAATATATTGAAGATTATCAATGCTTTAATTTTGTATTATAAATTCTATTTAAAGTTAAATTAAAATTCAACTTTGTAAAATTAATGTAGTATAATATTTCTGTTTTTTTAGCAACATTAATGTAAATAAAAACGTTAATTTAATTTGTATTTACATTACAGTGGTCTTGCTATATATTTGAAAATTTGTACATTGAGAACCACGTATTGAACCTATTCTAGTGATATGAACTGTTGAATGTTGGACTGTTTGTATGCATGACTCATTTGTTAGTCAAAATTATGAATTAATTCTGAAGTAAAATTTAGTGAGTAGAAGAGCAACGCGCAGCTCTTTGTAAAACTCTCGCTGTCCCACGATAGCTCATTTTTGACTCATCTTTCATGTCTAGAAAATTAAAATTTGCTGTTTATATTTTACCACTAAGTGCCTACTACTACTATTTACGTATTTTTGTAAACAACTTTAGGATAAACGCCGCCTTGAATCCAGCCGCATTAAACAATGCAGCGCAGGCGCTGAATACGGCAGCTCTCAACCCGGCGGCATTGCTCAGCGGCAAGAAAGATCAAGTCAGTTTCTATGTGCCGAAGCTACCTAGAGGCACGGCTAGTACTGCTGCTGCTGCCGGTGATGAAATGAGGTTTTTAGATCACCTGTTATATATAGTACAACAATGCATAAAAAGCTCCACTCAAATATAAAATATATATTCTCTTTGTATTTTGTGTTCTGCTAATTGCATCATGTATGAGCATAGCCAACAAGTATGATAGCATATCACCAACGTTTGATTGATTTAATTATTCCTTTTTAATGAGTTCTAAATACAATCTCTGCAATCCTAAAAAAAATTCCTCTTCCAGCTTTACATTTATACATCAAACATAGCTTATACCTCTGCAGATATCTGTCAGATTTTCTTCAATTTATTTTTATGCAAACCAATTTGTCAGATTAAATATTTTAAGTTTCAACAGAGTTATGTATTCCTGAGTATTTTGTTGTATATGTAGATAATTGACCAATTCTTGTTCACTAAAAAACAAAAGTTTAAAATATAATATTTTTTTATTTTTTTTTTTAACTTTACGGGATATAAAAGCAAATTTGTATTATAGGCTTGATATACAAAATTAATATATAATGGATATGACATTTGTATAAAAACTGAAAAAAGTGTCTCTAAATTGTCTGTCAGACTCTCATATAAAATAATATTTCGAACTTCTAGAGCTTTAAATAAAGTTTCTTAGGAATTTAATATTCGGTTTACCGAAAGGACATATCTATTCATGTTTGAACTTGCTTTAGCGATTGAAATTTGCATATTATTTTTGTTGATTTACTGTAGCTAACATATATGTTTCTTTGTACTCTGGTTATTTATAATTTTCATGAAAATATGCAAACATGAAATTTAAGCTGCCACCAAATTGGAAGTTTTATTTCAAATAGATAATTAATGTTCAAATTTCCTGTAATTCATTGATATTGATATAACGGAGAATTTTGCACAACTAAATTCGCGCTGTTTTTTTTTAAGAAAATTGAATCTTCTGTTAGGAAATGGTTATAAATGAATTATTTGAAGTATTGACCTTCGCTTGCCACAACTTCACCCCAGCTCTCTGCCATAGGTCAAATACGGTAAAACTATTAATAGTTGTTCAATTTTCCATTTTTCGTTGTCGTATGGAAAGTTAAACTGCTTCTGAGCAATGTGCTATCGAACGGTTTTTGTTGCAAGAAACATATATTTTAAATTAAATAAAAACTTAAACGCCAAAATAATTCAATCTATAAGTGCTTGGCCGATGTGCTACGATTTAATGTTTTGGCAATAGATTAGGCATATTTTAACTCTAATTACTATATTCTTTATCTTTTCGCGACTTCTCATATCGGAGAGTTGTTAAGGGGGTCAGATGAAAGGTCATCATTCTGAATTATTCCAAATGATTTGTATATTTTAGGCATTTGTGTTTTATTGGAAAGCTTTTAAATGTCAATAAATATAATTCAATTAAATTTTTCATGCGCTAAAATATTATGTGTTTGCAAAAACTAATGATATCTTGGAAGCATTCTCCATATTTGATTGAAGAATTTTTTTTCTTATAATTCAATAATTTGTAGATCGTTCTGAATCTTTGCAAGGTTTTCTTAATTTCAAACGAGAAGTTATAAAATATTCAATATATTTCGGTTAGAAAGTTGTACAGTACAATTTCATTTTCATTAATTATTTTCATTTAATTATTTTATTTATACTACTATTACATAAGGCAATAAACATTTTTGCAACAACGTCTATGCCAAAACTCGAACTTGTGATCACAGCGCATTCGGGAGGTAACGCCCTGACACTTGAATTGTCTAAGTGACAATTGCTTATTTTCAGTCTGAAGATTCCAAAGTTAAAGTTGACTATCATGGCAGTTTTTCTTTAGAACTCTAAATTACATCGAAAATTGAATATCTGATAATTTTTCTGGACCATTTTGCCAATGGTTATGCAGTTTCAGTTAGTAATAAAGTTGTTACTCATTTATATATTGCTAGTTTTTGTATTTACTGATTTCAAACTAAAGTAAATCAACAATTTCGCTTTGTTAGCCTCACTCATTTATTTCAAAACTGCTAAAATTAAAAAACGTTTGCCTATTATTAAATTCTAATTAATATAACATGAAATTAATATTATATAATAATATTTAATACATGCTCAACTAACAATGCCACACAAAAAATATAAAATTTGTAGGATTCGAACCCGAATCTCCCGATTGATAAATTGCTATTCAAGCCTTTGTCGCTGTAGAATGCACGGGTACAAGGCAAAATTAATTTTTCTACTTTGTATACAAATAGGTACATAGGTACATGGATTTCGTTCAAAGGAGATGTCGTAGACCACACGTTTTGCTTTGCATTTGGGTGTAATATGTATTTATGCAGATTAAGTTTATATTTCTGACTGCGCCGCACTTTTTGCCCTCAAACCGCGAAAATTTGTGGCGTCCACAGTTTTTTATAATATGAATTGAAATCAAAAAGATGGTTGAAATCGGATTGGTGTTGTCAAAAAAGTTTGACTGACCTATGCAAAGCAAGCGCAAGTGGCAATCGTAACAACAACAAAAACAACAAACATTTTTCTTCAGCATATTCGTACGCATGCATACACATATGCTTGTATCTATTGTAGCCCTTCTCATTTGTTATAGATACATATGCCGATATATCGAGGAAGATAATGTAAATCATCTTGTAAAATGTAATGAAGTTTATTCATTGTATGATGAATATATAAAAAAAACTTATATTTATATTATTTTAATTAAAACTAATACTCAAGCATATTTAATTACAAATATTTTCCCGGTACTCGTCTAAGATGGTCAAATGTAAATCGCTGGTGAAGTTTTGCCCAAGCAATATTGTAATCTTATACATTAATGTTAATAACCTTTTTTCGAATTTGTTGCAATTTATTGACGAAACAATTGTAAATTATTTTGCATATTCAATAGTTCTATATTATCTCTATAGCTGATAAAAGGGATTAATCATATTTGCATACCACATTAAAGTATACTTACTCGAAAATGAACTTATAAAACGAATATATCCGCTTATTTTAATTGACATAGCATATTGGAAAAATTTTAATTTCTTAATTAATGTTTAATGTTAATGTTTTTCTGCATTTTATTTCAACATATTACTTATGCAGAAAAAGAGCAGAGTGGTGTCCCAATAACTAGAATAGATATATTAAAATTGAATTGATGAGTTGGTTGTTATCAGAATCAAAATAAAGTTATTGTACATATGGGACTATATCAAATTTTATATTACGAGACAGAAACTTAATTTGAAAACTAATCAATAGTTGTATGCGTTTTCGAAATTGTAGTGCACAGTCCTAAATTTAAACTAACTTGAATGTTATATAGATGTTATTCATATATATCACAAAACCAAGTACTAAATTATAAAGCTAATCGCGAATTGCGATAGTGATTGTAAATACTACAACTTTATTAAAATTATACAATTAGATAATTATTTGTAAATTTTTTATTTTTATTTGCCCAGCGTACTGTTGTAATTCGATTCTGTATTTCTTACTATTCTTATGTACTTAGAAATGGTTGTGCAACTTCAGAAGATCTCTTCTGGAAACTGGATGCACTTCAATCATTTATCCGAGATTTGCACTGGCCTGATGCGGAGTTTCGTCAACATTTAGAACAACGATTAAAGATGATGGCGGTTGATATGATAGAACAGTGCATTCAACGGACAGATGCAACGTTCCAATCTTGGCTTAAAAAAAATGTTGCCTTTATTTCAACCGATTATATAATACCGTCAGAGATGTGCGCAATGGTAAATGTGATATTAGATGCTAAAAATCAAAGCTTTAAATTAACAACCATCGATGGTATCGATCTGGTAAGTGTAATTTAATTGCGTTGCGTGCTATTTGTACTCTTTCTAGTAATCATCGGTATTTTTTCACGTAGTATTTGTTTTTGGGTTGCTTTAAATGTAATTAATTGATTACATTTTGTGAAATATGAAAACAAAAAATATTGCGAACAATATTTGACATTTTAATGTAATCCTCTCATATGAATATAAATGAGGTCGTCCACGCACATGTACCTAAAGTGTTGAAGAAGATTATATATAATAATTTACAAAACCTAAATAGTTATATTAGTTATTCTTACTAGAATGGATTTATGGTAGACCACAAATCATCTCGTGCTTTCCTCATTCGTTAAAGAACGAATTCTAAATAACGGAATACATCTGGGTAAACATTTCGATCCTTTTTGATTTGATTTACTATAGAGTTAATCAGCATTTCAATGGTAATGATATTTCGTTAATTACTGCGGTATCTAATGATATTATATTGGATTTGTTAATCAATTAAATTTTTTCGAACACATTTCTACAATTATCAATAAAGCTATATCTCTTCTCGCTTTTATTTTTGTCAAAGAAATTAAATGAAATTTGTATAACTTTTTACCATCAGATTTTCTTGCGATTTTCTCCAGTATTCTGTATTTCAGTATTCAACAAGACCGTATTGAATGTGTAGTTGACTTATTTATTTAGCTGACCTCCTAATCAAAACGTAGAATAATGCTCCGCAGGATTTGTCTCTAAAATCTTCCGGTGATGTGGATTATCACAGTACATTTAAACAAATGATAATATCAAATGCTTTCGATTAGTAACAGTACTTGTCAAAAATTTTGCTTCGTTATATCTGATGAATCGAAATTTTTTCGAGTATCTATTGAAAATGTATGTCCGTTCCATTATCTTCTTTTTCTCTTATCCGCATTTTTCTTATGTATAGAAGAGTATTTCATATCCAAATGCGAATCGTGTTTTTTGAGCACGTATGCTTTCGAATGGGCTTAAGCGTTTTCTCTAAGTGAATGCCGTCCGTAGCAATATCACAATCGTGGTTATTGCTGATCGAGCTAAGAGACAAAGAAACCCCCGGAACTGCACTTGTTTGACAGGAGTACTTGTCTAATAGACTCAGCAGGCAAATTCGACAAAAAACAAAATGGTCTGCAACAGGGTAGGAGAACAATTTACATGCAAGAATGACTTTCTCTTAAAGGCTATGCTATGCAATTTGCTCCATATTCCAACATCTCATCGAAAAGAAGAAAGCTATAATAACTTTTTTTATATTGTTATATTTATTTATTATTTATTTATTATATTATTTCGTTGAATCAAACTAAGAGTATAAATAAATTCGCTTAGCTAGTATTTATACGAGTATATGTGATTTCTTAGAAGTAATACTTTTAGATCTTATAAATATAAAATATGAGTAAATGAGTTTCACAAAAGATGTGTCTATGTACTATATATTCAATTTTTGGAAGATTTATATAATATCATCATTGCACATTTACTACTTATCGTAAAATATCTCAGTTAACTATTATAATAACAAAGATATCCTTCAAACCAATCTCAAAGATGTCATCTACACAGATTTAAATTTATTTGTTTTTTTTTTTTGTATAAACTTGAATCAATTGGATATCAAATTAATTTGAGATGCTGGCTTTTAAGCTAACCTAAAAAGTTGTTTTTAATTTAATTATACTATGTACCATGAAATGGTAAAATGGAAAAGACAGAAGGAAAGATCGCAGACCAAATGTTGTTACGTCCGTCCGTCTGGATGAAGGCGTAGTTCTTGGAGACAGTAAGAGCTAGAATAACCAAAGTTGGTATTCAGATTCTTCTAGGTCTGTTTATTTTGTTTTGTATAACCTGAGCCACACTGTAGATTTTTGCGAATAACTCCCACATTTTTTAATCGATCTTGTGCAAGGAATAGTTTTGTGTCTAAAACATAAACATAGATTGTTTCTGTCAGGTTTATTAGTTTTAAAGTTATCGAGGAAACCCATCCGATTTTGGCTCCCTTTACCCACAAAAGTTCCAATTAGAATTGTTTTTTCCCATACAGGGTATTTTATGGTCGATAAATCTTGCCTGTAGCGTTCGTACTTGTTTTCTTTTATGTGCTTTCCGCATAAGTAATATTTATATACTCCGGTAATGCTTTATATGATATTGCATTGAATAAGTTTTAAGTTATTAATTTTTAAATTATGTTTTTAAAATTTTTGAATCTGTCACTATTTATGATTGCTTTCCATTTTTACTTGTAGTACAAATTCCATGCGAAAATCGATGACCAAATCGACAAAGCGAATGTAGCAATGACACAAGGTCTGAGTGGCAAACTTATGTCAGTGCTAGAGTCGACTTTGTCAAAATTGGCGCGTTATGATGAAGGCAGCTTGATTGGCTCAATTCTTAGCTTTACAAACGTGTCGAGCTCAGGGAAGGATCTGGGACAAGGCTATGTAAATTTCTTTCGCAACAATATGGATCAAATACGTGGTAAAATTGGCGATGATCTATGGACACTTAATTTTTTCGAGCAGTGGTACGCACAGCAAATCAATATGCTATCCAATTGGTTATCCGAGCGAATGGACCATGCGTTACACTTTGCGCAGATTACTTCCATTTCACACATTATGAAGGTAGCTGCGAAAAATGCAAACAATAACATACATATATATTCTGAAACTCAAAAATTCAATACAATAAACTTATTGTATTGAGAGTGCGCTGTAACTCCGATTTACATTATAGGTTTATTTTTTATATTATTAGAAGATCTATTCTGACTTTGAGCTGCAGGGTGTTCTGGAGGACAAACTCAATTCCAAAGCATATCAGACAGTTGCACAGCGAATGACGGCAGAGGAGGCAACTTGTGCATTATCAATGCCCGATGTTGCTGATCTAGATGAGTAAGTCCACTAAACAATATAATAAATTTCTTATGAATATAAAACTAAGAATAATTTGAACAACTTCAGAAATGGTGACGATATTCATAACGGTGATATGGAAGATGGGGGTGGTGATGAATCTGGCGGATATGCATCGTCACGGAGCCTACCAAAGCCAAAAATAGCAGCCGCTCAAGCGGCGGCTGTCACCAACGTAGTCGCTGGCCGTGTTGGCAATTTGCTTGGTAAAGGCATTGGTGGACTTAGCTCAAAGCTAGGAAGTGGTGGTTGGTTTTGAAAATTCGCCAACATTCGGCACTTTCTGTATGTCTGTCTTAATTCAAACTTGGCGTCCAGTCCACTATATAAAATCCGCTTCGTAGTTTTCTGAGCCAAGTCCACAGACGTCAGAAGATTGCTCTTTAATATTAAAATAGATATATTAGACTATAATATACAAAACAATCTCTACAATATATGTAAAAAATAGTTTTCAAAATCAATTGAAAATATTTATTTATTAAAACATTAAAAACTTCTCTATTTCGAAAGATATTCGAAGTAACTTATAAACAAATGTAAATCTATTGCTAAAGTTAACTTAAAATTTTTGTGCTGATATAATATCCAATATAGAGAAAGTTGTTTTTTAGCTGAGATTATTTTGCGCATAAATAATTCAAATCAATACTTTACATAGTATGTGTATAACATTATTACCTCTGAAATATAATATGAATAATTACATTTTTATTATACTATTATGTGATTTGGCTTCAATGCACATTTCTTCATTACACAATAGCGCATTTAAGAATATAAGTATAACACATATATACTATATATTAATAATAACTTATTTACACATACAAATTAGTTTGTGTATTATGCTAATTAAATTTACATAAAACGGACGTATTATTGGATGTGGGGATTAACGTATAGGCGAACTAAATATTTAATTCATATAAAATAATGTTTTTTTTTTATCTAAAGCAAAGATAAGTTAAACAATTGATTCGGATCGACAACTAAAAACTAAGATGCAATTTTTTAAAATTGAGATTTAACTATATGATCGAATATATAAAAAAATATTTAGTCCAGTTGTCTATTGGATATGGCTGCGACAAAGAAATGACGGAGCCCCAAACCGCTTTAAATTTAGCCGTGGTCCTGCTGAGACGGCAAAATAATTGATTATTCCGAGGCTAGTGAGCACACCAGAAATACTTTTGTTATTAATATTAATAACTTTCCTCATGTTGAAATTTTTAGTTTTTATACACATTATTGGAGCAATTGGTAAAATAACTCTAATTATTGTTGTACTCTAATTTCTTGTTTGGGTAACGCGAGTGATTGGTAAATGTTTGTTCTAAAAACTAGCGATGTCTATACATATGTATATATATCTACATACGTATTGAATAATACGGTAATGTGGTGTGACTCAAATTTTTCGCTCTTTACTTTGGATTGGATTCTGCCGTTCTTCGTCTGCTGCTGTTGCTGGATCATCGAGGGATACCCTGCACCTGTCCAGCTAAGGAAAGTGGACACGACAATCTACGTGACCCACGCGAGATCAACCGTTCTCCTGCAAGTTCAATTGTAGCTATGAAGAATATACGATCGATTTGTGGATCCTCAAATCGAGCTTAGGATATCATCAGATAACACTGCGAATGTCAGTGACTGGAAGATAACTGACAATATACAGGTGGCGCATCCCTATTTTTTCAAACAGAAAATTGATCTACTCATTGGAGCAGAAACGTTCTTTTAACGGGCTGTCTGTAGGCCAAATTAAGCAAGGTCCATAGTGTCGAATCCTCCAAAATACCAACATTAGGTGGATTGTCTCGGAGCGGTTTACTTATTCACTCCCTTCTCATCAAAAGATGACTGTCATTATGAGCTATCATGAAGAAAACTTGAACTCGATTGACAAAACGTTGCAAAAATTCTGGTCCGTTGAATATGTTCGCTCTCCTTCCAAAGTTCTCACTGCTTAATAGCAAGTATGCGAAGGCCATTTTTTACAGAATACTCGTATAAGAAGTTTGCGGCTGCTTAGTTCGGTCATCAAAAAGATGTATCGCCAAGTAAAAGTAAACGAGACAGATCGAAACTATCAGCTCATAATGTAGAGAAAGGACCCATCAGATTCTTTGAGGTTGTACAGATTGAACATCGTCACCTATGGCACAGCGCCTGCTCCGTTCCTTGTCATACGCTGTTTAATCAAAATGAATGATTTGAGAGACAAGACGGAAAATTTTCTCTGTGATATTGCGATTATTTGATCCCCTTGGCCTGTTAAGTCCCTTGATAATCAAAGCAAAGATATTGCTTTAAGCGCTCTGGCTTCAAAAGGCCGGGATGAATCCATGGCTTGAAGTCTGGATATATGTGGCAGCAGCTGGAGTCAACTTTGATACCACTATATGTATTTTCAAAGCCAAAGACATCGCATTTGAGTTGTGTGTTGATAAAATCACCAATCGAACGGACGGTTATTTGGTCTTTTTCAGAAGTCACCCTTCATTGGATCCAGTCTCAACCGTCTTCCCACGCGACATTTGTGTCTGAGGTTCAAAAGTTATCAGAAAATGCGGAATGGCGCGATGTACCAACGAAGGAAAACCCAGCAGACATTGTATCATGAGGTTGTAACGTAACTGAGCAGTGCACATCAATTTGGTTCGGTGGCTCCTTCGCTATCGACTTTGGCTAGTCAATGCCCAAGAGGTTTGCCAAATAACGGTGCGATCATGCGTGCGCTGTTTTAGGTGCAAACCTTGCATGCTCACACAAATACAGAATTCGTGAAAAGCCACCGTACAAATCGTATATATCATTATTTATTTGATCTGCCTCCAAAGGATTTCACCTTGAGTTAGTGTCTGTCGACCAAATCTTTTTTAATAGTTTTTCTGCAGCTACTCCGACGCACATTAAAAAAAAAAAAAAAAAAAAAAAAAAACTGCAGACCATAGTCGCAGCCATCGAGGTGATTCTCAACTCGCACCCACTCATAGCCGTCAGCTTAGACCCGACGCCAGGCCACTTACTTTTGGGTGGACCACTGGTGGCACCGTTGACAACTGGGACCCCGTACCAAGAGGGTCTTAGCTGCTTAAAGCGATGACGAGCTGTCTCATCGCTCAAGCGAGCGTTTTGGCAGCGATGGTCTTGGGAGTATGTGCTGGGCGTACAAGCACAGGCCAGTGGGTCCAGCCTCCGCATTAGTGGATCACCGGACTAGTAGTGGCTGTATATCCAGGCGAGGACTGGACAGTGCGTCACCTTAGTTAAGCTAGGCTTAAGCGATAATGAACTGAGCATCATGAGTCAATTATAAACTGAAATCCAAACCGTCTCGTTGTCGCTATTTTTGTTCTTTCGTTTTCGCATTTTCGGTACCGTTGAAGTACCCAGCAAGAAATTGTCCGCGCATAAAATCTTGCGATTTTTCAGACTTAGTCTTATAAAATAATTTGTCCACAGTTTTTCGTGATTTTTTCTAATATATTTTATTTTATTCAACAATAAAAATGGTGGGAACATACGAGCACTGATACCAAAATCAGCATATAAGTAATATGCGGTTTACGGTGTAAGTATGAGTTTCGTACAGTCCGCCTCGACCCAACTTTCAGTAATCATAGTGCGTGTATCAAAATTATAGGTTTAAAATTACACTTCTCAATCGAATTTCGTTTTCTTACCAACATTTAAAATACACTTGACCTGCGAATGACATACACGTATATTGTCAACAAGTTATATTTCTCTAAGATGTCGATGTTTCGGCAGATAAACTGACAAGCGGAATTATATTTTCTGCCTACAAAGTTTTTAAATTTGTGTTTCTCTTTCTTTGGAAATAATAAATAAATAAAAGCAAACAAAAACAATATGCGCAAGTATCAGACACTGTTTTAGACTTCCACTGATTTTTGTCTGTTAACAAAATCATTATGTTTTCTTCGAGTTAGTAATAATGTGCATCCGCTTTCTTCTGTGATTGACTAAGATTTATTTATTTTGTTTACATTTCATTGTAATATCAACAATCGTATTGAAGTAAAGTTCATCGATCAATTTCACCAAAAACAACATCAAGAGTGCCGATAATGGCAACAACATCGGCCAACATATGTTGTTTTCCAATTTTTTCAAGTGCTGCCAAATGAGCAAATCCAGGTGCCTTAATCTTGCAGCGATATGGACGGCTTGAGCCATCGGCTACTAAATAAACGCCGAACTCGCCCTTTGGAGCCTCTATGGCTGCGTAGGTAGCACCAGGTGGAACTTGGTATCCCTGGGTAAATAATTTGAAATGGTGAATGAGAGCTTCCATTGATGTCTTCATTTCAGAGCGCGTTGGCGGCGTGATTTTCGCATCATCTGTTTTGACTTCCCCGGGTGGCATTTGATTTAAACACTGGTCGATAATGCGTAATGATTGTCGCATTTCTTCAATACGACATAGATAACGATCGTAGCAGTCGCCTTTGGTACCAATAGGCACTTCAAAGAGCCAAGTCCACAGACGTCAGAAGATTGCTCTTTAATATTAAAATAGATATATTAGACTATAATATACAAAACAATCTTTACAATATATGTAAAAAATAGTTTTCAAAATCAATTGAAAATATTTATTTATTAAAACATTAAAAACTTCTCTATTTCGAAAGATATTCGAAGTAACTTATAAACAAATGTAAATCTATTGCTAAAGTTAACTTAAAATTTTTGTGCTGGTATAATATCCAATATAGAGAAAGTTGTTTTTTAGCTGAGATTATTTTGCGCATAAATAATTCAAATCAATACTTTACATAGTATGTGTATAACATTATTACCTCTGAAATATAATATGAATAATTACATTTTTATTATACTATTATGTGATTTGGCTTCAATGCACATTTCTTCATTACGCAATAGCGTATTTAAGAATATAAGTATAACACATATATACTATATATTAATAATAACTTATTTACACATACAAATTAGTTTGTGTATTATGCTAATTAAATTTACATAAAACGGACGTATTATTGGATGTGGGGATTAACGTATAGGCGAACTAAATATTTAATTCATATAAAATAATGTTTTTGTTTGTTTTTTTAATTCTTGTTGTACTCTAATTTCTTGTTTGGGTAACGCGAGTGATTGGTAAATGTTTGTTCTAAAAACTAGCGATGTCTATACATATGTATATATATCTACATACGTAGAATAATACGGTAAAGTGGTGTGACTCAAATTTTTCGCTCTTTACTTTGGATTGGATTCTGCCGTTCTTCGTCTGCTGCTGTTGCTGGATCATCGAGGGATACCCTGCACCTGTCCAGCTAACGTAAGTGGACACGACAATCTACGTGACCCACGCGAGATCAACCGTTCTCCTGCAAGTTCAATTGTAGCTATGAAGAATATACGATCGATTTGTGGATCCTCAAATCGAGCTTAGGATATCAACCAGATAACACTGCGAATGTCAGTGACTGGAAGATAACTGACAATATACAGGTGGCGCATCCCTATTTTTTCAAACAGAAAATTGATCTACTCATTGGAGCAGAAACGTTCTTTTAACGGGCTGTCTGTAGGCCAAATTAAGCAAGGTCCATAGTGTCGAATCCTCCAAAATACCAACATTAGGTGGATTGTCTCGGAGCGGTTTACTTATTCACTCCCTTCTCATCAAAAGATGACTGTCATTATGAGCTATCATGAAGAAAACTTGAACTCGATTGACAAAACGTTGCAAAAATTCTGGTCCGTTGAATATGTTCGCTCTCCTTCCAAAGTTCTCACTGCTTAATAGCAAGTATGCGAAGGCCATTTTTTACAGAATACTCGTATAAGAAGTTTGCGGCTGCTTAGTTCGGTCATCAAAAAGATGTATCGCCAAGTAAAAGTAAACGAGACAGATCGAAACTATCAGCTCATAATGTAGAGAAAGGACCCATCAGATTCTTTGAGGTTGTACAGATTGAACATCGTCACCTATGGCACAGCGCCTGCTCCGTTCCTTGTCATACGCTGTTTAATCAAAATGAATGATTTGAGAGACAAGACGGAAAATTTTCTCTGTGATATTGCGATTATTTGATCCCCTTGGCCTGTTAAGTCCCTTGATAATCAAAGCAAAGATATTGCTTTAAGCGCTCTGGCTTCAAAAGGCCGGGATGAATCCATGGCTTGAAGTCTGGATATATGTGGCAGCAGCTGGAGTCAACTTTGATACCACTATATGTATTTTCAAAGCCAAAGACATCGCATTTGAGTTGTGTGTTGATAAAATCACCAATCGAACGGACGGTTATTTGGTCTTTTTCAGAAGTCACCCTTCATTGGATCCAGTCTCAACCGTCTTCCCACGCGACATTTGTGTCTGAGGTTCAAAAGTGATCAGAAAATGCGGAATGGCGCGATGTACCAACGAAGGAAAACCCAGCAGACATTATATCATGAGGTTGTAACGTAACTGAGCAGTGCACATCAATTTGGTTCGGTGGCTCCTTCGCTATCGACTTTGGCTAGTCAATGCCCAAGAGGTTTGCCAAATAACGGTGCGATCATGCGTGCGCTGTTTTAGGTGCAAACCTTGCATGCTCACGCAAATACAGAATTCGTGAAAAGCCACCGTACAAATCGTATATATCATTATTTATTTGATCTGCCTCCAAAGGATTTCACCTTGAGTTAGTGTCTGTCGACCAAATCTTTTTTAATAGTTTTTCTGCAGCTACTCCGACGCACATTAAAAAAAAAAAAAAAAAAAAAAAAAAACTGCAGACCATAGTCGCAGCCATCGAGGTGATTCTCAACTCGCACCCACTCATAGCCGTCAGCTAAGACCCGACGCCAGGCCACTTACTTTTGGGTGGACTGGTGGCACCGTTGACAACTGGGACCCCGTACCAAGAGGGTCTTAGCTGCTTAAAGCGATGACGAGCTGTCTCATCGCTCAAGCGAGCGTTTTGGCAGCGATGGTCTTGGGAGTATGTGCTGGGCGTACAAGCACAGGCCAGTGGGTCCAGCCTCCGCATTAGTGGATCACCGGACTAGTAGTGGCTGTATATCCAGGCGAGGACTGGACAGTGCGTCACCTTAGTTAAGCTAGGCTTAAGCGATAATGAACTGAGCATCATGAGTCAATTATAAACTGAAATCCAAACCGTCTCGTTGTCGCTATTTTTGTTCTTTCGTTTTCGCATTTTCGGTACCGTTGAAGTACCCAGCAAGAAATTGTCCGCGCATATACATAGTTCTTCTCGGACATAAAATCTTGCGATTTTTCAGACTTAGTCTTATAAAATAATTTGTCCACAGTTTTTCGTGATTTTTTCTAATATATATTATTTTATTCAACAATAAAAATGGTGGGAACATACGAGCACTGATACCAAAATCAGCATATAAGTAATATGCGGTTTACGGTGTAAGTATGAGTTTCGTACAGTCCGCCTCGACCCAACTTTCAGTAATCATAGTGCGTGTATCAAAATTATAGGTTTAAAATTACACTTCTCAATCGAATTTCGTTTTCTTACCAACATTTAAAATACACTTGACCTGCGAATGACATACACGTATATTGTCAACAAGTTATATTTCTCTAAGATGTCGATGTTTCGGCAGATAAACTGACAAGCGGAATTATATTTTCTGCCTACAAAGTTTTTAAATTTGTGTTTCTCTTTCTTTGGAAATAATAAATAAATAAAAGCAAACAAAAACAATATGCGCAAGTATCAGACACTGTTTTAGACTTCCACTGATTTTTGTCTGTTAACAAAATCATTATGTTTTCTTCGAGTTAGTAATAATGTGCATCCGCTTTCTTCTGTGATTGACTAAGATTTATTTATTTTGTTTACATTTCATTGTAATATCAACAATCGTATTGAAGTAAAGTTCATCGATCAATTTCACCAAAAACAACATCAAGAGTGCCGATAATGGCAACAACATCGGCCAACATATGTTGTTTTCCAATTTTTTCAAGTGCTGCCAAATGAGCAAATCCAGGTGCCTTAATCTTGCAGCGATATGGACGGCTTGAGCCATCGGCTACTAAATAAACGCCGAACTCGCCCTTTGGAGCCTCTATGGCTGCGTAGGTAGCACCAGGTGGAACTTGGTATCCCTGGGTAAATAATTTGAAATGGTGAATGAGAGCTTCCATTGATGTCTTCATTTCAGAGCGCGTTGGCGGCGTGATTTTCGCATCATCTGTTTTGACTTCCCCGGGTGGCATTTGATTTAAACACTGGTCGATAATGCGTAATGATTGTCGCATTTCTTCAATACGACATAGATAACGATCGTAGCAGTCGCCTTTGGTACCAATAGGCACTTCAAAGTCGACAAAATTATAAGCATCGTATGGTTGTTGCTTTCTTAAATCCCATTTAATGCCTGAACCTCTCAACATAACACCACTGAAACCATAGTTGAGAGCTTCCTCGGCCGACACAATGCCAATATCTTGAGTGCGTTGTACCCAAATACGGTTCGTACTAAGCACATCCTCTACCTCATCCAACCGTTCAGAGAACTTAGATGCGAATTCATAAATATCGTCCATTAAACCAATTGGCATATCCTGCAAAAGGAATGTCGGAATTAAAAATAAATTAAATATATTCATTATAATTACTAATGAGACTCCGCCTGGTCGAATATAAGCCGCGTGCATGCGCGCGCCCGAAACACGTTCATAGAACTCCATCATTTTTTCACGTTCTTCAAAAAGCCAGAAAAATGGGGTCAGCGCACCAACATCAAGGGCATGAGTGCCGACAGCCATTATATGATTTAAAATGCGAGTTAATTCAGCAAAAAGTGCTGTAATAAAGACACATCATATTAGATTTAAAAGATTTATGACTGAAAAAAAATTAAAAAGTTAAAACAATAATATTGTTTTAATGAAAAATTAATATTTTTAGTTTTTTTTTATGAGGTGTTGGATAATCAAAAAGTGAAAATGCGTGAGCTAGCAGATGCCAGAAGAATCTACACACGATATACTTTAGATGATATTTTGCATTCGGAAAAAATGATCCGGTTATTGTGTGTCGAAAGCAAATAACGAGTGTAGTGGAAAAGCTGGCGGTTTGAGTTTCAGAACATAATTATAATCTTATCGATTTGCAAAAAATATTTATTTTTTTTTATGAATTTAGCATTTGTTATCAAAATATTGAAATCTTAGAAATCAAATTCGAAAAAAATATAGATCTGCCAATTTGCCGAAAATTTAAAATTATATGTGATTGGGCATAAGAGTAACGTTACTTACTTCGAATATACTTGGCTCGGAGTGGAACTTCGATATTGAGTAGCTTCTCGACGGCCAACGAGTAGCATTGCTCATTGCACATCATCGATACGTAATCCAAACGATCAAAGTATGGTAATGCCTGTGTGTACGTCTTGTACTCAATTAACTTTTCAGTACCACGATGCAGGAGACCAATATGTGGATCGGCGCGCATCACAGTCTGCAAGTTATACGCATATCAATTTGCGACAAATGTTAATGCGCCACTTTTAATGTATATAATAATAACCTCGCCATCAAGCTCAAGCACAAGACGTAAGACACCGTGGGCTGCAGGATGCTGGGGACCAAAATTCAATGTCAAATTCCGCACCGACTTTTCCACAGGTACCACTTTGCCTGAATACCACAAAAAAAAAACAAGTGATTATAAGAAATTATAAGAGCACTTCAGAAGGGGACGTGAGTAAACGTACTGTTCCATGGGGGAACTTGCCACAGTGCGGTAACTTTATCTGGATACATCACCGGACCGCTAAATTGCTTCATAAATTCAGGATCGGGATACCATTTAGCAGCTCCTCTGCAATGATTTGTACTAAAAAAGAAAATTGAGCGAATTTTGCGGCACATTCGTATTTAGTATTAGTATTCATATTATGTAAGCGGGAACTTATTTAGCTTACCTCAAAACCGAGCCACCAACCGTTGTAATCTGTGATTGACTTTTATAAATGTGTATTCCAACACCTGTTGACCGCTTTACGATATTGCTTAACATCTTTATTGTTTCAAAAAGCTATTCGACGTCTTATCCCAGCAAAGTATCGACGAAAAATCCAGTGCGGAATCAGCTGTTGAGCCGTAACCAAAGTGACCAAACACTATATTAAAAAATATGATATTTAAAGACAAAAATATATTTTAAAAATACCACAAAAAACATTAAAAGTAAGTTAAGTCCAGCGCTGAGTATTTTGTGCGTTAAGTTTCGTTTATACCCATAACCATAATTTAAAAAAAAATATATTCATTGTTACTATTTGTACAGCTTGCAATATTTTTTTTCTTTTATTTATATGTCTTTATTATTCAACCTACTCAACAGTTTCTCTGAAAAGTAAGCCAGCATCGATATTATTCATTCTATTTTTATCGATAAGACTCGCAGCACCGATTGATGTTGAAAGTCAAGTGCAGAGATGATACATACATATATCCATTTCTATCTGCCTGCCTGAATATTTTGATCACAGACGCTATAGAAGCTATAGTGACTAAATTTGGAGATAGTTCTAGATTTTTACTCAGATCAAGTATATTTTATATTTTAGTTTCAACCATTTTATTTCCCTTAATTACCAAAAAGGAGCTTAACATCAGAGAATTTTAAGTTAAAGTTGTCGAACTTTGGTACCCCCAATATTAACTGTTGTCCTGATGGTTTGCATTTGGACGTGCAAGCCCGAAAACGGGGATAGAAGAAACAAGACATAAAAATACAGTCGCATGTGCATAAGTGTGAGATATTATGGTGTCGGTTATGATTCCTTCTGGCTGCTACATGCACTACAAAGTGTCCCAAAGTATAAAATAAGACCATTCTCCCCCCTTGGTAAAGGATATACAAATTGGAAAAACAATAACTGACTTTTGTAACACTGAAAGCAGACATTGCCTTATTGACCATTTTAGCCACGTGGTCAGAAAATTTAAGATCATAAAATTTGAACTATAAATTATTTAGCTAGAAATTTGAAAAAACACTAAAAGTTACACAAATTGTTCTTAAAATATAATCAAAATAAATTGCCCAAAAATATGTTAGTTTTTCTTTCTTTTCGGACGATAACTTTCTGCTTAATAACTTTTCAGATGAGGACAATCTCAATGTTTTTATATCTAAACTAATCAGCTTTTGTATTGCCCGTGTGATATTCGTAAAGTAATAAAACATTTTTTTTTTCTAAAGTTTTGTTTCTCTATAAGAACATCTTCTACAAATGCAACAATTTCCTTAGACCTATTAAGATCCATAAATGTGTTTTTTTTTAAAGGATAAATAGCATCCAGTGGCATTCTCTTCTGTAATTTAAAAATATCTTTATTTGGTATTGGAACCTTCAAAATAAAAAAGTATTCCCCATAAAGGGTTGTGGATTATTATTATCGCAAATAATAAGTTTGGAAAAATACGGATTATTCCAGAAATTAAACAACCATTTCCTTATATTCAGTCGAAGAATATTCTGTTGAAATTAAAGTATTTGCTTTGTAAAAATAATTAAACTCTTGTATTTCAACGAAGCAAGACAGTCGAGGTCTGTTACTATAAAAATATTATTCGATCAGACTAACCTCTGACGGCGACGACGCTCACTAGCACCAAACGAGTTTTATTCGTTACAAAAATCATAACTTTTTATCCAAATAATAGATTTTTCTGTTTTTATAGTAACTTGTAGTGTTGCAGCAGATAACACTAAATTTTCTGATAATTGTTTTGGAATTTTCAATATTTGTTTCAAATTTTGAACTGTTACAAATTGCCTAATAACTTATCTTGCTCATTGGACCATTTCCTAATTTTATCGAAGTATCTAATATATCGATTCAAAATACTTAAATTATCGATTGTTCAGATACTACTAATCAAATTATTTTGTGTTTTTCATATAATTTTAAAACGTAAGTCTAAATAATATATGTATGAATCGTGTTATAATCCATGAATTGTTTATTTTTTGGTTTTATTCAGAAATCTATCATAATTTAATATATTTGTTAAAATTTTTACTTCATAACAGTTTTATTGAATCGAATTTCTGAGACTATGTTTTAAATATGCTCGCAAAAAAATACTGATGTATCTAAAAATACTTTGTAAAAAAAATAATTGGTAGATATAGATACATTTCTGATATACTACCACACTGGACGTGCCGTATTATTCTTTTTACGCTTAGTATAGCTCATTAAATACAAAATAAAAGTATTTATTTATTTTTATTAAGTCAATAAGTTACAAAATATGTATACAGTGACAACTTGGCAATTAGCAATCGAAGTCATCAGAAAAATGTGATTCAGTGAGAAGTAAAACGCAATTCCAACAATTAAAATAAGAATACATAAACAGCAATATGGCTGTAAAAGCATGGAATTTTTCGTTTTGAGTGCTAGATTTAGATTAACATTCCCTAATTTAAATATCTTATTTATACCAGTTTTGTAAATTTTGAAATCATTTACAAATCATTCCCCATGAATTACTAAGGTTTATTAGTGTGCACGAATTATACACGCGATTTCTGTGGCTCTATATGCCGTCTAAACGAGTATGCGTGCAAGAGTGTTATATGATGTGTGTATACAGAAAATCGTCACGTTCGGTGCTTAAAAGTTGTGTCTGCTTTTAGGGGGAGGAAAATCGAGCGAGCGAGAGAAAAGGAGAGAGAACTCAGTGTAACGCAAAAATATTTATCCTTCCAAAACAAGCCATAAAAGTCAGGATCGAACTAAGAAGGGAATGTAATTGCTTTTATAAGTCAATTGCAATTTCTCCATCAATAAGCATTGTATACAAGCATTATAGTTTACATGTTTTGTTGCCTACTAAAAAAAAAAACTATTCGAATTTCTACAATATTATGATTAATGAATGTAATATAAATGCATATATGTATGTTGATGGTGTGTGTAAATGTTGTATGATTGCGTTAGCTGTTGTAAAATGGGAAAGGATAATATAAAATTAACAGAATCGGCCCATACAGTCTGCAATATCATTGACATTTTTAGTGATAAGATAATTGAGTGAATAATACTTACTATAATGCCAAAAGTATTGTGTATGTTATGTTTAATATTCATTCGCCAATATCGTCACACACACCGACTACACGTTATATTTAGTAATATTCAAATATATAACATTGTAAATTCATTGCTGGGAACTAATTTTAAAATCAATAATGTAATGTCCCTCTCAATAAGTAATATTTACTCGTATAGTTTTTTTTTTTTAATTTTTTTAAGCTCATTTATATTTATAATTTTTATTTTTTTATTATTATTGTAAATCAGGTACATTATCAGGTTTATTTAAAGCAACATAAATTACAATTTTTTTCCAAAGATAAACTGAATGTATATCAACTTTCAAAAATGTTTTCTTATAGAAGTTAAATACCTTGTTATCGTCATGTTACCGGAATTCCAGTTGATTACATTGTTCAACAGAAGCAATGCGTGCGCTTGGCAATTAGTTAAGCTTCGAACTCCATAAGTTAAGCATCTACACAACTAAACAAAAGCAACAAGTATCGACGGAAAGTAGGTATGCGCCAATCCATAACCGATAATTATGAGAAGTCGATGGTAGAAGCATCAACTGTCCAGCATAAACAAGTGGCACTATTTCACAAAAAATTGGACTCAATGTCAATACCACTTCCAATATCGAAACAAGTTGCAAGTCGAGAACGATCACAGTCGAGAATAGCAACTAATGGTAATGGTTTGTTGTCGTCACCCACATCGTCGTACTGCTGTATGAAGAACCGCCAACCAATTGGTATTCTAGATTGGCAGGACTGCCAAGTGCCCGGAATAGAAATAAGTCATACTACAAATGCATTTCGATCTGCAACCTTTGAGCAATGTTCACATTTGCCAGCAAAAGGACGAAATCGAAATCAAATCAGAGCAACAAGTTTAATCCCAACGATGCATCGAAAATCCAAAAGTAAATGCAAGACTAAATCCAAGGAAACTGTCGTGTCTGACCTTGTGTCAAGTGCAACAATCACTGAAATTAATCATATACATTACGATAAAGACATCAACCATAATAAACTTCATCAAGAATATCAATCCCAGCCAGATTTCGAGCAGCCGACAGAAACAACTTCCAGGATTATGGCAGTCCCTCGAAATGCAGAAGAAAACCTGAGGAGGATTGAAAATATATATAATAATAACATCAGCAAAAATGGAAATATCAAGCAAAGAAAGAAGAGTAATCTGTCACGATTCAACATGTTGGTGCCGTTACCCACGTTGGGCGCAACGTCGTTTGTCACTTTCCTCACGATCATCTGCATAGAAACCGTTCTACTTTCGACTATGACCAGCTGTGCTAAAACATTCTACATGCATTGGAATACGTCGAACAGCATGTGAGTAATTTTTTTTATTTCTAAGATGTTTCATAATACCAATTTGTTAGTGTTTTTAACTGTATTTATATAGTAATTATGGAGAAATTCTTATAACTGTACTAAAAAATACTGTTGAAGCGTAAATATTGCAGTAGTGTTTATTCACTTAAATTGCAAATGAAAATCAAAGCTACATTGTAATTTGAGAATTAAAGTTGTGCTCCACACATGCAAACACTCACTGTATATCGACTAGGTATACAGAAATAATACGAAGCCAACTATAAAACCCTTATGTCCGGAATGTCGCTTTGCAATTGCAATGTTTGTAGACAAATTGAAATACACAAATAACTTTACCTTACCTATTTGAGTATTTACAAAATTATGTAAACATAAAAAGTAATTTTTCAATTTATTAAATTAAAAAATAAAACGCTTAATCGATTAAGTAAACATTGCTCTAAAACCACATTTGAATTCAATAAAACAATTCTATATATATAATGAAATTAATGTATTTCATATATATATTTTGGCTCCGTAAACGTATAAAAAACATAAAACTGCTGCCTTACCGTTTTTGAACGTGCTCTGTTTTATAGCTCTAAATAAAAAATTTAATCATTTAATTCATTACATATGTTAAATTTGTAATTACTATTGGAGTATATTAAATAGAAAATAATTTTTCCTTACAATTTAAAGAACTTTCCTATCAATTCCAGTAATCTGAGCAGCAACAATACGAAGTTACTTTATCATTAACTAACTGCTTATGACATAAAATATGTTTACGATGTCGATGTTCGAAATATATTCTCACAGTTGTTGATGCTGATTAACGTATAAAAATATATATTTTATGGGTTCCTGAATGTAACATACATTTAGTGTTAGCGTAAAGATATAATACAAGAGTAAACATTTCATAACGTTCAAAGTATTTCGAAGGGTGCCCGAACTGCTGCATATGGTAGATTTCACACAAAATTGTAATTGTTTGTATGAAACAGACAGAAGGAAGCATTTGTGGCATCTTAAAGTATATATATTCTTAATCAGCATCACCGAGATTAAAGGGATATGTCCGTCCGTATAAATATTGAGATCTTAGAGCTACAGAAACCAAACTATGTGATAATAGTCGTGTATGTCATACGCAAATCAACCTTATTCCAACACATTGTGTTTCGGCCCTGAAATCGAAATTAAAAATTACACTGAAAATAGTTTTCGATATATTTCAGTATATTCCGGCTACATAGCGGGTCTCACAGCTGAGCACACTCATATATACGCTTTCTGATTTGTTCATTGTTCATACGGACAGACAATCCGACACAACCTATTAGCCGTATAATAATAAAAATATCTGAGTAAAAAGTATATCTAATAAGTCATAATAATCTGGTACCATTTATAAAATGAAAATAATTTTTACAATTATATATATATATTATATTATATATTATATATTTATAAAATTAAAATAAATTACTATTCCAAAATACATAACATTTAAGACATGAATATTTACAAGCAGAAATTAAGTAAGTGTATTTCGTATTTGTTTATAATTTTAATTGATATTTATTTCTATATAGATTTCGGATTGACAACACCGATCATATTATTGACGTGAATAAGGGGAATCTAGCATTTGAATTTGACCAGGTGCATATAATATGTCCAGTTTACGAACCGGGTGCATTTGAAAATGAAACCGAAAAATACATAATTTACAATGTTTCGAAAGTGGAATATGAAACATGTCGCATAACGAACGCCGATCCGCGAGTAATAGCTATATGTGATAAGCCCCAAAAATTAATGTTTTTTACAATAACTTTCCGGCCATTTACACCGCAACCAGGTGGTTTAGAGTTCCTACCTGGAAATGATTACTATTTCATTTGTGAGTTGAACCTTATCGGAATTTTCTGACAAACTCAATAAAGAAAATTTTAAATAAACAGTTTTTGTTTTTTAGCAACTTCATCGAAGGACGATCTGTATCGGCGCATTGGAGGCCGCTGTTCCACTAATAATATGAAAGTTGTGTTCAAAGTGTGTTGTGCAGCCGACGAGAAAAATCGAACAACGCAGGATTCAACGCTAGGTCCGGTAGAAAGTGGTAGCGCAGCACCTCTTGGTAACGGGGTGGTAGACAATACGGGTGTTAATCTTGACCACAACTCAAATGCAAATGTTAAGCATGTTCACGGTCACGGACATGGTCACAATACGATTGGTATCAGTACCGCCAATACGGGCTTGGTGCCATCAAATGGAAACAGTGGTGGCTTGCAGCTGAAGCCAATTAATGGAATGGGTACATCAATTAACTCCAACAATGATCAATTTAATCGCGTGCCCTTGCAACCAAATATAATAAGCAACAATATTGGTACTGCTATTGGAAACGGGGGTTCAATTGGCACTGGAGTTACCGGTGGTGGCATTATCTTATCCCCCGGCCATGGTAGTATTAATATGTTGCCACCAGGGCGTAGTGGAGGCGCCCATATACCGGTTTACCCCGGTCACCATCACATTCAAACGGGCATTCGCATTAATAATGTGCCAACGCAGCAACATAATAATCAACAGCAACATCCGCACCATAAAAGCAGCAACATCAATATAAACTCGAATGGTAAGGGTAGTACAATATATTCAGATATAAAAATGTCAAAATATAATCAGACCTATGTGCAAGAATCGGCTGGCAGCGGTTCGATTGGCATTCTTCATGGTCAATATCAGTTGCCATCAGCTGTTGATACAAATCACAGCAATGTTGTACAGAGCACCATTAGCTACTGGCCGCCAATAACAGCAACAACATGGGGTACGAAGGATGCAAATACATCTCCATCTTCATCTGCATCTTTATCTAACATCACTTACTATAACAATAGCAATAAACAATTGTCAAATTATAAAATTCCAAGAAAAATTGAAACTAACATAACAAACACAAACAGTCAGAACATAACTCGTATTAGAAATTACACACCATCGTCCCAAAGTCCATCAGATCATGATAATAATCAGATGAAAAGTAAGTAGAACTCATCTAGAAAATGCCTTAGCATTCGCCCTATCCCAAAAACATATCTACCAAATAAAATTAAACCGTGCGACTGTGTATCAATATCTTCCTATCCATCATCTTAATTTATTTGATAATTGTAATTACTTAATTGACTCTGACTTCAAACTAAATTAATTTACATATTGGAATTTTAAATTTTAATCTTATAAATGTTATTATATTTGTATATCATACATCTTTAGACCACTCGTCAGATAATTGTCAAACTAATTACCCCACTAGCGTTCGCAAATATACAGCGGCGTTTCGCAACTATTCAACATAATAAACTAATTAAAAATCATACAAAATCGAATTTAAGAAAAACAGGCTACAGTCCAAAACGCCGTTTTAAAATCACATTAGTTATTAGGGTTTTATAATCGCTATATATAGGTATAAAGGGTATTATAACTTTGTACCAACAAAATATATGTATAACGGTCGGAATGAAAATTTCCAACCCCATACATAATATACATTCATCGTTACTTGACGACACGAAATATCAATATATTTCCGTCAATGTTTAGAGCTTAAAACAGCAAATTTTGTGTCGTCTCAAACTTTGCCCCGAAAAATAAAACCCGATAATACAAACTTGACTTGCAAGAAAGAATAAAAGGTTTGTTTATAACAAAACTGACTGACATGCTTATATCATCTTGACGTTTATAGTTGTTTGTCAACAATAAATACTTTATAAATATATATTTATATATTTCGAAAATGCTTAAGTCTGTTACATTACCTGTTTGTACAAAGATATACCATTGTTTTCTGTGGGTAACGGGTGTTAGCAAAACATTAAAAATGCGAAAAAATGTGCGATTTATTTAGGAGAGTCATTGACACTAATGGGCTTATAAACTTATCACGACCAATACTTTAATTTATTTAAATTATTATGCAAATTATATAAGAAAAAATTAACTATTTTATATTGATTTATTGTTTAAAGCAAACCCTAAAACATTAATTACAACACATATTTTTGCTTGGGCTGGATAAATTATATCTAGAAAATATAGTCTCCAGAATATTAGTGACTCGTGATTATTTAAAAATGTTTCTGAAAATGAATTTTACCCGATATCTCATACAATAAGATCCGTTTAATGCCAACTAACTTCCTAAATGTATGTAAGATAAGTTTCTAATTTAATTAAAATTTTCAGCTAAAGCTGTTTTTTCAATGACTAATCAATTTAAAAAATTACAGATGACCATCACAATTATGATAAACATCCAAATGAGGTAGTTAAAAATGAGGAACTTACATATAAAAGTGGATCAACGCGAACCGGCTGCACCAGTAAAACTCAAGAATATATTTGGAATTGGATTGGATTTCCTTCAACTCTGAGCGTCAAGGCGATCAATATAAAAGTCTATTTCGCTTTGCTGACGGTAATCATATTTAATTACATATTCAACGCAGTTCAATCGACTTCTCATCCTTATCGTCTGGAGGAACCCGTTAACTGTTGATCAGTCAATTTATATATAACTTGGCGGAGCTGCATCATCATTCTGAGGGCCATTAAATTACTTAATACGTATTGGTGGAATTACATATAGATAATAATTTTATAGCGGATGGCGTACTGATGATTTGTCGTCAATAGAATTAGTCGATTTAAATATATATTGAATGAAAAAAAAGGATAGTAAAAAAGAAGGAGAAAGGTGAAATAGCATAAATAAGTAATAAGCATTTGGAAATTTCAAGCGAATTAAAATTTAATTTATAGCGATTATAGGTTAAATGCATATTTGCTAAGGTTAACAATGAACAAACAGGATAAACGCCGATTATATAGATTAGAATTCGGAGATTATACACACAATATTAAAATCTGGTTGAATTCAATTATTTCCAACTATTTAATATCGAGAATCGAACTTTATTACCTTATTTAATACATTGAGGACACAATATAAAACATTTCAAATCCCTATCCTGTTTCAACATCCATTGTTTTTAATTTGTCTCCCTTAAAATAAAATTATTTCGAAATATAATCGTACACCCATGGGTGGCAGACATAAGCTAAAAACTAATTATAGCCAAGCATTCAATTCCTCACAGTATTGACCAGACGAGCTCTATAAATCAATTCGATAACCGATAATTCCAACACACAAATAATTCTGTCGTCGTTAAAGTGCGATGACGATTGCAATTATTGACTGAGAACTGGAAGATAATATATAAGAATTAAGAATATTTACATATGAAAAATAATATTCAAATTTAAGTGGCGCATAATATAGTGAGCGAGCAAGTGAGAAGGCATACACATACATATATTGCAAAAAAAAAAAAAAAAAATTAAATGTTACAATAAAAGTCGTGTATGTAAACAATTATATTTACATTTAATTACAATAATAATATACATACATAGATATTCGTCATAAGTATTTTGAATATGGGAAAGGTGAAATTCAAAGAACTCAACTGTAAGTTTTATGTTCTTTTTTAAGTATTAAGTAATATGTATTCTTGTTTTTTTCTTTATCATTTAAATTGTTTTGTAAATTAACCATATATGTGTATTTATATTTATTCTAAAGATGTGACAAATTAAGTGTCGAATGGCACCACAAAATTTAGGTGAAATTGATTGTATATTTAAAATATAAATATAAAAACGAAAGAAATTTGAAAATCATGTATTAAGCCACATTCACCCCTAATAACCTCACCCCTCCTCTGTGAAAATTTAATTTGGCAAATATTAATATATTTACATAATTATATTAAGTAAATACTCAAATACGCATATAAACATACAGAAATTCATAGAAAAAATTGCACCGGACATCAGCGAAAAATGTATGAAACACGAAAATAATATTAGAAACTTTAATTATTCATTTTATTTTATGTTTTATTTTTGTTGTTTTCTTTTCTTATAATTAACCACACACAGTTTACAATATTTGAGTAATTAATACTCAATATTCAGATAAGTGGAGTCCACTTAATCTTATTAATCGCAATTACAAAACAATAGCCATTTTAATAAACCTATTTAACACGTACGACTAAACCGAATTTACATCCTAAAACCAACAGCCCAATTAAGATCAATTTTCCAATGTTTTTCATATGTTTGTGACACAACTTGCTCTATTGAACACATAAAAAATTATAAAGTAACAAACATACACACGTACATGCATACATGCAAGCAATAGTATTATTCATAGATTATTCATATAATACATACAATACAATAAGATTCCACTCACACTACAACACAATAAAACCCGAAACTTAAAACATATGTTTATATTCAATTATTCTTTTAATCAGGTATTAAACTAATAGGCGAATAATGAATTATACAGTTGCATTCATCCTTCCAGCCAGTTCCGATCTCTACAATTTTTGTAAATACTTTATTGTATTAGGCAATAGAAACCTTCTGAAAAGCGTAAAAGTATAAAGAGAATAGCTTGATCCGAAAAAAATGACCGATCAGCTTCCAACGGATGTGTGCAATTAAAAACATGACTGTTTCTTAATTTGGACTTGTCAGTACATATCGTTAAACAGCTTTGAAAATCAAATCAATAATGTACGTAGTTTGTTTATTATTAAATCAATATATTTTTATTTAACATTACTTTAATTTTAAAGGAAACAAATCTCTCCAATCAATACCCCTAAACTTTTGATTGTATTGTAGTTTTAATAAGTTTACTAATTCCACCGATGGATTATATGCTGCATCGCTATTATACAAATATTGTTTATTTTCAGGAAACAGGTTGAAACAATGTATACTTAACAAAAAATTCCAAGACTAATAAATTAAATAATGAGCTTTATGCAAATATTGATTGAATACAAAAAATCAACATCGAAAAATAAAAATTTCGGTTAAAACTTGAATTCAAATATTGGTTTGGTTAATATTCAATATTATATTGTTTTGATTGGTTTAAAATTGTTATTAGTTTAACGCGTTCGTATAATGGCTTAATATTCTATCGAACATTTTCTTAAATTCAAAAATACATATTTCTACTGTGTCATATAACTGATACGCATTCGAATCATTGTGAAAGTAATATATACATTTTGCTCAACATTATCGTAAAATTCGAAAATATTAATACAACATACAACTATCTGAATATGTACAAATTTCTAAGTCATAATTCATGCAGTCCTCTTTAACATTGTGTTGTTAAAAAGACACAAGTGCCTATTCAAATATAGGTAAATTGAATTGAATATTAATATATTTGTTTTGTCATTTATTAAAAAGGAAAGTCAATCAATAAATTCAATATCCACGGAAAATCATAAACTGTTTTCAGTACAGCCAAGATGACAAAATAATTAATTTGCATTCGCATTTATAAAACTAAATATTAAGTCAAGTTCACCCGCGACCACATGACTTAAGTACAGTATTCTATCCAAAAAATTTAAATGCTTTGTGTATAATTTTATAGGTTGGTGTAATAAAAGAAAATATGACTAAATTATAGGTTTTAATAGTATCACATCATATTTCTATATAGTACTTGTAACATTTAAGCTGTAGAATAAGTACAATTGGTTCAAAACAATATTACATATGGTAAATATGTGAATTATATTAAATTACGACCGGTAGCATGCAAGTGTGAACAAATGAATCAATATAAATAAAACAAACTTTAAATTTAGCACTCCCTTGGGTATTGAGTGCTCAATTTGAAAATCATGGTATGGAATGTGGTCTCCGATTTTATAGGAGTAATAATATATAAATTTAAAATATTTCAATAAAAATATTATCTTTTTTAAATCATTTAAGTTATATACAGTATGTTTTTATTGTTTGTTTTTGTTATCTTTATTTTGGCAAATTCGAATAATTTTTCTATATTATTTATCATTTCATCATCCATCCAACATTATCTTGTTTTATTTACCCCCTCTCTCAATAATATAGAAATTTGATAGACTAAGTAAATCGCCTTGGTCATTCGATCTTTCAATAATGTGTAATGGAAAAACTAAAATATTTTAGTAATACTTCTATGTTGGATGCGCCTTTTCATCTTCTTTTATATTAATAACACTAATAGAACTAAATACACCATGCTGTATTGAATTCTTCTTCTTTAATTAAATAGTCCACATAATATTAAGGCACAGGCACGGAAAAGAAAAGTCGCCATATTACGACCTTTTACACATATTGGTAGCATCATTCGAGTCATTTATTGTATCTCAGCAGATTGTAAGGTAAGAACTACTTTAATATTTAAGAGGGCAGTCCGATAAGTACTTAGCCTCTCCACCCGATGGCGTCACTATCGCAATAGAAATTTACTATCGTGTAGTACATTCTCGTAGACGGCTACTGTCGAAATATCAGCCGAATCGGACTCGTAGTTGTATTGACTGCGTGTGGAATCGGACGTATCCGCGGCTTTTAAAAAAAAGTGAGAAAGAGCAATATCGGTCTGTGATTCGATTCTTGTTTTTGGAAGGGAAATCGCGCAGCGAAACGTTCACAGGGCTGTACTATGCCGAATTATTGGGCCGATTCGCCGCCGAATTCCAGAAAATACGGCTCACACTTCCGCCCTCGCCACGGCAAATTGGTCGAACTGGGCTACGAACTGCTACCCCATCCACCTTATTCTCCAGATTTGGCCCGTGCGACTTCTTTTTGTTTCCAAACTTGAAAAAGTCACTCGCTGGACAAAAATTTGCGTCGAATGAGGGTATCGTCGCAGCCACAGTGGCCTATTTTGCAAATTTCGAGAAAACGTATTTTTCAGACGGGTTAAAGAAGTTGGAACATCACTGGGTCAAGTGTATCGAGCTAAAAGGAAATTATGCTGAATAAAAATTAGTCACTTTTCCAAAATTTTTGTTTTTATTTTGGAGGCTACGTACTTATCGGACCACCCTCGAATTATTATAATAAATATAGTTTAGTCTATTACTATCGTGTAGTAATATAAGTTCAAAATATGTATTTTAAATAGATAATTTGATGGTTTATATTAAGTTTTCTGATGAGTAGAAGCTTTCCTTACATGCGATGTAATATAGTCATATACGTATTTAAAGTAACGAAGCCTCACTTCATAATAAAGTCACTCAATTTTTTTTTTGTTTTGTGAGAAACTTAGAATTGGAGCATTTACTGTAAGCGTCATGTTTAGTCATTGCAATGGCACGGAAAGAAAGACTGTCTCTCAGACGTTTAATAGATGTTGCATTGTTTAACGGTCTCCCAAATCTTTTCTGGCGTACGATATTTGGCAGCAAGTTTTGATATTTCGATACTTAAGGAATTTGAAAATTCAACTTGTACTGGGTTGATAGTGAAAAAAAGAAATGCGTATTTTTTTTTTAAATTTTTTTTATAAATCAATTATTTATTATCGAATGCATGCAAATTAGACATTTTTTTGTAAAAAAAATGAGAAAGCTAGACTCGCCTCCAAAAAACTTATTAGATATCCCAAAAATTATATATTTGATATTATGTTATATAAAATTATATTATACCACATACATTGCATTTAAATATATCAAGTACATTAATTACTTCATATATTATTTACACCGTATATTTTTACCCCAAAATGGCCAAGAGCGTTTCCCCAAAGTTAAATCCAATTGATATACATTTAGCTGTTATTGTCCTTTGTTTTTATAGTATAAGTATCTATACGGATAGACAGGCGGACCCAAAAGGAAAATGATATTTTTTAAACTGCTATGCCATTTACGAAGTTTGGCGCGCCAGTGTATTAGTTGATTATTGAGTGTAAATCCATGTTTTGGTATCACCTCGATAAGCTACGACGATATTTTCGCATTTATTATATAAAATATGTTCGGTGTTGTTGTGAAATTGTAAGACTGAACACGGGAAAAATATGGCATTTAATATGGAAATTAAATCTAGTGTTCTGCTTTTGTACATGAATGAGAGAATGATACTATTTTCCGAATATATGCGAAATTGAAGAAAACTAACGGCCATGACACATGGAAATGCAATGGCAAGTGCCGAAAAACACTTGGTTCTTTATAGTATTTTATGCGTCAGTTCGTTTTAGTATTTTATTCTTCAAAAAATACCCCCGTTTACCGTGTCATTGCAATACGCTCCTGTGTTATATTATTTAAAAGTTTAATTTTCCATCTATTGATATTTCTTTGGCTCCGAGAACAGCATTATTTAAGCTTTCTAGAATCAATAACAATTTTGTGATTTACTGGAAATTTTTAGCGAACATATGTAAGGTTTCATGAACTAGATCATGTTCCAAATTCTTGAACGACAATGGCATCACCAAAAAAAGAAGACATCCGTCGTGCGAGAGAGAAAATAGTGGAAAGACGGATAATTCATACCACCCTGTGGAAGTTTTGTATGCAAGGATTCCACAATAAGAGAGAGTGACGGAAAACATAAAATTTCATTTAAAATTTAAACAATGGTCAACATATTAATTTAATTGTTATCGGGACACATATATAAGTAGACTTTTTTTATTATTCATTTCGCTGAAGAATATTCATTTGTACATGTGTTTATAAGAAAAATTGTATCATCTCAAGGCTGAAAGTGCATTCCTTTGTAAGGGACATCAAATAGCACAAGGTCATGTGTGTGACTAAATGTGAAATGTGTCCATAGATTATTATTTTTTAAATATTTGCATTTCTGTATAGAATAAGAATAATGTTTAATAAATTGCAAGTAATATGATTTTAAACCTTCATAAAATTGATATTTATAGATTATTTTTTTTTATACCAATCTAAAAAAAATAAATTAATTTCCAAAATAATAACACATAGCTCAGGCTCCCCTGTTGATTTTTATCAAACTTACGATAAAAAGGTTGGGATCAGCGCAATCTAAACAATAAGCCCACTAAAAAGTAAACATCGATATATATTTATCTAAACTATATTTTAAAATCGAAGAATAACGAAGAGTATATCTTCCTCAAGAAGTAAAATATAAAATAAAATCATGTCATGGGAGAGCGTTGCTTCAAAAGATCTACTAAGGTGAGTTTAGTGGTTATGCAGAATTATATAAATTTTTTTAATATTTGTATTGTTATTAGCATTCCTCGAAGTCATAATTTATCGGCAACGCACTTACTCGCATCGCCCGATGGATCTCGATATTTATTGGAACATTCAAACGGTATGTTAAAAAAAATATAAAAACGCTTAAATTCAGTTAAAAAAACAATCAGTCACCATGTAAAAACATCTAAGTTATTTTCTTATCCAAGTCTCGTGAATGTAGTTTTTTTTACTTATTTTTATATAATTTTCTTTAGCATTTTAATTCTGCTTAGTTTAAGAGCGCAACAACTTAAAATATATTAACGTTTTCGATATGTTTTCTTTATTGAAAACACCGAAATTCGTAAATCAAACTTTCTTTCAATAGCATGTAATTATTAATTATTTAAAAAAAAAAACAAATGAAGCCGTTTTCATAGTCGAGCTAGTCCGACTGCGATGAACCCTATACCATCTGACAAAATAAAATTTAAAACAAACATATGTAAAATTGTCGTCGCCTTAAAATACAGCTAATTTAAAATAGATCACGTCAAACGACTTACATATCATTTCATGATGAAAGCACCAGTCCAACTTTGTTTTTTGAATACGCACTCACACACACATACACGATCCATTTTATTTTCAATTCTAAACATTTGTGTTGTAACAACATATGATCTGCGACGTCTCCTTCAACCTGTTACATACATTCGAACGAACTTAATATATCTTTGTATCTATAGGTACAGGGTATACAAAATAAAATGTTTTTTTTTTAGAATTATGTCAATTTGACGAGAATTACTCGAGACTTGCTGGATATGGTTCTAGTCCTGAAGTTGGAGGATCTCGTTCATTTTGGATACGTCGTGGATTTTCTCGTTCTGGGCAGCCCAATACTGTCATTAGTTGTTTTTGGGCATGCCAAAGAAGCTTAAGTCAATACATAGCAAAACGAAAGGTATCTATACTAAAATATAATAATTTGTTAGTTTTTTGTTTTTATTTAGAGCTAAAAATATCCAACCATGTTTTAATTTCTTGGTATCACTTTGGTATTTAAAATAGTTTTATTGTTAGAACCATTGTTAAGATATATACAATACATACATTAAATTTATTATTTAATTTACTTGTATGTTTTTTTGGGGGAAGTCAAATTAAAATTAAAACTCAAACAAACTTTAATACATTTTTAATAAAAATAAAAAAAATCCATTTTCTTTTTTTTTTTGTAGATTGAGCGGGGACTTCGGCTTTACGAGCAGCATAATCAAACAGCTGCTGTTCGAATATGGCGAAGTGCATTGAAAGGCACTTGCCGACGGGAGGATTGTTTTGAGCTCTTAGGGTATCTTTACCAGGCGCACATGGACTGGGGAAAGTATCGTGACGCCATTGACTTTGGTCATCAACAACTAGGCATATCAGAAGAACTTGATTCACCAAATATGCGTGCCGAAACTTATTTGAATTTGAGCCGAGCTCATGCTAGTCTGGGTGGCCTAGAACGAGCTTTATCCTATGCACGTCACTCGCTCTACAATGAATCGGGAACAAAGTGTCGTAGTGGACAAGTACATTTGACTGTAGCTCGAGTCTATCTCGAAATGGGTGGATTTTCGAGAGCTTTGGAAGGCTTGCAAGGTGCTCTCAAAATAGCTACCGCTATTGGTGATCCATCTCTAGAGCTGCAAGTTTACGTGGCTCTCTCCGAACTTTTTGGCCGCCTACAGGATAATGATAAAAGTGCAACATATGCTTCAAAGGCCTACGATTTATCGCGGTCATTACAACTAGGTGACCTTAATTCATGCCATCATCGTGCAGCATTGTTACGAATGGCGGCATCATTGCGAAAACAAGGGGATCTGGGTGATGCGCATGATTATTGCATGGTATATAATTACATATACATATGTATACTTAATGAATTAATTATATAACTTCTACATTATATTTAAAATGTATTGGACTTCACCTAAAGGAAGCTACTAGGCTCTCATTAATTTCCGGCGATCAGGCTACATATATGCGCAGTATTCGCGTTATGGGTGATATTTACCGGAAGAAGATGGATATTGATGTAGGTATATAAATACGTAAATGATAGTTATATTTTTTATCGACCTCAGTGTGTACATAAATATTATAAATATTTAAAAATTAACGATATAATAGTAGCCGCACCTTTTTTTTTAATTAAAATATACAAATATATGATTTTCTGATCAAAAGCCGTTGAAGCTCTTCATCTGCCTTTTTTTAGCAGTTTAATAGAATAAACTTTTAAAATATGTCAGATTAATTAAAATAGAAATATATTCTCCAATAATAACAAAATATATTATCCAATCGTAACCAAATTTTTAGATTTTTATTATTGTTGTCAGCGATATGCGGTTTAATTTTAAAATAAATTATACCAACAAAACAAAAGGTTGAAATGACTTTTGTTATATAGTACCAATGATCAGAGGGTAGATAGTTCGTAGTAGAGCTCTCTCAAGTAGTTAGTGTTTTTAATATACTGAAGGCTTTTAATATATTATTGTATTATCGTTTTCAAATATCATTATTGGGATTGATGCTCTGTTGGATATTATAACTTAATCATAATTAAAAAAATATATATATATATATAAGAAATACGATGCCCTATTGTGTATTGCATGTAAAATTAACAACTAGCGAGCATTTAGACAGTATGAGCAAGCTATGGGCACGTCGGCAACACTAGGCGATCGCATGGCTCAGATGGAAGCGATGGATGGGGCAGCCAGGTGCTTAGAGACTTTACGCCTTCAAAGTAAGATATGTAACTGCCGGCCCTTAGAGTTCAACACTCGCCTTTTGGAGGTAGCCAGCTCAATTGGCGCCAAGGTTGTACTACGCAAACATTTAACTAATATCTTTATTTATACCAAACATTTCCGTTTATTTCGTTTTCAGCTTTTGGTACGAAAAATACGAAGTCGATTAGCTCTTATATATCGAGCACTAGGCGACGAGGATCAGTGTAATGCACACCTTCGGTTAGCCGACCAGACCGACGCTGCTCTAGGGCTTAAATGTGGCGCCTGCGGAGAGGTTTTTGGGCTTCAGCCTGCCGATCTAGAAGCACTGCCTTGCGCACATATTCTACATGCCAGGTAAGTAAGACATGTCCATTCACTTCACTTTTCAAAAACATTGGCCTGGTCAAAATAAATTTTTTATTGAATTCAACTTGCGACTGGTTGACTTAAAGATAGCAAGTAGATTTTTAATGTACTTGTCGTGCAAATATTAAATTGATATTTAAGTAACCAGTTAATATGCCAATGTAATGCCAAAGTTCTGAAATAATGTCATATATGGTACAATATATATATTTTTTTGTATTCAATCTTTAAGTATTTTAAAATTGCATGCACATATATAAAAATTATCTATTTTGCGTTGAAACTTTTTTATGTCAATATATTTTTCGTAGATGTGCTCATGAAATATGGAGACGTCGGGATAAAAATGCTCCTATGCGCTCTTGCCCAGCTTGTCACAAGTTGCTAAAGTCGCATCTTCATCTCTGTGAAAGTGGAACCGGTACACAAAATGAGAACTTTGATACAAGTAGCCTTTCGTTCAATGCAAATGGTTTCACTTTAGATGGACTTATAACGCTAAATTCAGAGTCTGTAGTACCACCTCCACTTCCTAATCGATCCGCAAATGAGTCGTCGTCAATGTTTTGCAATGGTCTAAAAAATAAATCCATGCCGAGTATTGAGAGCTCAGCAATGCCATCAATGAATGCAAATATATCACCGAAATCTGTATATAGAAGCAATTTATCTTTGGTGTCCCTCAGTATGCAAGAATCGAGCCTAACTATTGATAGTGGACGAAATGCTACATCCTCAGTGTGACGTGAAAACTTAGATATTTAAAAACAACATAAGTGATGTATGTACAACTTAAATACAAAACATTAATTATTATTTAATTGATCGATTTCTTGATACAAATTTATTTGTGTATATGTTATGTTGTTCATGTTGTGTATATGAACTGATAATTCTGCATATCTACACTGAAAAAAATTATTTCATGATTATTTGACTGCAGTTTCAATAATTACTTGGTGTGATATACATTAATTACGAAAACGATATTGTTAAAAAGGTTGTCATAATTTCAATTTGCCTTTAACTAAAAACTAATTAATAATAAAACATGTGTTCGAAAAATGCAACATTGTGTTAAATATAGCAACAACACGCATATATTAAGTTAATATAGAAACAATACGAAATATGAAATAATACTTGAAATTAAAAATGAGACAATGTTAATGATCAATTTCTGTATACCTAGGATATATATGTATTATAATTATAACTTTTATTATTGAGGTCATTATGTAAGATAATAAGATGAACAATACGAATGCGAGCATTGGATTTTGTGTAAGCTTAATCTTCAATATTGTCTAGAAAAATCTAAATATATAATTGATTGTACTTATAATATTATCGTTAGTAGTTGGCACATAATTATTACAGCACATGCAATTACTGTAAAATCTGTTATCTAAAAGACAAAGTCAATCACTGATGAAATCATGTATAAATTTGTTGTGAAAAAATTGTTAATGAATAAAGGCAAATTGCAATAAAAAACATCCAAGTGTCAACATATAAATATACATATACATATACATATACATATAAATATACATATACATATACATATACATATACATATACATATACATATACATATACATATACATATACATATACATATACATATACATATACATATACATATACATATACATATACATATACATATACATATACATATACATATACATATACATATACATATACATATACATATACATATACATATACATATACATATACATATACATATACATATACATATACATATACATATACATATACATATACATATACATATACATATACATATACATATACATATACATATACATATACATATACATATACATATACATATACATATACATATACATATACATATACATATACATATACATATACATATACATATACATATACATATACATATACATATACATATACATATACATATACATATACATATACATATACATATACATATACATATACATATACATATACATATACATATACATATACATATACATATACATATACATATACATATACATATACATATACATATACATATACATATACATATACATATACATATACATATACATATACATATACATATACATATATACATATACATATACATATACATATACATATACATATACATATACATATACATATACATATATACATATACATATACATATACATATACATATACATATACATATACATATACATATACATATACATATACATATACATATACATATACATATACATATACATATACATATACATATACATATACATATACATATACATATACATATACATATACATATACATATACATATACATATACATATACATATACATATACATATACATATACATATACATATACATATACATATACATATACATATACATATACATATACATATACATATACATATACATATACATATACATATACATATACATATACATATACATATACATATACATATACATATACATATACATATACATATACATATACATATACATATACATATACATATACATATACATATACATATACATATACATATACATATACATATACATATACATATACATATACATATACATATACATATACATATACATATACATATACATATACATATACATATACATATACATATACATATACATATACATATACATATACATATACATATACATATACATATACATATACATATACATATACATATACATATACATATACATATACATATACATATACATATACATATACATATACATATACATATACATATACATATACATATACATATACATATACATATACATATACATATACATATACATATACATATACATATACATATACATATACATATACCATATACTCATAGTTTTGTTAGAGTGGAAGCTCTACGAGAGCGCATGCTCTTTCTTTTATTATGCAACGTATCATTTGACGTTGCCATATTGTATGCAATTAATCTGTATGGACAAAAATTAGGCTGCAAACTTTTGAAGGCACGGATAAGTAAGCCAGCGCCTTTATCCATTTGTACCTTCAAAACGCCTAAATTTACTTACAAAAACATTCGTTGCCAGATTGTGTTGACGAAGTGTTGTAAGTGGCAACTCTGTGATGCAGACACACATTATTAATCTAAGGGTGGATGGTTGGGTGAAAATAGAGGAAACATCAGGGTTGACAGCGCAGGCCACTGGTAACGGTGGATTGTTGGCTGCAAATTTTCTCTTCAGGCAAAAATATGGAGAATGGAGAACGTTGCCACTGGCGCTAGTCAAACCACGACTCGTGTGTATACATTACTGTTAATTTCAATTTAGTTCACATGTTGGTATATTCAACGAAAGTCCGAAAATGTCGGAGTGGGCTAACACAGACTCGCGTTGTAAAATTCTATAAGTTGCCAATCGGACTTTTCTATACTTATTTTAACTGCATTACTGCGTAAAACTATATGCCCCACCCCTCAATTTCCGTGGAACATTCAAAATTTAACGTACGTTCCGGTTGTGCAAATAATTACAAATTTAAGAGTCCAAGCAAAAATAAATCTGAACTAGCTGTGGAAATTATTACATTGAAAAGGCAATGAGTATATTAAGTACCGCTATTAAGGGTTTATCCCAAAATGAAATTTAAGTTGTGATGTACCTATGACCTATGTACATATGTATGTATAAATATTTAAAGGTAATATTCGTTGGTAAACACAAAATTTAATTTAAAATCTTAATACAACCCCCAAACAAAAAGTGTTACGATGTAATTTACACATACGCGAATATGTCTGCATATATATACGAGGGCTTTCGGATTTGTGTAAATATTAGGCAAATTAATGTACCCCAAAAATATATAATGTATACTTCGACATTTGTATGTACGCGGAGAAAAAATAAGAATAATTTACCTTCATTGTATCGTATCATTGTTTGTATCGTAACCATTGCCAGTATATATATATATATATATATATATATATACATATGTATGTATATGAGTATACTCGAATGAAGGCCCTGTATTAGCACGTACATAGCATGCGGTACTGCTTACCCGTCATCAACCCTTAATGTTTGATTATGATGACAAGGCAACGACGACAACAAATCAAGCTAACAGCAAATATGAAAACAAATACATATGTACATATTCAAGTTATTGCACTGTATATGCAAATATATATACAAATTTATTATTGCATACCTATATTCTAAATATTGTACTTCACTTTGCTTATGACTTAAAAAATTGAAAAAATTTATATTTTTTGTATTCCAAAGTTTTAAATACATAAATTGTTGTTGGGTTATAAATTTTGCATCACCAGTCGATTGTATCTGTTGAATATAAATGAGATATGAAAAGAATTCTAAATATTTTGTTAAGTAGCTGCAAATAATTTTTACAACTAAAACAAGTTAGAACCCCTGGATTATCTAGATCTTATAGTGCCTGAGATACGACTGGACGAAAAGTGCTAAATCAACTCGACTATTGATGCTAATTAAGAATATATGTATGTATATTATTAATAGCGCTGAAGACGTCTTAATTAATTAAAAAAATTTTATGGGACATTGCCTATTGAGTTTTTGAATAACTTTCAAGATTATCAATGATCGTAAAACAATCGAGTCTTTTAACTTCAGACAGATAGACAGATGGATGCGCAACAAAAGGTGTAACATATAACATATGTAAATTAATAATAATTTTTGTTAAAAATGGTCAAATATTTTTTTTGGTTATTTATTAGGAAATTATGAATATAATTTAGGAAACCTTAGAATTTCATTTTTTTGGGGTATAATTTGAACGAAAGTAATGCCTAATATTTGGTGTTTGGTAACAAAATTTACTATTGATATAAAATTCGTGTTAGTACATTATGGAAACCTAACAATGATATTAATCACAGTAACATTTCAGTATTAATTATCCCCTTTTAGAGACAACTTCTGCAAATTATAAGATGACTGCTGTTGTATAAGTGTCGGAAAGATATAGTTTATTTGCCTTATGAGAATTGCTGTGAAATCGGAATTGGAATTGTTGAAATGGAATCGATAAACGAAATAATCGATTCGCAAACGTTTTGTCAACAACTTGATGAGACAACTGAATTTATAACAGTTGGCCCAGGACGACCAGATGAAGGAGGAGAAGGAGGAGGACAGTCGAATGAACGAGAATGTGAGTGCGAAAATGTTGACGCGCTAGTAGTGAAAGGGGGCATTAAATATCTGCAACATTCAACGAATGTAAGTACAATATGTGAAACACCTGCAGTGTTGAGCAATGCAATGCGAAAACTAATTGGAGGACCAACAGCACATGATGATTGCCGAATTAATAGTCCAGATGATGAGACCAGATCTGTTGTAATGGTAATCGATGAGATGCAGAGTCATAATAATGTTCAAACCACGTATCAGGTAGTGCAACAACAACCCTTACAATTGCAGAGCGAAAGAACGTTACCGTTATCAACATTACTTCCGTTACATCAAAATCATCGGCATGATCGATTAGTCGTAAATAGTAGTCCAGTTGATTTTGTTGGCACGGATCTAAGTCTGGATGGTCTTGCAGTCAGTACATCATCCCATATAGTTCCTGTCAAGGATGAGGATGAACACAAGCTGGTAATTGTTCATCGCGGCGAAAATAGCGGCATAAGCATCAATAATCAGACTAGTTCGCGAAACGATATATCCAGAATGTCCAATATTAATGTCATTGATGAAATATCTTCCGATGGCGGTGAGGAGGTAACACTAAATCAGCATCATCAACAGCTTTTGGAGGATCAGCATCAGCATTATAATCATCATCTACAGCAGCACCATCAGCAATATGGTCATCGCCTCATTCATCATCAAGATCACCAGCAGCAGCGTCATCAGCCACAGCGAACCGTTCAGTTGGCAATCAGTCAACAGAATGCTCTGGGACACAGGGAGTCGTTATCGGTCATTGTGCAGACACAAGTGGATGTCGACGTAGATGAGGAAGAAGAGGATGTAGATGACGATGACGATGATAATGATGATTCCCCTCTAGCTTTAGGCAGTATCGACAATTCGCTGGAGCACAGCACGTATCAGACTTTAACTTCAGTTAATAATAATCACCGCATATCACCGCCGCCATTTAGCCCGACATCATATGCAACGCTGACGCCCATTCAACCGCTTCCACCCATCTCAACAATGTCCGATAAGTTCGCCTATACGGGGCATATATCTGGTAGTGTCAGATCCTCATCTGTTAACGGCAACAATAGCAGTATCACAAACTGCCGGATTAATGGTGGAGGCTCTGCCGATGGTTCCAGCAGTGATTGTGCCTCATTTACCAGCTTACCTTTGGCCATTCCACAACAGAGCGGATCACTGGCCAACTTGAGTTTAAGTGGTCTGGGCGGTGTTCAATCACCCTACCCACCCTCACCGTATGATAAGTTGCCTTCACTAATCTCACCGCCGCCGCCTCACAGTTACGCCCAGTCACCGTCCCATGGTATTACCGGAATAATTGGATCCTCTTCGCCTGTTGAACAGATAGCAACTGCTTGCGAAGAGCTTTCACCACAACGCGACTCCTCTCTGAGAACATCGGGCAATAATCACAACAATCAACACGCAGACCATCAGACTATGCACGAAATTTGCTTGTCACCAGCTGGTGCTCCAGGTACCGGCGAAGGTAGCGTTGTCAGCGAGTATGAGTCCTCCTCGTATAGCACAACACATGCCTCCCATGAACTGCTTATGGCCACAACTTCCTCCACATCCATAACGAGCAATCCAAGTTCTCAATCGCGGTCACGATTGCAACAATTGCAACAGAGCCCCCCGCCCCCAATGCTTAGTCCACATTCCGTTTCCACTGGTGGCTCAGTGATGTCTATGTCACTGCATTCGCCACCACACATGAATGGCGGAACTGTGTCTAATATGTCAGTTGAATTGCCTGTTGTTGTTGCACTTTCGCCAACACTTTCACCACTTCCGCCAGCGCCTCCAAACGACGTTTCATCTATTTCTATTGCTATTTGCGGTCAAGATCAAAATCAGGGTCTGGAGCATCAGCAACAAGTTCTCCAGGCAGGCATTAAAAACACCGACTGCAATACGAATAACGGTCTTATTATGACTAATATTCCAAGCAACAGCAATCTTAATGTATGCATAAATCAGCAGCAGCAACGACATCAACCAAATGAATCTCTCAGTGATCAGCTTCATCAACAGCAATCAAAATTGTCAACAACATCCTCTTCAAGTAGTGGTGTCACTTCTCGCACTGGCGCCAACATCAATGACATGGAGGAGATCAACACAAAAGAGCTTGCACAGCGCATTTCAGCCGAATTGAAGCGTTATAGCATACCACAAGCGATATTTGCTCAGCGCGTACTTTGCCGGTCTCAAGGGACGCTGTCCGATTTATTGCGTAACCCAAAGCCATGGTCAAAACTTAAGTCCGGCCGTGAGACATTTCGTCGTATGTTCAAATGGTTGCAGGAGCCGGAGTTTCAACGTATGTCGGCATTACGTTTGGCCGCCGCGCAGATACCACAGCGTCCATCAACTGCAATGGCTTCAACAGGCTCTGCCTGCAATGTTGTACCGTCAACGGGATCCAACACTGCTCCGGCATCGTCATCATCAACGGTAGCACACACTGTATTTCTACCTGCTCCAAATATTTCTTCAAGTAGTAAGTATCGAAAATTGACACGGGTACATTATATATTTTATTAACTAGGCATTTAGATATGGATTTACTACATATTTGTTAGCATTATTCCATTTTCTTCACTTATGTCGACTAGCGCACTCGCAATATAAATAAACCAGAACTACGGGACCGAAGTTCTAAAAGACATTTCTGTGTAAAAGCATATCTTAGCTCTAGGTCCCAAAATTTATTCAAAGGCCAGGCGAAAAAAGCATATTAGTCCTGTTAAATGTTGATTAAAAATAAATAAATATATATATATATATATATATATATATATATATATATATGTCGAGGTCATAAAACTTGTATTCTTTGCCAGGCATGGGGAGTGCATCTGTTTGCACATCGGTATCGGGGTCAGCATCCGCTGTTGCTGGTCATAACAGCATTACAAACTGTCGACGTAAGGAGGAACCGCAGATAGAACAAATGCCACAACCAAAGAAGCCCCGTTTGGTATTTACGGATCTGCAGAGGCGTACATTACAAGCTATTTTTAAGGTAACTACCATAAAATATAATACATTTAGTATCATAATATTAAATATTAAAAAAAAAATTAAAAATTTTATTGCTGAGCGGAATGCTTATAATTTCTAAAGAAGACGGCGAATTTTTTAGTTTCAGTTTTAGTAAAGTTAACGCTTTCGGATTACATTTAAAACCAATTTTGAATAATATTTCAATGAGAACGTTGTTATAAACAACGTTTTTCAATTTGTTTTATGCTAAACCGTCATTCTATGAATTAATATTTTAAAATCATCTTCTGCAACTACTTGGTGTCATTGAGATAGTGAATTAATGTATCTCATTTTCTTAGTAATGTGGGTTACATTAAACATATAACATACATACACTTAGGTCTTTGCTTTGTGAAATAATCACCGATGTTTTGTCCATAATAGTAACAAAGCTGCAGTTGATCGTGTTCCAAGTTCTTCATCCATGTGTTTGCTAAGCTTTTTGACATTTATAATTTCAACTTATGTTCAGTGTGATTGATATATATATATATATATATATATATATATATATATATATATATATATATATATATATATATATATATATTTCATAAATTCTCAAATTACAAATAATAAAAAAATTTAGATTTTACTGAATGGACGTTAGTGAGCCTGTTCTGAAGAAATTTAGATAATTTTTTCTTTAAATTTACATCACCAACCCTTAATGACAGTGATCGAATCTTATCCCTTATGCCATCGCCAAAATTTAAGACATAACGACAACGTTAAGCCTGGAAATTAAGTATACATATTGTAAATCTGTGAATCTCAGAAAATAAAATATAAATATAATGAAATAAGAAAAAATATATATAGTTAACAATTATTAATGTTAATTTCTGTTTACTTCAGGAAACAAAGAGGCCTTCAAAGGAGATGCAAGTCACGATTGCGCGCCAACTGGGACTGGAGCCTACAACCGTGGGTAATTTTTTTATGAATGCCCGACGACGATCGATGGATAAGTGGCGAGATGATGACATTAAAAATAATATTCAACAAATGCATAATAATCGTCAGCTAGACGAGTCCGATGAGAGGGAAACAAACATTCTCGAACAGTCTTCGCTGGAACATTACGAAAATCTGCATACTACGGCAATGTCACCACTTGGCAATTTTGATGATGATGGAGAAATGGATTTGGATCTAGAGAATCACGATTTTCTTGTCGACGAAAACGATGAAGATGATCAAGACGACATGTTGTGACATAATAGCAAATATATTGGACAAGCCGCATGCCATAAAAGGTTCCAAAGCTACAAAAGGGGACATCAGCAGGAAAACTCACCTTCACCATTTTGCAATCGCACTTTTTCTAACACTCAAAATCATTCTCATCACGGTATTAATTTTGACGAAAATGCCGAACATCCCACAAGCCCAGGGAGGCAGATGAAATCAACAGTTTCACAGGAACATCGGATCAATTCAATTAGCGATCAATCTAGTGGAGCAAAGCACATTCGATTAAAAAATGATGAAAACAACTGTAAAAGTGAAGATGAGCAGCAGCAATTCGAATCGAATTCGAAATATCATTTACAGGATGAGCCAAAGAAACATTCGGAGTCAACACCTCAAGGTCAACAGTCGGATATATCAATTGCTGGCATAGGCATTGTGGATTGTATCGATTATATGAACTTGAGCAGACAATTAGAACGTGATGATGATGATGATGAAGTGCAATACTCAGATAGTACGCTGTTAACTAACAATGTTAGTTCACAGAAATTTGTCTCTATTTGTCTTGGCTCAAAGTATTTTAAGGAGACTATGATACAGCTACACAATGAATCTTTAGTTCATTAAGTCAAAGCTATCATCATTTAATCGAATTTATTACGTATATATAAGTTATTAGTGTTCCTTATTTAAATATGAATGAGTTTCAATTGGTTTTGTCTCATTGGTTAAATTATTTACAATTTGATAGATACCTATGTGTTTGTGACCAATTTTTAATTGTTGCATATTATTCCCAATTTTGTGAACATTTTAACAAATTGGTTGATATATTGAGAGAATTCAGCCTTTTAAAGCGAAATAATATACATTTCATTAATATCTGTTTTCAGGAGAGATTTATTTTTGTTTGTGATTATTTCTGTTTTATTTATTTGTTAAGAATATTTTGTTGATATAATTGTTATCCGTTATTTTGTAAGGATCCTTTTATAAATTGAAATATAGTGGGGTGCAAAGAAAACATTTAGCTGAACCTTAAAAGAAAATTTAATTAAATATATCTAATTCTTGCACTATATTTGAATAAGTAGTCAAAAATGTACACTCATGTACATACAAAATAAAAACATAGTTTATTTACATTTGGATTGCGTGTAGTGGGCTAAATGGAAACCAATAAAAAGAACTCATATTAAGTAAATTTGTAACTATATCTAGTCAAATTAATAATAAATAAAACAATTTAAGTACACAAATATTTTGCATAATAAATGCAGTAGATTAATATTTAAAATATAAACCCTACATGTAAATAATACGGCACGTTTCATTGTAAATTAACATTTATTCAAATATATATACATATATTGAATACAAATGTGTATGTGTATAAATGCATGTACATATAATATAAAACTACGATTATATTTAATTATCCAATTAACTATACTATTTATACACATGCATCATGCATATGTGTAGGTATATGTTTTTATATTCAAGATCGACACGCTCGTGTGTGCATATGCGGATCATGCTAGAAAATGTAGTTTACAAAAATTACGTTTGATTATAATACATACATTCAAATTGGTTTACAACAAAATTCAACAAACCTAAGATATCAGTTGTTATAAACGATATTCTTCATAAGCAATATGCATTATTTTTAAATAAGCACCCACGCACTTCACTCAATAAAAAGCTATGAGTACATCGCGATAAGGAACTTCATTAAAACTAAGTTTGCTTTGATATAATATAATAATATATTTGGTATTTTGATATTACATTCAAAATTTCATGCCTAACTGTCAGATACCCACTACCCAATACAAATATCGGTATATTCGCTATATTGGTATATTTGGTTTATTGATATTTCATTACGCTTAAAATATTCCATAAAGTATAAAATATATCATCCATGGTCACATTGCCCACTAAGGCAAACAATCATGTGCATGGTGTTTTCTCATTCAAATTGTTTCTTGTATAACTCCCAACGCTTCATAAAGACAATAATTATTATTGTGTAAACCAAAATTGGACACTTTACCTTTAGAAATATTAGAAGTCTCTAATTGCACAAACACAATAATTATTATAACAATTGAGAAAGCCACACACGGTCACATTATCCAATGTGACGGTATAAGCTAACAGCTGCATAAATAACATACAATTGCCTTTTTAATAAATATATAAAAATATTTTTATAGCATAACACTAACTTATTTCGAAGTTAAAATTTGCTTACCATTAGCGACCGTGTACATAAGGAAAATAAAATCGTCGTCGTATACTGTATAAGAGTTAAAGATGGTCCGTAACAAAAGTCCGTTACAAAAACTTTCGCACGCAATTTCGATTAAAAAAATACCACATGTGGAACAAATAAACATTGTTTTGCAGTTTTGCGGGTATTTTGGGCTTCAAAATTTTATTATGTTTTTAATAAAACTGTTTGACAAAGATCTGCGGCTTTATATATATATCCGGGATATTGAAATCATTGTATCCATTTTTGATAAAATCACTCTTATAAAAATAATGTTAATGTTAACATTAAGCATCATGTTATAATAAAGCTACCTACATATGTATTATAATAATCTGATTGTAATTCTTTATAATAATCAATTATATATTTCTATTGTTTCTTTATATTATATTAATATATTTATATTAATCAATTATATATTCATAATTAATATATTATTTTTCAGTTAATCTGTTCTGTGTTAAACCAAGTTCCCAGATAGCCGAAGTAAATGTTGTCTGCAGGTGTTATTTTTTCGATAAAATCCACAAATGGTAATGTTACCAAACTGGGAATGTCTACATTAAGCGTGAAAACGGGTTCAACATATTCTATGGCCACACTGAAAACCATCGAAAAGAAAATTGCTTAACATTTTGTGGAATCAATTTGTAATGAAACTTAATGTTTATTATAATTAATATATATTCATTCTTGCAGAGTTTAGCTGAAATAACACAATTTAAGCTATATAAGGACTTATAGTTTAGGTGGAGGCGAAATTTATAAAGTGCGACCAGTTGGTAATTGAATTTATGAATTTATTACGTGTATTTGTCCGTGGTGTTCTACATATTTTGTAAATATACGTAGACAATTCAATACATGTTCTAAAAGGGGGTTTCTAGATACATACATTAAACCGTCTTATTTGTGTAGAATCTCGGAAAAAACAAGTCCAATATGCTTAATGCGTCGATTCCCTGAAGGCAATAAATAAGAAATATAAAAGCTATTTGCTCTAATGGAATGTTTGTGGATAGCAAATCTAAAAACTTTTTTTTTACATTGACAATTATTAAACCAACCAAGGAGACCCATATTTATGAATTGCAAAGCATTCATTAATTACATCTGTGATTGCACATCGTGTCTATAGAATATTGAAGACAAAACATTTTCATATTTAATTTTTATAAATGCAGGAATAAGCTAGAGTATTTCTGTGTGACCATAAGATGTTGGCATATATACTTCTCCAACAGAATTTTACTGGATCTTGCAAAATTAATAGCACTATTAATAAAATATATTTATTTGGTGGAGAATAATAATAAATCCATTTGAATTGTAAAATCGGGATGCCAAAAAACATTGATGTTCTCTATTTAAATCAATGCTTAAGCATTTTGAAAACGATCGATGTATCGATAACATATTATAGATATTACTCCACCTCTATTGCCAAGTGGCTATGCGACTTGTATTTACTGTATCGAATTAAAAATCTTTTGTCTGTATCTAATTAAAAGAATAGGACTAGGTGAATAAACAGAAGTCGCATAATCGCAGCCTTCTGTTGTTGGACATTATTTTATAGAAAACAAGTCAGTTTTCACTAACTGTCCCATTTCTTTAGGTGTATCCGAGTTTTGTATGTATACATAATTTTTTTTGGTTGTTTTGTTTGATTGTGTTTATTATACTGAAGCGCATGTATACATATATGTATATGGAAGTATTTAAGCAAGTTTGCTTAAGTGCATATGGATTTCTTTGTGGTGACTGTGAAAAATAAAGTGTAAATTTAGTGTAAGGATAGAACAGCGATATATATACATATATTACATATGGCATATGAGCACAGCCAGCAAATAAACAATTAAGAATGAAACCACGCTGCATTGAGAAAATGGAAGTACATCGAAATTGTGATTGAAATACGTAAAAAGCAAGTAGTCAAACCGTTCCATGTAGGGTAGTTTAGAATGCTGCCCACAACTGCCGTAGGCGTTAGCCAATCACCAACAAGTGCTGCTGATACAGAACCACCAAAAACGATAACAACAACTACAGCAGCAACTTCAAAGTCTACTGAAAATACTGAAGAATTTAAACTGCATCAGGTGCAGATAACAAGTGAAACGGCTTGCAATCTATCACCGGGTAAGCGATCTTAACACACCGTATACGGAACCGTAATTTTAATCATAATTTGCAGATACCACAATTAATCCAGTGCGAAGTATGGCAGATGAGATCGGAGGAGTTGTTAAAAGTCATAACTCGAAAACTCTAAATACGACTAATAATAATACCAGCAGTAATAACAATAACATTAACAGTGCTGCTACCAGTGTTGCATCAACTAATCCTGCAGAAACTGCAACTGGAGCAGCAGCAGGGACAGGAGGAGGAGCAGTTGTTGGTCCTCGACACAATTCGACAAACAGTAGCGTCAATTCATCGCCTAAAACACTGTCGCTCAATAATAGCGACCATTCAAATACAAACACAAACAGTAATACCAATTGCAGCAATATTCCAACTTGCCTTGCCCAAATTGTGAGCACTGACTTGCATCAAGATGAGCTGCTAATGAAGAAAACAACAAACATCGTTAAGGAAGAAAACGGCGGTAATAGGATGAAGCTCGACTTTTTCCCTCTTTCCAAATATTCATCGAGTTTTATTTCATTTTAAAAAACTTCACAAATCGCATGTAACAAAATTGCATTAAATTAAGAAACCTACTACATATGAGCTTATTCGGTCTATGATCGAATAGACTGTTAAGAAATAACTTTGAATGTATATAAATTGATTATCATCGTTCGCAGTTTTTATATGTTATGGGTTGTGAAAAGGTCTTCCGGAAAGTGGATCTATTTTTAAATTTATTTTATTTACAAGTAAAGCATTAATGCGTTTTGTTAATCGTAACACATTTTCAAAAATCATTTAGTTTATTGTATTATTTTAAAGAAATATAAGTAGAGCATAATTTGAAAATGAATAATACAAACACCAAATTAATTTTTTTTTTTTCAACAGCAAATCCAAATGCGACATCGGCAATGGATAAGGTCAGCCAAAGCGCAAGTGGTGGTGGTGATGCCACGAACAACTCTGTATCTAACAATGGCAGTGGCGGAAATAAGGCGTCGATAACTGCTGTGAAAGAAGAACCGGTCGATATTATAGGAAGTTTAGTAAATATGAAGAAAGAAGAGCAGTTCTCACCAAATATGTCACCTGTGGGATTTGGATCAATTGCTCCATCTGGTGGCAATACAATGGATCAATCTGATGCGCCTGGTGTGTACAAATTCAATTTGGTACTAGATAAATACTTAGTAGATCCTCAGTAGGTGCTTTATAGTAAACAAAGTATATCAATCTTAGTAATTATTTTAAGGTTATTATCGAACAAGTGTAAGTGAAAGATACATAATCTTCCAAAAGGGTCGGCAAAGTATCGAAATTGTTAAGTTGATCGTCAACAAATTAACATTTTAATTACCGTATTCGCCTGATTTACGGCAATTGAACTTCTGCATTTCATTAAAACAAAATAACTTCAGTGACAGCATTATGAAAAAAGAGAAACAGAAACAAATAAAACCTATAGCTCAGAATTACGTCAAAATGAAAGCAAAATAGATTTTGAATAATTTTGTTGTTAGTTAACAAATTTGCCAATTTATGCCACAATATCAAAACGATATACAATGTTTCGTAGCCAACAATTAATAACTACTACTACAACAGCATACATTTATTTTTTAGTTAAAATGGAACTGAGTACAAATAATGGGGAGAAGCAAACATCAGCATCAGCTTTGGGCCTTAACAACGATGACATTGTGGCTTGCAATCCAACGATGGATACTGAGAGACTAAGTGAAACGACAGCCACGCATTCTAATTCATCAGTAGCTCCAGGATCCGGTGCAGGATCGGGGTCATTAACGTTGCCATGCACCAGTGTACCTGTCCAAGGGGCGCCCAGTTTAACCAACTTCCTGGCAAATAACAATAACATCGTGGGCGGCAATTGTCTAGAATACATGCAGCAACAGAATCACATCTTTGTCTTCTCTACTCAGTTGGCCAATAAAGGTGCTGAAGCAGTGCTGAATGGACAATACCAGACGATCATTGCCTACCATTGTACACAGCCAGCAACAAAATCATTTCTGGAAGATTTTTTTATTAAGAATCCAATGAAAATGAATAAGTTGCAACGTCAAAATTCGCTTGGCGGCTTGGGTTTGTGCAATATGCCAGGTGCTCAGAACTCCTGGCACCAAAACTCGTCATCAACTACTGCCAACATTAATTCAAATGCGAATGCAAATGTGAATCTTGCAAAAATATTGCAACCACCGTCACAGAAATTAAGTGGACTTAAGGGTCTCTTTAATAGCCAGTCTGATAATACAAATAAAGGCAATAATAACTTTGCTGCAGAGCCGACGTCAGCCGATGCGTTGGTAAATGAGAGTGATCTCATGTGCTGGGAGACAGGCAATGCAACAGGTAATCGAAATAATTCGGATGGATCTGGACAAACGTCGACTGAGTCGCAAGGTTTAAAACTTATGGATGGCATTGAAGGCGTAGGCACCGTTGGCGGTGGTTTGGGAAAGTGCACTAACAATGAACTGAGCTTAAGTGCTGATAGCAATATTATATCGCTACAGGGTGTCAAGGTGCCGGATGAGAATCTAACGCCACAACAACGTCAGCATCGCGAGGAGCAATTGGCCAAAATTAAAAAGATGAATCAATTCTTGTTTCCAGAGAACGATAAACTGCAGAATGAATCTGCCATGGCAAACCTAATGATGAATATGTCTCATGGTAGCACCTCGCAACAAATGCGACAAGTACATCAGAAATCTGAACACATACAAGTAGCAGCAGAGGATGTGCTGATACCAATGCCGTTGTCAACAGATGTCATTGGAGAGATAGGTGCGGTTGTCGCGTGTCCCCAAAAGAATAATCTTCCGTGTGGAACAGTAGCTTCAGCGACAACGGTAATAACATCAGCAGGAGCGGGAGCAGGAACTGGATCAATGGCGAATAATCTTACGCAAAGTGCCAATTTATTAGCAACAAACTCGCCTGAAATTATGGCATCTTTCAACAACTCTAACTGTCATACTATGATGAATGTTAGTGGTGTTGGACTTGGGGTTGGTGTTGGAGACAAGGGAGATGGCCTGTCGTTATCGCAAGGAGGCAACCAAATGAGTCAAATGGAATGGACTAAAATGCAGCAACATTTTTTTGAAGAGCGTTTGAAAGGCGGCAAAGCGGCTACCTCTCGCCAATCCGGTTCAGGGCCAGTTCCAGGCGCAGGCCCAGTTGCTGCTGTGCAGCAGTCGCCTAGTGGCGGATCCACTGCTTCAATTGGTAACGCATCGAATCAGGCAATGCGCAATAATGTTGCTCAAGGACCGCCACCTCCATATCATCCCACACAGAGATCAGCCTCGGTTCCGATTGCAACTCAATCGCCAAATCCTTCAAGTCCTAACAATCTCTCCCTGCCATCGCCGCGTACAGTTGGTGGGGCACTGGGATTGCCCACAAATTCACCAAGCATGGAGTTATCGACAGTAAATTCATCATCGGCGGGCGTAATATCTGCGAGTGTCGCCGCTGCATCAAAGAACTGCTTCCAATCAGATGGCGGATCACCGTCATCGAGCCGTCATCGTATTAATCATTTGAATAGCAATCCGACTACGCCACTTTCACACATTTCTCCCAAGGATCTTGAATCATTTAACCCATCTACAAATTCAGGTAAATTTATTGAACGTATATGTATATTTACATAATTTGAAATTGTTATTTTTTTGCGTTATATAACAATTTTTGATTACGGTTTGATGTCCGTCTGGTTTCCCGTTCAAACTCTAAAATCGCATCGATAAGAAAACAAAAACTGTTTAGTGTCTAATGAAAACTATAGTCTTGATTATTCCTGTAAGTTTGGACCTGAACGGATAAAAAACTTAAATAACAAATAAATTTTATTTTGGCAAATCCATATGCAGCTGCACGTGCAAGTTACCTTGGTACATGCTTCACTTCAAAGCCCACACAGGAATAATTTGTATGAACGTACATATTTGTTCATGTAAGAGTATTTGTGTGTCGACTTTAATATACCCTAAAGTCTTTATGTACAATTGCACTTATAATATTAAATTATTATGTAATTGTATGTATAATTCTAAGAATTAGAAAAGTTTGCAATGAAGTATGAAATTAGGATTTAAATTGTATTAAATTATAAACTCAATATAAATTATTAATTTAATTCAGCGCTCTAGGTTTAAAGCGACACTTCTACATTATTCTACAGTTGTAGCGGTGGTAGCCACAGTTGTTGCTAATTTAACTGTTTTACACTTGTACCTGTATATCCTTATATCTTATATTGCTCTGTTACTGCTTATTTAACAAAAATTTTAAATTAGTTTTTACGATCAGACCAATAATATAATACTGCATGTCACTCTTTGTTACACGGGAGTAAGCGACCCGATAAAGTTTACATATTCTTGATCAGTCGATACGTGTCCGTCTGTCTTTAAACCTCTAGATATCAGAGACTATATAATAAACAAAAAACGATTAATGACTGTTATTTTAAAGCTTTCAAATTAAGTATACAATAATCGGATGTAAAACTGAGAAATTATTCACGATAAAATTTGTGTTGTGCTACAGAAAATGTATACAGAAGAAAGCATCTACGGCCTTATAAATATATTCTTACTCAGGGCAGCATCTGAGACTATATAACGAACTTGCTATCAGTACTCGTGTATGTTCTACACAGATAAAGTTTGTATTGGATTTTGACTTCCACTTTCCTCCCAAAAAATAGAAACAATTGATTTACTTATTTAAAACTAGAACCTCGAAATTAGGTATGCACAACAATATCTATGACTTAGTTGCGATCGGGTGAAAAAACTACAAATGTTTTTTATTATACTCTGTAGTTGTAGGTACAAATGTATATTAAGTTCGTTTGAATGTATGTAGCAGGGAGAAGGAGACGGCACAGACCACATGTTGTTACAACCAAAATGTTCAGACTTGAAAATAAAATCGATTTAGCCATGTATGTTTCTCCGTCCGTATGAACATCTAGATTTCAGGAAGTTCTGTCATCAAGCTTAGTAGATTAAGCTCCTAATCATCATCTCTTTCTAAGATGTAGGATTCCGTGCATATAGCGCACATGTCTAAAGCGTATTAGTTGTTGACCCTGACCGTCCAAGTAATATTACCTTTTTTTACCATATATGCAGCGGCTATAAACTTTTTTATTATATTTTAATAAGCTTGACATTTAATTTCAGTGGATTCGAAAAGCACACGGCCTAGTCCACAGCGAACACGTTCTCCTGGCAGTGTTGGAACGAATCTAAACTCTGGAAGCAGTCATTTAATAGAACAAAATAATATGGATGCCCGGTTCCCATCATCCAGTCCAGGTTTGAATTTCAATGCTCAGCATGGGCAACATTTGCAGGGGAGTCCAAGTACTATTATGAATGCGTTCAAAGGTTCCAATAACCAGCTTGAAGTCAGTGTAAGTGTTTGCATTAACGATTTATTAGTTGGCATAATTATTTGTATATAACTATTTTGATTCAACTATTACTCGCGTTTACTGAGTATCGTTCTGTTCATTTAAGCGAAAATTTTTATCAAAGTAAAATGTCATCTGTAAATATGCAAATATTTGGTCAATTATTTCCTCTTTGCTATTTCATTCTTTTGATAAGAATGCCAGCAAACAACGCGTTCTTAGTTGTTTATTGATAAGTTCAAAGTGATATTGAAAGGTATTAGTTACTTTATCACCTGAAAAAAATATAAAAAGGAAATTAGTTATCAGTTGCTGGCTTCAACAAAACAATTCTAAGATTTAATGAAAATTATGGCAAAGAAGTAATCCATTACGGGGGAAGCGTTATGTTTTGAGGTTTAATAAGAATGCCAGCACAAAGCGGTGTTAGTTGTTTCTTGATGAGTTTAAAGTTATATTGAAAGTTATTGGATACCTTTTATTATCCGAAAAAATATGAAATGAAAGTAGTTATTAGTTGCATTCATCAAAAAATAATTTAAGTTTAAACAAAAATTATCGGAAAGAAGTAATCTATTGCAGCGTACCCTCAATTTATATAATGAAGTGCAAGACTTTGTTGCTCTGAATGGTTCTATGAATAAGGATTAATATTTTAAATATTGCATTTGCCTCCGGCAATAGATTGATCGAAAAAGCATTTATTATCCAATGCATAAAGCTAATTATCATAATTTGAATATTATTACCACGTTTTTGATGAAGTTGGGGTGGAAACACTAGATTGGCAGCTATACAGTCCTGATTTGAACATTATTGAATATGTGTGGTCGCTAATAAAGGGAAGCCAAGGAGTGGAATGAGATTGCTTTAAAAGATCTCCAAAACATTGGATTCCATATCGGACCGCCTCCAAAGCAGGATATATATATATTTTTTACAAATTTGTATACAAAACTTAGTTGTTTTAAAATATATAAAAGTTAATTTTATTTGTTCTAGTTCAAAAAAAAAAAAATTTTAAAACAATATTAAAATTAACAAGTTTGTATATTTATTTGTTATACATTTTAAATAACTACAATAAATAAAACAAAAACCTATTTTCTTGTAAATAATAAAAATAATTTAAAAAGAAGTTGGATCGTCGGTATATCAAAATAATTATGCTAAACTAATGTAACTTGAGAATCACTTCATTTCATATTTCCCTTTATCGTATAGCGGCAGAACTGTGGTTCATCTATGCAGCAGTTTGGTCGTCGTTCCGATAATGTGCCACTGAATCCAAATAGCGCCAACAATCGTTCGGCTCCAAACTCGAAAATATCACAGAATTTCGATCCAATTTCGTCGTTGGCACAGATGTCGCAGCAACTGACCAGTTGTGTAACTGGTAGTGTTGGTGGTAGTCCCGCCGGCGGGATGAATATACTTGGACCGCCAGACGTCAATATGGAGCATAGTGGCATGATGTCTACTGTTGCCTTAGTGGACTCCGCCGAAATGGATCATATAAATCATAATCAAAATAGCAATTCATGTCATTCAACGAATGCAATGCTCAATCCTGTGATGGGTCAACGCATGTTGAATCCAAAGATGTGTGGATTTAATTCAGCTGTTGTGCCTGGCCCTAGTCCCAATAACGGTGGCGGATCGCTGACAATGGCTGGACCAGGATTTCATGGCATATTGCCAGCTGGAGCTGCTCGCATGATGGGACGCATGCCACCCGTAAATTTTGGACCCAGTTTTAATGCAAATATTCAGGTGAAGGCTAGCACTCCCAACACTATACAATATATGCCAGTGCGTCCACATAATAACAATAATGGAAATGGTAATGGGAATGGAAATGGCAGCAATAATGTCCGTATGCCCCCTAGTTTGGAGTTCCTTCAACGTTATGCGAATCCTCAAATGACTGGCGGTCCACCAATTGGTCATGTTATTGGCAATGATGTGGGAGCAATGATGATTGGACCTGGTTCTAACAACATGAATGTGAACTCACCCAATGAACAGCAGCAGCAACTACATCAACAGCAACAGCAGAGCAACAACAAAACACTTAATAGTCCCAATAATACCAACGGAATCGGTATGAACTTTTTTCAAAACTGTAACCAACTTCCTGTCCTCGAGGATGAGGTGGGGTCTACTGTGGTGAGTGGTGGGCAAGCAACAATAATACGTGGCATGCGGCCACAAGGAGGCATGCGACAACACGGTGGAATGATGACAAGGATGCAAGCACCTAGCAATCGACAGCAAGTCCAATTTACAGGCATCAATCCGGATGGCTTGGAATGTAACAACGATCCCACAGCTGTATTGTTTAATAATGGTCCAAATGCAGCAACAATGTTTGCATCAACTCAACATCAACAACATCAGCAAGGGCAATGTAAACCGCTACCTCCGCATCAAAAGTCAGGAGTGCCCCCAGGTATGTGTGGCAATGTTGGTATTCAAGGCGGCCCACCAGCGGGACAGGGACAGGGACAAAGTCATTCCCACCCCGTAATGAGTGCACCTAACAGCAGCAACCTAATTCCAACTGGTGGAAGCAACAATGTTGGTGGTGTCAATTTCGTTGGCCCGTCGTCGAATGATTTGAAGTATGCTCAACAATACCATAGTTTTCAACAACAACTTTATGCGACGAACACCCGAAGCCAGCAACAAATTGGAGGCGTTGGAGGTAGCAACATGATCACAATGCCACCAAATTTATCACCAAATCCCGCGTTTTTCGTTAGCAAATAAACGAAAATAGGAAAGATGAATTAAGCTCTACTCTACTATTAAGTTTATATGAAAACTGTAACTGGTTGAAAATTGCTAGTCCCTTAAGCAACTGATCATTCGGAGTCATTCTCCCAATATGGTAATGATTTATATAATTGTTATTGCAGCATTTTATCGTAGATGTATTTGAGCCAACATTGTCTATTTCTGTAATCAAATTAGACTAATCAAATCAGATTGGCAGATAGTGATTCTCCTGTGTCGGTAAACTGAATTTATATGATAATGGCATGCATATTTATAAAATAATGAAAAACGAAACAATGTGAATAATGATCAATTGGAAAATAAGTGATCAAACAAACCCTTTTGCAACTCACATTATTTTGTATTTGTTGTGCGCACACTCTGTATTAAATGCAAACAAGCAAAAATGTATAATATACTACTAATATCTCACAACCAATAACCTATATCTATACTTATTATTATCAGTGCTAAGATAATTAATTAAACGTATGATATTTCTTCCATTAAATACGAATAAAAATAATCTAAACGATTGTTACTTTGCATATTTATATATTATTTCTTCGATTAAATTTGCATTTATTCGCAATTAGTGTCACACACGCGAATTAGATATATATCGATGTACTAAGAAGGTATTAAATTACTTGTAAATAAAATTTTATCGTAACAGAAAAAAACGAAGTCACTGTGGAATGTAGTAAGCTATTCCATGTAAGTTATTCCATGTAAAATTCAACTCACTCGAAATACTTGGAATGTAATATTCGTTATCAATTGCATCAGGTAAATATGTGACAGGTAAATATTAAATATATCAAAACGAAGTACAACGGGTATCCAACCGGGACCTCAAATTAAAGAGATACTTAAATCGTCTAGAAAATCACGATAACATTCAAGCTGGATAACTCAACTCTGTAATTTATATTTAGTTATTGTTAATACAGATATGTATTTCAATACATACATGCTAACAATACATGAAATTTAATTTAATTACGTTTCTGGCAAAATTTTCTTGTATCTAAGACTTCTCCTCGATCAGTTGAGTAAGTTCGCTTTTTCGTAAAATTGACTACACTCAAACTATGTACGTCAGGTCCAGTCAACTTTAAAAGCTTCATCAACTTATATATGTACATACGTATTTATGTGTATAAAACTTAAAAAGCTGCTTAGTATACATACATACATATGTATATAATTACATTTGTTGAAATTAAATGACTTGATATGATCTGCCATAAACCATCAACATCTAGACCAGAGCACCTTATATAGCTGCACTAGTTGTTTGCTCTTTCTTTTTTTACAGTTTTCGCAAAAAATTAAAGGAGAATAACATGAACAGTAAAGCTGTAAAACCCAATTCAGCCGCTATTGCTTCTTCTTATGCTTCTGTCTATCACCCGGGTGACCACTCTCTGTTGTAGTTCTTTTTCATTAGGTGCGAGTGAATGGCCGTATGCGCAGTGCTCGGACTCATTTTCGAATTCGAACTCTGACAATGGCCTTGGCTCTGGCATTCGAAACGAATGAATGGTTGCTAGGACATTGGTGGTTTGTGTTAGTATTTTGAACAAGCAAGTTGGTTGGCTGAGTGAAGTTACATACACACACTCTTTCCACCCTCTTCTTGCATAAGTCTTTACCGATTTCAAAAGAAACTGGGAAAATTAGCTTTAGTTGCAAATATATGACTTTTTTCATTAGTAATGGGGGTACTGAGAAAGTACGCACATTTCTATGTAATTTGAAAGTAATTTTTTTGTCAAATAAATGTTGTTTAATTAACCATTTGTGATCAAAATTAGAGAATATGCAATGTATTATGGCATTAAGTTTAGAATACAGTTAATTTCCGTATTACACCAGAACCCTACTTACGTTGCCGTGCCTAGCGTTTTTAGTTTGTGAAATTGTGCGGGAACAAGAACAAATATAATTTATATGCATAGTCTGAAATGTGTTTTACCTACATTTCCTCATTTTTTAGCAGAAAAAAAATACGATAAGAACAACCATCACCAGACCACTACCATGCTGGAGTACCGATTTATTTTAAACATAACTTTTTTGTAATTAATTTAAAAGAAAGTCGATTAATTTTTAACTTAAAAGCTTCCCTCACTTCTCAGAAAACAATTTCAAAAAATTTAATTATAACGTGTATAACGTCCAAAAACCACTGATTCGAATTATCATATTCAATATATAATTATGAAAGGATTATAGTACTACTAGCGTTTTGAGTTGGAGAGCTTTATCAGCATTTTTGCGTCGTGCCCCTTTGCTTTGCTCGTTGTGGAGATTAGATTTTTTGGTGGCATTTGTCTAAAAACAATCATTTATATTCTGGATCCTTAGTACCTCATGGCCATACCAATTGCGAGTAAAAATAGAGAAATAAGGTATCCTATATTTTAAGTTTAATCAAAATGGACATGGTGTGGAACTTTGATTAAAGTCGGTTCAGTAGTTTATGAGTTCATCTTCGACAAACAACGTGACACGTAATTTATATATATTAAGATAACATGTTAAAAGTCCAATTCGATCGGATAAATATTGTTACAATAACTAAGTAATGAGTAACAATAAACCAATACATAGAAACGGTTTTGAGAAAAACAAATTGGCTATTTAGAAGTTTTTGTAATTGCCATTTGAATTGTTATATATACATGTGTATGTTCTTAATTTCTTGACAGCACTAAATCACAATTTTAATATTTTATAGTGCTCAATTCGAATAATCTGATTTAATGATAAAAAAAAAACAATTTGCTTGTGGATTGACACTTCTGACACACCGTTTATGCAAGATTCTTGTTATAAACGCTCTTGTAGCTACTGTGGCTTATCACATATGATCGTCTTGGTGGTCAAACATTGAATGATTCGAATTTCGCTTTCCATCTACTACATTTCGCAGTAGTGACAAGCTAATATATTCTGCTCATGTGGAATTATTGATTCAAAATGGTCTACTGCTGTTATACGCTATTTTCTGTCCTGCTTACTCTTACACAGTCTATAAGGTTTATGATTATTCTCGCTTAATGTTCGACGATGTATGAGTAAGTCCGTTCTGCATACGAAAAAGCAAAATACCTATTTAACTAGCCAACAATGTGGAGTTATTACATTTGAGTGCAAGTACGATATTTGACAATACTGATTTGTCGACCGACCGGTTTGACCAGTTTAGAAATTCGACCATTGCCTGCTACTACTCCATGAAGGTCGAATGGACGGCATGCAAATGACCTATGCAGGACTCGAAACTAGGAACAGGGGAGAAATCGGACAACTCCAATCCCAACCCTTTTACTACAAGTAGTTAGTTGCCTGTCCTCTGTTAGCCTTTAACAATATAACAAAACATATTTGAAATCTTGCTTTTGCCTCTTGAACAACGCTTTACGTGTCCCATCTCTGCAACTGTTGTTTGGAAAGGGATGCGAGACAAAACCAGTTTTCTAGGTGTGACCCCTTTTGCTGCGGGTCTGGGATATGTCCGGTTTGGTTGGGTCAACAAAAATTTGTGCTGTTCTAGGCCATTGCAGCTGCTGTGAATATTCTGCATTTTCGGCAGCCACTGACTAAACAGTCCGTTGGTAATTTGGTATCACGTTGCTAGTTTCTTTTTAGGGTTCTTATTCATCGTGCACACCTTCTTTAACTTCGACAATTGCTTATTCGCATATGTCCATATATGCATAACCAATATTGAAATTGAAGCGTGCGATATATTGCTAGTTGCTCGTAATAACTTAATACAAAACCAACATGTTGAATTTTGGCTTTTGACAACTTTTGAATTCATAAAAAAAATTTTCTAATTCTATACTAATAGCAATAATAATAAAATTATTATTAGATTTATAGATTATGTCATATCATTGGGTGGTTATGTTGTACATACTAAAATACATGGCAGATAATTTGAAGACTATTTTGAAGAGTTATGTTCACTGTATGATCAAATCCGTTATTAAAATATGGTAAACAAATGCCAGTAGGAGATTTGCCCAAGGTTAATTTTCGTTCTTTAGGCCAATACCTGCCCATTATCCACAGCAGCCGTCGCTCCATTTTCAAAAATACGTTGTTTCCCATTCGATGAAAGCTATGAACATAAAGCGTAGTTTTTTCTAACGCAACTGTACCTCTTTTACCACTACCGTTTGCAATTCTTGCGTGCCTATCACAGTCCACACTTTTATTCAGTTACGACCAAACCCCCACACCCCACCCCTTATAAGTATCGCCATCATCATCTTCGTCTCCATCGCCATCGCCATTGGCATTGCCATTGCTATTGCCATCGCGAGTCATCGGCATTGCTCACTCCCCATTCCCTTTTCCCGTCGTACACCCTCTCAGCAGCCGCGCGGGTGATTTAAAAATTTAATGCCTCGCGGCTATTAATGGTGGAAAATGCTTGCGTAATAAAACAAAACGCGGCAACTCGGATGGTGCGGAATGGGAATGATGGAATAGGAATGAGAGAAGAAATGGAAGTGAAAATGGCCTGGGACGGCGTTGTAGTATTACGTTGGTGGTGGCCGGTATGCGCAGGACGCCTGCCCACATCTTTTGAAAAACTGGAACAGGGCAGCACATGATAGGAAAGGACAGGACAGGACATGAAGGGCAAGGCGACAAAGGAGAAGCGAGAAAAATCAAAAGAAATAAATATGGCGCATGTTTTGAAAAATTCGAAATTTTAATTTCAAATGATGATGATGACGACGCGACGACAACGACGACAAAAGAAAAGCAACAACAAAATAAACAAAGCAATGGAACTGTCAACCTTGTTGCTTCCCTTGAAACCCCCGCACTCATCATGTTGGCGTTTGGACGTAACATAAAAAAGTAATTTTTTTATTGCTGTTTCTTACATTTTAATGTTGGCCTCACTAGCCCCTTTCACTCGCCATGGTTGAAATGGTATGGAGTCGACTCAGAAGTAGATGCGAACGCGTCTCGGACATGGTCCTGACTACTGGACCGATTTTCATTTTTGCTTCGAATCGAGAAAATATGCTGTTTTCGAATTACTAATTGATTTTGTATATTTACCGAAAACCTTCGGATAAGTCATATCAAAATCAACTCAACTTCTGAGTTTCTTGTATATTTTTTTAGTTGTATATATTGCAAGTATATTTCTGTAAACAATCTGTCAATATTTCTTACGTTTTAATGTTGGCCTCACTGGCCCCTCTCACTCGCCATGGTTGAAATGGTATGGAGTCGACTCAGAAGTAGATGCGAAGGCGTCTTGGACATGGTCCTGACTACTGGACCGATTTTCATTTTTGCTTCGAATCGAGAAAATATGCTGTTTTCGAATTACTAATTGATTTTGTATATTTACCGAAAACCTTCGGATAAGTCATATCAAAATCAACTCAACTTCTGAGTTTTTTGTATATTTTTTTAGTTGTATATATTGCAAGTATATTTCTGTAAACAATCTGTCAATATTTCTTACGTTTTAATGTTGGCCTCACTGGCCCCTCTCACTCGCCATGGTTGAAATGGTATGGAGTCGACTCAGAAGTAGATGCGAACGCGTCTTGGTCATGGTCCTGAGGACTGGACTGATTTGCATATTTGCTTCGAATGTAGAAAATATGCTGTGCTCGACTTACTAATTGATTTTATGTATTTACCGGAAACCTTCGGATCAGTCATATCGAAATCAACTCAACTTCTGGGTCTTTTGTATATTTTTTTAGTTGTATATATTGAAAGTATATTTCTATAAACAATTTGTCAATGCATAAATGGCCCAGCACATTTTATATTAGTTTAATTAAGTCTTCCGATTCTTAAATTTAAATGTTCCAACAGAAATAAAATAAAACCTTTAACAGAATAATCTGTTGTTTTACTAAGAAAAAACTCCAAAACGACAATAACTCAATAATTCAATCGTATTTGAATACCTTAAACATTTTTTTTTTTTTAAACCACTAAATTCTTGTCAATTCTTTTGTTATAATATTATTTAGTAATAATATCTAGCAACGATTGGGTTGCAGCAATGCAGTTGGGTCATTTCGAGAATTGTTCCTCTTACTGTGCCCTGGTTTTAAAATCATTGAATCATCCAAAACACATGGAAAGTTTGTTTGTTTGTTTTTTGTGTTTGTTTTCATATCTTGTGAAGTTTATTCGGAAGAATAAAAAATCGATTTTTTCTTGTCGCTAAGCTATATCCCACTCCACAGATAGTCTCTAATCAAAAGAAAAAGAGTCCTCTCTGCAATAGATATTCGATATTTAATATATTTAAATATGTGTAAGACAAATCTTTCCTTATCGTAATGAAAAAGAATTTATTGAATTGAATTGAATTATTAGTATTATATTTATTATTATTATTATTATTATTATTATTATTATTATTATTATTATTATTATTATTATTATTATTATTATTATTATTATTATTATTATTATTATTATTATTATTATTATTATTATTATTATTATTATTATTATTATTATTATTATTATTATTATTATTATTATTATTATTATTATTATTATTATTATTATTATTATTATTATTATTATTATTATTATTATTATTATTATTATTATTATTATTATTATTATTATTATTATTATTATTATTATTGTTATTATTAAACTAATAAAACTAATTTTTATTATTTAGAAAATTGCGCTACCCCTCTCTAGGGCCCATCTGGTTAATTTGTGACTACAGTGCAAAAATAAAAAAAAAAAAAATTATTAATTAATGGAGAGTTGTAATCGGTGAATCGACGACCCATTGAATGAAATGTGTATCTAGATTAAGATATTATAGTTACTAGATATATGCTATTGGCATATATAAATTCTGTTTTAGAGGAATGCATGAAAGCAAAATTGATCTGTACGTATTATGACATTTAACAAATATAAGATATTTGGTTTGTTTAAATGTTATTGACTACGCAATTTAGTTGTTTATGCAGCATAAGAATAAAAATAATAATAATAATAATAATAATAATAATAATAATAATACTAATAATAATAATAATAATAATAATAATAATAATAATAATAATAATAATAATAATAATAATAATAATAATAATAATAATAATAATAATAATAATAATAATAATAATAATAATAATAATAATAATAATAATAATAATAATAATAATAATAATAATAATAATAATAATAATAATTATAATAATGAAAGTTAAACTTATTTATTAACTTAAGCATTCGACGAATCCCCTATTACTTATTGGCAGGTGGGTTGTTCTGAGCAACTTATTGAACCACCGTCATGAATTGTCTATAAGGGGAAAAAGAGAAAATTGCCATTATCAGCAGCCAATGAGCATTAAGAATTTAAATTACACAAAATCCGTAAGAGCTCTTTAACCATCAAGAGAGAATTTCACTTATAAACTGAAAGAGACAGAATATCCCATCATTTGTGGTTTCACGGCATTTGGAGTAGAGGGCGCTTTGCATGCACAACATTTACAGTTAGTGACGCCATCTAGTGACGAACATTCACAAATGCATATTTCATTTGCTTTTGTCTGCCTTAGAATTTTTCCAAAATATTCAAATTTACGTTTTGTTTACAATTATAATCGTACTACCAACATGACAGTTTAACGTAATTATGTATTAAATATTATACTTATTACCTTTATATATTATATTATATTATATTATATTATATTATATTATATTATATTATATTATATTATATTATATTATATTATATTATATTATATTATATTATATTATATTATATTATATTATATTATATTATATTATATTATATTATATTATATTATATTATATTATATTTATATTATAATACATATTTTTCTACCAGATTTATCAAATATCAGAATAATTAAATACAAACATATTTACAATTAAAAATGTTGTTGTTCTCTGATGATATTTGCCTCGCAGCAGTACATGTTATAAACCTATAAGAATATATATATGCAGATCATTTTATTTTTTATGGAAATGCGAAAGTAACTGAATTAAAAATTTCCTTGGCAAATAAAAAGGATTTTAATTCAAACAAGCCATAGGGATACAAAAATGTTTAGAAACGAGTGTATGGAAAAATATAATTACCTTTATACATATAAATATCTCGACTCATTTTCAGCTTCTTGGAATATTCCCTCCATTTCATATTCCTTCCAGCTTCCATGTTAATATTAACTCAAAGAACACAAAACTTAAATAAATAAATCTAAATATGTTTCAATTCAGTTAGATCTGATCTCATTGGCGGCAACTCCAACTATGGACTCAGCAAATACAAAGGAATGCACCAGTCGAAGTTCGGCTTGAGAAATAAAATTAATTTGTTTGTGTTCTCTCTGCCTCATTTAAAATCGCTGTTTTTCCTTAATTTTTATATGCTACTTGGAAATTTTAAGTATTTATAAATTCTGTTCCCGGATGTTTACTTCGGTATGGAACCAAGACCTTTAGTCCGCAAATAAAACTACTTGCTTTATTGTTTGTGGCATCTACTTTTCCTCTTTTTAGAAGAAGTAATACAACCGTGTTTGAGAATTTTATAATTAATCAACTGCAACATCTATGGACATATGTAGTTCTAATATTTCTCCATATAACATGGATTTATGAAGCGTTGATCCACCAGCACAAGTAGCAGAGGGTTCTTTAATATCGGGGAAACTGATACAAGCTAAGAGATTCCAGTAAACCTTTAATTCACTGCCTGAATTGGATATCTATCTAATTTTATATGTTGAATTACAAGCCATCTAAGCCAATGAGGCCGAAAAGTTATTTTTAAAAATGTCTGAAATGCATTCCCATTTATCTCTAAAGTTGCTCTGATTAATAACGTAGTTGATGCACCTTGCTGTCGCTTGGGCCAACCTCCAAATAAACTAAAGCACGAACATAAAAGAGTAACAGGTAATCAACATGACACACAGAAGGAAGTTATGTCTAAGTCCAACAAGCACTCTATTGTTTATTAATAGATATAGATATAATATATAACGAAATATTATTTTATTTATAAAAATACCGAAACATATAGTATTTTATTAGCACTTATTTTTTGGAAATTTTCAAATAATAACATCAAATTAAACGATTCTTATGTAAAATTAAGTAATTTATATTTTACTCTTTATCCATAGGGTAAAAGGTTAGTATAACCTTGTTTCACTAGAAAATTTATGTAATAGACAGAAGAAAGCATCTCCGACCCCATAAAAAAGAATATAAGATCTCAACAAGTTGCAAAGCTATAGTCGAGTAGGATTACAACACTATACAATCAAGCTGAATTTTAAAAACCAATTTTGATGTGGAATACAATATTGTTAAATGTCGTTACCAGTATTTTATAGTGATCCAATTCAGAGTTTGAAGTTTTCATACATACATTCATTATTGATTATTTTATTACTATAAAGAAAGCAAATATTAAACAATATGCACATTTACAATGCACATTATATTCATATGTATGTAATTGTGGTTTATTTTTTGAGCCGTTCGTTGAATTCGGGACTGAAATTTGACGACGTTTATTTTTTAAGCAGGCGGAGCATGGCACAATAGCACAGCATCCAGTCCACAGGAACTGTAGAACCGCGTTATATTGATTGCTATATCTTCTAGTCTACGGGGTGGTGGAAAAAGCAGACGAACCGGAGTGTGTTGTCGTTAGCCATGACAGGAAACGCACTACACGCGAGATTTTAACGACCAATCAAAGAGCGCTGTCGAAAATGGAGGCAGCTGTTGAAACCGCCGTTGCTTTGCCAAAATGTTTCTCAAGATGCTGATGGTGGTGTGCCTCTGTGAATGCCCTTCCTTTTCCTCCCACCTTCTAGATTCGTGTGTATGCATGTAACCACGACGAGGTACGCTTTGTGCAATAAGCGAAATCTGGCGGAGCTAATGGCTCTGGTTGTTTAAGTGTGTGGGTGTCTCTGTACGTCTATTATATATGTATGAAAAGTTTGTGCATGGCCAAATTGTTAAAGTGTTTTGTGTAAATAGTCTTCAAAGTTGTACCACTATATGGATATACATATGTACTTGTTAAATATGTATTAATTATAGAAAACATAAAAGGGAAAAGTATAAACATTTTGTTGTCGATATTTTTAAAACAAAAACCAATTTTATTAACTGAATAAATCTGTCGATAAAGTCGATAAAGAATAAAACGCATATTATTCTAAGATGGGGCAATTCACATTCTCAGGAAACATATAGTGCGTACGTTTCGTATATCAGAAAGGGATATTTCTTATTATATTAAACAGAAATATCAGAATTCTTAAGTCGAGTGTGCTTGATTGTGAAATACCGGCTTCACATCGCCCCAGGTACTGCATTTTTTAATATATAGTTGTCAGTTAGAAGCTTAAAGCAAAACGGTGTTTATTTAACAAATAGCTTAACTTTTTTGCCAATACAATAGTGGTACAGGGTATTTTTTTTTCATACTTGTTGTACATGAGATAAGGTATTTTCACAGATTTGATTAAGTTTCGCAAATTAGTATGAAACCCCGTTATTATGCAGTGAAGCTGTGTTGTGGTTTGTAGCTTTTGTTCTCACACGAAATGCATTGCGAATTTAATTGTATTTTACTTAATTTTCATTCTCTTCATTTTGTCTTTGGAATCTGTGTCTTCTGTTATTGCTATTGAGTATTTTTAAATAGTTAAAAATAAATAATATGCCTTATATGAATAATGACTTTTATAACATCAATAATGCATTTTGATGACAAGTACTTGTTTCAGTTTTCAAACAGATTTGCTCTTTATTTTGGACGTTGGCATAAGCACGTTCAAGTAGCCCAAGTAACACCAGGGAATGCATATAAAAACGTAAATATAAGAAATAAAAAGGGGAGAATGGTATGGACATAAATTTTTAATGGATAGTTAACAGAATTACGGTGCATTGCATACAACTCAATTGAATAGAATATACATCACTATGAATAAGATTTGAGAGAAAAAAAACAAAAGAAATAAGAAAAAAATGTGAAAGACGAATTTAAGATTATGTAATTTTGACGAGATAGTTACTACTGGTCAATTTGGGGTTTACTTATAGAGATTTCCTTGTTTACATATGAGCGCTCAATAATTACACGAATAATTTTTATTTTGCAGCCCCTAGCTTTTATTGTCTTAGCTCTACATTACTAGATTAGACAAATAGTTGTTCAGTCCGTACAGTAGTGTTGTTTATGTATATTATTGTATATATATAAAAATATTTTGGAACAAAATACCCTACTCGTTCATCCTCAATTACATCAAAATATATTGTCATATAAATTGTATTATATAAAAAATAAATTTTTTTAAGTCAAATGAAATACATTTGTTAGCTAATATATGAAGTATAAGTATAATTTGAAGCTTTGAGTGTTCTCGGGCCTTTCCTAGGCGATAATTGGTATCATGATTTTTCGAGCAAAACACAATTTCAAAATATTGTATGTTACACATAAAATTGTACATTGGGAAGAAAATTAAATAATTAATTTAATTGGGTCTGAGAGGTCTTTAGTTATGAAATTAACTCATTTAAAACCCTTTATTTCTTTAATTCTTGTTCGATTAACATAATTGAATATAAATATCACTTAGACTAAATGTTTTTAATTTATGTGGTGTACTTCGATAAATCAGGATAACGAATATAATACTGAAGGCCCTAACTTAAAAAAAATAATAAACATTTTCATTAAAATGTGCAATGAAATGCATATGAACTTTAGATTTATAAATCTACATGGACAGACTGATGAGACAAGAGATAACGACTATGACTATGACTATGACTATGACGACTTGGTTGTTAATGAAAATCAATGATATATTTGGATAGCTTTATGGTTTTAGAGACGTCTACTTATACTTTTTACCTACATTTTATTTAGAAATGAATTACTTGCTTAATTAATATAAAGTTTTTACCATAATTAAAATCAATAAATTTGAGCATTTATTTAATTTTAATTTATCTGCTTCACCTAAGAAATTAATAGAGAATTATTAAAGGTTACTAACAATATATGCTATAATACATAAGCAAGGAATGATAATAGTAAGAGGTTAAGGAGCGAGATACTACTATATATTTAGAAAGAGAAAGAAGTTAGTAAAATATTCGCTGCCATCGCCAAAATGTAGAAAACGTTGAAAAAACACAGTAAATAATTTTCACCAATGGCGTGCACCCGCTAAGAACAGCGCCACACGCCTATTGGCGGGTCGCGCTAAGAATACAATTCCCTCTTCCATTTCCCCTCCACCGACCACTAATTGCCTTTCCTTCGCCTTTTGCTTCGGTCACGTAGCGAAGTCAAAATCCACATTTCCTTGCCACCTTGAGAATTTTCGTTTATCTTCTTCTTCCATGACTTCATAAGTTTCATATGTCAGCCTTTCGCGTGGCAATTTATGGTAAACGAAACTTTTTTTATATTTTGCCATAGCAAATCAAGTTTGCATTTTAAATTTATTTTTATTTTTTTCTTCAAGCAAATGTGAGAAAAATATCCTGTTTTACCCATTTGTTAGCCAAATAAATTTCATAGGAATAAAGATGGTCAAACCAGTCTGTCCACAAAATTTTCTCACAAATCCAATTACTTTTCTTGTGTTCAAATCGACAACAATATGAAGAAATTTTACTTTTATTCGCTCAGATTAGGTGGTGGACTTGACCATCAACCCTATCTTGGGCTCTAAGTTCTTTAATCTTATGAAACCAGATTTTAATAAAAAAAAATGTTATAACTTATAAGTTTTGAAATTGTTATACACAAGTCAAAAAATGATAGAGTAAAAACAATTAGTCACACAGTCCAACACGGTAAACGGAGCCGTGCAGCTGCATATTATTTTTTTCCGTACAAAAATTATTACATGAATAACCTTTAAGCATTTTATTTGATTCCAATGTATGTATGTACACTTATCAATAAAAGTATATTTTTGTAAATTAGAAAATCTATTTAGTTTTTAAATTATTTTCAATATTAAGAAATAATCTAAAACAAGATTGGACATAGGTGAGTACTGTTTATTAGTTAGTTTATCTAGCTTTCTCGACTTTCCCCTCTTTTTGAAAAAAGTCATTTATTTTACCTCTCCTTAAAAAGGGCAGCAAGTCTGATGCCAGGAACTATACGAGTATATGTAAATTGTCCGCTATACCCAAAGTATTTGAGAAGATTGTAACTGATCATTTTCAACATCTATGAAGTTCTATCCACTATTAAAAATCTTCTCGAACCTTTTTCGTTTGTTTATAATTACTTCCTTAATAACGAAGAAACCGATCTTATGTATGCAGATTTTACTCAGTGAAATGTGAAATGACCTACCTGTAGTTTTGGCAGAATTCATCCACTCGGATGTTAAAAATTGCCTGAAATACAAAGATCAGGTCTGCCATATGAAATTGCAGACAAATCTTGATTCTTTTCAATCATGGTGCGCAGCAAACTTTTTGTGCTTAAAGTGAACTCAATTTTGGTTATCTCCTTCTATCGAGTAAATCCACGTTTGGTCACTTAATGTTGAATGGCAACTATTTCGATAGAATTATTGCCGAAGATAATCTAGGTATTCTCCTAGATCATAAACTTAAACTATGTCTGCTCTTGGTTTTATTAAAATGTGGTCAAAGGAATTTGATGAGTCTTATAATAATTTAGAATATGGGTCTTGCGTATTAGGATTACAACTCATACAACTAGTGGGTTAGTAGTAAGGGTTTTAAATGGTAAGTATTCGAAAATACGTGGTAACACGTGGTAACGTGGAATAGTTTTATCTATGTAAAGTTCAGTTTTGATTATAATTCAATTGAATTTTCATTGACGTTAATAATACAAAAAAGAAAGACTATGCCGAGCAGAATTATACGGTTAGTTAAGGGAGGTAGTTTAGTTCAGAGCAGTTAAAATTTTTTTTTTTTAGAGATTCACTACGGTCGTGGTACACAGAGCATTAGGACCCCCATACACAAGAACCATATTCGAAAATCGGACGAACCAGAGAAGTATTCCTTTGATCACCTCTAAATAAAACCAAGAACAGAGATATTTTTACTAACCATATTCGAAATGTGGTCAGTGAATTAAAGTTTTTAATCTAGGAAAATACCTAGATAATCACCGGTAGTTATTCTGTCGAGAACTTTACCATTAAACAAGTATATGACCAAATGCGGATTTACTCTATAGAAGCACATAACAAAACATTTTATACAATTTAAGCTTAACAAGTTCACAGAGCACCATGATTGAAAAGAATTAAGATTTCTCTGCAATTTGGTATGAAAAGGACAATCCTTGTATTGCAGACAAATTTTAACATCATCCGCATACATCTGTACCCGAGGATGCGTCAAAACTGTAGGTAAATAATGGATAAACAATATGAAAAGCCTTTGCTTTGCCAAGATGACTATAGAATGAGAGACAAAATTATTGAAAACAACATTTTGGTATGTTTTACTTAGATAGCTTGAAATTTAGCATAGTAAATTGGTTGGGAATCCAATTAATTCAAGCTATTTAAAAAGAGTGAATTGTCAATTGAGTCGAAAGCTTTACTAAAATCTGTAGAGATGACATCAATTATTCGTTATTAAGAAAGCCATTATTAACGAACGAAGAAAGTTCAAGAAGATTTGTAATTGTGGATATACGTTTCATAAATTCATGCTGGTAGGAAAAAATACAAACACTTTGGGTATAACGGACAATCTACATATCCCTCTATAGTTCCTGGACTCAGACTTACTGCCCTTTTTATGAAGTGAAATAATATATGATTCCTTCCAAACAGAGGGAAAAGTCGATGACTCAAGTGATAGTACAAATAGTTTTAGCAATGGTATGCATAAGGCTTGGGCTCCATACCGAATTAACCATTGGTCAACGACTCTTCACTCATTGAGGGACTGAAGATACAATTGGACCTAGACGGATTATAGGCATTAGGTCGGTATTAGAATACATATATAAAGAATAGGTTAATTTGAAAGGGTAGGATGAAGACTTACGCTTAGTATTAGGATCTTGCAAGAAGCCATTCCTACAACGAGCGTTAAGCTCGATAAAATTTGAGCGATGAATTATATACTGAGAGAAAGTGATAATAGATCCTGAAAACATAAACTTTTTATAAAGTCTAGATATCAGGTTTTTATCCCATGTACCTGTAGGTACAAAAGTATATTAAGTTCCTTCGAATGAATGTAACAGGTTAAAGGAGACATCGCAGACCATATGTTGTTACAACCTAAATGTTCAGAATCGAAAATAAAACCGATTTAGCCATGCCCATCTGTCTGTCTGTCTGTCTGTCCGTCAGTCCGTCTGTCCGTATGAACACCTAGATCTCAGAGATGGTAAGAGCTAGAGTAACCAAACTTTGGATTTAGGTGTAATATGCAACTACGCAGATCAAGTTTATGTTTTTTCCTACCCCGCCCACAAACCGCAAGAAACTCAGGGATCATTAGAGTCAGAACGTTATTTTAAAGTGTAATATGTAGATATTTATCACATTAACCGAAATCCAAAAGATGGTTGAAATCGGATAAAAACTAGCTTTGTTACAAGCGAAAGAAATTTGACATTCGCTAAGCAAGCGCAAGTGGCGGGCGCAACAAGAACAACAAGAACAATCATTAGTCTTCTAGTATATTCGTACGCACGCATACACATACTCAGGTATGCTAGGATGTGTGCGTATGCATGCGTATTCGAACTACAGAGCTGGACTACTGCTGCTTTTCCAATGAAATTATATGAATGCGGTTTGATGTGACATGATACATTGGCTGTATTTTAGTATTCGCTGGGTTTCATGTATTATTGTTTTAAGTGGAAGTAAATTAGTACGACCACAATTTTACATATGTTTCTTTTAAATTTTATTTTGTCAAATGGTACATGGTATATCACAGTCGGGCTAACTCGACTGTAGCCGTTCTCACTTGTTAAGATTAGAAAGTTGCTTGCTGAACTAAGGACGTTTATTAGACCTACGCGGAATAGATGAAACACAGGCATTAAAGCAGAGATTTAATTTTATATAGAAGATACTGATAGCGATACAGGTATCAGTGCAAGCATACAAATTAGACCAATCAATTTGGTTAGGATGTTGTATTAATTATGAAAAGTTTGCCTTTCGAAAGCAACGAACTCGATCGGTGGAAACATTGGAAATAAGGGAGGCAGATCGGCTAAGTTGAATCCTTAACTCCAAAGTTGGATGATAGACAAAACTATACTTTGCGCTTCACATACAAAGCAAATTTCCAACTGCCAACAAAGTGAGTTTTGAATGGCATTAATTTGACCAAAAGACATTTCTAAGAAACCATCAATAATTTCCATAATTTATATTCGAAGAAATTAAGAATAATGAGTAATTGCATGGAGACCTAGTGATTCCAGGTAATTCAAAATCGACTAGAATAATAATCAGATCTCAATCTCTCTCATCAATGTAAAAACAGCTAGGATAGCATTCATGTGTTCTTGATATACCGATGAATTAGACGACGGAGGAATATATGCCCACGTAAGGTACAGCCAGATGCCAATATTATTGAGGTTATTAAAATGTAGAAGTTCAGATGACGAGGCTTCCTGTGTACTTCGCTGGAAAATAAAAGGATAATAGCGCTTGAGATTGGATTCCGATTTTTAACTTTAGCTTTCAACCCTTTTACCACTAAATACTCCTGCCAGAAACTGGGCGACCATATGGACTCAAAGAATGGGGGTGAGACACAAATTTTGAAAGATAAAACATGTCTATCATATGAGAATTAGAATTTATCCACCTTTAAGTTAGCATCTTTTACTTTGGCCTTAACATCATCATATGTAAGATTAGGGGCAAGTTTTCAAAACAAAGATTTGTTTCATGGGTGGAACTCCAACTAAATGTTTATGAGTCAAAGAAATATCCTTTGATAACACTATAGTCGGTAAACTGACATAAGGATCAGCAGTTGAAGGAGCTTAACTATTTTTTTATTGGAATTAGGTTTGCTTTTACTTCAAAGTAAGGTGTTAACCGCTGAGCGGGTTCCCTATTGGGAGTGAATTCCACAGTTGTTGTTGCGATTGGTGTAGCGAAGGAAAAAAGCTGTGGACACAACGGTGTAGTGGGTGGATTTGGATGGTTGAGGTAAAAAGTTGTATGCATTCAAATCACAAGAGGTCGACTTTTTGCGCTTTTGAGACTCAGACATAAATTTAAAGCACTAAACTGATGATGAAGCTTGTGAAAGCCGCCAATCAGAATAATAAAGTCGACTCTAGTCTGCCCCATAAACATTCGCATTTCACTCTAATCTTCTCGGCACGATTCATAGCAACAGTTTAACCCAGTTCTTTTGGATATGGCAGCGGCATATGGTATTACACTATCACGGAGCCAACAACTAATGCTAACTTGAGAAGCGGTGATGTGCTACAAAATAATGCAACAACAAAATACCCACCAGCAGTGACAGCACAGAATGCAACTAACGAAGCTCACGTTAACTGAGAGAAGAGTTGAGAGAGTTAACTTTTCCTAAAAACCTCTCAATTAACATATGTACATATAAATAGAGCGTCACTTAATAATAATTAAAATGCACTTTTAAAAGAAAATATTAAATACACATGTACTATCACAGGATAGAATCGTGGGTAGCAAACAATATAATGTAAATTAATTCGAATAAAATTAAGATGAACAGCAAGTGTTGTAATGCGTGAGCGAAAGTATGCATTGATACCAAAATTAACTGAATTAACTAGATTTCAGACACAAAACGAGCTAATACCTTTAAAGTATAATGTTAAAATACTCAGATAAAAGGCCAAGTTTTTTAATCAATCGTATTGAAATTATGTGGGATTGTTAAGACTATAGTTATTATTGAGTTACCGAATTTCGAGACTCTAGCCTTAAAATTACCTTTGTAGATCTTTTTTTTCGATGTCAGAGGAGTCGAAGGGGGCGTGGCATCGATTCGAAAAAAAAAAATTAATCTGCCTATGACATACATAAGTATTGCCACAAAGTTTGGTCTAGAGAGATCAAGATCTTAATGTTCATGCGGATGAATAGACGGACATTTCTATATAATTCTAATTCTACCGTCTGTTGCGTACATTCATTTCCAGTTGACAAGAAGTTATAATAGAAACACAGACAGATGAAATTTTTTGCGTGTTTTTTTTTTGCCGTCGTTTTTTAAGTTCTGAAATCAGCTGCTCTTATAAACCAAAAAAAAATTAAAATTTTGTACAATTATGCGCAACAAAATTTTAATATAAAAATCTCGAAATAATTGTCTGGTATTTTTAATTTATTATTAGGAAGTATTTTAGGTGCATATGCAAATATAGTATAATTTTAACTTCAATGCCCTAACCAAACAGATTTTTTCCTGACAACCTCCTATTTCATCCACTTGCTTTGTGTATTTCCATACTTCCGTGGGGAAGTTTCATACATATGGGAATGTACATACGTATGTGCCTGTAGAATACATGCAAAGTTTCTAAGAAAAGGCGTAGCCATGTTCTATAATTTTTTCGTCAACGAAAGTACGCTAACAACAGACTCGTTAACTCAAAAGGGCGTGGCTGTCGCGCATAGCCTACGCTATAAAAACCTCACACCGCCTTTTGTATAAACTGGCTTGCCATACGTACACACACAAATACATGCGAATAAATGAAGGCAAGCATGACTGGTCCTTGGTCTAGCACGGGTCGGGGCGGTCAGAGGCGGGGCATTTGTTGAGCAGCGAGGTTAGCTGGTTACACTGATCAAAACTTGGTAAATGTATGTAACAGGCAGAAGGAAGTATCTTCGAACACATAAAGTATACATAGCCCTGATCACGGAAAAGACAATGCAATACACATAAAACATAGGAATGAAGGGTGTTATAACATTGTGCTACCAGAAGGTATATCTCCAAAAAGTATACATATATATTATTGCTCATCATCAACAGCCGTTGCAATATAAACATGTCCGTATGTCCGAAGGTCTGAACATCCAGATTCCAAAGACAGTAGACGAGCATTTTACATGCACATTTTTTAAAAAAATTTTAAATCGTTGCCACTTCCCTTCGTCGCTTTAAAATCCGTAAAAATTAGCGTAATTTTAGAGCTGAAGTCACGAATTTCGATACATACAAAAATAACTACATATCAGTTTTATAATCGCTGAGATTTGCCTTGCGATTGGAAGAAAGGAAGTTATTCAAGACAACAATTTCGCATGGTAAAACAAAGACATGAAATGGCAAATGACTACCCTAGCGAATTTCTTTCCGTGTATTTTTCTTGTGTGTAAGACATTACAGACATGAGTATGTTGAATATTCTCTTACATTATATTGTGTCTATCTGTATGTGTAAAACACCCCCCGATAGTGCTTAGATGGTGGCTCATTATGTTAAGCAGTGCAGCGCAGCAACAGAGCAGCGCAGAAACTTGGGGTGTCTCTATAGAAAATTACGTAGCGCGAAGGAAATTGTAAATAAGTATGTAGCGCAAACGGAGATGGAGCATTCGAACACCATTAAGTAGTGGGGCTCGGGTTGGTTGTAGGAAGATAAAAGAAAGAACTGTCGTTCAAAGGCAGAGCAAAGACATCTAGGCAGTCACCTCAGATTATCCGACTCTTGGTGGTGGTTTTCGCATGACAATGTGAGAATTCACCGCCATAATTTCGGAGAATACATATACATAAATAGATGTACATGCACATTGCTATTTGGATACATATACATGTATTTATGTATATATATGCCAACATCTATGTGTATATAACGCGTATTAGGAGTATAGACTATTTTCACCTTCATACCTTTCCAAAGAATATAAGACATTGTAAGTATATGTGGATGGATATCTTAGGAAAATATATCTTTAGCTGCAATTATTGAATTCTTTATAAAATTTTAAAAACACAATTTTAAAAGGAGTATAAGTTTTTGTTTCTAATTACACACGCTACAGTCACCATGCTAATTTTGTTCAAAGAATATTCAAATAATTGCATTGGAACTGGAACCAGAAAAATATACTGAACCGCTATCCACTGCTATCCACTAAAAGCTCATTGATGTGAATGGGAATTTTTAAAAATTACCCCTATTGAAAACTAAAAGTACTGTTGCGTGTTGTAGCAAGAAACTTGGGTCAGGCATGAAAAAGTTACAGCATACTTTTCAGCTGCATAAATATAAGAAATCAATTTTATATTTAGCGGGACTGAAAAAAAAACTGTAAGTGCATAATAATAATAATAAATCTGCAACAAAACCATCGGTTGCATTTTTCGATTTTAACAAATATGTATATAAACACGTGTGTAGAAGTAACTACTACATTTCCATAAATACATAAGAATCACAATGCGAAGCACTTGTCTTTAACTCAACTAGTTATTAAAACGGATAAGGTAAATCGTGTAATTCGTTGCTTTGTAACTAAAATATGATTCGAAAAGAAAAAAAAAACAAAAGCTGAAGTAATACTAAGCCCGCTGCTGTCTCGGTTGCTGATGCTACCTTGTCCGCTTGGCTCTAACGTGCTTTGCCATGATTCCGGCTGGGATTGGCTTGACGTGGCTCCGCCCCGAAAACAGTCTTTCAGCATTTCTATATTCAAAACACGAACCTTTTTCTTGTCTGCCGCGCAAAGCATTTTTTGCTGCGGCAAGTTCCCTTTGCGGACATATTTTTTTATTTAAATACCCACTTGGATTTGCAAATTCCTTTCAACTGGGTAACTATTTTTCCAGTTTTTCTCCGCCTTTACATGCGCACATATATTTTTCTTCAAGGATGTTTATGTGTGTGAATGTGCATATGTATATATATGTATTATATAAAAAGAAAATCCTTAGCGTTGTTTGCTGTTGCTGTTCTTGTTGTTGGGTTATGTCGAGATGGTGGGGTGGTAACCATGCTGCTGTCTGGTAGTGTCGTCGTTGGAGAAATACTGCCAGTGTGTGAGTTGGAGTGGTGGCACTATTACGCCAACGCATGTGTATCAGGACAAGAGAATTAGACGCTAACATCGCGCTCACTCGACTTGCTGTGAAGGCAACTTTGCTAAGGAACAAACTCATATTCATTTAACGCCGAGGAAGAAGTGTCGTAGCAGCCCCTTTTGGTGAAAAAGTACAGTTGGCTTCAAGACATTGAATGCAATAACCCTTAAATTATGATTTAACACTTTTTAAGTTTTTGTACATACAAAAAAATTAAAAAGAAATATTCAATTTATTTAAATATATTTTTTCAAGAATGTAAGCCAATAAATTATATATGTAAATATATTCATGAACATCGATAGAAGAAAATATTAGCATTCTGGAAGTATATTATGTATTACAAATACATATGTATATTTCGACTAGCTTTGTTGCAATCCAAATAAAATATGTCCCAAAATAAACCAGTATTTGCAATTTTTTATAATGATACAGAAACTCTAAGTATTTAATAATATTTGTGCGAGGTATATACATATAAATTATATACATAAATATATACATAAATTCCATTTCATCCGTTATGAGAGTACTTCAGTCTCAAGGACTAAGGAGCTATATACTCCAAATTGAATACGAAAATACCAGTCTTCATTACGCAGATAAACTTTATTTTTAATTGTATGTGTTTGTGTTTTTTTTTAATTTATCAGAAAGAAAACAAGAGGTTTGTTTCAATATTATGTGTATATAATATGCATAACAAATTTATGTAGTTAGGAATTTTGGTATACACAATAAAAACTACGTTCTTGATAATCTCTGAATGTTGCAATCGGATGAAAAATATGAAAGTTATTTAAGAAGCAATTTTGTATGGCCTTAATGGGCAATAGGAATATTGATTATAAATATACAAAAAATATGTGTTTTTTTTTTAATTTTACATATTTCCTTAGCTGTTTGTGTATATAATATGCATAACAAATTTATGTAGTTAAGAATTTTGGTATACACAATAAAAACTACGTTCTTGATAATCTCTGAATGTTGCAATCGGATGAAAAATATGAAAGTTATTTAAGAAGCAATTTTGTATGGCCTTAATGGGCAATAAGAATATTGATTATAAATATACAAAAAATATGTGTTTTTTTTTTAATTTTACATATTTCCTTAGCTGTTTGTAACGCAAAATCGCGATAGCGACATTATTTAAGTAATTTTTTAATATGTTTATGTTCTTACTTTATGTTCTACTTCAGTTAATTTAGGAAAAGTTTTTATATGTTACTTTTTGTATTCGCTTATTTGGTAAAGGAAAATCGGCAGGGGGTATTCTATTAGGCAACTTTTCATTATTTTTCTCCACTTAAATCAATTGACCAATTTTCAGAAATTTCTAAGTTGCGCTATAATTAATTAAACTAATTAAATAAAAATGGTTTTATACTATTTAAGCCTGAAAATTCCCTTGAACAAACTGAGAAAATATCTTGGAGAAACAAGATCTCTGAGTTATTAGAACCGTTGCCTGTATAACTTTGTGCCATAAGAAAATATATATATCAGGTAGAAGCATCTCTAAACCCATAAAGTGTAGGTATAAATCATTTATTTTGTCAGGGTTAACAACCGGGACGATATAGAAATGTTCGTCTATCCATCCATTAGATTTCGAATACTATAAGAGCTAGACATACCAGATTTGGTATCCGTGTATGTGTGGCCCATATCTAGTTAGAGCTTTTGAGATGATCAGATAGAAAACTTCGAAGAAGCCGATGAATCAGATTTTGGACTTATTTTTCACATTAATTGGACACGTTCGCGTGCAAACACATGTATACACTTATGTACAATCTTATTATACTTTATAATTAAAATATGTGAATTCAAAATACATACTTAAATGAGTTTGTTTATACAGAAAAATTCTTATCTCTTTCTGAAAATGGTGACTTAATTCTTAAATACTGTGGTTTGGCTCTTTTTAGTTCACGCCCTTAACTTCTACCACTTGGTTTTATGTGGGTATATATCAGTATTTACATCAGCCTCTTATTTTCACTTATATTGTACGAGGTACCGTACGCTAATAAGTTTCCGACCCGCCATATCCATTCCATTTATATTTTAGTTCTCATTCCCATTAATTCTATTTTCCTACTTCAAGGATGCTATGTTATCGTCTCCGTTTTTGCTTTACCCCTTTTGGTATTTAGAAACTTCTGCCACCATTTGAGTGGGTTGTGTTTCATTAAAAAACAACACATAAGCATTTTAACTTATATACACACAAACACATATATGTGCAAATGGGACTAAAGACTAAAGGCAAGAACAACAAGAGAAAAAACTTTTGCTGTTCTCCGCTTCTGAAGAAAAGTTGCTCAAAAATATTCAACAAAAAATGAAGGTATGGCATGTGGTAAGTGATGGTGGCATGGTAAGGGATGCTCTTGCTACTCTGAAAATGGTTGTTGTGTGCAACTGTAGTGTGGGTGCGTGTGGGGATGCTTTTGGGCGTGTGCGCAGCGTGCATGCTTCTGCTCATGTATAAATAAAAACCGTCAGCAGTTCTTTTTTTGCGCGAAAATATGGTTGCTAGGACACACACGGAAGCTCAAACACTTTTTTAGATCAAAATGTTAAGTATGAGGACTTCAAATCATTTATATTGAATAAAAATAATCACCAACTGATTAATATTACTACAAATCGAAGCATCTCAGGCTACAGTCAAAAATAAAATCATAGTCAATAAAAAATAATTTATTAAAACAATTAAATTACATTTTCTAATGATAATGGTTGTTAATGTAAAGATCAACTTTATTTTGTTGTGTCGTAATTGAGATTCCTTAGGGTTCTGAATGCCCTAATAAAAATATCTTGAGAAAATAAAATCCAAGGTCACATCCTTATATAAAGGGGGATGATCAGAATAAAGTTGACCAACGGTCATCACTTTCTTGTGTTTGATTGCTTTCCTGCTGAGCTTACGCCGGTATATCCGAAGGTTTTTAGTGGGGTTTCCTTTTCATACAATTTTGTACAACTTGGAAACACCAACTGGTTTTCTATAAAACAAGCTCACAGACTGACCAGTGAGAAAATAAACACGTTTTCCTTATATGGACTTGAAATCAAATTTGCAGCCGGCTATAATATTTGCGGTCAAACAAGTATTATTCTTCCCAAATTTTTGTTCTATTTTCAGCTGGTTTTGAGTCTAGCTGTTAACAACCCCCTTCATCCGTATAATTTCAATATAACAATAGTTTCTTTACTGACATTTGCATAAATTTCATTATTTTTTGTTTTATTTTTGTATGGATCATACTGGACATTCGATTACAACTCAGAGGGGTAAAAAAAAATATTAGCAAACCGGTCCCCGCTTTTGGATACTATGATGTAAAAAAATGAAGGGTGTTGTATCATAAAAAAAAAAAACATAAAAAAAAATATAAATAGAAAAAAACAAGGGCAGGCGATGTCAAAATTCATAAAAAAAAGCTAAAGTATTTTTAGTATAATTGTTGGTACTGGTTCAACTACTTATGTAAATAAATGTATATAAAAAAGTATAATTCATATTTTTTGTATATTCTACTTTTGAACTTTGAACTACTTTCTAAATCCAATGTTTTTCCTTTGTCTGTCGCTTGCTTTACATTCTGTGTATATGAATGTATATGGCAGTGGGTATGCATGTAGAGTCAATGCGGAAAGCACACTATAGATTTCTTTCTTACTATGGCTCATATTTAAAATGGGTATCGGGTGTCTCACAAACTCGCCTGTAGTTTTCCCACTTCTCTTAATTGTAATTCTAAAATGTATCTGCCTTTAATTATAAGAAACAACTCTTGGTGTTACATTGATTCCTAGCAGTGTTGGAAATCTGTGTAGACAACTAACTGTGTTGTCTTAACTAAGTTCGTCCGCCTATCGTTTGCTCAAGATTATACCAACTGTGATGAATGGATAAATTAATTTAATGAAATATTGTCAACGAGTTTAAATCCAGTGAAATTAATAGTTTGGAGACAATTAAGGTTATAGGGGATGCTATTATACGGCTTCTTAGAAATAATTTTTATTTTTTCATTAGGATTATAACTATTATTTTGTTTATCAAAAATAGAGTCACTACCCAAATAAAAATCGAGCTAATATAAGAAAAAAAAGGCGAGGCGGTGTCAAAATTCAACAAAAAAGCTAAATTCTAAATCAATTCCTCAAGTGTAAAATAATTCCAGATTCTTGAAAAAGATTGATTTAGAATGAGAAACATTCTTTATTTAAAACATATATTTGCGTTTATTTTCCACATTTTTATACCATGTACCTATAGGTACAACGGTATATTAAAGTCGTTCGAATGTATGTAACAGGGTGAAGGAGACGTCGCAGACCATATGTTGTTACAACCAAATTTAGCCATGTCCGTCTGTCCGTCCTTCCGTCTGTTCGTATGAACACCTAGATCACAGAGATGGTAAGAGCTAGACTAACCAAACTTTGGATATAGGTGTAAGATGCAACTACACAGATCAAGTTTAAGTTTTTTTTCTCCCCCGCCCTTGCCCTTGCCAACAAACCGCAAGCTACTCTGGAATCCTTTGAGCTAGAAAGTTATGTAAATATATATCATATTAACCGAAATTCAAAATATGGTTCAAATCGGATAAAATCTAGCTTTGGTATAAGCGAAAAAAGTTTGATATACGCAAAGCAAGCGCAAGACGCGGGCGCAACAACAACAACAACAAGAACAAGCATTAGTCTTCTAGCGTAATCGTACGCATGCATACACACATACAGGTTTGCTTGTATGTGTGCGTGTGCATGCGTATTTCAACGACAGAGCTGGACTGCTGCTTTTCCAATGAAATTATATGAATGTCAACGCTGGGTTTCAGGTATTATTATTTTAATTATAGGTAAATTTAGGCGATTACAATTTTACAATTTTATTTTGTCAAATGGTACATGGTATATTACAGTCGGGCTAGCTCGACTGTAGCCGTTCTCACTTGTTTCAATATTAAATTGTTTTTGAAGAACTTCCAAGTTTTTCATCCGAACACAACCAAACTGTCAAGGCTAGAGTTATTGTAAGTACCGACTCTAGTTCTCACCAATATATAAAACAAACTTAATCCACGACGGACATACATGAGAACCAAGACGTTTTTTATCACTGGCTCTTATAGTCTCTATGATCTAGGTGTATATAAAGCGGAAAGACGGACATCGCTATATCGACTCGGTTGTTGACCCTGAGCAAGAATATATACTTCTCAATATGAAAACTATAATAAAAATAATACTACAAAATAAGTATTTAATTTTTAATGAACAAAGGAATTCAAGATTCAAATCTTGATTTAATTCCTCTTTTTAAATGTTCTGCAACCTTTAAATTTCAAGATTTTTCCTCCGTGTATGTAAATGTATATTGATTTCTACATATTTCTTTCAAGAAAGGCTGATATATATGTATATGATATTAGCTTTAACTCTTGTTTGTTATGTTTACGTATATGTATGTACAAATATACGTATTTAAGGATTGATATTTAATAAAAAGAAAATTGATAAAAAAAAAAATATATAAATATTTGACGAGATATCAGCGTTTTTGTACAACATTCGCGTCGATAGTTGGTTTTATTTATTTATCAGCAACATATTAAACTCGCGAAGATTGACAAAAGTGGTGAGTTGATTAACTTACAAAATGGCTGCTGTTGTGTTTTACTTTCAGGGATGGAATGCTGGAGAGTTAAGCTACCTATGCAAGAGATCGCATAAATATAGCCCTGCCCGTTTTTCGTCGAAAAAATGTACGTAGAAAGTGCCAGATTGAGAGTATAAATCATTACCAACCCCTATAACCTTTATTGTCTTCCAACTACTAATTTCACTGGATTTAAGAATAAGAATATTATTCCACATGCTTAGTAACCAACCATAGACCCTAAACTCGTTGACAACATTTCATTTAATTCATTTATCAATATATGTATATACATTACAGCAGTTACCGATAGGCGGACAGGCGTAATTAAGACAACACGATTGTCTACACAGATTTCCAACACTACTAGGAATTAATATAACACAATGAGATGTTTCTTAAAATTAAAGCCAGATGTTAGTGGTAAGTTGCCCAACAACAATTGGCTGTCTAGCCAATTTGAAGTTTTTTTATTGTGTCTGTTTAAGGTACTCTTATATGAAAATACCATAAAACATACCGATATGTTTTCGATAGTTAAGTAAATTAAAAATATGACAAATTCTATTGTATTGAATTATTTAACTGCCATTAGTTTCATTTTAGAATTACAATTAAAAGAAGTGGAAAAACTACAGTCGAGTTTGTAAGATACGCGATACCCATTTCCAATATGTCCCACAGTAAGAAATAAATCCTAAGTGTTCGTTCTGCATTAACTCTACATGCATACTCACTTTCACATATGTACATTCATATACATACATATATAGAGTGTAAAGCACGCGACAGAGGAAAAACATTGGATTTAGAAAAGGTCAAAAGTAGAATTTGAATTGAGATCAAGTTGATAGCGGAGTAAAAGTTGTCTTTTGAAAGCAGTGCTGCTAATATTAATTATGTGGTACAATGTACTCATACAAAAACATTTGTGCATAATTAATCGTTTAAATATAGCATACAAATTTTAGGGAACCGTAAACCATATCGCTTAACGTAGTTTTGGCACTCATAAACACAGTTCAAAGCAAACAACAAAATAGTAAAATAAAAATCCCGAGTAGGATTTAAAGTTAGATCCAGTTCATCGCAGATAAAAATTTATATTGCGGAGCCATCGTTGCGTGATTCCTTATGACGACATAATTTTCTTATAGAAAAGTATACATGCATGCACACTTACACATGTATATAGTTCAGAAGGAATACTTTTTTAAACTTTAAGTTTCATAATAGATTTTCAATAAAAATGTATACGTTTCAAACACAAAATTGAAAAAAAAATGTCCAACAGTAATTGCCTAAATTGTATAAAGTATCTAATAGCTACTATGTACCCAATCAAGTCACAATTTTCAGAAAGCGGCCGTGCTAGATAGGCTAGGATAGGCTTTTAAAGAAAACTTAATCTACAGTGGCTCACACCTTATTTCGTGCAGAGCAAAAGTTGATTTTCAATGTTGAATAACTGTTGTCAGATTGTCTACTAATATAACTGAGAATGTGCCGCTGCATCTGAATTTCCCTATAAAAAATTGCTTCATGAATAACTTGTTGTTGTTTACCCGATCATAACCAAACATTCAAGACTATAGTTATTGTTGTGTGTACCGAATTTCAAGACTCTAGCTTGACTACTAGGTGAACAACTGAGGTTGTAAATGGTTTTTTCGATTTGAGATGGCCTAAGGAACGTTTCCCAATTTCAAATAAAGTGCGTATGACATACACAACTATTGTCAACGAGTTTGGTGTCTCTAATCAAATATATAACGTTTTTAATTTTTAAAGGCATACTTTTAGGCTTCATGTAATATTAAACCATACATCATTTAATGCTTTGTAGTATAATCGCTATTCGCGTACTTATTTAAATGGATTGACTTCCCTTCGTGTTATTTTCACTATTTAAACAAAAATCGAAAAGAACACAGTACACGAACAATTTTCATTGACGCTTAGCGAAATAAAAAAATGCAAATTGAGGCAATGTCAAAAAAATTAAGGCACTTAAAAAAATTGTATCATTTTTTATATTCCACTTTTTTGGTATTTCGGCCTTGGGCGGAAGCAACAGGCGCGAACAAACCGAGAGGTAGTTCCCATAAACTCTCGCAATATTCACTTTGCCCGGTGCTTTTTTAACTGCTACTGCAGAATTACTGCGCAATGGAATGGTTACAGCAATTGGAATGAGATCATGAATGGCATTGGCAGTCTGCCCGGGACCTTAGCCAAGCATCGCTTCTGGCCGCATGTTAATTAACATGACTTTGTGGTCAAGTGCCGTCAACGTGGGCATAACCGTATGCAATGCTCTCTTTTATTTAAAAAAAAGACATAATGTGTTTGTTTAAATGCCAAAGTGGTCAATCCCTTTTCCAGTACCACAGGAATATATGAGAATAAAAGCAATTTAAAAGGCGGCAAATCGCGGCAATTATGTGCGTTGATTCCAAAGGGTATTTTGCGAACATTTTTTACACAGTTTTTTTATGTTTCTTTTCGTGGCAATAATAACTTCGTGCCATTTAGCATCGTGTCCAAGAAGCCAAGAATTCAATAAAAGGAAGCAATCAAATTGGTTTTATTTATAATGTATTTTAACAATTATTTTTCCTATTATTATTTGGCTTTCACTCTGCCCTTAATTGATAACAAAATGTCATTTTCCCTGAAAGTGCCACTAAAATAAAATGTTAATTGTAAAATTAATCTTCCAAAGCAGAATGTAAATGAATTTCGTGTAAGTAGAAATGGCCAGTAGAGCGCACCTTTAATGTTGCTGCCGGCCGATAGATGTCGCTATTGAAAAGTACCATCACAATTTACCTAATACTCTCTTGTCTGCTCTTTTTATACACTCAAAATCTCTCTTAATTTTAATTGTGAACTTTGCATATATATATAAAGTTATATATATATATATATATATGTTAAAAAAAAACTTGTCATTATAATAGAAACAATTAAAATATGTTTTAATGGACAGAAACAATTTGAATACAAATAAACTTTAAATTTACTAAAACAAAATATTTATGTTTACAACTAACCACACATTAATAAATTTTAACCTACATATGTATGCAGGAGTTCAATGCCGATTTTAAAAGGGAATACAATACAATATATGGCACAAGCTGCCGCACCCTTTAACAATCGAAGGGAGCTGGTTAAGAGGGCTGTTGTCATTTAAATAGAATGGAGAAAATGTAGGCCAAGTAGAGTCAAAACTTTAAATACTCGTTTTCATTTCAAATTAATCAAATTGAAATGAATATAAAAAGTAATGGAAATTTTATAAAATATTAATTGGACCACAACTTGTCCGATATCAACTTAATTTTTTTGTGTTCGACTTCAGTTGGCGAACAAGTTTGTTAGTGAATTGTAATTGTAAAAGTTTGATTACTTTTTGTGTTTGACCATGCAGTAAGAAAGTGAAAGCACTGTGATGGACCTTTTCCACCTTTTCCCAGTAAGCAAAAGATAAATTTTAATTAATTTAACTACCGATTATTGCAGTATTTAAATTTTCACATAACTATTAATATATTAAAGTTGTTAAGTTTGTATTGAGATTTCAGTATCCATAAAACCTATTTTCATATATATTTATCTTACTGTATAGTTTATGAATATCTCGTTTTAGTTATTATTAGAAGAGGTGTAAAAAAAATATTATTTCATAAAAAACGTTACGTTAAATATTGCTGATTTCTTTAGCGGTATAAATAAGACGAAGATATGGATGATGATATGGACGGCCAGAGCCTGCTGCAACTTTTGCAGTCATTACAAGTGCTTGTGCAAGCAACAAACACTCATACTGGTGACGGTTATCTGACGCAAAGGATAAAAGGGAGAAGCGTATAGGCAAAGAGAGTCAATGGGGAGAAAGAGCCGGAAAGAAGTAATCGGACCACACGAAACGACCGACGAACAGAGGACATCGGACGTAGCCGTTGTCAGCGTTTTTATGGTACAATGCTCAGCGCGACCGCGTAAACGTTTCCAAGCTATGTAATTAACATTATGTATCCCAGTCCCCGTACGAAGTGTGCGTGTGTGTAATGAAAAAAGTGCGTGAAAGGGTTTTACAAAGTGCAGGGTATATATGTAAGTGGCACTGCAATCTATTTATTAAAAGAAAGGGTCTTACTTTATAATTGATATTATTATTTCAAGTAACCAACCCAAAAACAAGAAACTGTTAAAAAAAAATATATATATATATCCCAGAATTCAACGAATAAGGCTAGAGTATTCTATCAAACCAAGTGGGAGTTAAAAGGTTACGCACAAATTTATAATTATATATATAATTTATATATATAATAGAAGCACAATATATTGGGAGCATGTATATGTATCTGTAGATGTTCCCAATATATTTTATATATATTTGTTTCTTAAACCTCTCAAGTTTTTCATTCTGTTTGAAATAGGTCAGGTATCATTGTTATTGCGACTGAATATATGTATTGTCAACAAAATTGGAAGCACTATTTCTTATATTCACTGAGATAATAACTTCATATATTTTTGAATATTATCTTATTATCTTTTTTGTAATCCGGCATATGTATAAATTTATTGTCAATTTTTACTATGGTTACATATGAAACTTTCTCTCTGCTATTTGTAATACTAACAATATTGGCATGACTGAATGTATTAGCGGCAATATTGATTACTTTGATTTTTTTTATTTTGAAAATATCTTTCATATATTACTTTACAAAAACCAAATTCTGAGAACAACTTTATAGTATTTCGTTTGCAATTTATTTTAAAAAAGGTATACCAAACTTTTAATTTTTACAATATTTAATCAAGTAATATCAATATATTTCGGATCTTATATAATAAATATAATAATATATACGTATGCAAAAACATGAAAAATTAGAAAAAAAAAATTATTATTTTAATTTATCAAAGTATGACTACATAATGTTCGCACTTAAGTTCGCCCGTTGCAGTCCTATACGAAAACCACGGACATAAACCGACAGACTTTTTATTATTAATATAACTTTTCAAATTTTATTGTATTCGTAAAATTCATGTGAAATAATTATACGAATTACCAAATAAACAATACCAAAATAAAGAGAGAGAGAGAAAGAAAGAGGCCGAAACAGAGTCCAGTGCGCATATTGGAAATAAACGGAACCACGTCACCCATAACACCAACTACGCTTCTACACATCCGGCACCTCTTTATCCTGTCCTGCTCTCACCCTTTTCTACTCCATATTCGTGGTTGTGGTCCTGGCCCTGGCTGTGGCCGTGCCATACAATCGGTTCTCCCTCCTCAATTAAATTGTATTTGCGCAGGATCTTTGTGTGTCTTCCTGTTTTCTACTGCCTGCCTTTGCCTTTCACTCCACCCGAAAAGGCCACTAAATGAAGCGTGGCCATCGCTAAGCGCCACAGATACTTCTTGATTCTCCTGTTATTCCTGCGGAAGGAAATGCGCCTTGCCTAAAATCTAGACATTGAAAAAAGCAAGAAAAGAAACCAAAAATGGGCAACTACTACTGATGATAACAGTATGGACGGCGAGGACTATGCCTTGAACGATTGGGGTTGGGTGTGGTTGGTTTTGGGTTTGGAGGGTGAGGTGTAAGGTTCTTGGTCTCGGCAGCCAACAAGATAAGTTCCAAAGGGATGACGAAGTTCAGTTGCGAGTTTTTCACCCACTCACAATTATATAAAATGGCACCATTTTTACTTTCTTTCTTTCTACTCATTTCAAATATTTTGTTCAAAAGTAATTTTTTTTATTTGTATCTTTTTGTTTTCCGTAAGATACACAAACCTTTTGGACATGCCCCATTCTGCAAGCCGTAAAAGTAACAACAACATTCCAGCCCACCCGCATTTTTCATTTTTCTTAAATGATTGATTATTTTTACAAAAAAAAATAAACTTGGAAAGATACAGTATCAAAAATAAAAATAGGTCCCGTAAAAATGATTTGTTTGTACAAGTTAACTGATTTTGTATTAAATAAAGGATAATGATAAAAATTATATCATTTTTATATTTATTATACAGCCGTTGTCTACTAACTGTATATCCGCCCGTCCGTCTACCCGAGAGACCATTCTTACTTGAATTGAATGTATTATTGATACTTGCAAAGGATGGATATTTGTTAGTTAGATCAACTTTCCATGTTACGGTAAAAAAATTTGATTTGGTCAGCTTCTTACAGTCTGTAATTTTATCAAGTCAGTGTAGACAAGGATCGGTTTTATACTGTAAAGGACACGAGCAGAGGACTGAATACAAGGGATGGACAAGGGTTAGAGGGCTGGAGCTAGACTACACCAGCTGCCAGCGATCAAATTCCAATCTGGTCTTTTACTGAACGTTACCGAAAAGCACAGCATCGGGAACAACCCTTTTAATCTCGCCATAATTCAGTACGTACCTGTCCATATTTCTGCCTATATAATGTTGTTTATGCTTGAGTCGTCTGTCCAAGTTCGTTGTTCTTTTCATGCATAAATTAATCCACTGGGAGAGGCCCTTTGACTGGCGAAGGATCGGTCAGGTAGGTCCCATTATCATTCACATTTGTATTAGTATTGGACATGATGAAACTATGGGACAAAGCCTATGCAAATCCTCATTCATCCACATGCAACATCTGCTGATGGCATTTGTGAATATACACTGAAAAAATTTATTTAAATAATAATACAGGGGAAAATAAAAATCTAATTTTTAACAAAGTTTTAAGGAATTAATTTTTAATTAATTAATTGTATATCGATAAAAACCGGTTTGTACGAAAAATATAAAATAAATTAAAAGAAATAAATTAAAAATTATTCTAAAGGCCATTCTCGCTTATTGTTCCTGAATTTTAATACCTTCTACTCTACTAATAGAAAAAACATTTTTTAAATTAGTGTCAAAATCAGAGCCTAGTATTTAGACTTTTTTTAAGAATACAATAATTAACTATTGCTAAAATTTACATTTTATTTTATTTCATTTTCATTTACAATTTTACGTTTCCCTTCTAAAATGATCATTTTTTATTGTAGTGAAAAATAACTATTTTTTCTTATTCTATTGACATTGTTATTCAAAAAAATTTATAATATCATTTATCAAATTCCAAAGCTATCGATCGCACAATAAGGCTTTATTTTAAATTCTAATCGTAAATATTTGAGACGTTTTATTTCAGAGTATTCGTTAATATGTTATGAGCTGTGTTCAGGAGGTAAACTATTCTCACCTGTCAAACATTTGAATGGAATATGTAGTAGTATATTTTATGTTACTTATTGTAATTGTAAATAATAAATTGTAATATATCGATAGTTACCAAATTCGTTTTATAGTCATTTGAGTGGAAATCACTGTGCAATAGAGAGAGGTTGGCAGCTCGCCGATAAACGAACGACGGCATAAATAAAACGATAGAAAAGCTCGAAATTAAGACTAACATAATGTATTAAATAAACAAAATTGTGTTCGTAAATTTGTATATATATATGCATACATAACTGAGTTCGAATTAAAATAATACATATAAGAAAGCTGTAGTTGAGTGAAAATGATTGTTAAATACCCGTCATCTATTTTGGATAGAATTATAACATTTTTGAAAATTTTTGCAAATTTGTGGAAATTTCTAAAAAAAAGAAAATATAATACAAACTTATTATAATGTCACCAATTTTACGAGCCGATTTCAAACCTGAGCACAACTGGGAATGAGCACAGAGAATAATGCCTTTAAAAAAGTTATAGATAAAATATTGAATACCGATTCAATATGGCTATGTGCGTCTGTCTTTTAGAACACAGGCAGCCAGACCTGCGTAGGATATATGTACATGTTTGATTTCGCTAAAAAAAAAAAGTAGGCTCAAATCTATTCACCCTGGACAAAAAAAAATACCACATGGTGGAGGACACCTTCTTCTGATTGGTATATACATACATATGTACATATACGTCCAAAATGCAAAATAATTTTAATCCGTATTTTAAATGCAGAAATCTGCATTCCAAATTTTATGTTATTTATGTATATACTGATACACACGTAGACAGATGGGTTTATGGCCAGGCAACATGGCTTAACTTAGATGTTGATGCAGATCATGAATATATCTGCATTATATGGACTGACATGCCTCATTACATATTTTATAAATTTTCACAAAACTGAAGACCCTTTTTGCCGGATGCCAATGAGTATTTGAAAGATGCGAAGAGCAATCCATAAAGGGTTCTCAAAACAATACTGAAAGTACATCCTGTTAACCGTCACACTGTCATGCAATGCTTAAACTAGTTTTCTTGTTACTGTGCACCACTTGCCACATAAGCAGCTAAAACGAGGAACAGTTATGTTTTCGCTTTTGTACGCATCAACGCTTTGCTAGGTCAGTAGAGAAGAGAATACCATCTGGACTTTATCGCAAATCGTAATCGTGATCGTGTTGGCTGTTGTAAGAAAGGAAGGAATTTAAATGTAATATGTGATATAAAACACATGCTATTACTCTGTCAAACTGAACTTTAAACTGTGAGACTGATAACCATAATGATTTGCTTTTAAGGCTTAGCGTTTAGTGCACCAGTATCGGTTTTACAAAGGAATTACACAATTTTTGTCAAATTTTCAATTGATACGGAATATTTTAATACAATTTGTGGTAGAAATAAATATATAAATATAATCTCTGTAATACATCTCATTCTCAATATAAACATCACCATTAGGGCGAGAGGGAGCAAAAGGTTACATTAACAAAAAGGTGCGGCTAACGGTGATACAAGCCATGGTTTATCATCTATATGCTAAACATGTAGTAAGAGGGTGTTTTGTAATTGGACATTAATGTATAAACTTGTAGAAATAGGTACATACTTATGAGAGCTCTCTTATTAAACGTATTATACAAAATGTTTCCATACATTTGTGTATATTTAAGTGCATAAATTATTTATAACAGTTATTGCTCAATATAGTAACCAAATACATCCAATTACTTAAAGTTGTCATAATACTACACACATTTATTTACTACGTATATGTTTGTAAAAAAAAATTGAGTGCCAAATAATGAATAGATAAATAAATAATTTATATATATATAAATATTTATATGCTAAACATGTAGTAAGAGGGTGTTTTGTAATTGGACATTAATGTATAAACTTGTAGAAATAGGTACATACTTATGAGAGCTCTCTTATTAAACGTATTATACAAAATGTTTCCATACATTTGTGTATATTTAAGTGCATAAATTATTTATAACAGTTATTGCTCAATATAGTAACCAAATACATCCAATTACTTAAAGTTGTCATAATACTACACACATTTATTTACTACGTATATGTTTGTAAAAAAAAATTGAGTGCCAAATAATGAATAGATAAATAAATAATTAGAATACAATTAAATAGAATTCCCATAAACAAAGAAAAGATAACCTTCATTCAGTCTGAATATTTAAAGTTGACAATAAGAATTTAAAATAATATCCTCTGTTTGATTATTCAGGCTTCTTATAAAAAAAATGTTTAGTTGATTTATAATAATACAATGATTATTTTGCATTCACGGTGTTAGTAGTAAAAGTGATTTAAATGGGTATCAGGTATCATACTCTAATTATCTTACTTGTTTAGTTATTTTATATCAATTAACAACTTAGAAAGCTATAATAAAGTATTAGTTTAATTATCATCTTATACATATACTAACTAAATTTTTGTTTATATAGCCCATTAAAAAAATATGCTCAGCTTTCATTGTTTATCTTAATTTTTGTTCAGTAGTGAAATTTCATAATTTAGTTACTTAATAGTTAGAGAAAAATTAATTTAAATTAAAATCTTGACACTGACACTGATATAAATTTTGTTTATCGAAATTAAAATATCTCATGATATACAAAATATATAATCATGCATATAAACGGACTAGTAGATAGTAAGTACATTTATGGAATCACACATGCTTTCAAAGTTATATAGCCCTTCTACCCTATGGTAAGCGAGTGTAAAAGAGCAAACGCATCCTTCAATCTTAAATCCTATTCTAAAATACATGACCAAGCTTTGACAGTCATTTCGTTGATTGTAATATTAAAAAACATCAATTGAATAGAAATCAAAAAGTAATATACGAAAAAATCACTATTGTGAGCATGTACTGTAGCTAACTGATACATCTCCACCTGAAGCGCTGCTTTTCATAATAACTGATTGCATTACACATATATGTATGTAAATATATGTGTATGCTGTGCGCTCTTTGTGTATGAGTGTGATTTATGTCCGCATTATCCTGGTCCACGCATTCACAAGAGCGTGTGTATATATATGTTTATATACTTTTGAATACTTACCATTGTACCCTAATGTGAATTATATGTATATAGTTCTTATGCATGCGTCTATATATTTAATAACACCATAATACAAGTGCCTAAATAATTATTTAATACATATATATGCGTAAATAAATTCCGGTATGTATTCAATACCTTCGCTATTAAGTCGTTGGAGTACGTTAAATTATTCTGCTCACATCAATCGTACTACACAAATATCTAAATGTATATTATAGTATTTATAAAATGATTTAAATGTAGTAAATTTTATATACTTCTCGATAGTGTGCTTGGGCACCTAAAAATCTAAAATAATACCGGAACGCAAAATAAATTTACAATATTCTGGCTCAAAGGAAGCTGAAAGCTCTGCATAGTCCATAACTTTGACATAAATGTCTGTCCTTGATCCTTGATGATCCTTTAATTGATGGCAATTGTAAAAAATTTGTATCTTTATATATATTATAATAATATAATATATATATATATATGTAAATCTTTAATAATACACTAATTCTATTAATTCGTCAAGAACACAATTTTTGTTTGCACTATTATTTTTGGCATTACCTCTAGTATATTATTACATACATTAGAATAATATAATATATAGAGATTAAAATCTTTAATAATGGACTGGTTCAATTAATTCTTCAAGCTCGCAATTTTTGTTTACATCATTTTATTTGACATTACCTCTGGTAAGAATTGAAACTATTGAAGAACACGGCGTATTTTAAAAGCTGCAAAAAAAAAAAACAATTGATTTTCATGCAATTTCTACTTTCAATTTAAGCAAATCAATAAAGTAATGATTGGTCCAGACTGCCAATCTGCGCAAAAATACAAAAACCATTGGTATTTCAGTTACGAAGAAAGTCGGAGTAACATTGGACTAGCGTTTTAAATTGTTTACATAGCCTTATGTATGCTCATATAGAGGAGTATATATATAGTCAAAAGTATATTTAAATAAGCATACGCTTTAATTATGTTCAGTACATACAAGTATGTAAGAATCTTAGTACATACGTACATACATCTATACATATTTAATACTATCCCAACACACGCAGTCCCACAGACACATACTTATATATTGCATATAGCATAAGCACATGAGCGTATTTAATGCACATAAAGTGCAACACCGTTTCGACCAGCGGAAATGCATGCAGCACTCACACAGCTATTCATACGCACACACGTTATACATTGCACAGTAGATAGCAAAAAGAGGGAGGTAGCAAAAACAGGATGAAACAGAAACACTAAGTATGCGAGAGAGAATGAAGCGGAGAGTATTTCACGCACACACAACGTGTAGTCCAGAACCAGCCAAGGACTGCAGCCAAATTGCAGTCCAGGGGTAGCGTAGGTGGTGGCGACGATGAGGTTAATGTTGTGGGTATGTGAAAGGGAAGGCTCAGGGGTAGTGCATTTGGGCCCCAGCCAAATAAGGGATGTTACAAACTGCAATAAGTGCATCATCGAGCAATGTCCTCTAATGCAACTCGCCAAAAATGCATTGGCACAGGCGGAATCGTAAATAAATATAAATATAAATATAAATATAAATATAAATATAAATATAAATATAAATATAAATATAAATATAAATATAAATATAAATATAAATATAAATATAAATATAAATATAAATATAAATATAAATATAAATATAAATATAAATATAAATATAAATATAAATATAAATATAAATATAAATATAAATATAAATATAAATATAAATATAAATATAAATATAAATATAAATATAAATATAAATATAAATATAAATATAAATATAAATATAAATATAAATATAAATATAAATATAAATATAAATATAAATATAAATATAAATATAAATATAAATATAAATATAAATATAAATATAAATATAAATATAAATATAAATATAAATATAAATATAAATATAAATATAAATATAAATATAAATATAAATATAAATATAAATATAAATATAAATATAAATATAAATATAAATATAAATATAAATATAAATATAAATATAAATATAAATATAAATATAAATATAAATATAAATATAAATATAAATATAAATATAAATATAAATATAAATATAAATATAAATATAAATATAAATATAAATATAAATATAAATATAAATATAAATATAAATATAAATATAAATATAAATATAAATATAAATATAAATATAAATATAAATATAAATATAAATATAAATATAAATATAAATATAAATATAAATATAAATATAAATATAAATATAAATATAAATATAAATATAAATATAAATATAAATATAAATATAAATATAAATATAAATATAAATATAAATATAAATATAAATATAAATATAAATATAAATATAAATATACATATATTTTTATATATACATATTCATATACATATACATATACATATACATATACATATACATATACATATACATATACATATACATATACATATACATATACATATACATATACATATACATATACATATACATATACATATACATATACATATACATATACATATACATATACATATACATATACATATACATATACATACATATGTACCAATAATAAGGTAGGAGGCAGACAAATTTTGTGTCCTCTCTCCATAGCAGACAACAATAACAACCAGACATCTGCCAACCTTGTATGAAAGTCCGGCTGCAACTGCATCGGCAATTGCTGCCACAGCTGCCAACTGCGGCATCGACGTTGACGTTGGCAGAGAGATATAGGCGTAGGCGTTCACTTGGCGCCCTAGACTTCTAATTGACAAGCACGGAACGGTGGGCCAGAATAGCTTTTGTCTTATTAATATTACTAACAATATTATGTTATATATTATTATTTTTTATTTACTGTTATTATTATTATTGTTTAATATTATTCTTTAACTTTTTATTTTTGTTATACGTTTTCAAACATTATTATTGGTTTGTTAGTTATGGTTTTGCTGGTCAGTATTCACTGATTATACTCATGGTGGCATTGCTTCTGCTGCTGACGCTGCCGTCGCCGCAACTGCAGCTGTCGCAGCCGCTGACGTTTTCGTTTATCAACAACAGTATTTTTTATCTCATTATAAGCCTACCTACTCGACATATGCCCCATCTCGACCTGGATGTAGAATCTATATCTACAGCCACATCATCGCCTCGAATTTTTATTGTGCAATTATTTTGCCATTGCATTCAGAAACGCGTTAGTCTATGGAGTAGAGCAGTCGATTGCAGATCGTCCAGTCCTCGCGGAGCATTTTTATTTCTCAAATGTGAATAGATTTTGTGGTTTTGTGGAAAGCAAATAATAAAAAACATATTAAAACAAACAAATAGAAAAATAAATTTATAAATCAATATTAACCAACCGATTTCAAAGAAACTTCAAAGTTAACTCGATACTCAAAAGAACTTAAAAAATTGAATTTCGAATTTCTAAAAATACAATCGCCAATTTTAATTTTTGGTTTAATTTTCTAATTTCTTTTATTCCAGATCATCATAATTTTTAACAAAAAACAATAGACCGAAAAAGTTTTCACGCTATGAAGCAAACTAACTAACAATAGAACTCCAATCTCATCTTAACCATAATTAAGTTTAATAACCAATAGAACGGAAGCAGTTTTAACAATATAAATAATATTTTATAATATACATATTTCACATATTCTTACAAAATCAACTTTTGACCTGATCAATTTTAACAAGTTAAAAACACAAATTCAAAAACAACAAGAATTTAGTTCACACATTACAACAACTTGGATTCAAATAATAAAATGAAAATTCACCGATAACCATAACAAGAACGCCAAGTAAAACAACGTATAGAAGAAATCGAAATTCAGAGTATTGAAGAATTGAAATCAAAAGTACAAAATATATAAAAAAAACAAAAAACGCAATTTTGATATAATTATTTAATTTAAAAACATAATAATAATAATAATAATAATAATAATAATAATAATAATAATAATAATAATAATAATAATAATAATAATAATAATAATAATAATAATAATAATAATAATAATAATAATAATAAAAATAATAATAATAATAATAATAATAATAATATTAATAAAAACAATAATATATTAATAATAATTAAGACCACTCCTAATACAAATATAAACCTTTAAACATAATTGAGAGCCATGTCATTTACGTTAAAGTAATATAAAATAAAATTGGTACAGAGCACGAGTATTTTTATTAGATCCAAGAATTTTCAAAAATACATAGAGATCAGCATCAAAATACTCCCATTTGATTATTATTACACATACACTGACACCGGAACAGACAGTTTTGAATACCATATACCTTTTAGCTAGCACACCCACACATACATACATACATACATACATACATACAAAGATTAAGAGAGTTCTCAAAGTTCTCTCAAACATATGACATATACTATTTATTCTAAAAGAATAATATTTAATTTCATGTATATACTCGTAGTTATAGTTCCATATCATTAAATCCTATGATATATCAATAAAAACTAAAATGTATATGCCCACAATTTAAGATTCTGGATAAAGATAGAAAAACTTATTCTTATAATTAAGACATACAAGTCAAGGGGTTTTATCCTGCACACACCCTTTTGTGATTATATTTTACAGTTAATTAAGCTAAATTAACCTAATGTAAAAATATGAACTAATTAAGAGACGTGAGACGTTATAAATCCGAGAGATAGAGATAAAGATAAAGGTAGTCAATACTTATTGTATTGTTATAAATCCAAGAGATAGAGATAAAGATAAAGGTAGTCAATACTTATTGTATATATAGAGATTCGAGTGATATTTTTTTGGCCTAATTCTAAACAAAAATAAAATTAGCAACTTGTGATGTCACACATTAGACAAAAATATATCAAAATTACAAACATAAAATTATAAATTTTAAAGCATGAAACACAATCGAAATTAACGAAATATATATAACCAAAAAAAAAAAAACGAAATAATTAAAACTGAAAACATAAATAATTGCAACATTGAAAAAAAACACAACGTGTGCCTTATGCTGGCCTTAAGTTCAAATTAGTTTCAATAATATTACAAACTACAATTTCCGAGAGGTATCTCAACAAAGCGAACCACAAATATTTATAATAAATGACTAACTATGTAATAGTCAATAAATCGTTTCAAATGATCATGTTTTGGAAAGTTTTGCGAATCTTCAGTAGGTAAGAATTTAAATAAATAAATATCGTTTGCTTGATAATTTTTAAATAAAAATGTTCTTAGTATGCAATTTTCAATATGATTTTGTTATATTTTTTCATCACAGGGTCCAAATATTTATATATTTACATATTTTATGATTCTTACTCTTATGGTTTTACTTCCATTAATTAAATTTTTAATATATTTTTTCACCAAAGCAATGCTTTATTTTTTTAAATTTAATTATTGTGTCGGGATGTTTTTTCCCAGCTAAATTATCGTACATCGATATATAATATTTATAGTATCGCATATATTACCTATTTCAAATATTCAGCTAACAAAAATTCACTATTAGTACTGCTAAGAAGATAAAGTTAAGAGGTGGCGTTTTAACTAAAAGTGTGAAGTACTCTCAAATGCAAGAGCAAGAGTCCAAGACCAAGTAGAAGTTAAGAGAGGATGCGATGGTAAAACGACACGACAGGCAGCCCCAAGTCTGAACGGCGTTGACGCGTAAGATAGAGCATTCGCGTCCAAATGTAAAACACGAAGATGTTTTGCTTTGGCCCCCGAAGACGGTGCGTAGAGCGAGCGAGTGTTGCAGAACGAAGACGTTTGACTTACTTTGCTCAGCTCGCGATGCTACGCGGCGCTTTTTGCCTTTTTGGGCCAAGTTCTATTTCTAAGCACGCGAGATGTGGTCTGAACCCTTAGCGATAGTCATATTTATACTTGTTTCGTGGCAGCGACAAAATTAGTTTTTCAATGGCTCGCGTGCAACCAGGTCCTTTTAACTGAGACACTAAGGTGTCACTCTACTATACAAAACAATAAATTTCGAAGGAAAGCGTGTTAAATTTTCTAAAATTTGTCCATTTTTGTGAAGAAATATATCCATTTAATTGTTGGATCCCAAAAGTAATGATCATTTAATAATATCTATAATATATATGTAGCGAAAAATACTCTCGTTGTTAGTAAGCAAAACTGTTGAAAGCGACTGTGTTAATAAAAAATAGAACAAACCGAGAAAGCTATAAGAAAAACAATAATAAAACTAACAATCAAATACATAAATACAAATATATTTAAAGTTTTCGTTGCCATTTTTTTATTTTATGACATAAGTCAATCATGAATTAATTAAGTTAATGTGAAAAATCAAGTTGATTATAATTAAAATTTAAACGTAAAAATAAATTAAGAATTCAAATATTAAAGTAAACGACACAACAATTCTAATTTAAATTGATGATTGTGGAACATAATAAATTGAATTAAGCACGTCCAAAAAAATGGAGTTACATTTAAATTAAATTAGTACTAATTCTAAAATATATAATTTTCAGCCAATATGAATTGTTTTGACCGAAAATGTATGTTAGAATTGGAAGAGTTCTCTAACCTTCAAATCATTGATATTTAAAAACTGAAAGCTGGAAAATACAATAAAAAAGGATATTGCAGATTTATTGCTATCACATTAGTTCTAGCTTTAAAGCGAATCGATCACCTTGGGTCTGAATAAACTATTGCTGTTACATGTGAGATATCCTTATGTGAAATTGTAAGACGAACCCTTGGCCACCATTTATGTGGAATAAACCATTGGATTCATGAAATAAGAAGAGCTAAAAAATTTTAGATGTTCCAAATGGATTCAGCTGATTTTTGGCAGCAGGCCCGAGTGCCGTTTGCTTTACACGCTGCCACAGCAATGCAACATCATCAGCAACAACAACTTCCGCTTACACACTCACAACTAAGTACTCAACCGTCAGGCAATCAGCAAAAGCCTCATTGCAGCCCTGGGACTGGTGCAACAGCTCCTAATAATAATAACCACCTGTCATTAAACAGTAAATTACAAGCTGTCCAGCAGCAACATCAACCACAGCAACAACATCAGCAGCAGCAACAAATACAACAGCAACATCAAGCGGATCAACAGTGCTATAGTAGCGAATCAAATAATTTTACAGGACAACACTCCGCTGCTCCAACAACGACAGCAACCAATCATCAATTGTTATTTAATGCGGCTGCTGCAGCCGCAGCAGCGGCACATCTAAAATCTACGGCGCTCAATAATCACAATCAAAGTAATAGCAGCAGCAGCAGTAGTATGAACAACAACCCAATCGGCAGCCATCTTCACATCTCGAATTTGCCGGCAAAACTGAAGCAAGAACATCTCAAATCGGATCCTCGTCAGCAACCATCCGAAGCTGAAACGTATAGTGGTAGCGGTTTGTTTGGCGCTGCACACATTGCAGAGCAACAGCAGCAGCATCAGCTTGAACAACAGCAGGAAGATCGCAGCTCTCCGCAATTAACCAATGCCACTAAAGAAATGTCACAAGGTCAACAATCACCACAGCATTCAATTACACCATCTGGGGACTGCTCAACGCCTGACATTAAATACAACAATGAAAAGTTGGCCAACGACATTCAGGTAAAGTTCCATAAATTAGTTTAATAGATATTCTATTACACGATCGCCGTTCATTGAACAAATCTCTTGACAGATTTATTTTTACATTATTTGTAATCTATCCATGTTGGTGTAAAACAAACAGATGGGTCCCAAACTATTTTGAGTGCCACGAAATTCCCCAGATATGTTTGATTCGAGTTTCGTGTCCTTGAAAAAGTAAGAAAATTATCATCAACTTTAAATGATACAAAGTTAGTGGGCAAGAGAATAAAGACTCAGCTCTTACAGCGTCAAATAAGAAAATTATTAAAAGAGAGACACACAAGATAAAAAAAATGGGAATAAGAGTTTCAAGAGAGAGGACAAGAGACAATTAAAAGAGAAGCCGTCGTTAATTTCCCTGGCAGTTTTCTGCTGTTACCCCTTTATACAGTATATACTCAGCACCCGAAGCGTGGGTATAGGATATTGCGGTTTTGGGAAATTGCAAGCCTCTTAGTCCCCATGTCTATTACTCGCTAGCTGCTGACAACTTTCCAGTTATTTTCATATGATACAAATAAATGACTGTTTTTTTTTTTGAGAGCGTACTTATGGTCTGAAGAAAGCGTAAGAAAAGTCCGCTTTCTATTTGCAAATCTCACTTAGTTTTTTACTCTGTTTTGCTACTGCTCATCTGAAGAAATGAAAGAGAAGGCGAGAGAATGAGAGAGATAATCAGCAAGAGCAAGCGAGCGAGCTAGTGACCGAAAGAGAGAAGGGAGGGAGAGAGCATCAAAACTGCTTCCAACTTGTTTAGTTTCACAAGTAACCCCTATTTCAAAGCAATTCGCGTCCCCTTGACATTCGTTATTTCTCCTCCATACAGCTGTACGGTGAGTGTGTATATGTGTGTTGTTTGCTTCTCTGTGCGGCTGGGGTGGAATTTGTGGGTTGTGTGCGTCGGGTGTGAGTCGAAGTTTAGTTTTATACACACATACACAAACACACACATAGGCACACAACATAACACGCACACGCATTTAGACATGCACATACTCACACAAACATAAACACACACATAGAGACCTTCTTTCTATTCCTGCGTCGGACGCTAACGTTGCTTGTCGTCTCCGCTCCCTCCTATACCACTTCTACCATCGACCAGGACCGACTGAACGCAGCACTTGAGGAACAGAGAGAGCATAAGCTTCATTTTTGTCTCCTTTTTTATAGTTGATTTTTTTCGTGAGTGCTACTCGCGCATAATTTCTTAAAGAAAACAATAATAGAAGGCCACGATGCTCGCAATGAAATAGAAAGAGAAGCAATATTTGCCGCTAGTTACAAAGTCAAAGCAGAGAAGCTGACGTCGACGACGGCGATGGGAGCGACAACGACGACGCTGCTAACAATTACGATAGAATAAAATAAGAAGACGTTTAGACTGCTATCCCGTTTATGGATAAGGCGAAGGCGTCGACCGGCAGAAGTCCAAAGGACATCGGGCTGTCAGGTTGTCGAGTTGTGGCTCTACCGCGTCGTCCCACTACAAGTATAATAAAAATTCCACACAAAGTGTTTTTTTGTCGCGGACAAAGTGATGTTCATTATCACCAATAAGCATAACTGAAAAAGAATACAATTTGTTACCGTAATCAAAGTGGAAGTAGAACATTTTTTTAATTTAAAAATCAAAAAACGAAAGCGCCATTCAAAGACCGGTTCCAGTGCGTTCCAAGCACGAGCGCCATCGTCAAAGTACATTCACACATATGTACTTATAATTTCGTACACACTCATGTCGTTTGTATGCAAATACACAAATATGCAAAAGTATGTATGTAGTATAGCCATATACACATACAAGATGCTGCGACTTGCAATAATCAAATGTGTTTGTTGTAATAATACAATAAGCTATTTGATGTAGTTTCCAATTTTATGGCCAGTGTTAATGAAGCCTTTTAATACTAAACGGGGAACAAACTCGACATTAGACGCGTAATAAACATAATAACTACAAGCAAATTCGGCTCCCTTGTTTATCCAAACATGTTATTAACTACGCGATAGACTAAACGACACCAAGTTAAAAAATAAAAAAAAAATAAATATTTATAGAAATGATACTTGACTGTGAAAAGGACCATGATGTAATTTGATTTTTCAATTGAAAATCCTTCAAAATTCACGATATCCCTTCTCGTTACAATTATGTCGTACATTTTTATATTTTATCAATTTTTTGTTTCTTTTAATTGTGTAAGTTAATACTAAACTAACATAAACATATAATGTTGCTCTACAGAAGGTGGCTATGCATATAAACTTGGGCCTCACATTTAATTACGCTTGAATATCTCCTACATATTCTTGATTAGTATTAAATATTTCTTAAATTATATTTTCGAGCCTTTATATAATCATAAATTATTAATTTATTAATCCACAAATTCGTTAGTATACTTTGGAATAAAATATTCTGTTTCGAAAGCAAGAAAAATCGGAACAAAATTGGCAACCGAGAATTATATAGCATCAGAAAACATTCTACTCAAAAAGAGTACAAAGGATTATGAATACTACGTATAACAATCCGAGGACAGCAGTTAACAGTCTTTTCTTATGCCACATAAAAATATTTAGAACAATTATAAAAAAGGTTAATTTGTTCTTAATAATTTTATATAATAATTATATGTTTCTATTAGACGCAAATAGATATGTAATTATCAATATCTGGTGGTATTATAAGATCTAAGAAGATATTAAATAATATAAATAACCTTGCCTCATAGTTTGGTGAGTTTTATATGATTCTAGAGGGTGTTCAATTAAGATTTTATGGTTTTTCTTTTTATGGTATACATATATATTCGATGCGTTAAAATAAAGTTGGGAAAGTAAATACACATATTCGTCATCGGCAGTCTCGATATAAAGACCAAGATCTATAAAAAAATTGCTCTTTTAGATAAAATTTTTCTCGAACAAATAATTTTAATTGGGTTTTCCTTTCAATAGAAATAAATTTATGACAAAGATTTAGGCAAAACTTGGCTTTAAACATGTATTTACCGTTTAGTATCTTTTGATTGGAATTTTCGAAAATTTGCTATGATCCATACATTTATTTATTTCAGTGAATAAAAAACCGACAGCTTAATAAACAACCTATTAGTTGTGGTATTATTAAGATTTTCTTGAAGTTAGAGCCAAAACGAGTTAAGAATGCAAATAAACTATCCATCAATTTATTATGTTTTGTTAGATATTTTTTTTGGAAATTACAAACAACAGATTAAAAAAGAAAAATTTGGAAAATTTCAGAACAATTATTATTCATATTATAAAAACCATCCATCTCAATCCGTTCAAGTTCTGCTAAGCTTCATGCGCACCTTATTAATTAATAGCTAATTTTTTGTTTAACTTTGTATTTTCGACTTTGTTAATTCTGCAAGCAAACTATATTATTTAATTATGTATTTTGCAAATATGTATGACGATTCAAAAAACAATTATTACAATTACTTTATAATGAGATGTTGATGTTTAGTCGATATGTAATTTTAATAATTTCTTATATTCATTTACATATTTTTACAGCTCCAGCTCTCTAGATCGAGCAGCGCAGCCGCAATCAGTGAACGAACCCTCGAAGAATGTTGGTCAACCCTGCAACGAGTGAGTTGGCATCTCTTCCGTTGTGTATAGTAATCTTCCACGTTGAAGAAACAAAAAATTGCAAACAAAGGCACACACACATGCTTACTTTATTGCTCGCGAATTTATACATAAATACAAATATGCATATTCGATCTCAATACACGATTATGTATATATAAAAATAAAATTAGGTATATTCACTTGTTCGCCACCATAAAGGAAGACCATACATAAATAATTGATTAGGATGGGTATATAATTAGTAACTATTCTTAGTACTAGCCGTGTCCGTCAGTATAAATTAAACAGTCACCTAGTAAAAATCCCCATTTCCAAATAAGTAGATAGAATACCCACAGTAGTAAAGCAACATAGTGCCAAAATGTATATAACATAAGTATTCTGGCTCACCGTCAATAACCGGGACTATATATGTCTGACTGTCTCTATGAAAATGCCCATTTTCGTCTGACCTTTAAAAAGTACAGTAGATTATACAAATTATATATAAGCCCATAAGTACCATTTGTTTGTATTTAAACTGCAATGTTTACTTTTTAAGTTTTATTAATACAGTGTCATAGATATGAACATATTTCAAAATCGGAATCATAAACAAATATACGTACCAATTTTTAACAATATATATATATATTTCAACTGCAATCAACTTATCAACAATTTTGACATGCATCACATAAGTTTAATATAAATTATACATTAATATACATACTTTCCTTTGTAATTATTTGTTGTTAATAAATGTTTATTTCACCCTTTTCAATAACTATAAAGGTTTTTTATTTTTGCTTTTTGGTTTTAGTATTAAAGATTCTCTTGGCACTTCGTTTTTATGTAGTTTAAACAGGAAATCCCGAAATTAAACAACAGAGCGACCATTAAAAATATGGACAGTTCAAATCAAATTAATTGTACACCTACAGAAAAGAAATAGTGATATTTCTTTATTATTTATTTATACATAATAAAGGGATATATTTCATGAGTAAATGTTTCAAATAGCAAACGGAAGCATTTCCGACCCTAAACAAATATATAATCTACCCACATAATATATATGATCCTAGATCTCCTAGTCTAAGATTGATTAAGTTATTATCATTAATAACCTAACATAAATTATATTTATTTAATTAGCATAAAAAAATATTGGAAGTTTTGGAAAAACAATTTATTTTTTTTATTTGGCCTAGAGATGTTCATATGTTGACTAACAAGAAGGTAAAAAATTTAAGTAAGGCAAAAACATTTATTGTATTCCCTTAAAATTGTAAGGTCCCATTTTATTCTGTAAACCAAAGTTTTTTGTTTGCTTTTCCTTGACAAGGGCATATGCTTCAACTGTACTATTCCACCAACGGGTCGACAGGTAAGGCAATCACAGGTAGCTTGCAGTCATAATCGAAAACTTTAAAATGAAGGGCATCCCGAAATTAAACAGTTATTCAAAGATTTTATGTTTTGATCGTAAGCTTGTATTTTCTTTTTTCAGTCCCTTAATTTGAATCACATACATATTTATATATATACTAGCAATACATGATTATCATTGTGAGACTCTATTATTTACCCGTTTACTTTACCCCGCAGTTTATTTCCCCTTAAGCACACAACAACAACAACTATGTATTGACCAGCTCTCGCTCATACACTCACATTCACGTTCATCTTTTACCCCTACACACACTTACACATATACAAAACACTTGCAAGTACACATACAGTAACACAAGTTCAAACAAATACAGTGCTCTTCCACCCGTAACGACGGTGGCATTATCGCAATCTCATTTGCTGGGCGATTCACAGCGCCGTCGTTGGCCAGCTGGGTAGGTGGACTGTGGACAGCGAATGCAGCCTGTAGTTATGGCGCTGCGTCAAAACAAAAAGAGTAGTAGGGAAGCAGTAGAAGCAGCCTGCGCCAGTAAAATGAATAAAAGTGCACTATGACATAGAATACAGCACAGAGAGTGAAGCGTCGGCTAAATAACGAAAGCCAGCAATAGCGAATCGGCGATAGTGCAAACAAAACCATTTTGCGGACCAAGCCACCAACCAACCAGAGAACACCGACACCGCTCGCGGTATTGCAGAGTTCTCCCTGTGACTGGTCTTTTCGGTCCCGACTTCCTTGTTACACACTCTACCTGCTTTGCTTGGTCCACGATGTCCAACTTTGGTTCTATTCCCACTCCTACCCTTCCACTTGTATTTGTATTTCTCTAAAACACTTCTTGCTGTGAAATACAATTCTTGCTTAGATCTTTCTTTATAAATATGCTTAATCGAGTGGTATTCTCGCAACGTACATTTTTATGGAATATCTATAAAAAAATTTATATATTGATAGCCTCAGTTGCAGTTCCTGCTACATATTTTTGTTTGGCCATAACGTGTAGTTCGTTGTGAAATCTCTAAAAATTATTATAACATATTCGATTCTTGTTCTACCAAAGAATATAGAATTATTCCTTCCATTAATCGTATCCCAAAATAGTTTCAGCAAATTGTTGCAAAATTATCAATCAATAATGATTGAGTAGATACACATATAATTAGCAGTCATGCTGTGAATATTACGAAAGCTTATGACAAATATTGCATAAAAATACAAAAAGAAATATATATATGTATATATTTAAGAATGCCCCTAATAAGTGACGAAAAATAAAATAGATTTCGGCATTGTATGTAAAATAACGGTGGGATTCGTGGAGAGATTAAGTGTTCATATTCGATATAATATTGGGGAATTGCCATTTTATACCGCCACACAATAGTGAAGTCAATTTAGAATCATATTAACAAGTCAAACTCCGTAAATTTTATATATTTTTACGTTAAGTACTGAACCTACCCCAAAAATAAAAAATGTTTACGCAAATTAAACAGCAATTGAACGAAAAGCAGATCAAGCATAATTTGGGAATAAGACTTTTGTATGACCATTGCACCCGTCTAAACCATAGATGGTAGACCATCATTAAACAGTCTACTTTGAATATGAATTTTAAGTTATTGCATTTTTATTTCGAATGTATATATAATTTATACACTTGTCTTGGGACCTTCGATGGATAACTTAAAGATTTTTCAGACAATCTTTATTTTTGGTTCATATATACATATTACTTATATACATATTACATATTACTTATATATTTTCGACTTGTCTTGACTGCAGGGAAATTTATAAAAATCAGCAAAAGCTTAAAGTCCACACTTTTTTGATTTTTAAAGTTTTTCATCACAGCTATAAGTGCAATCTGATAATAAACATTTTATAAAACATTAACAAATTGAAGAAAAAACATGTAAATCCAAATTACTTTGCTGACTTGTTTTTGAGTTGTACAACATGCAACAGTACACATTTTTATAAAAATATTTCCAAAAAAACGGTTAAAAATATGTTGAGCAAAAAACGAATAAAAATAATACTCATATTAAAGGTGGCAAATTGCTAAAGAGCAGTTTAGTCGTCAACATAAGCTAAAACTGAGTTGCAGTCGGAGCTGTAAGTTCGATTCAGCATGATCGTTCATGGAGTGGTCGTGGGAAAGTACCGTATATTTCATACTGTGTGAAATATTCGGTGTTAAATTAAGTTCAATTAAATTTTTTCGGTAACTGAATAATTAATGGCAATATAAGTACAATAACGCGACATTGAACCATATTCATACGCATACAAATCTATTTTCAACAGCTTGCAGAAGAAATAGGGAAAACATTGTACATTCATAAAATAAGCACGTTTGTAAAATATACTTGCTTGTTAATATGGTTTACACCACACCGACCTTACGAACATACTAAAAAGTATGCATATTTTGTTAGATCCTTTTCTTAATCACTTATTTTTTATTTCATTCGTGTCATTCCTTTATTTTTTGCAGCTTTTCATGCACAAGAGCGCCATGCAACAGATCCAACAACAAATTCCCCGTGTCGGCCTTGGGGTCGGATCCGGTACGGCCGCTAACATGGGCGGCAGTAGCGCAGCTTCCGGCGTTGGGACTGAGACAAAGCCACATCAATGTCAACAGTGCATGAAAAGCTTCTCCAGCAACCATCAATTGGTACAGCATATACGCGTCCACACCGGTGAGAAGCCCTACAAATGCTCCTACTGTGATCGTAGATTTAAGCAGCTCTCCCATGTCCAGCAGCACACACGCCTTCACACCGGTATGTACTTATTTTTTCATGAGTATTAGAAAGTAATCTACATCCTAGAGTGTACACTGCAGAAAATACTATGTTATCACCTAGATCAAGTTTTACCACTTATCTTGATTCGAGAAATTGTTAAATATTTAATTTGATATGAATTGAACAGTGTATCTAATCCTATCGTAAAATCACAGACTTAGAAGTATTTTTTAAGTATTTGTTTTTAAGAAAAATGTCAATTCATAACAAACTAGTCAAACAGACTAAAAGCATAAGAAAGTTAATTTAATAATATTTTTGTTAACAGCTGGCAGTTAACCTAATGATTAGAAAGGCATTACAACTTTGTGCCACCAGAAAATATATGTATTTAAAAGGCAGAAGGCAGCATATATGACCTCATTAAGTATATACATATGTACATATTCTTGCTCAGGAAAAACTTCAAACTCATTCAAGAAACAGTTTCGTATGGCTATTACTTTATGTAGATGCACCAGATAAGTGACAATGTGATTGTGTACTCTGGGTGTAATTGAATATCAATGTACCAATTACACTTCGCGGTATTGGTTATATTTTATACCAAAAAAATTTTTTGGAAGAATATGAAATTTTTTCGTTGATTTTTTTACAGTAGGTGAAATAATTCACTGCATTGCATTGAAGATGGCGGTAAGCGCTATGCTTACCAGAGTCTGTACATAAACCATGATGATGCTTATAACAAGAAAATTACTACTGTAAGACTTATCGAATACTGCACTGTTCTTGAGGCAACGCAATTTTTTCTTTGTGTATTTTTGTATGTGTGTATCGGTAAAAAACTAAAATTTAAATCATATAGTTGGCAAAGATCGATCGTGTAATAACAATGCTTTTCTTAAAAAAAAATCAAAAAAATTGCAAAAGCTGTAGTTATTAGTCCATATAATTATTACGTTTTCAAAACATTTTAATTTAATTTCTCAGAAAAAAATTTACTAAATACAACAAATATGTTATGTTGTTTAAATAATTCATTTAAGCCATAGGATTACTATGAGTACTATAATATGTGAGGGATGGAGGGATAAAGATTTGTTCATCCACAGGTTGGGTAATCTTACTGAAGCTCCGTCTAGCGAAAACACATGAGCAAATGATTACCATAATTCAAATTAGTATTCTAAACTCTCTAAGACAAAAAAATGCATTTCTTATGTTATTTCGTTAATACAACTATAAAAGCTATCTAATGGTTATCTCTAGTATGTTAGATGCAAGAATTTTACTGAAATACAAAAAATTAAGTTTGAAAATAACTTCAACAAATGCATTTCAATAAAGCCCTAGGTTGCCCAGTAAGAGATTGGATGTCACGAATGTCGTCTGCCCAACAACTATGTACTTTTAGAAATCTGAATTTCGTTTTCTTCTTTCGTACGACTGAGTGGGCAATGCTTAATGATAAAATGACAAAATTGCAATGATAATTAAATAAACTTTGAGTGCTTTTCGTCGCGACATTCAGGGTCCCCGCCAGCTGCGACTTTTTCTCTTTGAAAAAAAAACCCACAGAAGAATAGGACAACAAATAAAAAATCCAATACACTGTCAAAAATATCCATATTTGTGAACGTATATAAAATATAATTCAGTCAAATCTTTATCGTAATACATTAATAAGATACAAAATATTTTATTATATTAAAACAAGCAACCAAACTGAGCTCGAAAAACAAGTCTATTTATATATGTGTATATTATATATATTTAAGGGTCAGAAATACTCTTAAACCCTAAGGATTGAATTTAAAATTTGAATTTCAAAACGATAAGTTTGAGCAGTATCGGATATTTAAAAGGAATAGGTATGGACGTCTGATTATCATAAATTATTAGAGTTATTAGTTGCATTGAATATTATTTCTATCGTACTACAGTTCCAATTATAAATATGCTTTTTTTCTGCATCTTTCCGCCAAGATTATATTCACACTTGATTGCAACATTTCAATTACCCAAATTTTTTATTTTATTTCTCATTCATTTATGTCTTTCCTTTGCATTTTTTCCTCAAAACGAAATAAAATGGGCTTTAATTAAAAACCAGTTTCTTGTACGACCAGCAAGCAGGAACACTGAACGGCATCCTGTCAAACCCAAACGACCTTCACGATTGTGTTCTCGCGGAGTTGACTGTCATTACTAACTCTTTAGGTATGGGAATAAAAATGGGTTTCGATTTCGTTTACCTTGCGTTGGATTGAGTAATTGGACTATGTAACTTCTAAAGGCTGTCCCAAACAATTTCTAAGAGTCTAAATGGTGCGACCAACAACTCAGATAATGGAGAGGTCATTAAGCAAAGCCTGCCACAAGCTAGAGCACAGCAGCGCTAACTACTCTCTTGAGTATGGGCTGCAGCAGTAACTAACAGGAGTGATTGGGGATGCTATTGCGAAATAACATAGCATAGCATGAAGTACTCGAGTTTAAGACGTTTTAAAGTGACTTCCAAAATAAATGCTGCAGGGTGTGTCGACAACAAACTGTAAATTGAGTATGCGAAGCCGGGTAATTTTTCCATCCTCTTGATGACTGCACTTTGTAACTATTTATTTGTATTTTACTGATTCAAAGTGACTATAAGTAGCTTAAACGGTTTAGCCTTTTTCGCGTTCTTTTACCACTTTGAACCTCTCTCACAAAAAAAAAAGCAAAACAAACGCGCGTCCACCACAGCGATGAATCTACACGTCACTGACCTTCCACTTTTTCATTTAATTGCGCGTTCAAATGAAATTAATTTTGTAAACTAAATTTGAAACACGTAATTGTGATGCCTGCTTAGTTAAAACTTTCGATAGCAAGCATCCCAAGGATAGAAATGCAAGTAGTCTCACCCTCAAAATCACTCTCCATTCCCGTCTAGCTTTAACGCTATTATAATTTTGCAGCTCCACTTTAATATCGCTATAAAGTAGTCAATCGGTCAAATTCTATTTCGTTATTCACGCATATTTTTGGTTCTATCACGTGTGTCTCAATAATTTGTCAAATGCTGTAAAGATAAAATGTAAAATTACATTAGATAATCATTTTTTAATTTGAGGAACCGCTGCCAAATTCTAAAATAGACTTCATGTGCTTGATGAGTATCAGTCAACATGTATGACTTAAAAAACATTGCATAATTCTAGCACTTAAATACAAATATAGACAGCTAAATGGGCATCAGTACATCCTCTTGGCTGAAACTCTTGCTTTATAATAATAAAGATTTTCCCCATCATTCTTGACTTTAGCGAAAATATTCTAAATAGGATATAATATTTGTTGCAGGGGAACGTCCATATAAGTGCCATTTACCTGATTGTGGTCGAGCTTTCATACAGCTCTCGAATCTACAACAGCATCTACGAAATCATGATGCCCAGGTTGAACGCGCTAAAAATCGTCCATTTCATTGCAATATATGTGGAAAGGGATTTGCAACCGAATCAAGCCTGCGTACACACACTTCCAAGGTTGGTTAAATTGATTTTTTATTCGTAAGTCAACAACATACTTGAAAACTAGTAGGCCAACAACAACCATCAAATAACAATAAGAAATTCAATACCAACCTATCCATCTCAAAAAGAGCTGAATTTTGTATTTATTATTTATCGTGTTTTTGGTTGCTAGTAGAATATTCATCATTCATTAATCGAAACTATTTTTTTTTATTGTTCATGCAACACAATATAATGTAATATGTCATGCTCAAAACTGTGAAATTTACTAGGAGCTACAGCTGCATCTTGGCGTCTTGCAGCAGCATGCGGCACTGATTGGTGGTCCAAATGCGACATCATGTCCTATATGCCATAAACTCTTCCTTGGTACCGAGGCGTTAATGGATCACATGAAACATGTTCACAAAGAAAAAACTCCACCACCAATTGAGCCAAGTAAGTCAAAAAACAAAATTGTTTGAATATTCCGAAGTTTTGTAATATAATCGAAATGTTGTTGATGATATTGATATAGATGTTTACATTGTTAATTGACTGCTATTACGGCATTAGCACTACCACAACAACCTTCTCAACTCGTGCAAATACATACATAGTTACATATATTCAGCAAATATATTCATTGCATTACTTGTAGCTGGACAATTTAACGATGGACCTCATTGTGTCAATAGCAATGTTAGCGCTATACCCAATACGCTTGCCGCTCAATGTACCTCAGAACTGAATTGTGGTCAGTCATCGACGACAAGTCTCCATGAAAACTATTTAGGCAAACGAAGAACTGCCAATCATCCATGCCCTATTTGTGGCAAACACTATGTTAATGAAGGATCTTTACGAAAACATCTAGCCTGTCATGCCGAGACCGCACAACTAACTAGTAGTCTTCGAATGTGGCCATGTTCTGTGTGCCAAGCCGTCTTCACAAATGAAAACGGTGAGCATATTGTTTTTTTATTATTTAGCCGATTTATTTTAAAAAATTCCAAACACTATTACTCCAAAACTAAAGTTACCTCATGCAAGCAACACAAACTCAAACTCAAAAAATTATATAAACATATATATTTAAATACATATTCCTCAAAATCGTAAAATTATATATATATATATATATATATATATATATATATATATATATATATATATATATATATATATATACATATTACGAGCTAGCCCGACTGTGATATAACATGTACCATTTGACAAAACAAATATATGTGAAATTGTCGTCGCCCTAATTTACTTATAATTAAAATAATACATGAAACCCAACGAATACTAAAATACAGCCAATTTAAAAGAGATATGGAAAAACAGCAAGCAAAGCTGTATGTGTGTATGCATGCGTACGAATACGCCTGAAGACTAATGCTTGTTCTTGTTGTTGTTGTTGCGCCCGCTACTTGCGCTTGCGTTGCGTATGTTTTATTTGTTTATAACAAAGCTAGTTTTTATCTGGTTTGAACCAACTTTTGGATTTCGGTTATTATGATAAATATCTACATATTGCACTTTGAAATAACATTGTAGCGGGGGAGGAAAAAAACGTAGTTGCATAATACACCTAAATCTAAAGTCTGGTTACTCTAGCTATTACCATCTCTGTGATCTAGATGTTCATACGGACAGACGGACGGACAGACAGACGGACATGTCTAAATCGAATTATTTTCGATTCTGAACATTTTGGTTGTAACAACATGTGGTCTTCGACGTCTCCTTCAACCTGTTACATACATTCGAACGAACTTAATATACCTTTGTACCTATAGGTACATGATATAAAACATGGTAAGCTTAGTTAGAAAATATGCTATAAACGGTCACGTTCTATAATATACATCAAAATGAAAAGACATTCCGGATTACATAACATATATGTATAACTAAGCAAATATTTACCTCAAATATTTAAGCTAGGATGGGTAAAGTGAGATATTGAAAAAAAAATTTGATAATTTTCGAAAATTAAAAATATTTCTTTTAGTTTTTTTTTTTTTAAATTGAAATCACTTTTTTGAAAAAATCATTACTTTAAAAATATTGAAAATTTCCAAAAAAATTTTATCTCAAATTGACCGACCATGATTAATTTTGAACATCAAATCGATTCTTCAGAAGATATAGAAAATATAAATTTTCGATCATTATTATTTTTTTATCAAATTTGAAAACCAATCTTGCCCAACACTCGCTCATAGATTTTTGTTATTTCCTTCAGATTATCGTTTGCTCATGTTTGCACACTTAACTCAAATCGTTTTTCCAACGTTTGCCCACGTTTGCGCACCCCAAATTTTTTCGAAAATCTCAAAATTTCTTATCTAAAATCGTTTGCCATCATTCGCCCACGTTTACCCACTTTACAAAACTCAAAACTCAAATTTACGAAGATTTTTTAACTCAAATCGTCCACCCCAAATTTTTTCGAAAATCTTAAAATTTTAAGTTTTTGTGAAATGGGCTAACGATGAGCAAACGATTGCACAAGATTTTTTTTAAATATCGCACTTTACCCAACATAGCTTCTCAGAGCTAAAATATTTGGGACTTTGACAAATCTCAATACCCGGGGTATTTTAGTTTTGTGATGTTATGATTTACTTGCAACATTATTTTATCTTATCTTTTTCATTCTTCATTCTTCATCTTCATCTGCGATATCAACAAAGAGCAGACCAGATATAAAAATACAGATATCAGCCATTAGTTTTCTAAATCAAATTTTATCTGTGTAGGACATGTACATACGAGTATTGTCCCGTTTTGATTATCTTGCTCTTATAACCTCTGAAATATATAAGTTTTAACACACAGGGGCACACGGCTATTTCATCTCGGTTGTGTTTAACGCTGATTAAGAATATATTTCCTATTGCAATTATATAGAGTCAATAAAAATAAATTAAATTAAAACGAATATGGTTTCGCTTTCTAGGACTTCTTACTCATATGGACCATATGCGCATGGATCCCAAACACCAGTTCGCTGCACAATATGTTTTGGTAACTACTCAATATCCATATTTAATTACAAAATAGCCTTGCCAATATTAGGGCACATCTTTAAATCTGAATAGTGAACGCTAATTACCAAATACTAACACACTACATTTTTAATGATGGAAATGCATATGTTGCTATCATGCACTGTCATTTTTATTTTTTACCATTAAAGTCGAGAGCGGCAGCAGAACATCGAGAACGCGAATCCTTATTGGCAAATTCGTTGACATCATCATCTGGGCTGCGAGACACGGCGAGCATATTACCATCAAATGATATTGGCTTAACTGGAGCTGGTGGTTCAAATTCATTGTGCCCATCGCCTTCAGCGAATTCCGAGTGCTCATCAAATGGAAGATTGTCCTCATCATCGACATCCGACCAAGAGCAAGACGGGGATCAGGGTTTGAGCGAAAATGAAAATAACAGTCAGAACAACAACATGGCGAATATGAACAACAATAATAATAACATGAATAACAATAACAACAACTGCAACTCGAATAAAATAAATTTAAATTTAAACGAGCTTCGCTTGCCCAGTTCGAGTCAATTCAGCATGGAGCAAGCCGAGCAGCTACATGCAAATCGCATGTCTTTAATGGCAGCTGCTTCAGCCGCCGCAGCAGCTGTAGCTGCCTCGTCTCATGGATCACGGTCACAAGATGACTCCATAGATGCCGTTGTTACGGCTAACTCGGGCAGTGCAGTTGTGCAAGCAGCGGTTGTTAACCTAGCCGCCGCCATGCGAATGAACAATTCCGTAAATTCGCACCATCAGGTAAGGTCACAAAAATATCATCAGCATTAATTTCTTAATTGTTATTTTTTAAACTTTAATACCTATTATACTTACCTATAATACTTATTATTTATTCAAATATACCAAAAAAAAAAAAAAAAAATTAATGTATATATATATAGTTTCGTTTAAAGGGCATTATTCCATAAAGTCCATATGGCTTTGTTACAAACTGAAATTGAAATTATTTTGTATGTATTATAGTTTTAACTGCCGTTTCGCCAGTATTTTTCTTATACATATATAGAAAGTTCCAAGATTAAACAGACTAAGAAACAAATATACAATTGCTGTTTATTGCATTTACCATTTACCGTCATCCGTTGATTTTTTAAGTTTCATCGATTCGATAAACTTTTCAAAACTATATGGTAAAATTCTTATCGCACTCCAGAAATATGTAGGTTACAGAAACTATAAAGCTATATTTTTATTATAACATCATATGTTGAAATTGTTGATAATTGTTTGTTGTAAGTTAAACTAATAAAATTATTAAACGTAATCTCTTCTCCATTCGCTCAAAAAATAAACTCTTTCGATTTTACAACTTAATCAGTCAAAAAATTTCGTTGAATGAAATCGACAAACTCACAAACAATAAATAATCAGTATATACAACGTTGAAACACCTTAAATAAACAAGTCTTGAGTTGAGGAAAAAAGAGATCTCTTGAGTTTTTCTAACTGAGTATATGTATCGATTACTAGATGATTTTTTTGCCAATATATCCAATTTTTTCATATCATACATGTTATTTTTAATTAATAAATAAAAAACTGGGAAGCAACAATTTTCACATGGCAAAGCGAACACGATTTCAAGGTGGTATATGTGACATACTCCCAATTTTCTAAAAAAATTAGAGCATATATTTATTTTTATGAATAAAGTAATAAAAAAGCTCGTCAAAAAGCTAGTCGAGCACACTCGACTGTCCGCTACCCTGTCGGAATATAGTAAAGTCCGTCAGTCAGCTGAAAACGTAAAATATGTATTATATACGTACCATATATAAGTTTGATGTATCATTGTGTACACATTAATATTAAATTTATTTTATAGCATGCAGATCAGCTACACCTGCAGCATCAAAACCAACAACAGCAACAGGTTCCGCTTCATCATCAGCAACAAAACCAACAACAAATACCTCATCTGCCTCAGCTGTTGTCGCCACTTGATGGGCAACAACAGACGCATCCTGGCAGTAGCAGTAACAGTACTAATAATAACAGTCGACGCTCACCTACGATAAATGTACCTAGCTTACAAATGCAAGCTGACACAACCTCATCAGTAATGATGAATATGATGCGCAACTCCCTGGATTCAGGAAGCCTTGGTGGAATGCACCAAATGGAACCATTGCATCATCATCAACTTCAAGCGACAAATTATGCGCCAACATCTTCACATCAGGGAGCCTCACATCATCACCCACAGCACCATCACCAGCATGGCCACAACCACAATCCAGAGACAACGCTAAGGATGCATCAGCATGCTGAGGCCATACTGCGATCCCACACAGAAGCAGCCTTTCGGCTAGCGGCCGCCTCAGTGGCAGCAACAAATAATGCATCAAATAGCAACAGTTCCTCTATTCCGATTGTTATTAAAAATGAAAAACCGTCGCAACTACGACAAGTTAATGGAGATCTACAACCACCCAACGCGAATGCATTACAAGAAATGCAGTCACATAAGGATCTATTAAACTCATGAAATCATTGTGATGGTTGAATTTCAAATGGTTATCATAAGCCGGAAATAGAGCCACAGTACTAGTAATGCACTAGATACTTAATAGCTAATCTTACATTAACCTGTTTAGGCAGCACCCAGTACAACGAACTTCGTCATAGCAGCATTTGTCCATTCACTTCAACTTCAATTTCATCAAGCGATCACATGACCGATAAATAGCGATATGTATTAAGTTACTGATTTTAACTAATAAATTTGTTTAGTATTCATAGATACCAAGACAAAACAACACACCTGTAAAATATTTTTAAATGTCTTCTGACTAGATTATTTAACTTTACTTAATACACGACCGGAATTGATTTCTATAATATGCGCCCGGAAAATGTTTTGGTACTGATTTCAAATAATTCGTATTAAATAATAATATTGTCTTTTTGCGTCATCAACTATCGAACTGCTCCAGTAGTCCATTAATTTATTTTAATATTACAATTTGGGACTTTGGCTAGACATGTATAAGCATTAACAATTTTTGATTTCATCACTATTATTAATGTTAATCAAAGGCTGGTCAAACAAGCATTAATACATGCTTAACTATTCTGAATGATTTTGTGTAGACAAGGATTACATACATTAATTATAATATACACTGAATTGTCAATTATGATTTTCAATATTTTTTCTATTAATTTGCAGATCTTTACATTTTTACAGAATTGAAAAACATTTATAAGGATTTTAGAAAATTTCTTTTTTCCTTAGAATGATGCTAGAACAATAAAATCGTGCAGTAGATTAATGATTTTTATTGTAATTTTCAAATCTAGTCACATGCACATGTTGTTTTCAATTTTGAAATGCTGTGTAATAAGGTTGGGTAGCTTGATAAGAAAAATTTCAAATATGTATATAAACTTGTACGTACATATATCATGTAATTAAAATGGAAAACCAAAAATTCGAATTTTATTTATTGAACTTTAAAGGTTTGGTCTCATATCAAAGAACAATTATATTCCAAAAGGACGTTTTACCTAATTTTTAAGGAATTCATTTTTTTTGTATAACATTTCGAAGTATTGGACGATTACTATTAAGTTATGCGTAAAATACAACTTAATTTTACTTATTTGACCTTCACATTTATGTTTCAAATATTCTTTCTTAAGATTCACACACTCAAATCTCTCAAATTTATAGATTTCGGAATTGGCTTCATTTTAAATATCCTTAAAAGATGATTTCAGAAATTTTAAAAACAATTACACTTGAGTAAATAGGTCCATTTGCTTAATTAAATATATGATTTTATACACATAAAATATATTTTCAAAATATTTTATATTTTCTAATTTTTGTCATTGTGAGTTTTAATAACTCAAGAAAACAAATACGTTGCGGTAAATTAACGTTTCATGAATTCATGTTTTATTTCCATCATATTACTTTGCGACTTTTTACTTACGACTATGTGTCCGACTTATGTTCTAATTTGTAAATGTGCTTAATTAAAAAAGAATGCAACCCAGACCGACAGAACTTACTTGATGTTGTTATTGCTGTCATCTTTGACTATTGGAAGCATTTTATAAAATGAATCGCATATTTTTTCCCTATTCACTCTGTACAATTTATCTTAAAGGCAAAGACCATTAGTCGTTGGCCTGCATGCCAGGGCCTCGAGCACGTTTCTGAGGCGAACTGAACGGACTTGCTGAGGATGCCGATAATTTCTCCTGAGTTCGCTTTAAGTTGGTGGCATTAGCAGCCCCTTGGAGCTTTGTTGTTGTTGGATCTGTTGTATATCAATTAATCATATTTAGTGGTATACACACACACATATTTTGAATATTTACCTTGAAGCCACCTCACTTGAGTTGCTGGACCGTAGCCCTTCTGATTACGTGCAGCTATACGAAAAATGATCGCCGGCTTGTTCGAGCAATCGACGTGGGCATTCGAAAGTGATGCATTCGGCACTGTGCATTGGTTAGCAGCGCCAACATACACACGAACAAAGGCCAGCTGCGGTGAGACGACTTTATCTTTGGCAGTCGGTTTAACAGCCAGATAAACCGAGTACTCAACAATCTCCTTAGTCTTTTGCGCTGGTGGGGGTTCCCATGTTAAGTGAGCCCCTTCCTTAATATCTTTGGATATTTTTATTGCTGACGGGGCACCAGGGAAACCGGGCAGACATGTCTTAAAGCTAGATATCTGTAAATATATTTAAATTATATACATAATTTAAATCTTAATTTTAAGTCGACAATGTTTTGACACATTAATATGAGGATATGGATAATATTGCTGTTTTATATCACTGTCTATGATCATGCAAATGAAATTGTTTTTTATAACAAAAAGTTTGATTTTGATTTTATTGCTCAATAAATATCATTCTTTAACCATTTGAAATTCGGCACGGTACTCATGTGTTAGGTAAGATTTCTATTCAATTAAAAAACAGTCTCATGCGATTTGAGACACCGTATAAAATCGACTTTTAACTAATGTTTCAAATGAACTACTCAGACTAAAAACACCGCAATAAAAAAGAACATAACCTATTACACATTTTAAAGAAGTTTTCAAACGAATATAAATAAAAAATATGAATATGCAAACATTAATAGACTTGATAACAAACCTCTCCCCATTCACCGCGACCACATGTATTAAGTGCAGCAAGTCGAAATCGATATGCCGTGCCAGGATCTAAATTGATTCGTGGAAATTGTGTTAAATCTGGTAGATTTTCCGCGTCAAAATTATCAAGTAGAGAGCTGGTGAAGTACTTGTAATCGATATAGCTGGTAACAGTGTGCGATAAATCTTTAAATATGCCCACAGTGTGCCATTTATCACTCTCATCACTGGACATCTTACAAATATAGAAAAGTTCAAAATTAGAGTGCTCTTTCATAAAAGTAAAAGCGAAATTAATTACAATATTCTCATTAGGTGTTTTTAGTTGTTCGTTGGATTTATAATTGATGCTGCTAATTGAGGATCCTACATCTAACAAACTTCTTGGGGTCTGAACTAATTCCGCCGAGGCTGTTGCCGCTTGAAGGACTGCTGCAGATGCTAAAGCTTCCAAATGCGAATCATCCACTGCAATAAATATTGTAAAATGTGTTAATGGATTAACAGTTATAGCTGCAATTTGTTCATTATAAAAATTGCTTGTATAAAAAACTACGACGGAGACGAAGCAGCAAACAAGACTAGTAGGTATGTATATCTGTATACCATATACTGTGTATAATTCATACCATTTAATGGATGTCGGAGAACACCAATTATTGCATGGGGTATTTGGGCAGCATCATTTTCGCTAGTAGTCGATATGGTCGAGTCTTTGAATACACCACAGCCACCAGCTATAACTTCGCCCGACTTGATAGTAGTTAAAATATTGGCTGCTTCAGTTTCAGATGCGGTCGGCTTGTTCAGCTCTGAAAAAGTTGCTATAGTTTCCGTTTCTTTCGACTGAAATAATTATTGGAATGGTAATATATAGAAATTATAGAATAGATGAATATATAATATACTTACATTTACAACGATATTATTGATTCTATTAGAGTTGCGAATATCTGTTGTGCTACTTACACCAGATATATCATCAATAATCTCCGACTTAATGTTTTTATCAGCAGTGGATACGATAACTGTTTCTTCCTGTGTTGAAGCAATACCAGTATTAACTGAGCTAACTGATACGGATGTTGACGACGCTATAGCAGCGTCGTTATTATCGTTGCCGTCATCATAATTCTCAGAACCTTCTTTTTTGGATTTCATAATTAAATCACCGGCACCATCGAGTTGCTCAATTATATCATCAATTGGATCGACATCAATATAAGGGGACTCGGACAATGCATCAGCAGCTTCGTCATTATCTTTATCTGTTAATTGTACGTTAAATGTTGGTTTTACAGCTGCCGCCGGCGTGACTGTACTTTTCGTTGTTGTAGCTAGCGTCAATGCCCGTTGACCTACATTGTTCGAGGCACCGGTATTGAAAATGTTAACAAACCCTTTTCGTGCAGTAGCCGATGCTGCTGCACCAGGTAACATTACCAATTTATTGGAGTTAGTTCCGGCTCCGACTGGAGAGGAAGTGATTCCAATACCAGTGCTATTTGTACTCATTACAGTCACGGGCTTCCCCCCAATATAAACTGCAGTTTTTTGTTGCAATTTAGGTGTTGTCAACTGGGGCTTATTCACAACCGATGACGCAGCTGCAGATGATGTTGTTGGCAAAGTCAATGTTATAGGTCGTCCAGTTGTTGTAGTACCACCACCACCTGTTATATTCCGCACCATTTTCACATTACTTGGACTCGATAAAACGTTACGGGAAATGGCAGTAGAAGACGTTGCATTGCCTGTGGAACCAACAAAGCTAACAATGCTTGCGCCTTGGGTGGAGATCGAGCTGGAGCTGTTGCTAGCACTGGTCATCACAGCAGTACCGGGCACAGTACGTATATTTGACCCAGTAGTTACAATAATAATTTGTTGATTGCTAATCGGAGCTCCTTGCTTATTAGTGATCACAAAAGCTGGTTTGCCGCCCATCATGTTGGATGTCATTTTGCCCATTTGTAAAATGTTGGAATTCTTCATAATTAACTTGCCACCGGCTACACTATGAGGAGCAACGAGTTTTAGTACATTGCCAGATACAATAGACTTTTGCTGATGCTGTTGTAATATCGCTTGCTGTCCTCCAATTGTTGATGAGATTGGTGTTGCACTTGCTACCGCTGTTGTTCCACTTGCCATAATAGTTTTCGGTTGCATGCTGTTGGTGGGTGTAATCTGCAACGTAAATTTATTTTATAAGTCTTTACCAATTTCTTCTACATATATTTTTAGAATATCTTATTTAGTACATACAAATATGTATCAGTGAATAAATCAATGCATAGCCAAAATTCTAAAATTCTAAATTCTGTGAAAGTCAAGTGTTCAAACTAGAGTGTTGACTCCTCAAAATGGAGCTCGCGTCGCGAGTCATCAGCAAATTTCCATTATTAAATTGAATAGGTGGAAAATAAGCGTTTTTGTTTCTTTTTTTTTAAATAAACCACGAATCTTATACATTTTTCATTTTAGCAGCTAACCACAAACAAGAAACTTTATAAAATTGATCTTTGTTTATTTTTTGGTATATTTAAAAATTATCGAAGCCATTGATAGTCGGGCGTGGACAAACATACTTTTTATTTTTATGTGCCCCGGACACTTGCTGAACAGTGTATATTGAATTTAAATTTTCGGTAGAAGTCAATAGGTGCGACTGTGTTCTATTTGCACATCATATGCCTAAATCTATAGCAGATTACTATTTAGTTTTTCAATTTCCGTTGATAACACTCCATATCAGTTATTATGTGGACAAGCTTGAAAAGCTCTCAAATAGAAGTTTGGAAGTTTTAGAGCAGAATACTTTTTCACAAACCAACAATATACATAGGAACAGTTTATTTATACATAAGAAAGTTTACATGTGTAAGAAATAGGGAAAATGATGAAGTATATAAAATTGGTTATTAGAAAACAACATAGCTTGATTAAATGCTGTAAAATATAGGAAAGTTCATTTCTATTAAATATGGATTACATTAATCTAATTAATTCACCAATATGTTCCAACATATCTGATTTGAAATATATTGTTAGTTCTTAACATTCAATATAGTTATATAATTGTATTATTCACCGTAATTACCTGAATTTGTGTGGAAGCGGTAGGCAATTGTTGATTGCAAATAGATATAGCTGGACCATGGCTTGTATGCCCCTTAGCGATATTAAAATTAACCTTTGGTAGCGTTTGTACCGTCATCCCACCACTGCTCGTCTTTACAAATTGTAATTGGACATTTGTCGCCAGCGTCAGTGGTTTCTGTAAAAAATATTGTTTACCACCCAGCGAAGTGGCTGATGTTGTTGTCGTTACTGCGGTTGTTGTTGATAATGACGAAGACGATATTTGCACTGAAGCACTTGGCTGCGAAGTTTTTAAAATAGTTGTTGTTGTTGGACAGCTTATACTGCTGCTACTATATGTGGTCGATGTCATGCGTAAAGCTTGACCTGTGGTTGAAGTAACACCGCCAGGTATAATTCGCAATGTACTAGTGCCAGTTGATGTTTGTGGTGTAGTAAATACGATGTTACTGCCAGCAACTGTACTTGTCACAGCACGTGCCACAGCCAAGTTTGATGCCTCAGATGTTGTCGTTGACAAAGTTGTGATCTTAGATGAACTAGATCGAAACTTTTGTAGAGAATTTGTTGCGGCAGCGGTTGACGTTGATGTAGTGCCACTGCTGCTTATTATTGATATTTGTGGCTGAATAACTGTAGTTGTTGAAGTTGATGAAATTGTTGTCTTAACTGCTGGGTCGACAATATCAGCAACAGAACCATTCAATTGACTTATTGTTGACTTGCTAACTGATGCTGCAGGTGCACACTCTGTGCCATCTGATACCGTGGCGGCAGCGGTAGAAATGGCAGTGGCAGGAGTGTTCGTTTGTTGTATTAGGCTTTGATTTTGACCGGTTTGCTTTGTGCCACTAGCCTGCGATTGCTCAATCTTTTGAATTTGTAGCACATATGCCGCCGCAAAGGTAGTGGGTGTCCAAGACAGTTCCAAAGCATGCGTCGAAGCTCGTACCAATGCCACTTTAACGGCGTACAATGGCTTGGTCACTTCCAGATACCAAAGATCTTTGCAACATACCTAAAACGAAAAATATTGTAAAAATTATTTAATAGCTGATTTTATTTCGTTACATTTTACAAGCTCTAAACTTAAATAATTCAGAATAGATCATTAAATTTGCAACAAGTTATTCTCTGATATAAAGATGGAATATTGGTACACACATTGATAACTTATAACAAATGAGAATGGCTACAGCCGAGCTTGCCCGACTGTGATATACGAGGGTTGCTATATATATTTCTGGCCTAGGCCATACTAAGTGTTGCCTGGCGCCATCTGACGTTTTCATTGGCATCTTTGACATGTTTTAGCAGAAACGTGCTTAGAACGTTTTGACGTACGGCCATAATTTGTGTTGTTTACAGTGACTTGAAAAAATTAATTTGTAATCATTTTTCACGGCTTTCGACGTTAATTAACACAAGTGTGCATCGATGAACTTAAATCTTTGTGTGGCGATGGAGCACCATCTGCACTGTGAAAAACAGGTATAATTAATTCAATCGTGGGCGACGCTCGCTCGAAGACGAAGGTCGTCCAAAAACAGTCGTTGTTCCAGAGAACATTGACGTCGTGCATGAACTGATAATGCAAGATCGTCATGTGACATACCGTGCGATTGAGGCACCCTTGGGCATTTCTTCCACCAGCATACATTCGATATTGCATGAACACTTGGCCGTAAAAAAAATTTGTTCTCGTTGGATCCCACACAATTTGAGAATCGCTACAAAAAAAGGCTCGTGTGGATTGGTGCAAAAAAAATTTGAAAAAATACAATCGCGGAGTTTCAAAAGACGTTTATAAGATCGTCACAGGTGACGAATCATGGATCTATGCTTATGAGCCCGAAACAAAACAGCAATCGACCGTGTGGGTCTTCGAAGACGAGCACAAATCCAACGAAAGTTGTTCGTGGAAGAAGCACTTCGAAGCAAATAGTGACCTGTTTCTTCGGTAAAACAGGTCATGTGACGACTGTTCCGCTTGAGCAACGTAGGACGGTCAATTCTGAGTGGTATACCACAATTTGTTTGCCTGAAATCTTCGGAGAAATTCGAAAAACGAACAAGAGAAGTCGGATCATTCTGCACCATGTCTTGCTGGAGAATACTTTGAAAAACAATAAAACCATTTTTAATCATAAATATTCGCATTTTCATTATTAGACCAGGAATATATATAGCAACCCACCTTAATTTACTTTACTTCTAAGTAAAATAAAAATATATGAAAACCAGCGAACACTAAAATATAGCCAATTTAAAAGAGATCACATCAAACGACATTCATATCATTTCATTGGAAAAGCAGGAGTCCAGCTTTGTTGTTCAAATACGCACGCAAACACATATACAAGCATATCTGCCAATGTGTTTGCATGCGTACGAATATACTAGAAGACTAATGCTTGTTCTTGTTATTGTTGCGCTCGCTACTTGCGCTTGCTTTGCGTATGTCAAACTTCTTTTGTTTATAACAAAGCTAGTTTTCAACCATCTTTTGCATTTCGGTTCATATTATAAATATCTACATATTGCACTTTAAATTAACTTTTTAGCTCTAAGGATGACAAAGTTTCTTGACGGCAAGAGGAAGGACGGGGGAGAAAAAAAAAACATAAACTTGATCTGCGTAGTTGCATATTACACCTAAATCTAAAGTTCGGTTACTCTAGTTCTTACTATCTCTGAGATTTAGGTGACATGGCTAAATCGACTTTATTTTCGATTCTGAACATTTTGGTTGTAACAACATATGGTCTGCGACGTCTCCTTCAACCTGTTACATACATTCGAATGAACTTAATACACGTTTGTACCTATAGGTACATGGTATAAAAATTAAAATTAGATCGGGCGAACAATTTTGGGTTGGACATTACATTAATTATACTTGCTTTGACAATCCACTTTAAAATTCTTAAGTAATAGTTTCATATTTATTCAAAATGGGTAGCAGGTAACTTTCTCATTTTCAGAAGTAGACATATTTAAGAGATACTACTAACAATTAAGAAATTAAGGAAATACTTAAAGTGAAAATTATCTCACCCTAACCTGGTTGTTCCATGCTTTGCGATAACCATCTCGTCCTGACCATACATACAAGCGACTTTGAATGCCTACAGCACAATGACCAGCTCGAGCCCTAGGCACATTTTCCTCGACAGTGTCCAGGGTGACATTCTCCCAAGTCATTGTGTCTGCGAAATTACAATATTTAGTAATAATGACATATTTTTCAATATTAAATCGTACCTAAATCGAGAACAGCTAATGTGTTTGTGCATTTCCACTCCCGTTCAGTCGTTGCTTTCGTATCATTTATGACCAATGGCACCCAACCGCCAAACACATACATCTTGTTGGCAATCATTGTTGAACTATGCAATGAGCGCGGCAGTGGTGCCAGTCCTCTAGTCCTTGGCTTCTCCCACGTCATCGATTCTGAATTTCATTGAAATATATTGTATATTTAGAATTGTATTGTTAGGTTTCTCGAAAACATCGTTTTCCGCCGAACTGACGCCGACCTTAAGATCGACATTGTATCATATCATAGATATGTAGATCTATGTATTAATTAAACGTAATATCTATTTTATCATTGCTGCAAATTCGGTGTTTAGTTTGCACTTAACACTGAAGATTATTTAGATAAAAATTTGTTACCCGTGTCCAATAGCCACAGATCGCCCAAACGACAGCCACTCATTCCGCCGTACACCAGCAATCGCAATTTTTTTGAATCTTTGCTGGTAAATGAGATTCCAGTGTGTGATTCGCGTGGTGGAGGACTGTCTCCAAATGTTTTAGGAATGAGCCACTTTCCATTGTGACTGTGCACACCACGTGTGTCCAATATATATAAATCATTAAGATATCTAAACACAATATTTATATAAATATGTCTTCATGACCATTTTAAGTTTGCTTACTTGGGAATATTATTTTTAGGATCGTCTGATTCATTTGCCAAGCCGCCGAAAAGGAATATTTTTTCACCCACCATCGTAAAACTGTGACCCAGGCGAGGGCATGGCGGTAAACCATTATCTGGCGATTCCGGATACATTTTGCGCCACTCCCACTTTGTTGCCTGCAGCTCATACAGCTCATTGGAGTACTTGCCATATTCAATCATACCACCGAACACAAACATGCGTGTTCCTTCGACAACGAATCCATAAGCAGCACAGCCATTCGGTACATCACCTTTTAACACCGGAACATACCATTGGTTGCTAACTGTAAATAGCAAAAGGAAGAATTAATTTGCAATGCTCTTAATATTACCTTCCCAGCGCCCCTTTTTCCAAGACTAAACTTTATTTTAACTTTTTTTTCAACACATACTGATACTAGTTTTATCAAATTTTACATCCCAAGATATCGACAAACATTTAAATATAGTGGATATTATAACTTAAATTTCATAATAAAAAAAAATTTTAGATTTCAAAACAAATATATACCAAATCATATGCTTTCAAATATGCCGATTCTACGCGAGAAGGTAGTATACTTCATATGTAATTTGTTAATATAATTACCTGTATTGTAGACGTGTAATTCGTCGACAATTCCCTCATTACCACCGCCGAATACAACCATCAATTCCTTGATATTAATAGCACGATGCCCATGGCGGGGGCGCGGCTGTGGTCCGGTTGGATTAAGGACTCGCTTCCACCGAAAACCCGACTGACTATTCACTGTCGTCTGAGTACCACTTGTACTTTCTAGACATTCGGTTGCTTGATTATATCCATCATCTACATCCATCATGTCAATGCGAGTTAAGCAGTTGGACACCGGCACAATTTGTTCCGTGTTGAGTTCATCAGCCACTAATCCAACTGACGAAGCGCCTGATCCACCAAAATTCGAGGATTCCATCTTTATTTCTGTTGCTGATAATGTTTTTCGCTTTTTATATCAAAAATTCAAATTGTCTCAAGAATCGACGCATGAGTGCATATTTTCACTGCAATTCTCCAAATTGTTTAATACTTTTATAAAATAAATATGTATTTTATTGGCGATATATGTAAACACCAACTAAATAACTTTAATCACACACTGTATTTATACATGGATGCTAACAAATTTGTGTTGACCTGGCAATGCTGTAAAATGGACGCTGAACAAAATCTACATTATTTCATTTTTTGGGTTACTACCCATTCATAAAATAGAATACGCGAACAACACAATGTATGTTAATAAATTCCACGCTCTTACCGCTTTATAGACTTTTCTTTTTGTGACAATAACAATTTAAGTCAACAAATATATTGCTTTGATTATACACAATGTGCAAAAAAAGCCGAAGAAAATCACTTCAACGCACACACATAAAACTGGTTTAGAGGAGCGAACCAGTGTAGTTCCAAAGACCGTATTACTTGCTGATGTTTGAATAATCGATTATTTCAAAACATTTACAATTGCTAATCGGTATAAACTAATTTCAGTATTTTAAATATGCATGAATATTTATTTTTGTTAAAATAACTAATGAAAATTTTCGCTTATATAAGTATTTTTTATAACTCATAGCACCACAAGCTAAAGCTTATAAATTCTGATGCAAATCACTAAAATTTGATTCAAAACTGTTTAATATAAACTATATTATTTATAATATAATTATTAATTAAAGTAATGTTTCCTTATTTTCAAAACAATTTTGTTTATTTCATCAAATATATGGCATCTCTGTATGTTTTTAAGTCATGTTATTTTCAAATGCGCTCTATGCAGTTTTGTTCATTAGATAACTATTTGATTTTATAACTAAATTGATTTTTTTTTTCTAAATAACGCTAAAAAGTGCAAATAACTAAAAAAAAATTGCGTCATTAGCTCACAGCTTATTTCATGTAAGCAGCAGTTTGTTCGTTATCAAAGATCGGAAGACTGAAGATACAATTTGACTTCGACAGATTGTAGGGATAGAATATTTTAGTGGTACAAGTATAGGTGCAACTATACAAATTAGACCAATCGATTTTTTTAAAGAAGTTGACTTAATTTTGGAAATTTTGCATTTTAAATGCAACGAACTCCATCGACAGATGCAATAGAATTGCGAGATCTAGAACTGCTAAATTCAATCGTAAATTGCCCGGTTCTTCAGGGGATGTATGTAAGTGTTTCTGATCTAGACAGAACTACGTTCATATGCAAAGCAAATTTCCAACTGCCGGCAAAGCACATTTTGAATATGGTTAATGTGATGCAAAAATATTCCATGAAATTAAGAAACAAGATTTATAACATAGAGACCAAGTAGTTCCACGTAAACAGCTTGGATAGCACCCAGTAATACAAATAAATTGAAAGACGGAGGGATATAAGCACAAGTGAGATACAGACAGTTGCCATTAATATAATGTTTTTATTAAAATAAACTGAATATTACTGGGTTTCTTAAAATGTAGACGTTCCGATGAAAGGTTGGTGTCAACAGCAAATAGAACACCACCACTTCTTCGAGAAGGACGAGAAGTCTTCGCTTACGAATTAAAAATACCCAAGTTTAACCCAGTTTCCGGAAACACAAAAACATCAAAAAAAAGTGCAACTGATAACGTAAAGTTTACTAACTTTAATTCTTGAAAGAAGAAGAGAATGTTGACAATAATACTGTTTGAGATCGGAAATAGTTATTATGGGAAACCCCAAACAAAAACTTATTTTTAACTTTGGCTCTTATTAGGAAATTTGATTTTTTTCCACCATTACATTTGCAACTGTTACTTTTTCCGTAATAAAGCCCTTAACAGACCTTTTAGTTGACCGTGGACCCATCGGACAGACCTACGGCGTTAACCTTAACCCTTGGAGCGGGTTTCTTATTGGTATTGCCTACCACAGCTGTAGTTGCGATTGGGGTAGCAAACGAGATAGCCATAGTGAAGGCTTTAGACAACTTATTTCTTCTTTTTAAGTTCCGATAAACATATATTTTCTTGATTTTTAGTTTCATATTAATAAAATACAAAGAACTACAATAACTACAATTCTTTATTAAGTCATAGCGTTTTGTACAAACTGAGGATTAATTAATTTTAATAATTAAATTATTGCACAATAAACAAACTTGATATACACAACTAAAGGGCTCCTTCAAATTATTTATTGAGTATGGTCGTTTCGAGATACATTTCTCGCATCTGAGTCCGAATCAACATATTTAAACGTCTTTGCAAATTTTAATATTATCTTAATTCATACATGGATTTATGAACTCATCTGAATTACAAGCAATCTTGTGCTTTGTTGTTGGCTGTCTCGGCTTATCACTCAGGTAGAAAGAACGCCGCATTGCTAACGTAACATACTTAAACAAAAGACTGATAATTTTCGAAAAGAGTGATAAGCAGGACAAATATGCAGCTGGGACTATCTATTCTTACAGATATAAAAACAAGTGTAAACATGAATTAACACACAAAATGTTAAAAAAAAAAACTATAAATAAGATGGTGGCTTGGAAGTTAAACCACAATGTTCAAAGTTAATTTAGTGCGTGCACCTGTGGTCAATTAGGTGAAAATTATTTTTTCTAATGCGTGTGTAGTGTCTTGTAATTTTGTATCTATTTGCGTGCATAAATTACTAATATTTGGTCACACTGCCCTTTTTATATATGGTGCATAAAATCACTTTGGGTGATCTTAATTAATTAATTACAAAATAATATTATGTATGCGTAATTTTTATTTATTTAAATTGAATCCTTTCAAAGTTAAGTTAACTTATCAGTACGGTCCACAAAAAAATTAAGTGTCGCTGTCGTTTTTTTATCGTTTACGCAGTTTGGGCACACTATATTTATTTGTGTATACCAACCAGTTATCCGTTGTGCTGGCGAAAATAAGAAAAGAAGAATTTTTCTGGTAAACGAGAGTTCTGTTAAATTTTGTTATAAAATTATATAAAGTGGTTTTATATGTAGTTTTATAAGTTTTGATCAATTATAAACCTATGTTAATATATATCGCGATATGTTTACTTTTTTGTGATAGTTATGAATTTTTATGAATGCATACTTATCGCAAGGCAACACCCAACCAACATACAATTTAAGTAAATGTAAATCAACTCATGTATTTGGGAAAATGCAAAAATATATATCTATAACAGAATAACCTATAATACATACTTATCCATGCATACATGTAGACAAACGTTCACATGTGGATTACTAATGTAGGTTCATACATACATATGTGTGTATTTTTATTGTAGTTACTTATATATATATATATATATAAATATATATACATACATATTTATATATGTACATACATATTTTCGCAGGTATGTTGGATTGCATGAGTAAGAGTGATATCATCGAATATCCAATATAGTTGAAGTTTAAAAAAAAAAGTAATCTCCCCGATTTATTCGTGTGTAAATAAATACCTGAAGTAAGCCAAATAACTTTTTCGCATTAATTGCCAAAGGCAACAGCCAAAAGCGTGTCTGATCATTTATTTGTATGAATTGATGTACACGCATATCTATGAGTTCATGCAGAATATGTCCGTTGTGCATACGTATATACATGTATACGCACGTAATTATAGATGTGTAAGTGCAGAAATCTGTTCTTGGTATGACGTAATTTTTGGTCGAATCGAAAATCTGTCTGTCAAGATGATAATGACTTGATTTTTTTAATTTGCTAGGTAGGTTAGTGAAATTTTGCATTTGGTATGAATTTTAAATTTGGTATGACTTCAAATTGAGTAGGACCGAATACAGTTATGCTACAAAATGCATATATACAGTACATACATGTGTATATAAAAGTTCATCTCCGCTCCTACTGTTATGTACATTTTTTTACCTTTTGATTAAAAAGAAATGATAAGCTCGCAGAAGTTATGTGAGTTCATAAGAGATACCTGACCTTTCTCTATAATAATATTTTTAGACATTATATCAGACATTTTTATTTTATTGTACTTATATTTAAATCTATTGTTAAAACTAAGCTTCATTGTGTAGTATCAACTTTATATTTATAATTGAGAAATGCATATACATATTTTATTCACTTGTCATATGTATAAAATCGAATCCAATAATATTTTTGAGCATGCAGTTTAAATCAAACTGTATATAAAAAATTACTATAAAAAAATTCCATTAGCCAATATGTATAAAACATAATGAAGTTTTTAAGCTAATATAATTTTTTAATGTGGGCATGTTAATCAGTAAATATATAAATAATATCATACCTCATTCATAAATGGAATAACCGCTGTAATCTACTCTTTGCGATGTTCTTGCCGTTGCGTCATACACTTATCAAAAGACGTCATTGCCACTTCAGGCACGATTAAAAATTATCTTAAGTGGTGCAAAGCCACATTTGCTATCGACATACATATAAATAATAAAACTAAAAAAATTATTTTTTGCATTTAATTGTTATTGTTATTTACTTAATATTTCTTTCATATAAGGACATAATTTTGTGGAAACGTGCATGACGTCGGTAATATAACAAATGGAATTACAACAACAATCTTAAAGAAATTTACGATAGTTTAATTTTTTGTGTTTCAGCTAAATTGAATTTTTTAATTGCTAAATGTAGGCGATAGGAAGACTTATGATATTCATTCTGGTGTTATTGAAATTGGTCAACAAAGTTATACATTTTCTTGATTAGCATCAATAGCTGTTGATTTAGACAAACTCCTCTGGCTGTCCGCAAATCAAATTAATATTATATTGTGTTTGCCACGTCCTTTTGCCCATACTTCACAAAAATATAGTACTAAGCATATTTTATTTATAACTTTAACTTTGTTCATGTGGGAATATATATGTGCTGGGTTCGTTTAGGTCAGTTACAAATCTCAAAATTTCCAAATATTACTTTTTACAAGAATTTACATGAAATAATAATTATAATTTCTAAATTAAGACTGATTTATTGTTATTATTATTGGTAACGGAAAACATTAATTTATTAATTCTTCACCTTTTGAAAACTTGATAAAATAAAGATTCGTGTAATCGAATTCAATAATGTATGTGAGATAAGCCATCTCAATTATTACAAATTGCAGGAACTATGTTATTACTCAACTTATCAAAATAGTGCACATTGACCGGTCCTAAATAAATTATCCAGGCGTGAAACGTTAGGAACCTCCAATAAAAGGATAGAGATTAACACATTCTTTTAGATTAAAGGCATTGCAATTTTTAAATATTTTTTATTCCTGAATAAAATATTCTTTTTTATTATTCTGGCAACTTGTTCAGATTTTTACGAAGCCAAAAAGCATTAAAATCTGAAATGATCTCATTCAAGCTACTTAGTAAAGAAATTTATGTTATTAATTAGCAATTGCTTACTAATTAATTCTATTATATAATATTAAAAACATTTAAATTTTTTCCCAGGCGCAGTGCTGATTTATTTTTGAAATGTATGCTTATATTTTTGTTTTTGTCTAATGACACAGACACCATCATATGCGCATATATTTATATAGAAATTTAAGCAATGTAGAAATACGCAAAAAAAATCGTTCGATAGTCTAGACTGGCGTGTGGTACAGGGCCTTGCACCAATTATATACATGTGGATACACATTATTAATGTACATATACTTGTCACTTAGTTGTAGGATTTTGATATTTTTTATATATTTATTATGTTCTGCATATATAAGCTAATCGATTCAATTTAAATATTTCCTTCTCAAGAAAGTTATTCGCTGTTTAAAAAGCAGAAGGGAATTGCTTTAATTTGGCCACACTAGAAATCTAGAACATTGATATAAATTGGTTGATAATAATTTGCCACACCAACCATTCGTTCCTATATTCATTAGACGTTAATTATTCCCTTGCTTCGGTAACATTCATTACACGTAAATCATGATCGATTGCATTACTGTTTTCACAACGTTATAGTACTCTATGTCAAATATCAAATCCAATTTTAAAATGAATAAAATCAACATTTCGTTATGTTAAAAAAGAGCCCCATTTTCGATTTCGAATTTCTGCAATTTTTATCATGTAAATGTATACAAATTATTATTAATGCCTTTTTAATTTTTTTGTACCTTTTTATTACTATGGCATTATTTTAATTACCTATGGCATTATATAATAAATTACAATGTTTATCAAAAAATGGATTGCAACGAATTTGAACTGGCTCGTACAACAAATAAATGCAAAAAAATAATGGCACAAATTTGAAAACTTTTTTGTTGGTCACAAGGGGAACTCAAATTACAAATTTGAAATCAATAAAAATAATTAAATAAACGTACTTTTAAGTTGAAAATCTTTGAATTTATTTAAACTTCTATATATATTTGAAATATCTCTAATTTGTATGCAAGCTAAAAGACGAGTTAGTAGTTAAGGATAATTTTAGTGTTCGAGAGTTACATATATGTGTTTATAAAATCACACAATTCGACATTCTCTCGAGTGATGATCGTACTTGAGATGGCTATATATGCCCATTACATATATACGTAAATATTTTGTGTACATTAAGCTATATTTGAAAGTTCTTTTTTGATTTAAAAGTTCTTTTAAGATCAGTCGTGGTCTTAAATTGAAATGTATTAAGGTTGATCACGCCAACTATAAACTATAGTAGAGATCTTGACTGGTACCCAAATGCTGCACGAACTATAAGCGATTCACGGCGTTCGCTTGATATCGTAGCTGAAATGTCACTTGTACATTTACTTATTTCATATTAAGCTTACAGCCTACAAAATATGACATACGAAGGAATTAGAAAAATAATGATAATTAAAGAACGTACCAATTATAATGAGAACGATGGATTCGAAGAAATTTAAAGTCGATACTTTTCCAAAATGTAGAAACATAGAAACTACATATCTTAACTATATCTATATCTACCAAAAGTTTGTATTTCATTGATATAAATGTTCATTTTAAACTATTAGAATTGGAATACCAGTTGCATATATTTTTGATTTTGTATAAAAAAGTGAAAAGAAAATGCTAAAATATAGTTTTTTATTGTTCTTGTAGATATTATAATCAATGGCCACAATCGATGGAAGACCGGCACAATATGGAATATCACTTAAACAATTACGCGAGCTTATGGAGCATCGCGGTAGGGAAGGTGTAGCAAAAATCAGCGAATTCGGGGGAGTTCATGAGTTATGCAAAAAACTATATACTTCCCCAAATGAAGGTCTAAGCGGATCGAAAGCTGATGAGGAACATCGGCGTGAAATGTTTGGCTCCAATGTCATCCCACCGAAACCACCAAAGACATTTTTAACACTCGTCTGGGAGGCTCTGCAAGATGTAACACTAATCATCTTAGAGGTAGCTGCATTAGTGTCGCTCGGCTTATCGTTCTATAAACCTGCTGATGAAGACGCGCGTAAGTCACCATCACCAGTCTCATGTCTTTATTAGAATTTAAAACTGAATTATGTTCTTCAAATTATTGTAGCTGTATTAGAAGAGGAAGATGAACACCATGGTTGGATTGAGGGCTTGGCAATACTGATATCGGTTATAGTTGTGGTCATTGTTACGGCTTTTAATGATTACTCTAAAGAGCGCCAATTTCGTGGACTACAGAGCCGCATCGAAGGCGAGCATAAATTCTCTGTAATCCGAGGCGGAGAAGTATGTCAAATATCAGTTGGTGACATTCTTGTCGGTGATATTGCCCAGATCAAGTACGGTGATCTTTTACCTGCTGATGGTTGCCTCATACAAAGCAATGACCTAAAGGTAAATATTTTTAAAATGGATAGGTGTTTATAATTGTTATTGTCGGTGTAGGTGGATGAATCATCACTCACGGGTGAATCGGATCAAGTGAAAAAGGGTACAGATTGTGATCCAATGGTTCTGTCTGGCACACATGTTATGGAGGGCAGTGGTAAAATGATTGTTACAGCCGTTGGTGTCAATTCCCAAGCCGGCATTATATTTACTTTACTTGGTGCCGCTGTCGATGAGCAGGAAGCTGAAATTAAAAAAATGAAAAAGGGTAAGTTTATTATGGGCATATCATATACATATAATGTTTCTTTGCTTGGCATGAAATTAGCATATTATGCTTGAAACATAAAATTGCAGTGAAATCCTCACAAATTTCTCGATAGTTGGAAACTAATATTTCGCTTTTTAAATTAGAATTTATAAAAATGAAACCAATTTCAACAATAAATAATAAAGTTATAAATCAGTGAATTATTTGCGGAAAATTTTTGAATAAAAACAATAAAGTTAACGATAGTTAATTGGGAAGTTGTTTTGTTAAATAAAGTAAAAGTTAGCAATAAAGTTTTAATTATTTGCCAATCAAATCAATAGTAATGTACATTAATTTTTTTTAATTATATTAAATTTAGATTTACTATCAACTATTGTGTATATAAATAAGTGATTGTGCTTATTATCAATAATCATTAATTATATAATTTGTTTTTATTTTTATTTTTCCATATTCCAATTGTCACACGTGAAATGCATGACGTGAATTGATTGATACCCACCTTTAAAATCCTTCATCTACCTAAACAAAAATAAAATACCAAACCGATAAACCAATCAAAACAACCAACCAAACCACTACCAAATATCAAAAACACTATCGAATTAATTCGAATGGACGAAATTAAATGATGACATACAAACTTTGATTGAAACATCGATTTAAATAATTAATTTTAAATAATTCAGAAGCTAAAAAGGCGAACAAACAAAAGAGCAAGAGCCAGACAGGTGAATTAATTAATCAGTTTTAATATAAATTTTCTATACATTTTTTTATTTCAAAATTCTTAAAGTTTAATATTTTTGTAATTGTACAATTAACTAAAAAAATATTAAGTAATTTACCTTTATTAACTTTAGTATTTTCCAACTATCAGATCCCAAAGAGATTTGCGTTCAAATGCATAAATGTGTGCACTTTGTTGATATTGAAATGATTTTAATTATTTACTACAATAAAAGTGTTTTTTTTTTTTTTGACAAAATTAAATTCATAAACCAACTTATAACCTCTTTAATACATAATGTCAATTCAAAATCGAATAAATAACAAATTTCACAAATTGTGAAAATTATTACTATCCAACGTAAAATATAGATATCTTGTTGAACTCAAATGTGTCTCTCTCCATCGCAATTTTTGGAAATATACAATCAAAAAAGTTATAAGAGTTAACTAAACACTTAATTAATTACGTTTAGTGTTCGACATAGACGAAACCGGACGATAATGATAGAAATACATTTTGTATTTGAATAGTAATAATCTTTTTTTATTATTACATTTTGACTACAAGTGGAAAATTCAATAATATAAATTTATATTAAATAATTCGTATATGTATATACTAAATAGGAATATTAAATTCAAAATTTATGGACTATATAGGTGATGCTCAATCGAAATCAACAACATCTCATCCTGCGCAATCTCTGGGTGCCAGTGAGACGGTTAAATCAGAATCAGACGGGAATCACGTTCAGCAACAATCGTCTTCATCAGCCGCTGAAGCTGGTCACAAAAAAGAAAAGTCTGTGTTGCAGGCCAAACTAACCAAGTTGGCCATACAAATTGGATACGCTGGTTCCACGATCGCTGTACTCACTGTCATAATTCTAATTATACAATTTTGCATTAAGACGTTTGTGATTGATGAAAAACCTTGGAAAAATACCTATGCTAACAACTTGGTCAAACATTTAATAATTGGTGTGACAGTGTTAGTGGTGGCAGTCCCTGAAGGTCTTCCACTGGCCGTTACATTATCTTTGGCATATTCAGTAAAGGTTAGTATAATTCAATTACACTGTTTATCATAATAATTTGATTTATTACTTTTAAAAGCATCTGTTTTTCTGAACTTGCATAATTTTTTTCTATATATATACAAATTATTGTCTTTACTGACTGAACTATCAAACTGCAAACTGCATTATTTGATCGTGCAATTCGTTTTTTTTTCACACAACAGTTAAAAGTAAATTATCGAAGACCAAATATAGAGATTATCATTATACTCCTCCTCACATTGTAGAAGGATAATATAAAATATTAAAATATTATGTTAACAGCAGGAAAATATTTAGGAAAGATACAGCTTTACATTTTTATATGATCTGTTTTTTTTTTAATAGAAAATGATGAAAGACAATAACTTGGTACGTCATTTAGATGCATGCGAGACAATGGGTAACGCGACAGCAATTTGCTCAGATAAAACTGGTACCCTTACCACAAATCGAATGACCGTTGTACAATCGTATATATGTGAAAAACTTTGTAAAGTACTACCGACACTCAATGATATACCACAGCAAGTGGGCAATTTAATAACAATGGGTATATCTGTAAACTCGGCTTATACTTCCAACATTATGGTGAGTTTTAAATATTGGTAAAGTGGTATATAAAAATGTATTCTGATATTTTTAGCCTGGTCAAAATCCCGGCGATTTACCAATTCAAGTGGGTAACAAAACGGAATGTGCTCTGCTTGGATTTGTTCAGGGTTTGGGAGTTAAATATCAATCAATTCGCGATGAAATACCAGAGGATCGATTTACACGAGTTTATACATTTAACTCTGTGCGTAAGAGTATGGGCACTGTAATACCAAGGCCCAACGGTGGCTATCGATTATATACGAAGGGTGCTTCTGAAATTATTATGAAAAAGTTGGTAGACAAAAATTTAAATTTATTTCTATATTATAGCGCTGTCAAACAATCGAGCGTTCTATCAATAATTCCAATGGCCGAGTTGCTAATATAATCGATGATTTCATATATTTAATTAAAAGTTATTTGATATACTTGGCCACAAATGTGGTGTTGCTAATTAAAATGGGTAGCCATGCATCTCGCAGTCATGCGCGACTGCAGCTTTCTCAATTGTTCCAAATTTGAATTGCCCAAATATTATGCCATATATTCGTGATAGTATCGATGGTTTAACAGCTCTAATATGCATATTCATGATATTAATTGTTTAAATATTTGCTATGTTACAGATGTGCATTTATCTACGGCCACGAAGGTACACTTGAGAAATTTACACGAGACATGCAAGAACGTTTAATACGTGAAGTGATTGAGCCAATGGCATGCGATGGATTGCGCACAATATCTGTTGCTTATCGTGATTTTGTGCCCGGGAAAGCGGCTGTCAATGAGGTGCATATCGATGGAGAACCAAATTGGGATGACGAGGAGAATATTATGACAAATTTGACATGTCTCTGCGTTGTTGGCATTGAGGATCCAGTACGACCTGAAGTTCCAGACGCTATACGCAAGTGCCAACGTGCCGGAATCACAGTTCGCATGGTAACTGGCGATAACATAAATACAGCTCGATCAATTGCCAGTAAATGCGGCATTTTGAAACCAAACGACGATTTCCTCATTCTGGAAGGTAAAGAGTTTAATAGGCGCATTCGTGATACAAATGGCGATGTAAGTAAATATACTAAACATCTAAATGTTATTTTTAGATATTTTAACTTTTGGCTCTGCCAGATTATGCGTAATCGGCAGATGTCTGTGTGTCAGTATATAGCAAAAAAAAAAAATAAAAATTACGAAAACTAAAATAGTAGATGCATTTGATCTAGTAATATCTTAAATACCGACTATTAAAAATATAACTTAATTAATGTTTCCTTAAATTGAAAGCTATGTAAGTAAAATATGTATTGAAATGAAGAAAAAATTGGTTTTTATAGATTCAACAACATCTGATTGACAAAGTTTGGCCAAAATTGCGAGTTCTAGCCCGTTCATCGCCAACTGATAAATATACCCTAGTCAAAGGTTTGCAATTAACCATGCGTTTTTAAAATGCTACATATATATTTATATTTTGAATTATTAAAGGAATGATTGACAGTACGGTAACAGATAACCGAGAAGTTGTTGCTGTTACGGGCGATGGTACCAACGATGGACCCGCGTTGAAGAAAGCTGACGTTGGCTTTGCTATGGGTATTGCGGGTACCGATGTGGCTAAAGAAGCATCGGATATCATTCTTACTGACGATAATTTCAGTAGCATAGTCAAGGCTGTTATGTGGGGTCGCAATGTCTATGATTCTATTGCAAAATTCTTGCAGTTTCAGTTGACTGTCAATGTGGTAGCTGTTATTGTTGCATTTATTGGAGCTTGTGCTGTACAAGATTCTCCACTTAAAGTAAGTCATAAAACGGCAAAAAATCGTTGTAATAATATTTTGCGAACAATCAATGTTCATTGACTTCTATTATTATATTTTTGAGGTAACTAAAACTGTCAGTATTTTTTAAAGATTTATATTTTAACCAAGTTTGTTTTTAATCAACAGAAAAGTATTCATTAAAAAAGTGATATATGTTATTTTTGGTTTAACATAAAATCATTAATATTTGTTAATTTGTACATTAATGTATGTGTTTTAGGCGGTACAAATGTTATGGGTTAATCTGATTATGGACACACTTGCATCACTTGCTTTAGCTACAGAAGTGCCAACGCCAGATCTATTACTACGAAAACCTTATGGTCGAACTAAGCCACTTATATCACGCACAATGATGAAAAACATTTTGGGCCAGGCTCTGTACCAACTCGTAATAATCTTTGGATTGCTTTTTGTCGGTAAGTTTGGAAATTCAAGTATTAGGTTCAACACGACAAATCTTTTTAAATATCTAAATTATTAATTAGGGGACTTAATACTGGATATAGAGTCTGGCCGAGGACAGGATCTAAACGCTGGACCTACCCAACATTTCACTATTATATTTAATACATTTGTCATGATGACACTGTTCAATGAGATTAATGCTCGGAAAATCCATGGACAACGTAACGTTGTCGAAGGACTTTTTACCAATCCCATATTTTATACTATATGGATATTTACAATGATTTCTCAGGTATGATTCAAGTGTATTACTACTAGAAATAAAAATAATAATAATACAATTCTAGGTTGTCATCATTCAATATGGTAAAATGGCTTTTTCGACAAAAGCGTTATCTCTAGATCAATGGCTTTGGTGCATATTCTTTGGAATCGGTACACTGGTCTGGGGACAATTAATAACTTCAGTGCCTACACGAAAATTGCCTAAAATCTTATCGTGAGTAAATATTCTAATATATCATACTATTAAGCAAAATCTTAATACTTTTATTTGAAGTTAGCTTAGAATTATAATTCTAATTAATTCGCAAATAAATAATTGTTAAATGTTTATTTTATGAATTTTATGCTATTCAGAATATTTTTGCATGTACAATTTATATACCACTGCATGCCATATTTAAATATATATATTACAAAAAATAATTAAAACACATAACGAAACGATTATTGATGTACCAACATTTATTAAGCCGAACTATGAAGAGTTTTCACACTTTTGGGCTATAATATCTAGTTGATACATAACATTGAGTAAGGTCTGCTCTACTAAGAAAATAAAAAAAAAACATGCAGATGATTTAAAAAAGAATAATGATATTAGATATAAGTTTATAAAGCTTTGACTAATAAAAAAATTAATAAATATAATTAAATTTGTATAAACTATTATTATTCACTCAAAATACGTACAAGTTTAGCTTTTGATTATACTATAATTACTATAATGACAAGTAAGTAATTCAAGTTGCGCCGTTGACAATTATTATTATTAAATAACACATTCTAACACACATACCACCCAATTGATCAATTTTGACTTTGCGAATTAACGATCATTCCACTAAAGTTTCCAAAAACAACTTATATGGTTTTCAATATTTCGTTTTCAATATTTTCGTTTTATAAACCTAACGTTTTTGAATGTTCGTCTATTTTTATGATTATTATTAAATTAGATATACCATGTACTTAAAATCAATTAACAACAATGTTTACAAATAGTTATTGTTGTCTGAAATGTAAATAGGAATTTTCACTTATTTTCCAAGTATTAAGCGATTTTATTAATAAATAATTATTACCTTTTTAGATGGGGACGCGGACATCCAGAAGAATACACTGATGCTATGAACTTGGGGGAGGAGCGTTTCGATTCTATTGACTCAGATAAGAAGCCGCGAGCAGGACAAATTTTATGGATTCGGGGCTTGACTCGACTTCAAACTCAAGTAAGTTGATTTTACTAAAATGCCTTATCATCCACGGAGTGCCCACAAACATTCTATATCACACTAAAAACAACAACTATTTGGAATTTTTTTTTTTATTTTTTACATTTTTTTGAGTTGAGTTTTAGTTTCCAGAAAAGCATTACTGATAATATTTTGATCGATGGGCACACATAGTATTTGTTATTTACTAACAAATGCTCATATTAATCATTTTCGCAGATTCTGATATAAGTACCTCTGGACTATAAATTTCATATAATTTGTTTAATTTCGATCAATACAATCCAGAGTTGAAAAAAATAATTTCAAAATGTACACTAGATTCAAAATATGTCATTAGGCAATAATATGTTAACCACTGCATCAATTCGCTGCATGTGAACGATACGAACTGATGTCTTAAGAATTAGATTTTAATTGACAATTATGGTATTTAAAATTTTCATCCTGAAGCTATTTTGGGTCGTTATGTAGTTCACATGCAGCAAGTCAATAACATATTTATAATTTTTAGTAGCTTTATTATTTTGATTTTTTAAAATATGTTTTTTTAACTCTACCCGCATATTTGCATAGCTAAAAAGCGTACAATATATTTTTTTGTTGTACATTTTTTAGCTTTATGTATACGCAATATTTCATTTTTCCACCTAAGAAGAATTGATTTCGTTTTCATATTTTTCGTACTCAATACTTTAATATTGTAATTTTTATCTTGATAAACGATTATTGACAACTGTGACAACATTTCTTTTGATTGGTTCCGCTAGTCCTATTCCACCTTTCGTCAATTAATCTACAGTAGGCGTGAAATTATAAGACTCTTATGTCGACTTATTTAGAAAATATAGATTAACGATACCTTTTCATATGTACCTGACCATGTACGTTTGATATTGTTATAATTCGATGCTATTCTATTTTCCAACTCAAACCCAACATCTGCCTAATACTATTATATACCTATATTTATATCAATAATTAATGTCATTTAGGCATATTGATATTTATTTTCCACATATTCTTTCTTCATATATACTTTATGTATATATCAAAGTAATAGATTGAAGTCAAAAACAATTTTTTTTTTTTTGCCGTTAATAAGTGTATTAAGATAATTAACGTCGTGTACATATCCCCGAAATTTGAATACACCTAGCCCTCACAATAATAAAAATTTCATGAAAATAAATTTTAAACTAAAATCTTTTGAATAGTTTGAAGTATTTAGTGCTTGTTATAATAAGAGGTAAATAAGTTTTAATTTTAAGTTAGTTAAAAAAACCACATATCTTCTGCCCCAAATTTCATTCCTATTTACACCTGATTGTGATCTGTCTCTCTTTCTCTCTTGTATTTCTCTAAAAGCTTCACCTCTCTCTTTTATTCTATCATATATATAATATCTTCAGTCCAGTTGTGGATGTTGCTGTTGTTCTTCGTTTCTTTGTCAACAATTTATTAAAAATATTTCCTTTGATCAAGAAATGTAAATCCAAATTGAATGCTTATATGATCAAATTACAATTTTATAGTTAGTTATTATGTGCGAACGGTTATGATTGCAAGTCCCTAATATTTACTTACATCAGACATCTATATTAATACTGGTAAACTCTTATAATGTATACTAGTTTACATTGCCGTCCCGTGTTATATCAAAAAGTGAGGTTTAACAATAACAATTCGTTACAAAAATTATTAAGCAATTATGAATTTCTTGCTTAGGTATTTGGTATTGAAATGATTGTCAAATATAATGAATTTTTAGTTATATCATCGTAACAACAAATAACACAACAAAAATTAAGCTACATAAAGAGATACATTCGTTTACATTATTATAATTTCAAATACTTATCCAAAATTTCTTGTCAAATTCCCAGAGTTCTTCAAAGTCGAGTAAACAGTGCTTTTTATTTTAGCTAATCTCTTAACTTGTCTTTCAAAATGGATAATTTTTCAATTAATTTGCAACAGGTTTGAATCCTAATTAATAAAGCTTTTCTTTTTCAAATTTTTCGTGTGACAAAACTGCATGCAGATATTGTAAATTATACAAACAGAATTCAAAAAATGTTTTGAAAGACTCAGAGTTGTACATCGTAAACACATACATATATTTTTAAGCCACTTGCAGAAAACACAACAACAACAAAATACATATTTTCGGTTTACCGAATAGACAAATACTCTTAAATACATTTTTGAAAATTTTCGAAATAATTTGATAATTTGAAAATTTCGTCTTCAAAACTCTATTGCCATATTGAATTCGTGTTTCACATCTTGAACAATAAACTGAACCCATTTTTGTTTGGTGTAAACCAAAAATAGAATTAATAAGAGTATTAATAGGTATATACAAGTGAAGAGTTGATGGCACTTCAGTTAATTGAACTGATTGCAAATATACACGAAGACTGTATACTATTTAAATTTATAATACTTATTTCGTATATTTTTCGTCCTCCTTTCAAAAATGCCTAAAACCAATATCGAATCTCGAACGATTGAATGAATGAATAAATGATGCAAAACTCCACAAAAATAACTTAAAAATATCAAATGCAAATCGTATTAAATGAATTAAAAAAAAAAAAAACAAAAACAAAACTCGTATATTTATATATATATTTATTTATGTATATGTATAAATATATATGCATTTATAACATATATATATTACGCGCGAATCAACTCAACTCCAGATTTCTGTACCGGTAAGAAAAGTGTATATCAATCTAATTTATTGGCAAATAGACAATGTTTTTGTTATGCCTCAGTTTTACACATTGCAATTTCCTTTTAATCCTCCTCGCCCCTAACCCCCATTCACGATAAGTCAATGCTTAATGCTTCATTTAATGTTTTTTGTACTTTTTATAGTTTTTTTGTTATTTCGGTAGTAGCGACGCTTTTTTACATAATTACTTAAATATATATTTGTACCTTTCGAATTAAACAAAAATGTTTTCGATCACTTGAACCAAAAATAAATGGAATTAAAAAATATTATTTTCAAATATTTTTAAAGTCGCCACCAAATTGCATAAATTGATTTCCTTTGATGAAATTGCCTAATTATATATGTGATACCTATATCAATGATGAATAATGATAATCAACATCTATTATAATCATATGTTATTAAAAAAAATAATATCTTTATTCAAATAATACCTTTTTATATATTTGAATGCATGTTGTATTCAATAGTGTGCTTATTGAATTCTAACTTATGTACTATAATTCTGACTAAAATTTGAAGTGAAGTGAACATTCGAAACCAACTATACTCACAGGGTACTTTCAATTCATGCATACTCGTTTTAATGTATGTGTTTAAAAATATGTGTATGCGCGTATGTATTATTGCAAGATCTTTAATCGGTATTAGGTAGAAGGCGCCCGTCTCTTATGTAAAGAATTTGAAACCTATAGCGAAAGTTAGACTAAAGTGTTTTGCATCGTGAAACTTAATTGTTATCTTAAGTAGGAGCATTAAAATACCTATTCGACCCTTGTATCCGAATCTGTCTATAATGCCATTAATCTGATGACCAAACAACCTATCTAAAAAACACTCCCATTTCATACTAATTTTGTTTATTTTACGAATATTCATTGGATTATGATTTTATTAAATATAAAATGTAAAATTAGATAAATATATAGTATGTTCAAACAATAATCTGATAGCCGATATGTGCTATATTAATTGGGATATTGTAGTCATCTAATCGAACACCTTTTGTGTACTTGTCAAAATTTCATTATTAAGCATTTATATATTATAGGTAAAAATAAATTAAAAATTAAAAAAAATCGTATATTTAGTTATTAATTTGTTGTATTTATGAAATCAGGAGATTCGTTTCAATTCAGATTTCAAGATTAAAAATAAATTCTACGTGTGCTATTGCTATATTACGAATAGATGATAATTTAGCCAAGTTTCACAATGTTAAAGAAATACAATACATCACAATTTATTTATGCATATTATTTTCAATCGCAATTTATAATTTCTTTTGTTTAGTTTGGCATTCTTTTATTATTCTTGCAATTCGATTGAGTTATGTGGTTTTCATTGATTTGCGTTTGGTGGCATATAAATACAAAAATATATAGTTTCAATCGATTTCAATCAAAAGTAATTATTGGATATTTGTTATTAATTTTTGTAATTTTTAAGCCGGCGGAACCAATACGAGAGACTGAAGTGTAATTGACAAAATTGAATAATTAAGCATCAATACCTTCTAATAAATTATTTTAAATATGAACTAAAGTGCAGCTAAAAACAAAAACGTATATACAATACATTTTCATTGATGACCCCACAGACAACAAAAACAATAAGAACCAGAAAAAAGCAATCATTAAATTATGATTAAATATTCCTTAAAATGTATTAATATATAGTATTCACACATAGGTATATAAAGAGCAAGAGTTTAGAATAATTACAAAAATATGACCATCCTGTAATAATACTTATAAATATGCACGCATAATATATGTATATGCAAAAGAAAATGATTAAGTTGCCGAACATTTTTTCATGCTTAAAATACAATATGATATATGTATTTATGTATGAATAATAAACACAAAACATAGTACATACAATTAACTAAAAAATGTGTTCTATACAGTGCAACCGTTGTGGTAATTGTCTATTAGTGGGAAGCGCAGAAAAAATGTTCTTATAATAATGATAAAATGAATTATGAATTAATTTGAACGATTTATTTATCCCTCTGTTGATGTTCGTTTATTTTTTCGTTTGACTTTTCTACTTTCTTACTGACTTTTCGACAATCACAAGCTTTATTTTTCCAATCACCGAGTAGTAATAGTGCCGATACCGAAATATGCAAAAATCATTTATTTCTTTTGAATTGAATATAAAAATAATAGCGGTCAGAAATATTAGTACGGTCGTTGGTTTTTAAAGCCAAGATCTTTAGAAACGCTATCAATACTTGCGATAGTAAATACAAGCTAGACAGCACATCATTGAGAGTGCAAACAAAAATTAAAAATGCTAAATTTAAATATGATTACTGGTTTTCTAAATTGTTTTGAAAAAAAATTAAGATTGATTCCCATTAAAATTGTTTTTTATTTTCGATAATGTTTTCTATTTTTATAACAATCTTTTACATAATAATATTTTCGTATGGCTTCTGTAAACGAGACAATTGTATATAAGAAAATCTAAAGCAAACTTAACAAATAAAGTACATAAAAAATATACAAGGCCTATAACCAAGTTTGGAAATTAGCTTTTATAGTCTCGGATATCTATGTGATTATACAGACGGACGAACATGACTATATCGGCTCGGCAGTTGAACATAGAAAAAATAAATCTAATTTAATCGCTCCAGTGAATGGCTCATCTGTAGTCCTCAAGTAATCGGAATAAATATTTTTTGCTGTTGCGCTTTATCAACCTGGAAAAGTCTAAATTTGACGCGACAAACAAAACCGAAAACTATTAAAAGTGGCATATGTATATTGTGCTACGCCAAATAACGGTGTACTTTTTGGAAAAAGGCGTTGGAGAATAATAAAACGAAGATTTTAAATTTTCATTAGTCGTTTACATTTTTTAAAAAACTCAACTTGTCAGGCGACTGTGTGCTTGCGAAAAATGTAATTCAACTACTTTTATATTTGAGGCTTAACTAATTTGAAGGGCACATCCATTCCAGTATTGCAAATATCAATAATTTCTTAGATGTTCATTGCTGTGCTGTGAGTGAGGCAGTTCATTCAACGTTATCGATTTATAGAAACAAATAACACCTGCAGAATAAATATATTTAGATCCTCTATTTTGGTTTTAAAAAAAAAGTGGCGGGTATCTAACAGTCGGGCACACTCATTTGTGTTTTATTATAATTATTTATGACGTGCTGGAATATGTTGCTTTTTTTGTAAAGTTTAAAATAAATTAAACGATATAGTTTATCCGGAAATGGTCCTCTAGAAATATGTATTTTATTGTCAAATTATACGAAATTATACTAAAAAAGTAACATCAAACTTCGATATGTATGTATGCATACGTACTGTACTGGACTGTACAGTATGCAAAACAAATAATTATAGGTTTAAGATTATGCAGTTAGGGTTAAACCTTATAGTTCGATTGGTGACTCATTTAAAACATTTAATCCTACAGACTATAGTTTTTTAAAGGTGTAACTGAAGATTTTTTCCAAGTTTCCGCTTTTTTAATATAAAAGATTGTATGCAGAAATAATCTTATCGAATTTTAATCGATGAACATATTTTAAATAGGTAATTATAAAATATACATTGCAATAGTATGTATTAAAAACATATTTTAGAAAGACTAATTACAAAAATGTATCAAATTATACGAGTATGTACATCAATGCAGAAGCAAGTTCTTTTGACTCGTATTTCTTTATTTAACTACAAAAGCATACGAAAAAACAAAATAAAAACAAGTTCTATTTGCACACAGTTCCAATGTTGTGATGAGTTTCATTTAATACTTATATTTAAATGTATGCCACTATATAATTTACAAAATACTTCTACTACGGTATTTAACACTATGAAGAATACATGTATAAATTAATTTCCTCAAACATCTGCGAAAAAATTAAATTTTGTGCATACAATTCTATAAGGATGAAAGAGGTATACACAAGCCCCTTAACTGATGACTTCAAACTTGTTGTAAAACTTGTAAACTTGTAAGCTAAAATATTGATATACTTAATTGATATACTAAGATCAAAAACGGATAGTCGAAACGAAACACCTAAATTAAATTACAACTAATTCGCAATAATATCGAAACAACAACAACATGCATCCGAAATACAAGGTCTTCTCTATTCTACAAATTCCACTGCTACATACTTCTACTTTCTTCTATGACTATGAAAAACTACTACTCCTACTACTTAGGTAACTTCTACAACATCAACAAATAGTTCTACTTCTCTACTACTACTACTCCTACTATCTGCAATACTTCTAACGAGCATTAAAAAGTATGTAAATTACAATTTATAATTTTTGTTTTGAAACACAACAAATATATATAAATAATCGTTTCTATTCAAAGCTAAAAATTGAATTATCCGCGCAAGTAATCATACATAGCACCATTTTATATATTTTTTACCTTGCGTTCCTCCTGCTGGTTAAGTTTTAACGATTGTTGCATTCCTATTTACTTAGTATAGCTTAGTAATGTGATTTGTGTATAATATCAATGCCCACCTAGACCCTCTTTCCTTCACAGTAAATATTTAAATTAAATTTCTTGCAAAATTAGCTGATTACACTTCATATATACAATAATATATTATAATTTTGATTTTAAATGCACCAGTATTATATTTAACTAAAAATTGGTAGACAAAAAACAGAAATCTATAGTCCAAAAAGGTAATATACAGCTAATAGCTTTGGAAATCTAATCATTGGTAAAGATTGAAGTTACGAACGTAATGAATTCAATAATGTCGACTGTGAAGCTGCAAATGAGTCTTAAAACAGTTTTGCTAATAACTTCCGCTTAACGTTCGTAACAAAGATTTTGTGTATAAGCATTTATTATATTTTTCCAAATTTTTTAAACTAACTATCTTATGTCGATATGGACATTGAACTCTTTACTTAGTTGATGTAGGAATTGTACATAAGATTAGTATTCTCTAGAATTTACAAACATATATGTTTTGAATAATAATAATAAGAGCAAATTATTACACAAATAAAATAAAATTCATAAACAATTATAATTTAAAAATTATGTAGCTTGCTAAAAAAGTTAGCTTAACGTATCGGAATGCATGCAATGTTAGTTTAATTAAGTTTTTTCATTGCATGTAATGTTTTTCATAATGCCGTCGGAAATTTTTAAAACTATTTACATAAAACAATAATTTGATAAGGTTTGATTGTTGTGTAAAAAATATAACAGACTAACATTAATAACATGAAAAACACGTAAGATTATTCTGAGCCTACACAAACACCATTATATTTCGTTTACATTTTAATATTAATTAAATTACAGGAAATGTAAATGACAAAGTTAAGTCCAGTGCTTTTTAGATGGATGTTAAATTGATCAGTTGTTTGTCTAACAGGATTTCTTCAATATATTTTAATTTAAAATTAGATTGAAACAAATGTAATCACAATTTCAAAACAATATTGATTGTAGTCTACTGCTTTCAGCTTCTCTTGCTCCTAACAGTCAATCCCAAATTTTACAAAACAAGGTTAAGTCAAAATGTAGCAGGCTCCTTGCGTTTACCGTTTTAGTTAGGTGTTCAGGAAGGAATAATTAATTACGATGTATTTAATATAATTCTGCCGAAGTACAAGCTAAAGATGTCCGAAAATACTTTTTTAATAATAAAGATGAAAATTGGTTGGTGTCAAATATGTACAAAATACAATATCACAACATACGATTTAATAACTAAGTACACTTTGAAATAGGTTTGTTAGAGCGGTGATAAGTGAATACTGAACATATTGTTTATGTGTTTATGATATGCATATTCATATACATATACATATACATATACATATACATATACATATACATATACATATACATATACATATACATATACATATACATATACATATACATATACATATACATATACATATACATATACATATACATATACATATACATATACATATACATATACATATACATATACATATACATATACATATACATATACATATACATATACATATACATATACATATACATATACATATACATATACATATACATATACATATACATATACATATACATATACATATACATATACATATACATATACATATACATATACATATACATATACATATACATATACATATACATATACATATACATATACACATACATATACATATACATATATTTAAACCATAATTTACTAAAAATTGAGTTGTAGTTACTTTTGACTTTTATTTCACCCAAATCCAAATTAATTATTGTTGATATTAAATTCTATTTTTTTTTTTGTTTTATGCTGATATTTGAAGCAAATTTTGTTTATATATGTTTGCAATTTTTGAAATACTCTGGTTTCCAGACTTTAAAACAAATTAATCTTATATTGCAAAATTAGTGAAAAAGTGATACCAATTCCAGGTAGATATGTCCAGTGTTAACAAGTTGCATATAGATTGTCTATAGTCCCAATAATAACGAGCGATTTAATAACTATATTGCTAGAGGCAGGTTAAATAAACTTGTATGATAAGATTTGTATTGCCCTCTGATAATGCCTTATGGATTCAGTTTCAACAATTAACTTTTAATTCGTTTGATATTCATACAAGGCATTTAATAAACTTGTTCATAGAAGCAGGCTCCACAAATTTTAAATTAGATTTTAATTTATTTCGTATAATAGCTAATGAATTTAATTGATCAATAAATGAAAAAAAATGTATTCGTTATATAAACAATAGTCAGAAACATAAAGTCTGTGCATACGCGTATGTATACAAGTATTTGTATCCACATACGTATATGCAAATGTAATCATATATGCATGCATATATATTGGTTAATGACAGTGTAAATTTAAATGTTTTTATTAGTATGCTACTTATAAACACTTATGCTTATCGTTTGTTTTTTTATATTTGTTCTTGTTTTTGTTCGTTTGTTGTCTAATTTCGTTTGCGTTTCAGTTGCGTGTGATTCGTGCGTTCCGCTCGACCCTGGAAGATATTAATGAACGTCGCTCAATACACAGTTTGCATAGCTTGCGTAGTCCTCGGACGGGTCTGCCTCCAACTGGCGGCAATAGTGGTGCTCATCTGTTCTACAATTTAAATTTGCTGAGCCCAAATTATAATTACAACAGCAACAAGCAACAACAGCAACAGCCTACGCAGCCGCCACAACAGCAGAACGATTCGAATATATCTCTGCCAGTCGATATATCGTACATTGACGAAGATCCACAGCAGCAGCAACGCAGTCTGCAAAATGGTTCCGGCAGCGCCTCTGCCGCTGTATCCGCTTCCACATTTGCACCATCCTCCATTACACATTCCACCCAACAACAACTTCAACATGCTGGCCTTTCTGATGTCGTTCACAGCTTGCAGCAGTTGAATGATCACCACATAATGCAAAATGGACATAACGAAACACGAATTTAAATCTTCCACTCTAACATGCACAAAGAAAAAAAATATATAAGAAGGCGGCAGTTTTCTGTATTCCGATAATTATATACTGTAATAATATAGCTACAATTTAACGCTTAGCAAATGTTTTTTAATTGCATGATTTTTTATATTTTTAATCTTATATTTTTTGTATTAAAATTTACTATTTATAATTGTGGTACTCGTATTACTAACTTTATATGACAAAGAAACGAACATTTTTGCATCATTATTTGCCTGGCGCATTTATTGCGTATGATTGATCAAGTGAGAAGGCCAAAGCTGAAATCTTTACCTTGGCGCTAGTCTGTATACACTTAAGTCTAAACTCGATTGCAAGTCTATATATACATACGTTCTTAACTATTGTATGTATGTTAACATTTTGAAGTATGATATCTTTTGTAACATTCTGTAATAAAAATAAAATTAATCAAATTTAAAAAAAAAATAAAATGAAAGCACTGAAAAATCTAATAAATAAGGGTGTGGTTTAGAAAAGATTCACAAAAAAGAACAAAAATAGGAATTTACGCTTTTATGATAATGTATAGATAAATCACACATACATCTAATAAATCACAATCAACACTTTATTATTGCGTAAGTGACTCTAGTTAAAATTTTTAGTAGAGTATATATTAAGATTTTTATATTCGATTGTGTTTTTTATATTGCATATCGTTGTAGCTAAAATACTGTATACCAAAATTATGTAACAGTAGTAACAACACCCATATACACGTAAGTTTTCAAAAACCATTGTGCGAGATCTATTGGAATATTATAAATTAGTTCAAGTCATGGAAAAAAGCTTAACAATTCCGAGGGAAAATAAGTACACATCCACAGATGATCAGAAAAGAAGGCATTAACCCACTTTTTTGATAATATAGATTTGTCACCGTTTACACAATTATATTTGGAAATTGATGCATATAAAGGAAACTGCACATTCTTATTGAATAGCTTTAGTGGTTATTGGTTCTTTAGGCAAATTGGTAATGCATACACTCGCACGTGAACTCTCACGTACTTACTTTCATATATATAGTCATAAGTACATACAAAGTACATACACGTACATGCAAACTATACAGAAGATATACATACCAACATACATGCAAAACTTTACTTCGGAAACGGGCGACCCACACAAATGTATTCGATATCTCGACGATCTGCATAATCAATGAGCATGCACATCTATACATACATTTCGATAATTCAATAGTAAACACATACAAATATTTGTTAATTCCTTACATTCATTATTTGTACCGAAATTCCATTTAATTGCATACAGTTTTATATACATACACACTTAAATTCATTCGTTCAAGCGACAAGCTCAATGCATAACATACACATTTATTTAATTTCTTTCTGACCAATTTCTAGCATATTTAAATTCCCTTTACCCCATCCCTAATACCGATTTATTTTCATACATAATTATTTTACTGTGTATGTACATGCACATTATATTTTTATACCCTGTACCCGGTAAGCGACAAAATCTTGTTACCTTTATGACAATCAAAAAGAATAGCAAACGTGTTACAGACGTACCCGTCGGTCTATCCGTTGTCTGTCGCATGGCTGAAAAAAATCGGTTGTAGTAAAATTGAAGTGGGCTCACCTGTAATAATTTGTTTTCTTCGGAAAAATCCAAATAGTTTCACTTTGGCAATATATTGCCATATACATATCGGATTTGGGTATCTCACAGTACGGCTCCGTCGGCTGTAGCTTATTTTCTTAACTTTTATTTTGTAATAGTGATCTTGAAATCGGTTGTAGTAAAATTGAAGCGGGCTTACCTGTAATTATTTTTTTTCTTCTAAAAAATGTAAATAGTTGTATCAATTTGGCAACATATTGCCATGTACATATCGGATTCGGGTATCTCACAGTCTGGCTCCGTCGGCTGTAGCTTATTTTCTTAACTTTTATTTTGTAATAGTTATCTTGATAGTAGTAATCATACAAATAATAAAAAATCAAATCCTATAAAAACCTTCGAAATAAAGTTAAAATTACAATTGCGCAAATTACGCAAATTAATTATATCTTACATGCGAAGAATCAAAACTAGATTTATAAACTTATTTTTTAAAGAAAATTATTACTATACTTTTATTAAAACAACTTACTGATATCCATAAATATTTAACAATTAATATATATGGATGTTATAACTTGCTTACTACAAAATTATGTAAATATATTTGAATCTAATCTATGTAGAAATTTTAAAAATGCATTTTACACTTAACTGACTTTTTTACCTATATTTCTCTTCCCTCTTATTATTTTCTATTTTATTTTCTTTTTCCAATTTTAAAGGTAATAGGCGGAGAGTTGCAAGAACGGTTGATTCCGGTTCCCTATAGCAAGAGCAACACTGATCAAGCTGTAAGCCTTTTCTTCTTTTACTTAAAATTGTTTGTGAATATAACAACTACTACACCTAACATAAATTGGAAAATAAAAACTTATTTTGGAATTTGAGTGCTTTTAAACCTATGACCTAAAATTGCTCTAAATATGTACAATCGAAATTGTTTATAGTTATAACGCATCCGCAAAATTAGATGTTATATCCAATCGTTGTTATAGCGATCTAAAAGTATTCTAATTTTATAAACACCCCTGCAGTTCTCACAACAACAACAAAAACCCATTTCTTAATTTCAAGATAATGTTCATTTTTTCGAAATTTTTTTATTAAAAGATTGCAAAACATATTCATTTTTGTGTCTAAGCTGTAGTATAGTAAGCCAAATAAATATTTAAAACTGGCGTTAATTCCAAAAAACAAATAAATTCGACTGCTTATTCACATAAGCAATATCTTCAGAAAAATATTGAAAAAAGTAAAAAAATATCTTTCAATTGCTAAATTATTGTGATTATGAATAATTGTGTATGATTAGCTACATAGTTTTTTGAACATTCTTCACCAACCAACCAAAACTAAATTGCACGTTTACTCTGCGTGTCTACTTAAGTATACTTGTTTCTTTAAATCAGGGTATTGCAAAATTTCTGTTTTCAATTGATTTGTTTGCGACGAAATATTATTAAACAACCAAAATAATTACTGTTTCTGTACTTTTCTGTTACTGTATGGCAAATGGTGATATGAATAGAATAGGAATAGTTGGATTTTAAATTATGCCGTCCGAAAACAACCAAAGATTTTATATACTGAATTGGTTCTAAGTCATTTTTACCGAATACACGCTGCGTAATGACCTACAAATATTAATTTGTAATAAAATTACTAAGACATACTAAGACATAAACATAATGCGCAGATGTGTGTATCCGGCAACATATTCCCATTTTGTTAAACTCAACTTAACCAGCTGTGCAATGTAGGATTTCGAGTTTAACTTTATTTTACATTTAGTGCAACTTACATTAAAATTCATACGATTTATTTTATGCATGAATTGTCTCATACAACAATTTTTGAATATACATTTTGATTAGTGATATTTATATATGTATTTAGACATTTGAATAAGTGATTTTACGTGTCTCTTCTGCGTAGATTTGTGTACTTTGTTTTATGTGTACTTTAATAGTAATTAACTAAATAACAAGAACTAATCAAATTGTGTTTTGCTCAATCCCAGAAGTGGATAGAAAAGAATTCTAAAATAACATTTAATTACTATATAATAATTATTTTAATTGTATATGTTATGATAATTTTACATTTTTAACAGCTTAATTTTAATAATACATTTTTAACAGCTTAATTTTAATAATTTAAATTTATCTTACCTTTTCTGATTATTTATTGTCGATTTACAATAAATAATACTTTCTATTAGTCGTAATGGTTGGTAATATTAATAATTTCTTGGCAGTTACGCTTATATACTATAAACAATATAATTTTGTTATGTTTTTTTTAACCATTTTGTATTGACCGCATTCAATTAAATTTAATTTCATGCCCATATGACAACATTCCATATATGTCACACCTAATTTTTCCGAATACTTTAATCATATAAATGTAACTAAATTATAAAAAAAAAATAGTTCAGGATTCATAAATATTTATGTGGAGACAATTTAATGATTTTATATAAGTGGAATATATATGGATGTAGTAAATACAGATATAGTAAATGCTTATATATTTATATCTATATATTTATGTGTACATCCATATATAAATACATATATATTTATAGCTGTTTTGAGATATATTATTTGTTTGCAATTGTATTTTTAAGTCTGCTGATTAAATAAAGTATAAATGTGATTCTATTACTGTTCCTGTTTTCCGTCCATCTTATCACTGTTTTCGTGTTTTTTTTCTTTCTATTTAACTTATGATAGATACGTGTGGTAAATGCTTTTCGACAAGGTCTTGACGCCCGTTACGGTGAACACACCAACACTTCGTTGGCCGAGGTGCTGCGCAAGCAGACTTCTTTAAGCAAACGCCTTTCGGAGACATCTTCCATTGAATACGCCGATAACATACCAGATGAGCTGACCATACCAGAAATTGATGTAGAGCGCTTATCATCCCATAGCCACACTGAAACTGCAGTCTAAAAGCTGTCAAACAATCTCACATAGACCCATAGACACATACACGAAACATACTCACTAATCCACAATGTCTACCTATAATAACATACATACTTATTTGCTATTCTACTTAAATGTATGTGTAATTAAACATTATACTCATAAATACAAGGACACATTCAATACGTGCATTAATATATATTTATAACAATCGAAAAAAACTAAATTTAAATTCTTTACATTTAATATACAAATATTAGTAAGATTACCCACCTACATAAAATTAATGTATGTAGGTGTGTGTGTATGATAATGGACATACATACGTCTACATACTTACATACAACTAAGGGTGGGCACCCGAGTTTCATATTTCGCAAAATTTCTAGGGATAAGAATGAATCAAGTAAAAACGCCTTTTTTAGAGATATCCTGTATCTAATCTGCTAAAATAGTCAGTAACACTTAGAAACTACTGCTAATAGCAAATATATTAGACATGAAACAGCGCGACTGCCGAAAATGACTTGTGCTTTAATGTATGCCCGCCCTTTGTAATGAATATGGTAGGTAGGAAATTTTGATTGGGTCATAATTTACTAAAAACTTAGAAATAATTTACACTTTGTCCGATATTTAATAGCTTCTTTGCTATAATTTATGTATATGTGTTGATTCTTGTAATTGATTAACATACAGATGTATGTATAAAAGAAAAATTTTGCCTAAACACAAGTTATTAATATAATTACTACATTTAACGAATAAATGAATAATTTCAAATGTACTTTTTAATTGTCTAGATACCCAGATTCGTAATTTCCTATATATTTAATATTATTTAGTTAGTTTTGGTAGTTTTGTTTGAAAAGTAAGTAACTCGTTCCAATAAGTTGACTAAGCAAGTGTAGCACTTAAATTTTGTTTCATAATCATCTCTCAAAATATATCACCGGAATGGTCGAATTTCTAGGATAATTTCAAATATATATATATATAGCTGTTAATGCGGGTACCTAAATTCGAGTTTCTAGCTGTAAAGCTACTCTTCTGAATCGTTTTACTATTTAAAGGAACGGGAAGTAGATAAAGTCAAAACAAACATGATCTACTAGTATTGTCACCAAATGCGATATTCTTAGCTCTAATAGCTCTGAGATGTATGTGTTCTTTAGTTCGAATAGCTCTGAGATCTAGGTATTCTTATAGACGGGCAGTACATGGTATCGGGTGTTGACGCTGACCAAGAATACTTATGTATCATGACGTTAGAGATGCTTTCTTCTGCCTGTTACATACATTTAATGGTGGCACAAAATATTATGCGAAAGTAGTTACAACATTTCCATCGCTTTTATGGATGCTTGACTGAACATCCTTTACCGTTTGAAAGACACGGATTTTCCACAGTGTTGCGCAGTTTCTTTGGTTACAACACAAGTCGAGAGGAACGATGCTAGCTGTCTATCGTTGGAGACTATAGAAACTTTCATGATGCAGGGAGTCACACCTCAGAAACGCGAAACGATTGAAATCGCTAAAGTGTTGCAATCAATTTTGGATGAATCGTTGTGCCTAATATGAATCTCTTGTTCTCGGCAGATCCATCAACCAAATGTACATAATATTTATGCAACCATCCTTTGGACAGGAAAAGCAACTCGAAAATTGATTTACGGATGAAATTATATGGAGTTGCGACCTAGAGTCTATTTGCGAACTAAGGGCACCGAAATATTTAGATGTATTAGTGGCTGCCATCGAACTTTCACTTGTTGATAGATGTTTGAATTGTAATTGCGTACACTACTTCTATTTGGCCTAAGTAATAAGTAAGTGATAATGTCCGAAAGCAGACATCTCCACATCCTGGTTGATAAACTCCGACAATTTAAACGCTGGCAAAAATGGTTTCGTTTGATTTTACGTTTAATTTATAAAATCTTAAAATTAGAGTACTTAAGAGCAACGTTTCAATGCAAGTGAGAACGGCTACAGTCGATCTATCCCGACTGTGCTATACCATGTACTATTTGACAAAATAAAATTTAAAATAAAGATATGTGAAATTGTCATCATCCTAATTTACTTCCACTTAAAATAATAATACATGGAACCCAGCGAATACTAAAATATGGCCAATATAAAAGAGATCACATCAAATGACATTTATATCATTTCATTGGAAAAGCAGCAGTTCAATTTTGTTGTTCGAACTTCGAATATGCATGCATACACACATAAATTACGTTTTTAGATTATTTTTCTTTTAAAAAAATTATAATTGTCGGTTTGACGGTTTTACAATGAGCTTAAAGTCTAAACGTAAGCTATCCCGCGGTGATCGGCGATGCGAGCAGAGGCGATGATTTGGCGATCCAGCCAATGATAACGGGGGCAGCAGTAGCTTCGCTGCTAGTCTTCTGTCTGATTGGCAGTCCCACGGTGCTGATGTTGGAATTTGTCGTGGCTTATCCCAATTGGCTAATTACTGCTGCGTCCGGTGCAACTGTCTCAGATTGCGTCTGGGTGGTGCATTGAACTGACTGCAGGTGTGCAGTGGTCGAATTTCTGCGCGTGTTCGCCTTTGGTGAGAACCGCTGACTTTGCGGCACGTGGAGTCGAAATGTGGGAACGGGCCGGGAGTTTGGCCGAAAGTCACGTTGGTTGTTAACTCTTCCCCCATTAAGACGCGATCGTCCTCGAGTGCGATCACCTCTTACTAGGTGGCTTGATTTCGTCACTTAGGTCGTTGTACTTCTGGACTTTGAGTACTTTACAAGTATGATTGCAGCCGCTATTATCAGAATTATCAGCGAAAAGTTTGTCGCTACTAGAGCTGTATTCCCATTGTTGATGGAGTTAATCTTCTGGGTATTGTTTATGTTCAATTCCTTCATCATCTCCAGTGATAGTACTTCATCTACAATGTTAGCTTCTGATATGAGATGAAATAAAGGTGGGAGTGGTTCAGCGTTTATTATTTCCTTGGCCACAAAGACGGTTTCTTCGATGCGGATGGTAGAGTTGTGATATCTAATGAGATAGTTTCCTCGAAGAGTTAGTGTTTCGTTGTCTATGGTGATGTTTCCCTCGAAGTTGTTTAGTAGTAGTACGCCTGGCAGAATTTCCTCGTATTGCGGAATATGTTGGCTGTTGATTTTTTTGCATACCGGCATACGCCGATTTAGTAGTGCCGAAATACAGTTATCATTACTTAAATCTACCAAATCTTCGTGTTTACAAATTGTCTTATCGTTATGGGTTTTACAAGGCTTAATTATACTATAGATACTATTCCTACACTGCAAAATGTTTTCAAACAGGAATTGGTTTATCACATTACCATTTCTTATTGGTTTTACTAACATTTTGTTACAATTTTCTTTGCTAGTGACAGGTATGCTTATGATATAAATGAGGTTAATTCCATTTGAGGCTATTTTGATGTTAGCAAATTCAAGCATTTCTTCTAAGTTAACAAAATTTAATTTATCATTTTCTAAAATTAGTTCTATTGCCTCTAGTTCATATTTGGTTAAGATAACTGAATTAACAATGTCGGTCTTAGCCCAACTTATTGAATGAACAATGTTTCTAATTTCCTCTTTGAATAGTTGCATTTTGTACTTTAGTATGGCAATTTTTTCCATTTTTACTTCTTTGCTTTCCTGGGTGAATTTAACTATTGCATTCGTGATTTCAGTGAGTTCGTTTATTCTTTGATTTGTGACTTTATATATATCGACTTGACGGTTGTAGTTTTCTAGCTGTTCGTTAATTTTCTTGATTATTACTTCATGATCTTGGTGATCTGGAGTACCTGCCAACCATTTCCATGATGAGCCTATTGCATTGAGTGATCTTTTAGTTTTTAAATTTAAGGGTTTTAATTTATGTAAGTCACTTTTCATTTGTGCTAATTCGTAACTGAGAAATGGATAAATTGGATTTGAGCTTGATATATTTTCGATGGATTCCCCTAGCATTTTCAAAGTACTCTCATAAGCCTCTAAATCCATAACGTGGATAATCTTAAGTGTTATTTTGCTCTGCCGCGAGTCCCATGTTGATGGAAACCATTTGGGAGTTTGCATAATCCAAAACAGTGGCTTCGCCTAGACTGCTTGGAATAAAGGTTCTGAAAAATTGAAATTTTAGGATTTTAAGTTATTCTTGTGTACTGTTCTTCCTGATTTGGTTTTGATAATAGATTTTTGATTTGCTGCTACTATTTCGGGTTTATAACGGGGAGTTATTTTGGAACCTATTCTTTTATCTACTCGAACATAAACTACTTCGCCAACCTTGTAGTCTTTTGCACCTTTCTTAGTTGCATTATAATACTCTAGGTCGGTTGTTTGCTTGTCTCTTATCTTTTTCTCAATCTTTTTCCTTTCAATTTCTACTTGGTTAGGATCGGTTAAACGCGTTAATCCGAAGAATATGTCAATCGGCTTTTTGCCTGTTGTAGAATGGATAGAGTTGTTGTATTCCTGTACTGCTTTATACAATAAATCCCCAAATTGCATTTCTGGATATTCTATTTTGAAACATCTCATTAACTCCGTCAATGTGGAGTGAAAACGTTCTACTTGGCCGTTGCTAGTAGAATTGTATGGAGGTGTTGTAAATGTGGAAATTCCCATTTGATCTTCAAGTAAAGATTTTATGGAAGCAGTACTTAAGGCTCTCTCGTTATCGATAATTATCTGCTTTGGGATACCAAATGCAATCAATAATTCTCGCAGAGGAAATTTTAGGTCTTCTGATGCTCTAGAATTTACTATCCTGGTTTGGGCATATTTTGAAAATTTATCGATACTAGTTAATATGACTCGATTTTGTGTAAGGTACAGGTCAATGTGGACAATCTCTCCTGGATACCCTGGGATTGGTGTTTCTCGGATCAATGCCTGTGGTGGATGTCGATCATACTTCGACTCTTTGCATGTCAGGTATGCTGACACAACAGCTTTAACCTTTTTAGTCATATCGGGGAAAAAGTATTTGTTTAAGAGTTGGGCTTTGTTTTCTGATGCTTGCCTATGAGCTCTTCTATGTTCTTTCGAAATAAGATCTTGTTGCTTACTAACGTCTTTAAGATTTCAATCAATTCTTCTTCGTTGTAGCACTTTTGTTTAATAATATGTCTATGATAAGACGGAAATGGAATTTCAAAATTGTAACTCGATTGGTCATCGATAAGTATTAAGAGTTGATTTCGAAAAACGTTTATGGGTGTTTCTATAGTTGGTATGAGGTTATGACTTGAACTGTCGCTACTATGGCATGTTGCGCTAGTACTATTTATTTCTTGTCTAGTAGGTGTTCTGGAGAGTGCATCTGCGACAACATTGGTAGTCCCAGGCTTGTACTTCAATTCGTAATTAAATTCTTCTAAGAAACTTTTCCAACGTTTCAGTTTGCCATTGTGATTGTTGTTGCTAAGGGCAAATGTAAGTGGCTGGTGGTCAGTATGAATGGTTACTTTGGCGGTACCGTAAAGATACATTCTTAAATTTTGGAGTGCCCATACAATTGCTAGCATTTCTTTCTCGTTGGCTGCATAGCTTTCTTCTGTCTTTGATAAAGTACGAGAAATGAAAGTAATGGGCTTGCCGCACTGTTCGAGAACTGCTCCTATAGCAAAGTTTGAGGCATCTGTAGTTAAGAGAAAATCTTTACTGAAGTCTGGGTATCTGAGCATTACGTCACCTGATGCTAGGCTATTTTTGATTTTAGTAAAGGCATCCATTTCTTCGTAATTCAGATTTATTTTGACCTTGTTTGACACATTCTTAGCTAACCGTCCTTTATCACCTCTCAGAAGGCTTGTCAATGGCTTGGCTAGTTTCGCATAATCGCGGATGAAACGCCTATAATATCCGGAAAGTCCAAGAAAAGATCTTAATTCCTTTAAAGAGACTGGCGGAGGGAATTTCTCGATAGCCTTCACTTTTTCGGGATTGGTTTTTATACCACTTTCGGAGATTGTAAAACCGAGGAAGTTAACTTCGGTTTTGAAGAATTCACATTTGTCCATCTGGACTTTCATGTTAGCTATCTGCAACGTTTTAAAGACGCTCTGGATATGATCTAAATGCTCTTTTTCTGACTTGCTGAAGATAATTATATCGTCAATGTACACGTTGCATGTCTTGCCAATGTGTTCTTTGAGGATATCGTCTAGAGCCCTTTGGAAAATAGAAGGAGAGTTTTTAAGACCGAATGGTAGTCTTGTAAATTCGTATTTCCCGCCATTTACAGCGAATGCCGTTTTTTCTATGTCAGATTTTTTTTAAAGGGATTTGATGAATTCCACTTTTCAGGTCTAGCACAGAGAAATATTTATTTTCACCTAACTGGGCAATGATTTCACCTATTTCGGGTATTGGATATCTGTCTGATATAGTGTCTTCGTTTAACTTTCTGTAGTCGATAACAATTCTGTATTTCTTTTCACCGGATGCATCGAGTTTTTTTGGTACGATCCAAATTGGTGCATTATAGGGCGACCGTGAGGGTCGGATGATACCATCATCTAGAAGTTCCTGTATTTGCTTTTCTACTATTTGTTTCAACGAGCTGGGGTATGGATAGTGCTTTGAATAAACTGGTTGATCGGACTTGGTGCGGATCTCGCCTACGACTCTAGTTGTGTAGGTGAGTTTCTTTTGTGGTTCTGCGAAAAGATTTTTGTGTTCTGTTATTAACCCTTCGATTGCGTTCTTCTGTTCGTTAGTCATGTGTTCTGTGCGTACTTGTAACTTATTAATTGATTCAGCTGGCACCTGATGAATCTTGATCTTCTTATTGCCGTCTATTAAGAGAGTGTCATTCTTTACACCTATAATCGCATTCACTTTTTCATCGTATCGTTTCCTAATATACCACGAAAAGTTTTGAGCGTAGGTAGTAGATAGAATGGGATAGGTATCTCTCTTAGTCCAAATAAATTTAAGTCGACTTCTTGTGTTATTTTAGTTTGTCCTCCAACTGAACTGACAAAAAATGGTTTCTCTAAATGTTTGGGATTGGGTACTATTGTTGGTTGAATATAGTTTTTATTGGATCCAGTGTCTATTAAGAATTTATAAACTTCTCCGTTCTTCACCCTACACTGGAAGTATGGTAGTGAAGAACTGTTTATGCTAAAAAATGTAGTTCTGACTCATCTATGAGAGCTTGTTCATAGCTATCGTCATTCTGTTGGTCTTCGTCTTCGTATAGATTCGAGACGCCTTCTTGTTTCAAATCATTAAAATAGTTCTGTTCCTCTTCAGGAACATGGCTATTTGCGTCGGCCACCGGAACCATAGTTTCGATGTTGAACTGCCTTTGGAATTTATTGGGGGGACCGTATTGGGATGGGGGTCGTTTTCCCGAAAAGTCATTTCCACTTGGTCTATTCATGTAATTTATATTTCTAGTTCGTACCGAGGGATCAATTTCCATGGGTACTGGTCTAGGTTGCGGCTTTGGGGCTGATGGACGAGGTGGAGGTTGCACAGAGATTCTTTGTGGTGGAATTGGGTGTGGGTCAAAAGGTGCATGGCGTGTGAATTGTGAATGTTGGTGTTCGGGCATGTGGAAAATAGTACAACTTAGGATCGAAACTTCTGCTCGTTAACGGATCAACATTTTTTTCCATGACCCAAACGAGGTTCGGTCTCCGGAAAATTCTCTAATTAGTTTCACTACTTCAGGTATCTTATCCTGTTCTGTAGCTCCTGGTCTCACTACTGGAACATCAGAAAAATTTTCACTACGATTGTTTGTTTGGACAACTTCTTTGATGATATTCACTATAAGTTCTTTAAGTTCTGGGGTTGTTCGTGGTGAACTGGATGCTACAGGCGCATGACCTTCTTGAACATTGAGTGTCAACCCAGCGATGGCATCGGCCAAAGTATCGGACATGCTTTCGGTCATGATTGTGGTGTTTTATTTTTTCACTTGGGTGTATTAATCTAAGTAATCAAATTTTTCTTCTAGTTTGTTCACTGAATTCACGAATGGGAAAATTTGCTTTATGTATTTCGATATAATTTTAAATTGTGTAAAAAAATTTTTTTTAAAAGTATTTCTATATTTATACTTTGAATTGTGTTTTTTTTCTTCGTGTTGTTAATTGTGATTTGACTTATCTTCTAAATTTTGATTTGTTAGTTTTTCGATCTTAAATCACTACGCTTACAGCAAGATTATAGTTAGGATGTCCGGTGCTCGCATCGCCGACTTCTTGGACGGGATCCCTTTTCTCCAACGTTGGGGCTACTTGGGAGTCCTTGACAGCACTTCAGGGCGAAGGATCCTACGAACGGATCTATAGGATCGGCAGCGGTTTGTTTTTTTTGTTTTTAGAACCCCGACGTTAATCACAAGATCGCGAGGATAATCTCCCACTATGAAGGAGAGGTCACTTTATCCTTTTACTTCGAAAACTGTGGCTGCTTGAGGCACTTGCGTTTTTTAACCGGAGTCACAATTCTTGGATTTTTTTTGGCGAGGTCCCTGCACGGGCGCCAATTAAGTTTTTAGACTATTTTTCTTTTAAAAAAATTATAATTGTCGGTTTGACGGTTTATTAAGAACTGATTTTACAATGAGCTTAAAGTCTAAACGTAAGCTATCCCGCGGTGATCGGCGATGCGAGCAGAGGCGATGATTTGGCGATCCAGCCAATGGTAACGGGGGCAGCAGTAGCTTCGCTGCTAGTCTTCTGTCTGATTGGCAGTCCCACGGTGCTGATGTTGGAATTTGTCGTGGCTTATCCCAATTGGCTAATTATTGCTGCGTCCGGTGCAACTGTCTCAGATTTCGTCTGGGTGGTGCATTGAACTGACTGCAGGTGTGCAGTGGTCGAATTCTGCGCGAGTTCGCCTTTGATGAGAACCGCTGACTTTGCAGCACGTGGTTGGTTGTTAACTCATACAAGCAAACATGCATGTGTGTAAGTTAACAGGCGTCACTCCCTGGTAAACATTGAACAGCCCTCGCACGTTCGCACCACAAACAAATAGAGCGACCTACGCGCATGCAATGGATCGTATGCCGCAATGCTGACCGTTGCGCGCATAATGTTTTTCGCTGAGACAGCATTAACGGATTTGGAAGAAGAGTCGCTCGCCAGTACTTTTCCACTGGCCATGCTTAGCTTTAGACTTAGTTCTTAAGTCTTCATATGTGCAGTTTTATATTGGAGATACACAAGTTCACACGTGTGAAATATATTTGCTCCGTCCAGCGGCCGTTTATCCACAACATCCATTTCTATTATTGCCTCTGCCACAAGGCATGCTAACCGGGAATTAATAACTCCCCATCATAATCTTCGTCGACCAGAGACACTGGAGGAGAAGAAAAGTTGACTACGAAACAAAATAATTGGCGCCCAACTTAATTAAGAACCAAAACGACCCAAAAAACAGAGAAACATGTAAGTGAGCTCTTAGTGTCTTTTGACTTATAAATCGAATATTACAATAAAAAATAAATTCGCAAGTGTATTGTAGATCTGAGTTTTGAATTTGTGCTATAAAGAAATAGCGAAATAAAGAAGTGAAAAGATTATCTTGTTTATGGCCCCTGTATAATATCGTGTGTTAATAAGTGCTTACGTTTATGCCCATGAGTTGGGCATACAGAGAAATCAAACAAGAAATTGGCAGTGACGATAGTGACGAAATTGGCTTCCGCCCTCAGCAGATTCATAATACCAATACAGCATGTGAAATCTTTAAACGCTACAAAGGTAGCGAAGCACATTACGAGTTAATTTTGAAAAATAAAATACGCGGAGCAGCTAGAGGAATATTAACGTCGCATAATACTGTTCTTAATATGGATGCTATTATTGCAAGATTAGATGTTACGTATGCAGACAAAACCTCTTTACGCGTACTTAGGCAGGAACTGGAAATGGTTAGGCAAGCGGACCTAAGTTTAATGCAATATTATGACGAGGTAGAAAGGAGGCTCACCCTTGTCACCAATAAGGTTGTCATGACTCGTGATGAGCAAGCCGCCGCGATCCTCAATAATGAGATTCGAAATGATGCTCTACACGCATTCATAGCTGGCCTTAAGCGACCATTGAAAGCATACGTGCTGTCATCTCAGCCTAAAGATTTGCCGTCAGCATTAGCTATAGCTCGCGAAGCTGACAACAGCATCGAAAGAAGCATATTAGCAGCTTCTTACGCTAAAGCAATCGAAGACCGGGGACAACACGAGAGTACCAAGCAGGGAAATCGACAACAGGCAAAAATTAACAGAAACCAAGAAAGAAACCCACACTTCACGGGTAAAAAAATTCAAAAAGAAAATAGTTCAAGTCCGAAAGACAGAGAGGGATAATCAAACCAACCTCAGCCCATGGAAGTTGACCCTTCAATGTCAAATTTCTGGCAGCCGACCAGTTGGGGCAAAACCCAGAATGCCACAGGCTTTAGTGAAACACAGAAAAGACAAAACACATCAGAACGCGTTTCTGGTCAGAGACGTCAGCGAATCAACAACATAACCCAAAGCACTAACTATGGCCAGCAATATGCAGAGACAGCCGAAGCTGCGGCTTTAGAGATCGAAAACGATGTCGATTCAAATGATGGAAACGACACGCTCAATTTTTTAGAGAACACTCCCAACTGCCGTTCATCGAACGTTCATCATTGATACTGGGGCGGCAAAGAACTATGTAAGATCCGTAAAGGAGTTAAGAAACATTACACTTGTCAACACCCCATTCACTGTGAACTCCATACATGGATCCAGTGAAATCAATAAAAAATGTTCAATGAGAATTCTTGGACAAACCGCAACATTCTTCATATTAGACACCCTTGTCTCCTTTGATGCCATAATAGGTTTCGATCTGCTAACGCAGGCAGGCGCTACTCTAAACTTAAAGAACAGTTGTATTAGCTACGGCAACAGGTGCGAACCATTGCTATTCCATTCATGTGAAAATGTGAATTTTACTCAAGTAAACGAAATAGTAGTCCCCGAAAATGGAAGGGACGACTTCAGGCGAATGATGTCAAAAAGAATAAAAGCGTTTTCGACCTCTAACGATGCATTACCATTCAACACATCTATAATTGCCACAATTCGTACTGTGGACAATGACCCAGTATATTCCAAACTGTACCCGTACCCAAACGGCGTAGCAGATTTCGTCAACAAAGAAATTACGCAACTGTTGCAAGGAGGTATCATCAGACCGTCAAGGTCTGCGTACAATAGCCCAGCATGGGTTGTTGATAAAAAAGGAGTAGACGCTGAGGGCAATAAAAATAAACGACTCGTTATTGACTTTAGGAAGCTAAACGATCGAACTATTGCCGATCGCTACCCAATGCCGAGTATACCATTGATTCTAGCGAAGCTGGGGAAGGCCAAATTTTTCACAACTCTTGACCTCAAGTCCGGTTATCATCAGATATACCTGGCAGAGAAGGATCGAGAGAAGACATCATTCTCAGTTAACGGCGGAAAATACGAATTCTGCCGACTACCATTTGGATTAAAAAATGCTGGAAGCATTTTCCAAAGAGCCATTGACGACGTGCATAGAGAGCAAATCGGAAAATGTTGCTACGTCAACGTTGACGATGTAATAATTTTCTCAGAAAGCGAACATGACCACGACTAACATATCGACATTATACTACAAAAACTACACGAGGCAAATATGAGGGTATCAAAAGAAACAACCCAATTTTTCAAAGATAGTGTCGAATACCTTGGGTTTATTGTGACGAGAAATGGAGCCAGAACTGATCCCGAGAAAGTCAAAGCGATACAGGAATACGTCGAACCGACGAACCTATACGCGCTGAGATCATTCCTGGGTCTAGCTAGCTACTATCGAGTTTTCATAAAAGACTTCGCTTCGATAGCTAGACCATTGACCAATATTCTTAAAGGCGAAAATGGGTCTGTAAGCAAACACATGTCGAGAAAGATTCCGATAGAATTCGATAAAACCCAACAGGATGCATTTTATCGCCTAAGAAACATTTTGGCATAGGAAGATGTCATACTTATGTACCCAAATTTTAAAAAACCTTTCGATTATACCACTGACGCTTCGGCGAATGGTATCGGAGCAGTGCTATCCCAAGACGGAAAGCCAATTACAATGATTTCACGTACACTGAAACAGTGCGAAACGCATTATGCGACCAACGAAAGGGAACTATTGGCCATTGTGTGGGCCCTCGGTAAACTGCAGAATTATCTGTATGGGACCAGGGAATTACGCATTTACACTGACCATCAACCACTTACCTTTGCGGTATCTGAAAAGAATACTAACGCAAAGATCAAAAGGTGGAAGGCATTTATAGAAGAGCATAATGCAAAAATCTTCTATAAGCCTGGTAAAGACAATCATGTTGCTGACGCCTTATCGCGCCAAAACATCTATGCATTACAAAACGAACCCACATCTGATGTAGCCACCATCCATAGTGAGCAATCACTAACTTTCACGGTAGATACTGTTGACCAACCCGTCAATGGTTTCAAAACACAGCTAATTGAAACATTAAAAAATGCTGTCAACCCAGAAGTGGTCAATGCAATCTATTGTGACTTGCCCACTCTAGCTCTTGTGCAACACGAATTGATAACACTGTTCCCAGCAACGAAATTTCAACACTGCAAGAGCATTGTCACAGACATAACTAACAGAAATGACCAAATAGAAATTATCAATTCTGATTCACAACCGAGCACATAGAGCAGCGCAAGAGAATATAAAACAGGTCAGGAAATATTATTACTGTCCGAAAATGACCAAGATAGCTAACGAAGTAGTGTTAAACAGTAGAGTATGCATTAAAGGAAAATACGATAGGCATCCTAAAAAACAGGAACTTGGCGAAACGCCTATTCCGGATCATACCAGTGAAAGACTTCACATCGACAAAAAGCTATTCCTAACATGTGTCGATAAATTTTCAAAATTTGCCATCGTACAACCAATAGTATCTAGGGCGATATCGGACGCCCCCCATATTGCAAATAATTAACGTTTTCCCAAACACGAAAACTGTCTATTGCGATAACGAGGCGTCATTCAATTCGGAAACTGTCACCTCACTACTAAAAGACCAATACAGCATTGACTTAGTCAACGCGCCCCCACTTCATAGATGTTCTAACGGTCAAGTAGAACGGTTCCACAGCACTCTTACGGAAATTGCTAGATGCCTTGTGATCGATAAAAAGATCAACGACACAACGCAAGCCATCTTAAGAGCCACCATCGAATATAATAAGACATTGCACTCAGTAACTGGACAGAGACCATTAAACGTCATACACGCAGCTTCAGACGAATTACGCCAAGCTATCAGAGACAAGATAGCAAAGGCGCAACAGGATCAATTGCGAAGATGCAAGCCAGATAGGCAGAACAGGGTTAGGAAACAAGTTATCCCCACTACGTGCCGAAGGAAAGGTGCAAGCCGACGTGGGAACGGCGGTAATTATTAAGGGGAGGGTGGTCCATAAGGAAAACCTTAAATAATTCAAGTAACTAACCAACTAACCCGGAAAACTATTCTCACAGGTTTCTCATCATCTTTGCCCTATTAACCTCAGCACAAGCTCGGATCACCGACTTCTCCAACGCCAATTACATCCCTATTATAGATGGAAACATCTTAATATGGGAAGAGTATAGTTGTGTAAGACATACGAGTAGTTTAAGTGAATTCTTTAAAATTGTTGATGACACCAAGAAAATGTCCGAATTATTCCCACAATCACACATGCGAAAATTGTTAGAAATAGACATAGAGCATATTCAAACACTTTTGTCCGCTTTAACAATTCACCACAGAATGGCTAGGAGTTTAGATTTCCTAGCCACAGCATTAAAAGTTGTAGCCGGAACACCGGACGCTGCTGACCTAGAGAAAATAAGAGTAACAGAAGCACAATTAATAGACTCAAACAATAAACAAGTACTTATCAATACAGATGCACAAAAACAAATTAACAGACTCACGTCGCAGTAAATAAGATAATCAAGGCTAAAAAGGGCGATCTTTTAGATACCCCAAATTTATTCGAAACCCTCATGTCACGCAATAGAATGCTGATCACTGAAATTCAGAATTTAATTCTCACAATCACACTTGCGAAATCTGAGATCACAAATCCCACAATATTTGATACAAACGATTTAAAGTCAATCTTCACCAATCAGCTCACAGAAGTCCCAATAGTTAACCTTATGGAAGTTTCAAAGATTAAAATATTGCAGTCCGATAATGATTTACATATGTTAATTAAATACCCTAGAATTAAGAAAGTATGTAAGAAAACGATAATCCTCCCCGTATCCCACAACCATACCATCGTGCAAATATTAGATAGCATAGTCGCCGAATGTGACGATGGGATCATTGCTGTCAACAACTGCGAACACACCAATAACGCTACTTTCTGCAAGATATCAACACAAGAGAGCTGCGCCCGCCAAATTCACTCCGGAGGCTTGGCCAACTGTCGTACGCAACCCAGCCACCTACTACCAATCTCATTAGTGGACGAGTGAATAATCGTCATCAATGAACAACGGGCTAAGGTCAGCATCGACGGTGGTCCTATCGTATCTTTGGAAGGAACGCACCTCGTCACGTTCGAACGCGTAGCGTTTGTCAACAACATCAAATACGTGAACCGCAATGCCCTCGTGCAGAAGATGCCCAGTAACCCTGCCTCTCCTCTACTAAATATCACCGGACATGACCAGATCTTGAGTCTCTCTTCATTACACCGGATGAATGTGCGAAATATAAATGTCATCCATCAACTAAGAGAAAGGCTCGAGTCAGGAGGATCACCGAAAACTTGGTTTTTGATTGGAGTTGGCGTCAGCATGGTTTTCTGCGGAGCAGTTGTCCTTCAACAATACTGCCACCGAAGACGTGCCTCTTTAAAACTAGAAAGAGCCATCGCCCAGCTTGACGACACCGAGGACGGTCACGAACTTGAGGGGGGAGTAGTTAACAGGCGTCACTCCCTGCTAAACATTGAACAGCCCTCGCACGTTCGCACCACAAACAAATAGAGCGACCTACGCGCATGCAATGGATCGTATGCCTCAATGCTGACAGTTGCGCGCATAACGTTTTTCGCTGAGACAGCATTAACGGAATTGGAAGAAGAGTCGCTCGCCAGTACTTTTCTACTGGCCATGCTTAGCTTTAGACTTAGTTCTTAAGTCTTCATATGTGCAGTTTTATATTGGAGATACACAAGTTCACACGTGTGAAATATATTTGCTCCGTCCAGCGGCCGTTTATCCACAACATCCATTTCTATTATTGCCTCTGCCACAAGGCATGCTAACTGGGAATTAATAACTCCCCATCATAATCTTCGTCGACCAGAGACACTGGAGGAGAAGAAAAGTTGACTACGAAACAAAATAATTTGTATGCATGCGACGAATATACTAGAAGACAGACTGACTGACACCATATTATGTGTGACGTCTGCTTCAACCTATATATATAGGTACATGGTATAAAAAACCTAGTTTAATTGTGGAAAATAATCTATTTCCTGCTAAACTACAATATTTGTTAATAAATTTGACTGGATTGGCGAAATATTTACTTTTTAGAGTATTATTTGTGTTAATTAAATACATATCTACCAATTATACGTATACGACGGTGCGACATGCCGTTGCTGATTTTTAGCATTTCCGAGTCAATGCCGCCAAATGGCGTGACCTGTGAAGTTAAAATATTCGTTTGTTTTGACAGATTCTGAACTTTTTAAAGAGTTTTGACCAATTGCCAATCGACTAAATAGAAGTTGCGCCAATACGACGATGTTTGCCATTTCTCACACACCGCTACCAAATCATATAAATAACGGCGTGATTCTGCATCATAATTTTTTATGAACCTTTAAAAATAATAGTATGTTACAAAAAATGGATTTAAATAATCGATGAATACGATTAAGTAATTGCAATAATAAAGACGGTTTGGTTTTCACTAACAACGTTTATATTGCGCGTAAGCCCTAAATCTTATTTACATAATTAAGAGTGGAATAGTTCTTATTATAATATAATACCATATGCATATATATGGTAGTAAAAACCTTATAGTACCCTAGTGATGATGACTAAACGTAATAATTAATGGAAGTAAGGCGCCACATATCATAACAATTAATTCACCAAAGCAAAGACCTTTACTATGATGAGACTGCGACTGTGCTGCTCCATTGAATTTCATCTCATTTGAAGTAACTGCCTCTCGAGATTCTTCTAGGAGATGGTAGTCATAAAGGCTTGATGGAGAATGACTACTCTGTTCTCTTTGCGTCAATTCGGGTAATACGTGCACAGTGGCAACGTATAAGAAGGTGCCAGCCGAAAAAAGCATTGCAATTCCTGTGGCGTTCACTGAATTCAGCGTCTCCTTTTGTTCCTGGCCAATCCCAAAGTATGTGAGAAGCGTTAGCAACGGCGCCGATAAAGAAAATATGCCAAGATGCCTGCGAATTTGTTGGCGTTCAACTTTGGCATGTAACAAGAAGCTAACTAAACCAAATGCAGCAGGCGCCTTATGCAGCATAATTGCCAAAAATACAATAATTTCAACATCTTGGTGGCTGGTTGTTGCTGCAGCACCTAATGCGACTCCATCAGCTAAATACAAATTTTCGTATAAATATATATATACAAAACGGAAATCAGAAATCACCTGCAGCGTGTACCACTAGACCGAGAGTGGCTGTAATATTGTTATCATGCCCGTTGCCATTATTCGTCTTTTTTGTTTGTCGTTGGGAAACTTGATCCACAAGCATCATGAATACAAATCCTAACACGAGTGACAAGCCAATTGTTTGCGAGTAATCCAATTGCTTGGTACGGTTGCCTGATATCATTATCTTGTCTGCATCATTAGGTGCGAGTGCGCGATAACTTTCCATATATAATGAACGTATACCTTCTGGTATTATAACTGTTAAAGCCGTGCCTACTAATAAACCAGCTCCCAATACCGTTACGCACTTTAGCTTTTCCTGCAATTGCAAATCGATTGAGCTTGTGTATTTATTTAATCCACTATTAAGTTTTGTTAAAAATAATTGTGTTTATATACCTCGCTTAAATGCATGACTAGGGGTATGCTTCCAGCCAGATATGATCCAACTAGCATAACAATCACCAATAAAATAAGGATTGTTGTCTCTTCAGTCATGATCGGTCTTCTCTTTCCTTTTGTTTATATTTTGCCAACTCAACTAATTTTCTTGTAATATTACTGTGCAACCTCTTATTTAGTGCGAATTTAGGCTTCATTTTTAGCAGTATATAAATATTTTAAGCTTAGGCATTACTTGGTCACATTCATTTTTAACAATAATTCTTTTTATTCGTTTTAACATTATTTACAATTTCGGTTATTAATATTCAAGAAGTCGGATGAATCGATTGTTATAGAATTTATTTGGCCTTACAATATCTAAATGAATTCTATAATAATCGTTAACAATAAAACGTCGTTATCGGTAAATCTATCGATAATATCTATCACTTTTGCAAATAAAACGAAATTAGTGTCTTGTTTAATATAACAGTGCTGAGTCAATATCAACTCAGTGAAATAGTAAATTTGACGGTTTGTTAATACGTTAACAGATATAAATTAAAATAATAAAATCAATCATTATACCTAGCGTGTAGAATTCTATAATTATGTTCTGTTATTTAATTATATATATGTACATATGTATATTTATACATATACACCCATTCATGTATTCGTTGTGTTTATTCTAACTCTACTGTTTTGAAAGTTATAATTTTACGTACGCAGTCATACACTTTTTAATCAAATTGACATAGTCCATAAGCGACCTTTGAATGGCTGCAATTCGTTTTCGTAAACAAGTAAGAAAGCTACTGTCAATGGTACCTGCTTCTGAAATTTTATCGTCTATAGAAAATGTTCCTATTGCTTTTCACATAATTGCCTTTGTTTAATTTTTTTTTCAATTGCTTCTATAATTGAACATAATATATAAATAATAAGTTTAAATTGAATTTTGAATTCTCTTTTATACGAAATATATATGTAAATTAATATATGTAGTATCTTTCATTGCTTTGTTCAATCAAGACACAAATAATGGGCAATTGCTTAAAGATAAATGGTTCGGAGGACATTTCATTACTACGAGGCAACAATGATGGTATTAGTGTACAGGAAAACAATGGAACTCTTTCAATTTATCAGGCAAGTTAGTGGAAATTGCACATTTAACAAAATTACATTAAATAAGCAGAACACCGATATAATAATATCTATAAGTTCTGTAGAATGAACCATTGCCGCAAGTATTCTATCCAGCGTTGCCCCCCGTTGACCAATCGCCTGATACTACCAACCAAATGGAAGATCAGATTAAAATTGCGAAGCGCATTGGACTTGTACAGCACTTACCGATTGGCACTTATGATGGCAACACGAAAAAAGCACGTGAGTGCGTCATTTGTATGGTTGAGTTTTGCGTGGACGAGGCTGTCCGCTATTTGCCATGTATGCATATTTATCATGTACATTGCATTGACGATTGGCTGATGCGAAGTTTAACTTGTCCCAGCTGTTTGGAGCCTGTGGATGCTGCGTTGTTAACCAGCTATGAAACAACATAATCAATAAGTGTGCTTAAGAAGAATAAGGAGATCTAATGATCTTTACAACACCTGACCGCGTTTTGCTTCGTTTCATCTGTTTAAATGTTTTATTTTTTAGAATACACGTAATGTACATATACAGCTGTAATGTAAAACATTAAATCATAGATGGTATTCTGTATTCGAATCTAGTATAAATATAATAGTATCATTAAACAATAAAATTAATATATAGATATATATATTGTTTTTTTTTTTATTTAATATCTAAATTAATTTTAATGGACTTGTGTAGCAATTAACTGACTATTCCCAAATCCCTAACTGTTACCATCAGAACTTACTCAACACCGATTTACTAAAAGTGCAAATGACGTTTTAGGAGATTAAATTGTATTCGGTATTTCATATTGAAGTATCGATTCGTCCTATCCAAAAATAATCATGCTACTCGATTAATAAAAGTTAAAAATTTGTATATAAAACAATAATTCAATAATATTGACATTTATTAAAATTAAAATTGCTATGTTTTAATAAAAGTATTAAAGTTATTTAAAAATGGCATCAAGATTTCCATTTGTTGCATCTGCATGTCAATATTCAAGCCATTTTGTGATAGGTAAACTTGGTCACATTTAGTTCACAAAAACAATTTTAGCATTTAATATCTGTGAACTAGACCGTAAGTAAAAATCAAGGTATGTATGTTGGTAGGTGCTTACATTAAACAATAGCAACGTATGAAAATGTTAAACGAGGAAAATATGTTGTCGAAAATTGTGTCCAACGAATTTAGTGAAGTAAAAAAATATGTCGGAAATTACTTGTACATATACATTTGTATACATACATAATTTGAATTAAAATTATAAGCAGGATATCTTAGTTACCGATCCACCAATCATTCGAAATAATGTATTCCATATAGCCGTATGTAACATTTAATTTATTATAATAATGCAATATTTTTAAATGTATTAAAATTATCGCAGCAAAAGAATGCAGTTGCAGGCTATCGGGAATGTATCCGACAATAACCTATACTTAGAGATGCAGCTTTTAATTTAAAAGCAACAATTAATTACTTTGTAATTTTATTTAAAACTTATAATAATTAAACTCAATTTTTTCTTCTCAAATGAAATTATTTATATTGTGAAGTTATTGAACATATAAGATATTGACCATAAGAGAAAGGCTGTTTTTTTTTTTTAATGAAGTTTATTTGAAATTGGAACATTTATTTAATTGCATTTGTGCAAAGGAAAGTCATTAAAATTACGTTTTTTTTTTCAGAATCAACAAAATGGTCACAATCGAGCAAATAAACAGTTATTTTGCCAATCTCAATCCAGTAGCTCAAAAGATTGCTTTTGACATAAATGAAGTAAAGTCGGCTTATGATCATGTGTGGCTTACGTTAAATTCAGCTGAGCAAGATGATATACTGAATGAAAATATGATGAAACCCGAAATAGCAATAAGATACAATCAAAATAAATTAAGTTCACATAATTTTAAAGCTATTCATGGACTAATCGAAGATGTGAAAAAAAAGTCACAGAAATGCCAAAACTTTAATAATTACCACAAGTATGATAAAAAATGCTTAAGTACATTTAATAATCTTAAAGTTGGCCTCAAGATTATCCACGACGAACACATTGGTGACTATCGCGATGAACACTCATTTCCATTCAGTTATAAAACCAAGTCCCAAATAAATCTAAATGTGATTGTTAGCAACACCAATATTTCTGTGAGTGGTGTCAATGATGAGCTCGTGAATACTTCGAGAATTGCTGTCGACCATGAACCGTTTATGATTGTTAAAAGCAAATTAGATCAGTGTTGTCACAACCATCAATTGGAAAATACATCTACCCAAAGATTGATTCGAGATAAAGCTACTATTGAATTTACATATTTAGGCGATGGCAATGAAACAAATTTATTATCTGATTTGAGATCAAAACACGAGCAGTTAAATAGTTTAACGGAGTCAACAGAAAATGACTTCGAAAATGACGCCAAAGAACAATATGCCGAAAAATGCAAATTATTGCCTGAACAAGTTGAAATTCCCAAAGGTTTTGATTTTCTTAGTAATTGGTAAATTATTTATTTAAAATATTGTCTTCAATAAAAAATATATAAAACTCAAAAGTCTATGGAAACATGAAATAATATGCCAAAATTCTTTTATGCATATATGCTGAGATCTAGGCCCTTATGTACCTGATGGACTTTGGGCGTTATGGATATGTAGATTTTAAATAACTATCAAATTTATTCCGCAGCTTCGATTGCTAAGCTTGCCCAGTCTTTTGAGATGTAAATGAGTGTGTGTATGTGTGTGCTTCAGATATGGCTGCTTCTGCTATAGGAGACTTTTCAAATACTTATTTGAATTATGCTAGCAAGTTAGAACCTCGAAGATTATAGACCTCTTAAAAAAATAGTATATATATTCTTAATCAGCATCAACAGCCGAATCGCTATATAAGTTTGAAAGTCTGCTTCTGGTTCTTATGCATATATACACATGTATGGTTGTATGGTACACATACATAAATGTACGCATTACAAAGTTTAAATGCGTAAGTGTGAATACATCAATGCCGTGAGAAGAATTAAAAGCAAACGTTTTGCACTGCGACCAACTGGACTTAAGTTCAAATCCCGCTCGGGATTTTTTCAAATTCAAAATTTGTTTCTTATTTTTTATTTTACTGGTGATTACATTGGGAAATGCTAAAGCTTTCCGATTACTGGCCATGTGGCTCAGCAATAAAAGATTATAATGGTTAATGGCCAAGTGCCGTAGTAAATGATATATTTGCCTGTATATTGAGTACATAGGCATTTTCAGAACTAAAACAATTATGTCAATCTTAAGCTAAAGAAATATTCGCGTAGCACCACACCACCAAGCAGAGGTCCATTAGCCGACTCAGCATAACGTCTGCGATAACCGCATACTATGATGCGACATAACAGAAGGGTCTGGTTACCGCTGCTGACCGTTGACGAAATTGCTGATATTTATAATTTAGGCGTTGCGCGTGCGAGGGATGTAAGACAAATATAAGATTATTGTGCGAGGGATGGTAGACAGAGTGAAGAGCTAAAGAGCAAGTGTCGTGATTCGCCAGTCTGCAGAACGTAGCGTATGTCTTGGAGCATTCCGTTTACGCTAAAGTGTCACCTTCGCATTCGGCTACAATGTCATCCTCCAGTTGCAGTACGATGTCTTAATGAGATACTGGGAAAGTGGTGATTTTCTTACAAATAAACTTTATTCGACAAGAGATTTCAAATCGTTATGATTTTTTAATCATAATTGTTGAGTTTATTATGTCGGCTTTAGCAAGAGTGATTGTAAGCATCAAATTCTGTATTTCCGTTATTAGCATCCTATTTCTTCCTATCTCATATAAATGCGGAGTGCCAACCAAATTATCTCTTTTGACTTTAATTATTTGGTTTATGGTGTCTGTAAGTTGGTTTTTTATATCATGTACCTATAGGTACAAAGGTATATTAAGTTCGTTCGAATGTATGTAACAGGTTGAAGGAGACGTCGCACACCACATGTTACAATCAAAATGATCAGAATCTAAAATATGATCGATTTAGCCATGTCCGTCTGTCTGTCTGTTCGTCTATCCGTCCGCCCGTCCGTCTGTCCGTATGAACACCTAGATCTCAGAGATGGTAATAGCTGGAGTAGCCAAACTTGCTCACAAACTGCATCTCTGGCATCCTTAGAGCTAGAATGTTAATTCAGAGTGCAATATTTAGATATTTATGATAATAACCGAAATCCAAAAGATGGTTCATACCAGATAAAACCTAGCTTTGTTACAAACAAAAAAAAACATACGCAAAGCAAGCGCAAGTGGCGGGCGCAACAACAACAAGAAGAACAAGCATTAATCTTCTGGCGTATTCGTACGCATGCATACACACATACAGGTTTGCTTGCATGTGTGCGGGTGTATTTGAACAACAGAGCTGAACTGCTGTTTTTCCAATGATCTCTTTTAAATTGGCTGTATTTTAGTATTTGCTGGGTTTCATGTATTATCATTTTAATTGGAAGTAAATTAGGCCGACGACAATTTCACATATTTGTTTTGCCAAATGGTACATGGTATATCACAGTCGGGCTAGCTCGTCTGTAAACGTTCTCACTTGTTTGCATTTGGGCTTCTGAGTTTATGACTACTTGTCTATTGTTTGATTCGATTAGCCTAGATTCCGACATTCTGATTTTTTCTAAATCTGAGGCAGGTGGTGTGCCTGCGACAACTTTAAGAGCTGTACCCAAAAAGTCTAAGATTATTGCTATTCTACGAGGGTTGCTATATATATTTCTGGCCTAGGCCATACTAAGTGTTGCCTGGCGCCATCTGACGTTTTCATTGGGAAGTTTGACATGTTTTAGCAGAAACGTGCTTAGAACGGTTTGACGTACGGCCATAATTTGTGTTGTTTACAGTGACTTGAAAAAATCAATTTCGCAGAAAATGGAATTAACTCGTGAACATTTTTCGTGACCGACGCTCGCACGAAGACGAAGGTCGTCCAAAAACAGTCGTTGTTCCAGAGAACATTGACACCGTGCATGAACTGATAATGCAAGATCGTCATGTGACATACCGTGAGATAGAGGCATCCTTGTGAATTTCTTCCACCAGCATACATTCGATATTGCATGAACACTTGGCCGTAAAAAAATTCGTTCTCGTTGGATCCCGCATAATTTGAGAATCGCTACAAAAAAAGGCTCGTGTGGATTGGTGCAAAAAAAAAATTGAAAAAATACAATCGCGGAGTTTCAAAAGACGTTTATAAGATCGTCACAGGTGACGAATCATGGATCTATGCTTATGAGCCCGAAACAAAACAGCAATCGACCGTGTGGGTCTTTGAAGACGAGCCAAATCCAACGAAAGTTGTTCGTGGAAGAAGTACTTCGAAGCAAATGGTGGCCTGTTTCTTCGGTAAAACAGGTCATGTGGCGATTGTTCCGTTTGAGCAACGTAGGACGGTCAATTCTGAGCGATATATCCCAATTTGTTTGCCTGAAATCTTCGGAGAAGTTCGAAAAGCAAACAAGAGAATACGGATCATTCTGCACCATAATAATGCGCGCTCTCACACATCAGCTCAAACCAGCGCCTTTTTGATCGACCAAAATGTCGAATTGACATGGCACCCAATGACTTCTTTTTATTCCCGCACATCAAGAGAAAAATGCGTGGTCAACGATTTTCGACGCTAGAAAATGCTGGAGGTCTCAATCGGAGTGGACAAAGTGCTTCGACAATTGGTTTGAGCACATGCAAAAGTGTATAAATCTTGCTGGAGAATACTTTGAAAAACAAAACCATTTTTAATCATAAATATTCGCATTTTCATTATTAGGCCTCAAATATATATAGCAACCCTCGTATGGTGGATTTTCAAAACGGACAAAAGATTTTAATATGGTCTGTGACGACATCTAATAACTTTTGCATATGCGATTGAGGAAATAAACCTGATAACCTTTGTGGTTCTCCTGCTCCCACTCCAGTGCATTGCCGCCTACTAAGGGAATGTAATTGGAATGTGAATAGTATATAATCCGTGTCTTCACCATTGCTATCAAGAAGATTGTACCCACAATCCTGCAAAATAAAGCGTGCAAGAAATGAAATTCGTGTAACCACTTTCATCGCTTAACCTCTTTGTTCGGCGTACTAGAGGCAACCATTATTTAAGGTTGTCTTTGTGGACCACCCTCTCCTAAATTAGAACAGACGTTCCCACGTCTGCTGGAATTTTTGCTCTGAGCATAACAATTTTAATTTATTGCCCAATCTCTTGTTGCTTTTGAGAAATACTTTCTCGCCTACTTCAAATGCCCTATTCTGTCTATCTGGGTTACATCTGTCCATGTTGGTTGTTTGCGCTTTTGCTATTTTGTGTGTTATCGCTTGCTAAAAATCGATGACCAAGCGATTATTTTGATTTCTTTTGTCATCAGTACCTTTCTTGTCAACCACCCATATTGGGCTGTTATATAGCATCCTGGATGGCCTTATTATGCCATCTTTTAACAACTGCTTGATTTCGTTGCTTACGAAATCAGCCACCCCCATTCAAGTGTTCAAGTGTTGTCGGTCAAATTTAAGGTTACTCCTGCTTGTGTTAGCAGGTCGAAGCCTATTGTAGCATCGAAGGTACTAAGAGATTCAAGTAGAAAAAACGGATATGCTCGCCCAAAAATTTTCATTAGACATTTACTTTTAATTTAACTGGAGCTATGTACTGAGCTCACAGTGAAAGGGTCGTCAACAGACATTATGTTTTTTAGCTCCTTTATGGGCTTTACATAATTCTTTGCTGCGTCCGTGTCTATTAAAATTTTTAGTGGTCTCCCAGTTAACTGACTGGTAGCCGGGAGTGTCCACAAAAAAATTCAGCGAATCACTGCCCCATGTTGAATCATTGTCGTCTTCGATTCGTCGAATAACACTTCGCATAGGCTTGCCTCAGCTTCTCTGGCCAGCGCCAAAGCAGACGGCAAATCTCGGCTGCGCCGGGAAAACAATTGCTTTGAAAGACTTACTGAGTCCCGAAATAAATGCGTGTAACGCATCAGATCAAATCAGCAACCCTCATGGAGTATGGGTACAATTTTTAATATATACAGGTTCATTCAAGTGTTCAAGTGTTGTCGGTCAAATTTAAGGTTACTCCTGCTTGTGTTAACAGGTCGAAGCCTATTATAGCATCGAAGATACTAAGAGATTCAAGTAGAAAAAACGGTTATGCTCGCCCAAAAATTTTCATTAGACATTTACTTTTAATTTAACTGGAGCTATGTACTGAGCTCACAGTGAAAGGGTCGTCAACAGACATTATGTTTTTTAGCTCCTTTATGGGCTTTACATAATTCTTTGCTGCGTCCGTGTCTATTAAAATTTTTAGTGGTCTCCCAGTTAACTGACTGGTAGCCGGGAGTGTCCACAAAAAAATTCAGCGAATCACTGCCCCATGTTGAATCATTGTCGTCTTCGATTCGTCGAATAACACTTCGCATAGGCTTGCCTCAGCTTCTCTGGCCAGCGCCAAAGCAGACGGCAAATCTCGGCTGCGCCGGGAAAATAATTGCTTTGAAAGACTTACTGAGTCCCGAAATAAATGCGTGTAACGCATCAGATCATCTCTCTTAATTAGCTCAGCGCTTTCGTGGGCGTGAGTCATTGTGATTTTGTTTGTGACAATAGTCAGCTTTTGGTCGACTTCGTCGTAGTATGAGTACTGCATGCGGCTTAAACCTACCTGCTTGACAATCTCTAAACCTTGTTGAAGAAGGCGTAGCGATGTCCTGTCAGCGTACGTACAGTCCAACCTAGCTATTATGGTGTCGAAATCTAGTACAGTATTATGCGATACTAATGTTGCTCTTGCGGGCCTTTTAATCTTGTTTCGCATTATTGAAACTGCCTGATATTGTGTGCTGCTGCCATTAAATGGCTCATATGTATCCGTGGCTGATTGTCGCCATGCTACATATTCGTCTTGAGTCCCGTTAAAATCAAGGATAGACTTGACAATGTATAAAGGAATGTCGCACTTTATATCAGGGATGATTTTAATACTTTTGTATGCTTCAACATGTGCGGTCTCAATACGCAAACTTGTTATCTGGGACTGCATTTCATTGATACACGATTGAAAACCTCTTGCTGGGCCAAGGCCTGGCTAACGGCTGCCGCTATCAGCGCTTGGATCTGATTCACATCCATGATTGTTTCTACTTGGCTTGATTCTTGGTAATTATTTTAGGGCTCTATATCCCAACCGTCGTCACTATCGTACTCTGTTTTTTCTTCTCTATACTGATCAAACCGATTCATTAGCTAACACTTGAAACCTTGCATTTGTATGAATTGTCTACAATAAGATTTAATTGTTTTAATCGATTTAATTTGTTGTTTCTTTCTGGAACCGGCAAAATGCAATTTACGTTTATCTTTTAGTTGTAGTTGTTGGTAACTGCACAATACAGATTTTGAGTCTCACAGTTGGTATTTGCTCGACTTTATTGTAGTTTATTCTAATTAAACGCTGATTTCTTGGTTTCGTTAGGCGCTAAATAAGTTTGTCTGCCAGATCCGTACTTCTCAGATTATGCCGATCTTATGCAGAATGTTGTTGTTCCTGTTAAGCATCCCTCTTGACCGGTAAGCATCGAGTTAAAGAAGATTACTGGTGATTACGTGGGGAAATGCTAAAGCTTTCCGATTACTGGCCTTGTTGCTCAGCAATAAAAGATTATTGTGGTTAACGGCCAAGTGCCGGAGTAAATGATATATTTGTACAGAGGCATTTTCATAACTAAAACAATTATTGGCGATGAGCATAACGTCTGCGATAACCGCATACTATATTGCGACATAACAGAAGAGCCTGGTTACCGCTGCTGACCGTTGGCGACAATGCTGACGTTTATAATTTAGGCGTTGCGGGTGCAAGGGATGTAAGACAAATATATGATTATTGTGGAATGAAAAAGTGGGAAAGCCATACCGCATTTGGTTACTTTTTCACATGTCAGTTATATACAGTGCGAAAAATCAATAAGGCGGTTCTCTAAAATTTATTTGCTTTGAATAAATTTTGCTATGAATAAATGGAGAGCGATAACGCATTCGGTTACTTTTTCACATGTCAGTTATGTACAGTACTAAAAGTCAATTGGGCGGTTCTCTAAAATTTATTTGCTGAGTAAATTGTGCCACACAATTAATACTTGCAGCATTGTCCTAAGTTCAAATCCTAATTTTGACTTTTTATACAGAGTCAATGCAGAAAGCACATTAAACTGTAGATTTCTTTCTTACCTTGGCTCGCATTCGAAATGAATAGCAGTTATTTCACAATGGAACGAACTGGACTGTGTAGCTTTTTGACTTGTTTTGTATGTACTGGTGGAAGCTTTTCAGTGAAAATATTCCAAATCATAGTGTTGGTATTGAACCTATAAAACCATACAACATAATGGTTTAGAATTTGAAATATTTAAATAAAACAACGTTTGTTGATATATAATTTTTGTAACAAATACATAATAGCGATCAGATAATTATAAATATTTTAGAGGTTTACTGTATTGGATTTTAGAAATGCATTCTATTACAATAAATTATATTTAGTTCTAGAGAAGGGCGTTTCGATTATTTCAATTTGGTTTCGGGTTTAAGAGCAAGCACAGTCTAGTACTTGCATGTTGCTCCATGTCGATATTTTTAGCTTATCACTGTGGTCTTCGTCAACATGTAAAATCTCAATTTCGGTTAGTTTTGAAGGGACACAGCACGGTCGAGGTACTCGATTGTGATCTTGCTGCCACATTAGGCTTTGTAGGAGTGCATGGTGGTGTGCTGGATTATGCCGTGGAGGACATCGGCCTTTGCAATATCCTGCATCAAAAGTTTTTGGTTGAATGATAAATTCGAAACCCTTGATGTTCTTGAAATCGACTTCCAAATGATGACGACAACATCGCTGGTGCGCACGATAGCAACTATTTTGTAATTTTTTTGCAGGACCTTGGACCTGGCCTTGGCCATTGCGATGGTAGAAATAGTCGCCATGGCTTTGATTGTTCCATTTTAAATTGAATGTATGGGGATTAATTGCTTCCTCACTATGCTTCCGACCAATGTGACCAATAATGTTTAACACCGGCGTGAGGTGAAATTTATCATCGAAGTGGGATTTATCGATTAAATGTGGGCTTGATGTGGACACTTCACTTAATATCCTTGCTCCAATACGTTTACATTTATCGCATTGTATTTCAATGCCAAGATTTTCGCGTGTCTTATTCAACCAGGTTCGAACTGCCACTGTCACATCAAATTCCAGCCATTGACTATACGTTTCATCACCAGTCGTGCCGCTATAATTCAAGTTATCATTATTGAATTCAATGTGGCGGGCATCTAGCATTTGACGTTTGTTCAGTCTTAATAATTGATAGACTTTTATATTTATTACGTGTTGCTTTCTTTTACGATTGATTTGTTTCCGGATCAATGATTGTGACTTTGCATACTTATCGTTACGTTCGTTTCTACAGCCTTCTCCATTTTGTACGGGTTTTTGATATCTATTATTGTTCTTTCGACGATATATGTTGGAATCTGCAGCTTCTAATGACCTTGACTGTATAGCTAACGCTGGATTATATAGAATCATTAGCCTCACATTAGCTTCATTGATTTGCTCATATTTGAATCGGGCATCATTTATTATTAACGGAAAGTGTAGTAAAATGTTCGTCTTGACGCTTTCGTTTAGGTTGCTCTGATTGTGACGACGGCTGTGCGTATTCTTTAAAAGTTCTGTTGATCTTATTGAACGATTTCTTTTTGGACTTCTTTTTTGTGTGATATCCTTAAACTTATTTGTTATGATGCTAAATATCTCTAAACTTGCTGCATTTTCCATATTAGTATCGTCAAAGTTTTTTCGTAAATTATTTTTCTTTAGGCGCCCTAAGTATTCGATATATTTCTTTGAGTATTCTAATTGGCTTATATTTGCCTGCAATAATCAATATAGTACAAATAAAGTAGTGAAATTAATTAATCAATGTGTAAGATTGAAAAACTATTTTAAACTTAAAAAGATATAGCATTAGACTTTTTATTAATTTTTTTTATTATATATAAATTTATCAAATAGATAGTCATATGGCCATCAGTGTAATATTGTCAAACGGAAAGTAAGAATGTTATTAAATTCAAAAAATAGCACGAAGGGTACAAGATTTCAATAATTGTGTAATCATTAATCTCACCTTTTTTATATCCGGAAGTTTTTTTAGTCCAAGTCCGTTCATAACCAGTTTGGTCAGTTTCTCTTCATTATGATTTGGGGTTTTGTGATTATTTTTATATTCACCAGACGTCGATTTCATTATTTTTCTGTTAGCTTCTTGTTTTCTATTAATAATTTTGTGTATTCGTTGCGCACTATTTTTATCATTAATATATCGCTTAGTTCGGTTAATAGAAGAGACGAAGTAATCGTTAATGACGTTTGATAATTGTTGGGTATTCATTGAGGTTTCGGAATTTGTACTTGTATTATCAGCAACTCCAGCATAGAAATGATTGGAAGATTGACTTAAAATTATCAGACTATATTCGTTACCCTGTGTATTGTTATTATCGTACTCGTACAATTTTAGGGGATTTGTTCGAATTTTTCTACGTATATGCTGACGAATACTTTTGTTATCGTAATCTTTACTATTTACAATATCAATATGTTGACTCTGATTACTTTTAAACCCGTTTAATATTGAATTGGACCTAACAATTGATAATGACATTGGATCTATTACATATTGAGCATTGGTTTGTTGTATGAATACGTTGTGCAAACTTAGGAATGGTAATAGTAAAACAATGACAAGACATAATTGTGCTAATTTATACAAAAAATACATAACATGTGAACGTTTTCGATGCGGCTGTTCCATTGCCAGTCCTCGATGCTGTTGCTCATGTTGCCGTTCCACTAACTCGTTCTCAGTATGATGATCGTAAACATTGAATAAATTCAATACAATATAATATTTTGATAAATTTCCAGCAGCTCTTTTAAAGAAGTAGATATGTTGACGTGAGCCTTGAACGAACCCATATCGCAGTTTGCAATCATGTATTCCTCTGATATTGAAATCATTGTAATTCCAAATACTTTCAATTGTTTCGGCACGTTCATTCTGTATTTGCATTTTTATACCACATGGCCTTTAAAATGGCTTACACAAGTATTGTATATTTATCAAACTGCGTCACTTTTCCAACAGTTATTTAAAGTCTGTCTGCGTCAGTTATACATTTTACAAATATCTGTATATGCTTATATATGTATATATATATATATATATATATCTGTATATGCTTATATATGTATATGTATATATATATATATATATGCTTATACATGTATATATATATATATATATATATATATGTAAATATGTACGCAAGTATCCAAAATAACAATAGATGTATGTATTAGAAGAGATTCCACTCAATGTAATGATTAACTTGAAGATCACAGTGTTTAAAATGCTTAATTGCAGATGTTTGTATGTACGTTGGTATCCGGTTTTTTTTTTTTAATTCAACTCTTGCGTTTCACGCTAACAAATTCTACGCACTCATTTTGATTGTTTATTTACACGTACGAATGCAGGGAACAGCAAACAAAAAGGCAGACGTGTATCTTCCATGAGGAAACCTGTTATAAGCCAGCACTTCAGAATCGACTGACTGGGTGAAATACCCGAATGCAAATGCTTACTCAATCGTCAACATTCAACAGCAACAGCCACAAAAAATAATCAGACTCATACCAGTGTATACACACACAACATATACACACACAGTTATATATATATCTACACACGCCACATGATGAAACGACACCCACACGGTTAAAGTTGCTACATTGGTCATCGCTCAGTTAGTTGCACTTAAATATGTACATATACAATGTATATAATATTGCACGAATACTTCGATTCTGAAATCGACTTTTACTCTTTTGAAGCACATCCGAGCAATTGTGTAAAAATATTACAATTTCGGTGCTAGTCAACATCGATTCGCCGTACCCCTATATTTGTGGAACGGATTGTGCTTGTTAATCTGTTTTCTTTTATGCCCTATGTTAGTCAAAAGTATTCACAGCTGACATGTAAGTATTCGCATCCCATACTAACACATACACATGACAAATGCATGCCCATTTACATTGTGCCATACAAATTCAAAATGTCCAATGTAAACATATTCTCTTTGAAAACATTTGAATGTAAGAACCGGCAAGTTGCGGATATTCATCACTATATACATAAATACCATAATGAGATGAACATTTGAACAATCAAGATATGCGATGGAATGTACATATCAACCTGAAGAGGGTATTATATTATCCCATTGAAAGAGACATTTCGGATCCCACAAAGTTGATATATTTTTGATCCGTCCGTATGAGAACTTCAACCGCAGTGATTACTGCTCTTTACCGAATATGATGTTACCTGCTACAAAAGGAGTTGAGTTGACAACATTATATTGTTTAGTTGACAATGCGAACGCGTATTACATATTATTATATATACATTAATCTATTGTAAATATTAATGTTTTCTAATGCTAAATGTGTATGCCAACCAGTGCTGCCAACTTTTGACCAGCAAAAAAGCTGTTTTTGACGGGAAGAATGAAGAAAAAAGCTAAAAAAAAATTATTACATTATCCCATTGAAAGAGACATTTCGGATCCCACAAAGTTGATATATTTTTGATCCGTCCGTATGAGAACTTCGACCGTAGTGATTACTGCTCTTTACCGAATATGATGTTACCTGCTACAAAAGGAGTTGAGTTGACAACATTATATTGTTTAGTTGACAATGCGAACGCGTATTACATATTATTATATATACATTAATCTATTGTAAATATTAATGTTTTCTAATGCTAAATGTGTATGCCAACCAGTGCTGACAACTTTTGACCAGCAAAAAAAGCTGTTTTTGACGGGAAGAATGAAGAAAAAAGCTAAAAAAGTGATTAAAAAATCCAATAAAAAGCTAAAAACAAATTTATCAAAAAATTCGATTTTATTAGATTAACCTGGCTAAAAACCCTTTCATTTTCTGCATACATAATATTTAGATAGCCATAGTTGCCAACTCAAAAAATTTCGGTTTCCACCCAGCATCTTTAAACTGTAGCAACTCAAACCAAAATTTGTTTGTGTCGCTGATGTTGTCCCACATTATCAAATTGATGTTGCTATATTGGTGCTCAATTTCAGCAATATTCTTGCATTCGAGGAACTCAAAAAATTTCTGTGAGTGATGACGCGTATATCGAGAAAAACAATCGATAAGCCACCACATTTTCTGTTTTTTTTTTAAGTTTTTTTAAGTGACTATGTAAAACTGCCACTTTTTCATACTTTGTACTTAAGTCTTAACAACACAAAACAAAACGGAAAAAAACCAACCAGAATTCCCGCTTTTTACAATTCCCGCAATTTACAAATTTTTTCCGCAGTAAGCCTTAAAAAAAAGGAAGTTTTGAAGGGAAAAATCCAAATTGGCAGCACTTTGCGGGTAAAAAATTGGCATCACTGACCCCAACCGAATACAACAACCGTTAAGTGTTGGCTAATTGTGAATTACTCGCACAGCACGTATTCAATTCAGTCGTATGCCGACTGCAGAACGATGAGTATGGGTGTATTCCGTTGCGCTGCGTATTCGTTTCTATGTATGCGTGTATGCATGTACATGATCGCGTTTAGAAGTATGCGTGCAGATGTGAAATTTGACAACTGTGCGACCAGTGGCCAGCGCAAGCCGATTTTATTCTTTTGCGACAAAAAAGTCTCAACAACTTTTGTTGTTCGTGCCAATACATGTTCACAATTTTGCGAGACTTTTGGAATGAGTGCGGTGGACCTCTTTATAATGTGTTGGCGAGATCGCTCTGGTTTTGCTGTTCAAATCCTTCATTTAATTTTTTCTAAAAAGTTTTGAATACTTTTTCATACAATTTTTAATTATTTTTATTTGCATTTGCCATTGCACACAAATTATTATTCTAACTGAAGTCGTAATTATTATGACAATCACTGTTATAAATTATAAATATGAAAATTAATTATAATAATGATTATTATGAAAACCATAGCTATAAATCTTTGGTTAGTGGTTTTCAGTGAATTCACTTTTTTTTTGGCTGTTTGACACAAATATGTATTCTTTGGTCGGTGATATAAGCACTAACCAGAGAATACATAGATGTGTCAAACAGCCAAAAAAGTGAGTTCACTGAAAATTGAATTATCACAACCCCAAGCGAATACAACAACCGTTAAGTGTTGGCTAATTGCGAATTACTCGCATCGGAGGCAGGACAGAGTTGCACAACACGAATTCAATTCAGTCGTATGCCGACTTTAGAACGATGAGCACGGGTGCGTATCGTTCCGCTGCGCTTTCGTTTCTATGTATGCGTATGTGCATGTACATGATCACGCGTAAAAGTATGCGTGTTAATGTGAAATTTGACAACTGAGCGACCAGTGGCCAGCGCAAGCCGATTTTATTCTTTTGCGACAAAACGTCTTGAGAACGAAGGCAACTTTTGATGCTCGTGCCAATACATGTTCGCAATTTTGCGAGGCTTTCGGAAGGACTGTGGTGGTCTTCTTGATAATGTGTTGGCGAGATCGCACTGGTTTTGCTGTTCAAATCCTCCAATTTATTTTTTCTTAAAAGTTTTGATTACTTTTTCTTTAAATTTTTAATTATTTTTATTTGCATTTGCCATTGCGAACAATTTATTATGCTAACTGAAATCGTAATTATTATGACAATCACTGTTATAAATTATAAATATGAAAATTAATTATAATAATGATTATTATGAAAATCATAGCTATAAATCTTTGGTTAGTGGTTTTCAGTGAATTCACTTTTTTTGGCTGTTTGACACAAATATGTATTCGTTGGTCAGTGATATAAGCCTCCTTCAATTCAAAAGTATTTTGATTTAAATTTTAACTCATGATAATGTGTAACAGATGGCGCTGGTTTCTACGCTTGACGTTGATTTAGTAGCGCCCTCCATTGCTTGCTCTGGTCAATAGTTAGCTTGGACTAAAACCCAAGGAATTTATTCAGCAACCTATTTATAAAAGTTTCCATTGAAGTGAATATGATAATATAAATACAAAAATAATATATAATTAACAAAAAATACAAAAATGATTGAAAAAGTACAAATTTAATTTTTCAATGATTACTTTCTAGTTTAATAACAATTTCGGATAAGTTTTGTATTTGAAGTTCTGTGTTACTTGAAGGTTGATATTCTATTATTAAGAAATTTGTGAATTTATTATGTTTTACTTCATTTAAGAGTTTTTCTTTTTCATTAGTGTATGTTGTGTTATTAATAATTACAATATCTTTAAAAGTAACAAGATGTGTTCCAATTAAACTTATATGTAATTTTTCATGATGGAATATTTTTCTCATATCTTCTTTAATTTTAATTTAAGTCGATACTTTTGTAGTTGTATTTCTGGATTGAATTTAAACATTTTTTAGAATACTAGTTACCTTAGCTTCTTTGAAAATTGCAGAATTAATTTTATTCTGTTGTGTTATTGGTTTTGAAAAAGTTCTTTAATTTTTGTTTGAATTGTTGTCATGTTATCATGATCTGGTGTTCCTGTTATCCATTTCAAAATAGTACCTTGCTCATTAATACTGCGTTTAGAAATTTTGTGCGGTGTAAGCTCAGAGAGCAATGTTTTTATTTTATCATTATAAAAAGTTGGTGACGTGAAACAGTTGTCCGTAGTTTTCGTATAATATTCTTATTCTTTTCGTATGTATTCTTTATTAAAATGAAATTTTCATTGGAATAGTTAATAATTTCCATTTGACAAATGGGTAATATAATGTAAAATAGGTATAAAGCATTCATGCTGAATAAAAAAGGAAAAAATGTAAAAAATAAGAAATATATCTAAAAAATTTATATTGTCTTTATGTATTAAAAGATTTTTATTATTTATTTTGATTTTCCCCAATCCCCCCAATCTTGTTTAACTACTTGTTTACGATATCTGGGTTATAATATATTTCTTTCGCCATACCTTTTTCATAAATGACCTCTCCTACATGATACTTTTTGGTTGACCTTTTTATACCACGTACCTATAGGTACAAAGGTATATAAAGTTCGTTCGAATGTGTGTAACAGGTTGAAGGAGACGTCACAGACCACACGTTGTTACAACCAAAATGATCAGAATCGAAAATTAAATCGATTTAGCCATGTCCGTCTGTCTGTCTGTCCGTCCGTCCGTCTGTCCGTATGAACACCTAGATCTCAGAGATGGTAAGAGCTAGAGTAACCAAACTTTGGATTTAGTAGATGTAATGTGCAACTACGCAGATCAACTTTATGTTTTTTCCTCCCCCGCCCTTTCCCTTGCTACAAACCGCAAGCAACTTTGGAATCCTTTGAGCTTGAAACTTAAATTAAAGTGCAATATATAGATATTTATCATATTAACCGAAATCCAAAATATGGTTCAAATCGGATAGATGCATGCGTATTCCAACAACAGAGCTGAACTGCTGCTTTTCCAATGAAATGATATGAATAATGTCATTTGATGTGATCTCTTTTACATTGGCTGAATTTTAATATTCGCTGGGTTTCATGTATTATTATTTTAATTAGAAGTAAATTTTAAATAATTTTAAATTTTATTTTGTCAAATGGTACATGGTATATTACAGTCGGGCTAGCTCGACTGTAGCCGTTCTCACTTGTTTCATTGTGGTATGCCAACTTTTTGGATTGAGCGATATTAAGCTTGGCTGTCAACAGTTTGATCTATTTTATTGAATAATATATCGTTAGGCTTCTGTTGAGTTGTTGATTGAAACGTAGTGTTAAATTCTTTGGCTGCACGGTATAAAACCTGTGAATAATCAATTATTTTATATTCTTGAATGTTAAGTGGGCTCTTTCTAGTTGACCGTTGAATGTACTATGTCTTGGATCTGCATAATAAATATTTAGACCTGCTCGATTCACTGTTGACTTGAATTGGGCTGATAAAAAACTAGGTTCATTATCCATCATAACATATTTTGCAAAAGGAAATACTTGAATTAATTCCAGAACTTTATTTTCTATACTGGCCTTGTCTACGATTTGCTTTATTATTGGAGCTTCGGAGATTGGAATTAGCTTGGCATGTCTATTATACTTGTTTTTGTTGCAAATTTCGCAATTGCGTATGTGTTGTTCTAGCTTTTTGTATAAAGTTGGTCAATAATAATATTTAAGGAATTGCTTAAGATTTTCCTCGAAACGTCTCACGTCAAACGCCCCCTGGAGTCTAAGATATAAGTTATCAAATTTGAAGTATGTGGAAAAATCGATTTTTTGGAACAAAATCATCGTTTTTTTAGCAAAAAAAAAAATTTTTTTAAGATAAATTTTGTATTTTTAGCATAATTTTGATACATTTAATGATATAAAGTTATTAGCAAACTCCCCAAAAAAAAAATTGATTTTTTTCGTAATTTTCAATACATTTGCTTATATTCATGAAATATCTAAATAGACTAAGCATTTCTGGACTATAATTACTAGTTTCTATATCTTTATATACTTAATAACCATTGAGAACGAAGAAAAACAAAATATTTAATAAAATTTTGTTAGAAAACAGAAGCGCGCGTAATTGATATAAAAAGGCGCGCAAATTGGATTGTGCGCATTTTTTAATTGGAATACCATGTCTTTTTTTGGTTTGTCACAAATTGCAGTCGGGGACGCAGCCGGACGCAATTAGAGTATACGTTTATTCTATAATAATTAATAAAGAGTTTAGTAATAGTGTGAAACTGTTACGAGTTGTTACTTATTTTTTAAATTGCGATTTACGTGTACAAAACTACAACAGACAGCCGAGATTTTTTTGATATATATATAATGAATGCGTTATTCATTATAAATAAAAACAATGACGATTTAGTAGCTAGCTTTTTTAATATGCTACCTCAAAGTGGAGAAAATAACCTAAATTTCAAGTTTGCTTCCAAATGCAATAATTTGCTTTGACTTTGAATGACTTTGAACGGATACTACTAGAACAATTTGGATTACAGATCTGTAATCCTTGGAAAATTTGCTATAGGACGTGATTCATTCAAAACGCGAACATGAGCCTGACATTTTGATTTTTGCAACGCTATTTGTTTTAGAGGCGCTACTGTGCGTCTGTGAGCGCGAGCATGTGTTTCTTCTATGATTATTTCTTGATCTTCTTTATCATCGACATCTTGTACTACCATTTTAGTTTTAGCAAAATTTATTTGTGAAAGTGTTCTTTATAATATTTTGAATTTCATATAAATCTTCAGGGGAACAATGAAGGCCAGTAGTGATATTTGTTTGAAGATATTCCTTTAGAATTGTAATTAAGTTGTCAACTGTGTCATATTCTACGATGTGTCTGGTTTTATTGAATATTTCTAATATTTCGTAATTCGTAAATTTATTTGTTAAAATAAGTAGCTATTGTTTAGGTTGGTTCAATAGTTTACTAGTTTCAATAAATACTTTTTTCGAGCAGAATGGAAGATATTTTCTCAATGCTTTCGTTTGTTATGTGATTGATAAATACTCTTGACAAACTAGGTTTATAAAATATTTTAAGAGAAAATTCCTCTATGAAAGCATGCCATCTTTTCATTTTTGAATTGGCGTTTCGTGCAGATACCGCAAAAGAAAATGGTTGATGGTCTGTATAGAATTCTAAATTTGTTACTCCATAAAATTAATTTCTCAAATTTTTTAATGCCAATACTATTGCATATATTTCTATTTCATTAGTTGCATAATTTCTTTCTATTTTACTTAATGTTTTTGAAACAAATGTAATTGGCTTACTATCTGGAGAAAGTACATCACCTATAGCGATTCCGCATGCGTCCGTTGTCAACACAAATTTTATTGTAATAATCCGGTCGAGTTAATTCAACTTTTGTGATTAATTGTGACTTTATATTATTAAAAGCTACAATTGCTTCTTCGCCAAGGGATATTTTAGTTTTGTTGCACATGTGCTTTGAAAACTTTCCGTTGTGTCCTTGTAAATGTTTTGTGAGTGGTTTGGCTATGACCGCATGATTATTTACAAATTGCCTATAGTATCCCGTTAATCCGAGGAAACCTCTTAATTGTTTTAAATTAGAAAGAAGAGGATAATCAACTATAGCTTTTATCTTGTGAGGATAGATTTTTATAATTTTATAAGACACTATGTATCTGAGAAATTCTATTTCTTTACGGAAAACTTTGATTTCTCTAATGATATTTTCAATGAACAATGTCTCAATAATTTCTTGTACATTTTTTAAATGTTGTTCTGCTGTTTTGGAGAATATTATAATGCCATCAACATTGATATGACACTTTTACCCTCTTTATTGCGCAAAATATTATCCATTGGTCTTTGAAAGATTCTAGGTTCAATTGCAAGTTCAAATGTTTGTTTTGGAAAATGCTGTTTTTTAATATCGCCATCTTTGATGAAAATCAGATTCTAGATCAATAGTTGAGATAAATTTTGATTCTCCTATGTTAGATAAAATAACCGTAGGATCAGGCATAAGATACCTATCGGGAATTGTGTTGTCATTCAATTTTTTATAATCGATCACTAAACTATTTTTTGAAAAGCCATCTTCTTTTTCCCTACAACCCATACAGGGGCTTTGCAAGGACTTCTGGTAGGCCTTATTATGTTTTCCACCAACATCCTTTTTATTTCCTAGTTAACAAAGTTATTAACCGATATTGTTTACTATAAATGGCATCCTCATTCAACGTTCTTATTTCACCTTTAATATCAGTTCCAAAGGGAAGAAACGTTTGAAACTTAGAATATTTTTTTTTTATTTTTTGAACAATTTTTTGCTCAAGAGTGTTTAACGTTTCTGTTTGATTATCGGAATGATTCAATTTGCATAAAGAAGCATTGGAATCAGAGGATACTGACACCTTTTGACATCTGCTCTTTCTTAGGTTCTTTTCTTCCTTTTTGATTAGCCTCTTTTTCTTTCTTTATGACTATTATCGTCACTGGATGACGATGATTCAAAGTCGGACACTTGAAATAAAGGAATAATATTAATTAATTAATAAATATTATAATTAAACTTTTCTATTTTGTCGTTATAAATGATAACGGCTTCAATTTTCTTGAGCAAATTAAAACCGAATAATAGATCTGCATCTAGATTCTGAATTTCATAGAATCTGTGAATACTCCGAATAAGTTTATATCATAAAAATATCCGTTTACTGATTTTATTCTCTTCTTAATAACTAAACGGTTGCCCCCGTGTCAATTAATATTCTTAATTTTTTATTATTCTTTGTCTATTATGAAGACGAAGGGAAGTCGTCTTCCTTCTCTACCTCTAAAAAAAATGGTCCTCCTTGAGATTATTGACGCACATATATTTATTTTTCGAAATGATTATCGTTTATACGGTTACGTGGTCTATAACTTTGTTTCGTAAAATCGTATGAACATGTCCCCTCTCCCTGGCCACAGACGAATAATACAAGCTGACAACTCTGGCGAACAACTCAAAACGCCAGTAGGCGACTACGACGAACAACACACGTTCGTACACATTTTAGAATAAAAGGCTAGTTCTATTTTGCACTCCGTTCGTTTTGATTTCTCAATTTCTCAAGTAAATTTATTCTACTCGGCCACAGACTGTAACTGGCGCAACAACAACAACAAGAACAAGCATTAGTCTTCTAGTATATTCGTACGCATACGCAACTCAATTCAGGTATGCTTGTATGTGTGCTTATCATTGGTTATTCGAACAACAGATCTGAACTGCTGCTTTTTCAATGCAATGATATTAATGTCGTTTGATGTCTTTTATGTCGGCTGTATTTTAGTATTCGCTGGGTTTCATGTATTATTATTTTAATTGGAAGTAAATTAGGGCGATGACAATTTCACATATGTTAGTTTTAAATTTTATTTTGTCAAATGGTACATGGTATATCACAGTCGGGATACCTCGATTGTAGCCGTTCTCACTTGTTTCTTTTAGTTCAGGAAAATTATAAAATATTTGTGTTACATTTTACAATCCCCGCTATTGTTTGAATTAGATGAAATTTTGTAATTTTGCAGAAATTTTTTAATTAAAATGCACAGATAATTAGGAAAAATGTCGGCTTGTCTGAGAAAACCCAATAGTTGTAGTGCTGAGCTTTACCTTTTCTTGCGTACTATTCTTTGAGTACTTTAATATTTGGGTACTCCAACCTTTATTTTCAAAGGTAGAACGACACAGCTGACAAGTCGAGGGTACTTTAACTTTAGTGCAATGAACGCAACGATAAATGATGAAACCATTGAATGTTTTATTGTGCGCCCTCCGTTAGATCCCATCATGGGTAGCCCTGCCGCCACCTACATATGTAAATGCACCTAATTGGTGTTGTAGAATACGCATTGCTGGAAATACTCTTGTATAATATGAAAATTTAAAATCTTCTTATGTTCAGTTACAATGTAAATGCACCTAATTGGTGTTGTAGAATACGCATTGCTGGAAATACTCTTGTATAATATGAAAATTTAAAATCTTCTTATGTTCAGTTACAATTCAAGTTTTAACAACGTATAAGCAAAAAAATATACTTAGAAATAATAATAATTGAAGTTAGTTGTATTAAGATTATGGCAGACAAGTGTATTGTTGGACCAAACATTGAATGAAGGCTTTATTTAACATGAATATAAAACCTAAGATCACACCCTAAATGCTTAAACTAGTACAATTGCTCTTTCAAAGTCAAAATGATGACATGGAAAGAGTATTCGTAACGGAGCATTAATTTTAAAAGCGACTTGATTGTAGGAGATAAGTTTGTGTATGCTAGTTAACCACATTTGTGTTTCGGAATATAAGTGTGAACGGCTACAGTCGAGATTTATGAACTATAAAATACATTGAACCAATATTGTTTAGGAAAAGAAGATAACGTATTTCTTATATAGACACAGCTATATAAAACATCATATCATGGTACAGAGCAAAAAACAACTGTTCTCATTCAAACTTTTGTTAGTGAAGAGGATCAAAATCGAATGGCTTTCCTCAACTACTTCTAAACTAATTAACTGATGGTGATGAAATTTGGCAGAAACGTAGATTTTTAGACACAAAAACCATTCTACCAAGTTTGAGGAAGAAAAGATTGTTAAAAAAATGTAATTTATTCTCTAAAATTTGTTGTAGGGCTCAAAGGGGAAAAATAAAAATAATAAACTCTTATAGAACCAACAAACTTTGGCTATTCTAGCTCTTTTAGTCTCCAAGAACTAGGCGTTCACACGGGCGAACAGACAGATGTTTAATGTATGTTCAATATTAAGTCCCATTTCGGTAAACCATTAAATGTCTGGTTTAAAAAGTGATATATATATAAATATATATATGGTTAAGGTAAAAAACTTAACGCTACATCGAGATCTAAGCACCATTTTAAAAAGTAAATAAAGTAATTCAATGGTTTTAACAATTAGAAATAGCCAGAGAAAATGGTTATTATGCAACAATAACAAATTTGGATATCGATAAAAACTTCGCGACGGAGGATCAACAACGACATCAACACGACAGCACAAATAGCGATGCCTTACCATCTCTAATACTTCTACAGTTACAGTCCAACACGAACACGAAAAGTCTGTCCGAAATAAAAAATAAACACAGAACCGAACAATGCAACAAGATTTATCCGAAGCAATGGCAGTTATGGGTTTAGGTTGAACAGGAACTAATAGACCAAGAGTAGCTAGAACTCCGATAGCCAGCCCCAAACTTAGGGAAGGACAAGAGAACACGCATACGTACTACCTAGTTACCCTAGAAATACGTACAAAGGTAGTCGGCGAATCATATAACACTCCCATGAATTGGAAAGGTAGATTGTCCTTCATGGAATCTATCGAGCAGTGTACCACCAGCTAAGTTTAATTTTTAACCAGGTTGGTGTATCATCTCCAATATCCGGACCACCCCTTAAGATCCAACGACAATTCCATATCAGTACTAGCAAACCGGTAGAACAGATTAGAGACGAAGAGATTCAGTACAATTATGAATCCGATCAGGAGGCTTATGCTTACGCAGCTGCATACTACTAGGATGAATTCAGTCATTATGCCACCATGGACTCAGAAGGCTTAGGCTTAAATGACAGTACAGAACAGACGTCATATCACGATTTCGAGGCAGGAATAGCGGACATGTCAGACGTCAATTTTTTATCCTAAACCGTTCCTCACTACCATATTTTCAATGTAGAACGAGGAACGGAGAACATCTAAATTTTCTCATATATAAAGGTTCCAATCAAAACTACATACAACCTTGATTAATCCAAAATCCGAAAGCAAATAAAAATACCTTTTTTGCAAATTCAATAGAAGGTCAAATTCAAATTCAAGGGATGTTAAACGATGGTATCATTAGGCCATCCAGATCTCTATACAATTCACCAATGTAGGTTGTACCAAAAAAAGTAGATGCTTCAAGAAAGAAAAAGTATAGAATCGTCAGAAATAGGGGAAATAATCTCTCAACTTGGAACTAATAAATGCTTCACTGTTCTTGGCTTAACAATTCCATAATATTTTGCTAAGCGAACGAGATATTAAAAAGACAGCATTCGCCGTCAACGGAGGAAAATACGAATTCACTCGTCTTTCCTTCGGACTAAAAAACTCACCTTTCATCTTCCAAAGAGCTGTAGATTATATTCTTAGAGATCATGTTGGTTAAGATTCATCTAGATAGCTAGGCTACTGATGAAGCCTTCAACAATTTTAAACAGACCCGAATTTCAAAAAAGAGTTCCATTTGAGAAAACATGCGTCAAATTTTGCAATCGGAGCAGTGCTCGAACAAGATGATAAACCCATTACCTTTATTTTTCGTACGTACATACCATACATCTAATAACAAGTAAGAACCGCTACAGTCGAGCTAGCCCGACTGTGATATACCATGTACCATTTGACAAAATAAAATTTAAAACAAACATGTGAAATATTCATCGCCCTAATTTAGTTCCAATTAAAATAATAATACATGAAACCCAGCGAATAATAAAATACAGCCAACATAAAAGAGATCACATCAAACGACATTAATATCATTGGATTGAAAAAGCAACAGTTCAGATCTGTTGTTCGAAAAAGCAATGACACGCAAAAAATGACACCCAAAGAAAATAAAGAACAAATCTTAAATAAATATTTTTTTCACAAATGCATAAAAGAATTAACGCACTAGTCAAGACATGCAAAGAATCAAAATACAATAGGCATCCACCCAAAAGAGCGATTAGATCAATAGACGCCTTGGGAACAGTATGGAAATGGCTTGCCGGGTTACGAGTTACGAGTTAAGCAGCATTACTAATTCGATAATTAAAGCCACAATAGAAGACAAAAGTATCCAAGAAAAATTTGAAATACCGACTATTAAAAAATAATTTGACCAATTTAATAAATGCTATAAGCTATGTTAAAAGTAACACAGTAAACTCATAGGTCAATAAATTAGAAATAATTTTAAATAACGAAGATAATAATAAAAATTATTATAAATTAATTAAAAATTGCAACAAATGGCAAAAATATGCTTTACTTGATTAACATATCTATAATTAATCAAGAACTTTGTGCTTCAATAATAATAAAGGCAGTTAAAAAAATATAATTTTATTTTTGAAATTAAATACGAAAATATAATGATTTGTAAATAAAACTTTATATGCCCAAATACAAGAATCCGGAACTCATTGCGAAAAGACCATTTGTAGTAGAAATAATAAATTTAAGTAATGACTATTGTATAAAACCACTATTGCAAAATCGAAAAGCAAATTCGTCAACAATCAGCATATCCCAGACCACCAAGAAATAGTTACTGGCACTATCCCCACTTTTCCAGATGTTGGTAGAAAAAATGAAAACTGAGGAAATACTTTCGCTCCAAATGCTAAAGGAAATAAATATCAACAACACCAGGAGATTGAAAAGACTGAAATTATCTAATCTCAAAACTACAACAATTAGTTGGTCACTCTCTGGAATCCTAATACTGATATTAACATTAATAGCAGCATGGGCCTGGAACGAAAGAGCTTCAAAAAAGCTGCAAGTGAACTCAATAATAACAGAAGCCGAAACTACAAGCACTGGAGTCCACAAGCGCATTTTCAAAAAAACTGCAAGTGAACGCAATAACAACAGAAGCCGAAACTACAAGCACTGAAGTCCGCAAGCGCATTTACATCCGAGGAGGTCCGAATTTAAAGGGGGAAGAGTTAAGAACGGGTATTACAAAACTGCAGACCGCAGAGCGGCCAGTGTAGTGTATGTGTATGTTCAATATTAAGTCCCATTTCGGTAAACCATTAAATGTCTGGTTTAAAAAGTGATATATATATAAATATATATATGGTTAAGGTAAAAAACTTAACGCTACATCGAGATCTAAGCACCATTTTAAAAAGTAAATAAAGTAATTCAATGGTTTTAACAATTAGAAATAGCCAGAGAAAATGGTTATTATGCAACAATAACAAATTTGGATATCGATAAAAACTTCGCGACGGAGGATCAACAACGACATCAACACGACAGCACAAATAGCGATGCCTTACCATCTCTAATACTTCTACAGTTACAGTCCAACACGAACACGAAAAGTCTGTCCGAAATAAAAAATAAACACAGAACCGAACAATGCAACAAGATTTATCCGAAGCAATGGCAGTTATGGGTTTAGGTTGAACAGGAACTAATAGACCAAGAGTAGCTAGAACTCCGATAGCCAGCCCCAAACTTAGGGAAGGACAAGAGAACACGCATACGTACTACCTAGTTACCCTAGAAATACGTACAAAGGTAGTCGGCGAATCATATAACACTCCCATGAATTGGAAAGGTAGATTGTCCTTCATGGAATCTATCGAGCAGTGTACCACCAGCTAAGTTTAATTTTTAACCAGGTTGGTGTATCATCTCCAATATCCGGACCACCCCTTAAGATCCAACGACAATTCCATATCAGTACTAGCAAACCGGTAGAACAGATTAGAGACGAAGAGATTCAGTACAATTATGAATCCGATCAGGAGGCTTATGCTTACGCAGCTGCATACTACTAGGATGAATTCAGTCATTATGCCACCATGGACTCAGAAGGCTTAGGCTTAAATGACAGTACAGAACAGACGTCATATCACGATTTCGAGGCAGGAATAGCGGACATGTCAGACGTCAATTTTTTATCCTAAACCGTTCCTCACTACCATATTTTCAATGTAGAACGAGGAACGGAGAACATCTAAATTTTCTCATATATAAAGGTTCCAATCAAAACTACATACAACCTTGATTAATCCAAAATCCGAAAGCAAATAAAAATACCTTTTTTGCAAATTCAATAGAAGGTCAAATTCAAATTCAAGGGATGTTAAACGATGGTATCATTAGGCCATCCAGATCTCTATACAATTCACCAATGTAGGTTGTACCAAAAAAAGTAGATGCTTCAAGAAAGAAAAAGTATAGAATCGTCAGAAATAGGGGAAATAATCTCTCAACTTGGAACTAATAAATGCTTCACTGTTCTTGGCTTAACAATTCCATAATATTTTGCTAAGCGAACGAGATATTAAAAAGACAGCATTCGCCGTCAACGGAGGAAAATACGAATTCACTCGTCTTTCCTTCGGACTAAAAAACTCACCTTTCATCTTCCAAAGAGCTGTAGATTATATTCTTAGAGATCATGTTGGTTAAGATTCATCTAGATAGCTAGGCTACTGATGAAGCCTTCAACAATTTTAAACAGACCCGAATTTCAAAAAAGAGTTCCATTTGAGAAAACATGCGTCAAATTTTGCAACCGGAGCAGTGCTCGAACAAGATGATAAACCCATTACCTTTATTTTTCGTACGTACATACCATACATCTAATAACAAGTAAGAACCGCTACAGTCGAGCTAGCCCGACTGTGATATACCATGTACCATTTGACAAAATAAAATTTAAAACAAACATGTGAAATTTTCATCGCCCTAATTTAGTTTCAATTAAAATAATAATACATGAAACCCAGCGAATAATAAAATACAGCCAACATAAAAGAGATCACATCAAACGACATTAATATCATTGGATTGAAAAAGCAACAGTTCAGATCTGTTGTTCGAAAAAGCAATGACACGCAAAAAATGACACCCAAAGAAAATAAAGAACAAATCTTAAATAAATATTTTTTTCACAAATGCATAAAAGAATTAACGCACTAGTCAAGACATGCAAAGAATCAAAATACAATAGGCATCCACCCAAAAGAGCGATTAGATCAATAGACGCCTTGGGAACAGTATGGAAATGGCTTGCCGGGTTACGAGTTACGAGTTAAGCAGCATTACTAATTCGATAATTAAAGCCACAATAGAAGACAAAAGTATCCAAGAAAAATTTGAAATACCGACTATTAAAAAATAATTTGACCAATTTAATAAATGCTATAAGCTATGTTAAAAGTAACACAGTAAACTCATAGGTCAATAAATTAGAAATAATTTTAAATAACGAAGATAATAATAAAAATTATTATAAATTAATTAAAAATTGCAACAAATGGCAAAAATATGCTTTACTTGATTAACATATCTATAATTAATCAAGAACTTTGTGCTTCAATAATAATAAAGGCAGTTAAAAAAATATAATTTTATTTTTGAAATTAAATACGAAAATATAATGATTTGTAAATAAAACTTTATATGCCCAAATACAAGAATCCGGAACTCATTGCGAAAAGACCATTTGTAGTAGAAATAATAAATTTAAGTAATGACTATTGTATAAAACCACTATTGCAAAATCGAAAAGCAAATTCGTCAACAATCAGCATATCCCAGACCACCAAGAAATAGTTACTGGCACTATCCCCACTTTTCCAGATGTTGGTAGAAAAAATGAAAACTGAGGAAATACTTTCGCTCCAAATGCTAAAGGAAATAAATATCAACAACACCAGGAGATTGAAAAGACTGAAATTATCTAATCTCAAAACTACAACAATTAGTTGGTCACTCTCTGGAATCCTAATACTGATATTAACATTAATAGCAGCATGGGCCTGGAACGAAAGAGCTTCAAAAAAGCTGCAAGTGAACTCAATAATAACAGAAGCCGAAACTACAAGCACTGGAGTCCACAAGCGCATTTTCAAAAAAACTGCAAGTGAACGCAATAACAACAGAAGCCGAAACTACAAGCACTGAAGTCCGCAAGCGCATTTACATCCGAGGAGGTCCGAATTTAAAGGGGGAAGAGTTAAGAACGGGTATTACAAAACTGCAGACCGCAGAGCGGCCAGTGTAGAACCGTTGCATAAACCAATAAGTGCATAACTCGATCAGGCCATCAACGCATGCAACACATCCGCCACGTGCGCTTGGTCAGCATCCAGCTTGGTCAGCATCCCCAATATTCATAGCGGGACCAATGCACCTTGCGCACGAGCCACCAATGATCAGCACATTGTGTATCGATCATTTGGGGTATTTGACCCTCAAAGCTACAATGCACCGAAAAGCTTCAACGATAACTGCATCCACGGCAGCAGCGACATTACAGGGTAGAGGCAGATGTCTAGTATTAATCCGATAGATTGTTTAAGTTCAGTTTAAGATCGACTCATTAATAAAGCAGATTTGTTTTTTTTTTAAATAAAAACTTAACCGTTTTTATTAAGTTATATATGTACAAGTGTATATTCTTATTATATTGTATTTTTGTTAAATATATACTCATCATACTATTACGAATGTCGGCGAAATCAAGCGGATTTGCACTCACCTCTTGCGGCAACCAGAGCAAACTCATTAGCTTCAGCTGCGATTAGGTATAAAGGCTTAAACTGTTCGCAAAACATTTAAACTATTTTTGTTATCGTAAAACTGAGCAAACAAATTCTCATACAATATTTAATTTGCATTTAACAATTTGAACGAACAAGAATGAATGTACATGTGTAGCATCATACATCATGCAATATAAAGAAAAACGGTTGCACACTCAACGCAAACAAACACTCAACTTTATAATATTTATCATAATGAAACTAAATTATAATATATATGGCGCGTAAGAAAGAATAGGTATAAATCAATTAAACCAAATATCCAATAAGGAAAATTTTAACCAAAAATAAACAAAAATTAAAGTTTTTTGAAAACCTACCAAATGCATTACGGAATTAATTCAAAATTCCAACAACAAAATAATTGTACATAGCATAGATAGTATGCAACTTAGTGTAATACTTATGATGTTTGTCTTATTCTGATGTGTAATTAGTACATTAAAAATAAAAACATTTTTAAACATTTATATCTGAAAATAAGTCTTAGATATTTCATTATGATCTACAGTTTCAATCAAACGCTCATTACTAAATTGAATGCAGTGGAAATATCAAGCAAATTGCTTTGAAAACGAATACATTTCAAAAACGGAATTTTAATTATATTGAATTATTTATATACGGATACAGTTACACGACTATTTATGTATTTATGTTTTACTAAGTAACAATTTAATGTGCATCGTGCATAGAATTGTATGTAATTCGGACACACGTGAGCGTATACTCCATTAGACAGATGATAATTCATAAGAAAGCCTAAACCAAATTCTGTATAAATATTACATGCTTCATAAGTCGTAACACACTCATATAAACAATTGCATATTAAAACCAAATAATGTCAAACAGCCAAAAAAATGAGTTCACTGAAAACCGAACTCACACATCTATGTATTCTTTGGTTAGTGATATATGTATTTTGGTTTCAATTTTCAATTCATGATAATGTATAACACATGGCGCTAGTTTCTACGCTTGATGTTGATTTAGAAGCGCCCTCCATTGCTTGCTCTGGTCAATAGCACCAGCCAAAGAATTATATTGGTATATATAGAATGGGTCCTTATATGCAAATACAAAATAATAACTATGTTTTATTATTTTCCAAAATTCCAATTGAAATTAAAATGTAATTTTAAAGTGTTTTTTATTGAGAGACGAAAGACATCTTTATAGAATGATTAAATAAACCCAATATATTTCCTACTTCATTATTATAAAAATTAGTTTGTATTCCTAACAATCATTTTCATAATAAATGTATTTGCATATCATATTAATTTGTATTATATTGTATTTGCATATTATGATCCACCCCAAACTAGACATTTCGCATTTTTAACCAGAACGATTAAATAACCCCAATTTTTACTTATCTACTATATAAAAATAAGACGGGTTTTCCTTCCTGACGCTATAACTCCAGAACGCACAAAACGATTTCCACGGGTTTGCATTCGTTGGAAAGGTCTCGGGCTACGTGAGGTTTTTATAGCAAACAAAGATCAGGGAAAATTTCAAAAGGAAAGCGGGAAAATTTCAACTTTTTTTTGGCAACTCTGGCGAATAACTCAAATCGCCAGTAGGCGACTATGACGAACAACTTACATTCGTACACATAATAAATGTCCAGCTCTATTTTGCACTCCAAAGTGAACAATTCGTTATATCTTTCCACTTTCTCTAAAATCTCATTTTCAAAAGTTACTCTCCCCTACTCGGCCACAGACTGTAACTGTCCATTTGAGGTTAAATTCACCACTCTGTTCATAGTCCAAAATGCCTAAAGTACGACGTGCGAACATTGGCTGCCGCACTAGACATGCAAGCCAGCAACAAGTGTATTCACAGAATTTAAGCGAAGTAAGACAAAATACAATAAGAGAAAATGCCCGATTGAGACAACGCCGAACACGAAGATCATTGGCATCATACAATCGTTTGGCATTCCAATATGATCCCACTGCGAACTACAGTGATGATAAACATTTAGATATTAGACCAATGGCGACTAAATGCCAATATGCGTTAAAGTTAAAAAAAAGAGAAACGGCTGGATTGTGCTGCGCAAATGGAAAAGTCAAACTGGATCCATTATTTACACCACCTGAAGGGATCATCTTTATGGAATAACGTAAAAACATTATCGCTAACCACTAATATGAGTGTTCAACTTCAAAATGATCAAAGTGCTGCACAATTTTACAAACAATTGTTAGCTGTTGGAAATGGAAAAGTACCAGTTGATGCAACATCTGGATTAATTACACTTACCAACGACTTTTGCTGATTTGTAGACTCTCAATTAGTACTTATTGAAAAATGTTTTCCCAAACATTAGTTAGAATTATCAGAATTATGCTTGGTTGAGTCAACGAGCATTTCTTGCCGCAAAGAATAATGATGTACACGCACTGAATTCCACATTCATGCAAAAATTACTGGCGATTTGGTGACATACAAATCCGTTGATTCTATAACAAATCCCGATGATGTAGTAAATTATCCGACACAGTTTTTGAACTCTGTGGACTTACCAGGATTTCCACCACATAACTTGCAACTCAAAATTTGGTACAATTATTATGATATTTGAATATTTGAATCCACCGCGACTTTGCAACGGTACTCGACTTTCGGTAAAAAGACTTATGCCGAATTTGATTGAGGCAACCATTATCAATGGAATGTGCGCAGGTGAAAATGTATGTATTCCTCGAATACCAATGATTCCGACTGATCTTCCGTTTGACTTCAAACGATTGCAATTTCCAGTTCGTCTTGCGTTCGCAATGACAATTAACAAGTCGCAAGGCCAATCGCTTAGTGTTTGCGGGATAAATTTAGAAAATCATTGTTTTTCAGATGAACAGTTATACGTTGCGTGTTCACGAGTTGGGAAACCATCCGCTTTGTTTGTGTTAACGTCAGACCAAAAAACAAAAAACAAACACTTCAATGACACGGATAATTTGCGGACACGTACGATTCAGTATTCACTTCCATTTACTTAGAGAAGTTCAACTAATTAACACTTTATTTTTGTAGTTGAAATGAATTCATTACTGATGTGAAATGAAACAAAATTTTTGCTTTTCAAATAAAACCATCTGGTGGCGAAACGGAGCTCGACGGGTTTGCTAGTTAGTTTATAATTACTTTGCGTAATTACATATTACTTATATTAAAAAAAAAAACAATAATTACGATTTCAAAATAAAAATAATTAAAAATCTAAATGAAGGTAATTAAAACTAAGCAAAAACTAATTGGACGATTTGAACAGCAAAATTACTGTGATCTCGCCAACACATTATCAAGAGAACAACCACACTCCTTCCAAAAGTCTCGCAAAATTGTGAACATGTATTGGCACGAACAACACAAGGTGTCTTCGTTATTGAGACTTTTTTGTCACAAAATAATAAAATCGGCTTGCGCTGGCCACTGGTCGCGCAGTTGTCAAATTTCACATGCATACTTCTAAACGCGATCATGTACATGCATACACGCATACATATAAACGAATACGCAGCGCAACGGAATACACCCATACTCATCGTTCTGCAGTCGGCATACGACTGAATTGAATTCGTGCTGTGCAACTCTGCCCTGCCTTCGATGCGAGTAATTCGCAATTAGCCAACACTTAACGGTTGTTGTATTCGCTTGAGGTTGTGATAATTCGGTTTTCAATGAACTCACCTTTTTGGCTGTTTGACACATCTATGTATTCTTTGGTTAGTGCTTATATCTAAGAACCCGTGACATTAGTAGACCTTTTTAAATACCTATAAAAATAATACCATTAAAACACATTGTAATTTTATTTGTAATTATATTTATTGTTGCTTACATTTAATATGTAATTGTATGTGTATTACGACTTATGAAGCGTGTAGTATTTATACAGAATTTGGTATAGGCTTTCTTATGAATTACCGGCTGTCTAATGGAGTATACGTTCACGTGTGTTTAAATCCGAACTAAATACAATTCGATGCACAGGCGAAGTCTTACATTAAATTGTTACATAGTATAACATAAATACATAAATAGTCGTGTAACTGTATCCGTATATAAATAATTCAATATAATTAAAATTCCGTTTTTGAAATGTATTCGTTTTCAAAGCAATTGCATTGATATTTCCACTGCATTCAATTTATTAATGAGCGTTTGTTTGAAACTGTAGATCATAATGAAATATCTAAGACTTATTTTCAGATATAAATGTTTAAAAATGTTTTTATTTTTAATGTACTAATTACACATCAGAATAAGACAAACATCATAAGTATTACACTAAGTTGCATACTATCTATGCTATGTACAATTATTTTGTTGTTGGAATTTTGAATTAATTCCGTAATGCATTTGGTAAGTTTTCAAAAAACTTTAATTTTTGTTTATTTTTGGTTAAAATTTTCCTTATTGGATATTTGGTTTAATTGATTTATACCTATTCTTTCTTACACGCCATATATATTATAATTTAGTTTCATTATGATAAATATTATAAAGTTGAGTGTTTGTTTGCGTTGAGTGTGCAACCGTTTTTCTTTATATTGCATGATGTATGCTACACATGTACATTCATTCTTGTTCGTTCAAGTTGTTAAATGCAAATTAAATATTGTATGAGAATTTGTTTGCTCAGTTTTTAAAGATAACGCAAATACTTTAACCGTTTAGCGAACAGTTTTCAGCCTTGATACCTAATCTAAATATGGTTGTAGTACTTTCTGGAACACTACTATCCCTGATGTGTTGTTTTTCGTTTGTCTGCCATGGGATGACCCAATGTATTGGAAGTATTCGCTGTAGATCCTCCAGGGCCTACACAAGAAATATGTCTGATGTTTCAGATTTGGTGCATGCGCTGCCAGTTGGTGATGCAGCTGAAGCTAATGAGTTTGCTCTGGTTGCTGCAAGAGGTGAGCGCAAATCTTGGTTAAGGGCCGCTTGATTTTGTCCACATTCGTAATAGTATGATGAGTCTATATTTAACAAAAAATACAATATAATAACAATAAATATGCACATAAGTTAAGTATTGTAATTTAGAACAACTTACTGATTAAACCGTTCCCAGCGCCATAACTATACGATCCATAAGCACCACCATATTGTGTATAGGCAGGATTATAAGTGTAATCTGAGCTCGGTACTACGGGGCCACATGCTGAAAAAAAGTGTATATTTATTTTAAAGTTCATACAAATCATTTTGAACAAATTACAAAATACAGCAAATTTTTTTTCTTGAGTGCCACAGACTGCTCTTAGACTGCTAGATTTTATATTAATACTGAACAATGTAATTGCTCAGTAAACATTTTAAAGTTTCGAATTTCGTCCTGCTAATCTCTGAAAGCTTCATTTCGATCGGATGAAGTTATAGTTATTCAATAAAAAATTGCTCTTGGCAGTGTATTCTAACTGGGTAGTGGATATCTCACAGTCAAGTGTGCTCGACACTCGACTGTAGCTTTCTTTTTGTCTTGTTTATTTTCTGGAAACACTTTTAAATAAATATTTTTTAACTTAATTAAATCAAGAAGGAAAAAACACCAACCAGTATTATACAGCATAAAAACAGTCATTAGCACAGCAGAATGAAGAAAATATCGTTTTTAATTTCTCACAAAAAAAATAAATTGGAAAGGAAAAATTATCGCACATATTCGGTTTGGAGTCTATAAATTGATGTATTATATATATAAAATAGAATGCATATGTATTACAACTTAATTATATGATTAAGGAATTGAATGATATATTATGAGAGGAAAAAGCCACCACCACGTAAGAGTATCGTGAGACAGATTTCGACGACGACGTCGTATTCGAAGAGTTTGTGAACTGAGTGAGTTGTAGTAGTAGCACTTGCCTGCGGAGTAGTGACTAAAACTTGGAAGCATTGTAGGCGGGTTATAAATCGATACATTATTGCTGCTAATTGAGTCGACCTCGACTTCGGATTGTGTCTCGCCCACGGAAGAACTATCCTTGTTCGTATTGGACTGTGACTGTAGAAGTATTAGAGATGGTGAGGCATCGCTATTTGTGGTGCTGTCGTGTTGATGTCGTTGTTGATCCTCAGCATGTTCGACACTCATCAGATGAGGTATCGCTATATGATGATGTTCAACATGGTTTATGCCAATGCGATGCTTTCCAAAATCAATCCGAAGTTGGTTTTTATTGTTGGAATTTTCATCTCCAGCTAAATTTTCATCGATGGAGTCTTTTAATGATTGATGATTGTTTTGTTCCTCAACTACAACTCCAATTGAAGTAGATATTTGTGAAATATTTGGCGAATTATTACAATTTGCAGCACTCGTAGCATTAACTCGCATCGTCGCCGAGTTTCTATCGTTATCCAAGTTTGTTATTGTTGCATAATTACCATTTTCGATGGCTATTGCTAATTGTTAAAACCATTGAATTACTTTATTTACTTATTAAAATGGTGCTTAGATCTCGATGTAGCGTTAACTTTTTTACCTTAACCATAATATATATATCACTTTTTAAACCAGACATTTAATGGTTTACCGAAATGGGACTTACTTAATATTGAACATACATTAAACATTTCCATTAAAAAATAAGCAAATTTTACGTATAGTTAAGTCAAAAATGATACAGTAAAAAATTTAACTATATAGATTCTCTATAGATTCAGAATTTGTTACCCCGGAATGCTATTATTCGAATTGAAGAAAATTTAAATCTTTTTATACCCTTAACCATTATATGGTAAGAAGGGTGTATTAAGTTTAAGCAAATGTATATAACAGGGAGAAGAAAACACAGTAGCGCCTCTAGAACAAATAGCGTTGCAAAAATCAAAAAAGTCATGTTCATGTTTTAATTAATCGCATCCTATAGCAAATTTTCCAAGGATTATAGATCTGCAATCCGAATTGTTCTAGTATTATTCATTTAGATATAAGCATTCAAAGTCAAGCAAATTATTGAATTTGGAAGCAAACTCGAAATTTAGGTTATTTTCTCCACTTTGAGGTAGAATATTAAAAAAACTAGCAAATAAATCGTCATTGTTTTTATTTATAATGAATAACATATTCATTATATGAGTAACAACTCGTAACAGTTTCACACTATTACTAAACTCTTTATTAATTATTATAGAATAAACGTATACTCTAATTGCGTCCGGCTGCGTCCCCGACTGCAATTTGTGACAAACCAAAAAAAGACATGGTATTCCAATTAAAAAATGCGCGCATTCCAATTTGCGCGCCTTTTTATATCAATTTCGCGCGATTTTGTTTTCTAACGAACATTTATTAAATATTTTGTTGTTCTTCATTCTCAATGGTTATTTAGTATATAAAGTCTATTAGATATTTCATGAACATAAGTGTATATTTTGGTAGAAGTAATGCAAATGTTATGAAAATTACCAAAAAAAAAATCGATTTTTTTTTTTTTTTTGAGTTTGGTAATAACTTTATATCATCAAATGTACTAAAAAGACAAAATTTATCTTAAAAAAATTTTTATTTGCTCAAAAAAACGATGATTTTGTTCCAAAAAACTGATTTTTCCACATACTTCAAATTTGATAACTTATATCTCAGACTCCAGGGAGCGTGGCGTATTTCATAGATTGATTAATTATCTTGACGATACCGTTTAAATTATTCAATTATATTGGTTCGTTCAAAAGTTATGATTTTTGCAATAAAAAAACTCAAAAGGCCCTACTGTGCGTCGTAGACATTATATTGTTACAACCAATATACTTAGAATCGAATTCTAAATCACTTTTGACATATCCGTCTGTCTGTTCGTCAAATCCAAGTTGGTATCCAGATTCTTTTTTACTTTTTCCCTCTGAGCCCCACAATAAATTTTAGAGAATAACTCACATTTTTTAACAATCTTTTCTTCCTCAAACTTGGTAAAATGGTTTTTGTATCTAAATATCTAAGTTTCTGCCAAATTTCATAACGATCAGCTTAAAAGTTATTAAGGAAAGCCATTTGATTTTGGTCCCCTTCACCCACAAAAGTATGAATTAGAACGTTTTTTTTTTGCTTTGTACCATGATATGATGCTTTCTTTATATATTGTTAGTCCAGTTAGTTAAGACATAAGTAATTTTACTGTGTCTATATAAGAAATACCTCCTTTTCCTAAACCATATTGGTACAGTGTATTTTATAGTCGATAAATCTCGACTGTAGCCGTTCATACTAATGCAAACTACAAAGCAATACGAAAAGAATTATAGAAACAAAACGACAATAATTAAACCTTTGTGATAAAAATAAAAATCGTTGTGCATTCATGTTAAATAAAGCCTTCATTCAATGTTTGGTCCACCAATACACTTGTCTGCCATCTTAATACAACTGACTTCAATTATTATTGTTTCGAAGATTATTTTTTTTGCCTATACGTTGTTAAAACTTGAATTGTAACTGAACATAAAAAGAATTTAAATTTTCATATTATACAAAAGTATTTCCAGCAATGCCTTGCTACTACTACCTTGGATAATAAAGGTTGGAGTAGCCAAATATTAAAGTACTCAAAGAACAGTACGCAAGGAAAGGTGAAGCTCAGCACTACAACTATTTGGTTTTCTCAGACAAACCGACATTTTTCCTAATAAAATATCTGTGGATTTTAATTGAATAATTTCTACAAAATTAAAAAAATTTCACAATTTCACATAATTTAAACAATACCGGGAATTGTAAAATGTAATATAAATAGTTTATAATTTTCCTGAATTAAAAGAAAAAAGGAAAAAATCATTAATCACAATTATAAATTAAAAAAATTGATATAAGCAGGCTTAAAACATTTCATTCACATTTGAAATAAGTTGAAAAGGAGAAATTATTGGACATCTTCACTTTGGACATATGCATTGATGAAATTTGTAGTGACAATAATACTTTTATCGCAGAACTCTTCAACAAACAGCAAAAAATCTGCATGACATTAGTATAAGACAAAGTTAAGAAAACTTCCCAATTGATATAACGTATGTTTTGTAGTATCAGACAAATTCTGAATAACAGCCACCCAAGAACAAATTATGAACTATTCACACTTTAAACCACCAAGTTCCACCACCACCAAGTTTTTTCATAATCTATTAATAACTTTGTGAATAATTACGCATTTCGTGAATATGTATTATCTTATCTTACTTATAAGTCAACTCAAAGCGAGGGCCAAGGTTAGTACGCGTTCATTAGTATTATATTTATATATTTTTATTAAATATACCTTTTTGTAGTTGTAGTTAGTTTTATAAATTTTAATTAGTTTTCGCATATCTGGAACAGCGGAGTTTTCTAAGTTAAAACACCCATTGAGTTTAATTTGTAATTTGCAAATCGGGAAAAGCTTTTTAGCTTAAGTGCTGATAAAAGTTTATCGTTGTTTTTATGAAAAATTGGTTTCGCAGATAGTAAAAAGGCATTAATAAAATACCAAACAAATCTGATAACTACATATTTCTTTGTCGGTTTTTACACATTTTGTGTCGTTTTTCTTACCTGTGTAAAAAGGTGAAATAGTCTGTTCCTGTATACTTGCACTAAATTTCATATCTTGTAAGCTTATAGGCACTAGGGGCGTCAATGAATTGCTCCCTAATGTTAAAGTTTAATGGGGCGATGAACAAGCATGGTAGATACAAACAAAATAAAAGTAAAAAATTCACAAAATTAATAAATTAAAAATCTAGACTCCAAATCAATTGCACATTATATAGTTCATCTATACTTTAAATAGTTTGTTGCAGTGATATTAAACTTAACGTCACCGTTGGATGTATAAATATCAATTTTTAGAAGATTAAAAAAAAGTGTAGAAAGCCCTAATCGGATGGGATGGAGCAGTTTTAATTTTAATTTGCAAGGTACGGGAAAAGATCAAAAGGTATTATAAAAACTGAATATAAGTAGCATTTGTTTTTAAAGTCTTTGTGGTCAAGATGTTTTTTTACAGACAGACGGTCAGACTTATAGACCTACAGACGAACACAACTAAATCGTATCGGAGGTTAGCGTTGGTCAAATACAAATACACTTGACTTTTGCTATATGGACAGTTATACTTTTCTTGGGCGAACTGAATGATCACGCTGATACTTAAAACATATAATATTCTAATTTACCGATTGAGGATCCGATAGGTGGCGTATATAAGGTGCTCTGGCTTTGAGATATTGTTGCAATACTATCATATAACATGGTCGACTCATTGCCGATAGTACTTCCGACAGTCGCAGTTGCACATGAAATTGAGCTGGAGGGAAATGCATTGGGTGGCGCATCATAGTAAGTAGGCGCTCCATTACCATTACTAGTTGTTAAATTGCCCAGTTCAGAGAGTAACTTATGTTCATCCTTGATACACCATTTGCCAGACCATATCTAAATAGATAAAGGTAAGATATGGCGAAATAGATACGATTAGCTAAATTAAAAATGGACAGTTGAAACAATTTACGTTTGGATATATCTGGTCTCCGCCGTAGGTTAGCCGCTGCCGCTTCGCGTCGTCTTCAGTGAGCATATTGACATCGCGATTCTCATCTACAAATATATGATTAAAAATATTGTAAAAATTTGTGAACGATAGGTAGCTTAACTTGCTGCTTTCCCCGTGATGCATTTTTATATAAACATTTATACCCGCTATCCATAGGGTAGAACTATATGACTTTGTGCAAATGCATTTAACAGCCAGATGAAAGCATCTTCAACCGCATAAAGAATATGTAATCTTGTACAGTGTAAATGGCTTATACACGAGAATCTCTAGCTTCAGCTAGAGATACCAAGCTTGGCACTCGTGTATGTCCTACACATCTAAAGTTTGCGTTAGACTTTGACCCGCTCCGTCTCTCAAATAAAAGAAATTATTAACCGCCGTAATTTCGTTTGTCTCGAATTTCGGTAATAATATGATGATGAAAAGCATGGAATTTATATTTATAGTATTTTATACTCTATGAGCTATTTGGAAATTAATTATCACTACAAAATGGCTGTATTTCATGTATCATATATTATTATTATACCATGTACCTATAGGTACAAAAGTATATTAAGTTCGTTCGAATGTATGTAACTGGTTGAAGGAGCCGTCGCAGACCATATGTTGTTACAACCAAAATGATCATAATCGAAAATAATATCGGTTTAGCCATGTCCGTCTGTCTGTCTGTTCGTCTGTCCGTCCGTCCGTCTGTCCGTCTGTCCGTATGAACACCTAGATCTCAGAGATGGTAAGAGCTTTGGATTTAGATGTAATATGCCACTACGCAGATCAAGTTTATGTTTTTTTCCTCCCCCGCCCTTCCCCTTGCCCACAAACCACAAGCGACTCTGGAATTTTTTGAGCTAGAAAGTTAATTTAAAGTAGATCTTTATCATATTAACCGAAATCCAAAATATGAACTGAACTGCTGATTTTCCAATGAAATGATATGAATGTCGTTTGATGTGATCTCTTTTATATTGGCCATATTTTAGTATTCGGTGGGTTTCATGTATTATTATTTTAAGTGGAAGTAAATTAGGACAATCACAATTTTACATATGTTTTAAATTTTATTTTGTCAAATGGTACATGGTATACCACAGTCGGGCTAGCTCGACTGTAGCCGTTGTCACTTGTTTTTATTATGAGTGAATGAATGAATATATATACTATAATGTACATATGTACTATAATGAATATATATATATACCCAGTTCGGTTTGGATAAATTTCTATTTAGCAGCGAACACAAATAATAAATATTATGAACAAATGATTGTTCATCAATATTTTGCTCACAAACAAAATATATTTTTCTCGAAATATGTTGATAATGGTTTAAAAATGTTATTGACAAATATGTAGTTGTACTGGCATTTTATATAAGAGATGAACCAATTTGTGTATCTCACAGAAAGTGTCCATTTGAACTTTGTTTTAACTTCAAGTATAAATATTTTGCCACCCTCTACTGTCTTCACTTAAGTGTCAACCCTCTCCTTATATACTCGTATGTATTAAAGTTAATTAAATTACTACTCCTCTCTTTCAGGGGATTTTTTACTGGAAAGTTCTTCGATGTCTTACGGCACGTGTCCGCTAAGTGCATTTATGGATTGAATTGAAAGTCATCCCTCCCAACTTGAATACTACAAATATTAGGATATACACATTACCTACCATATATATTTAAAAAGGAGAACATCTATTTAGATTTCAATAGCCTAAGCAAAATATCTTAAGCTGTAGGCTTATATTTTAATCACGTTTTTTTGCTAGCATGGAGAAAGTCTTATTAGTCTTTGTACATGTGCCAAACAGGTGTAACTCCTTTAAATACATTTTATCGGAGTATATGACAAGAAGTAAGTAAGTATAAGGTATTAAAGTCAATTTATATATAATTAGTAAAAAAAAAAACTACAATCTATGTTATCAAGCCATTAGAAAAGTGACAAGTTACCAAATACCGGTAAGTTTATTGTAAGTGATGTTAATGACGTTGTTACTTGTTTGCAATGTTATTATTAACAATTACTTTTTTCCTATTGGGATCAAATGCAATTTCAATTTTTTCGGCCAAAAACTCAATTTAAAAAACAACAGTTTAATTTAAAAGCTTAGAGTTTTATATATTGGCAGTATGCAATAACTAATATATTGTTTCCGATTTCAGGGAGCGGATATACATGTTACCGAGTTTTGGTATCTCTCTTAAAGTCTCTCAGCCACATATTCTCTTGATTTTCGACATTTAAGGTCCTCTACATTATAATCAAATCTAATATGTTTCATGGACCAGGAGATTCGATATACGATTCGATATACAAAAATCATAATGTTTATATACATGCATTGTTGTGCGTAGAAAGTTTACTGAGGTGAAGTACTCCATGCTTTTTGTTTTAATTTTGTTACAAGAAGATTATTTTCAGCCACATGGTACTAATGTTCTCCGATGTTTTAATATCATACACAATAGCTTTGTGTAAGATTTTATAAACACTTCTGAGGCAACATAACAACCGAAGACAGATGACACAAATGAGAAGTTCAACTATAATAACTTCGCTGTGCATAGTAGAAGGGTGGAACCCAATGCTCACGCCCACATTCCACATTTACAACCCTTGACACATTTGACCAAGCAGGCCGGATGAGATTCGACAGTGCTCTCAGCTACGGTAAATCGAAGTCATTTGAACAAATTTGCCACAAATTCAAGTTTAAAAACACTCAATGGCACAAGATATTCCTAAGGGAATCGATAAACAATCTCTCCGAAAACGAAACGAAATGAAGCGAGGCATGCGCATTAGAAAGGGATGCATGATGAAAAAGGTCTGGTATAGTATAAATTTAAGGTGCGGGCTTATTGCTCTTTTTATTGCCATACTGGTGGCTGGCATAGAGGCTATGGCGAGTGTGGGGCATTGTTAATGAAAAATCATCGTTGTGTATAGCATCAAGTGTACTAGTTGGCTTGTGCTCTGGACTGTCTGCCGGGGACAACTCAGGCAATCTGGCTAAGCACCGCCAAGGGGTGTGAATTTCGCTCTGAATTGCCATTAGTGGGCGATTATTGAGAATGACAAGTGCCGTACTCGGTGCTTTTACTAAATTATTCTGGTTTCCATATTACTCAATTTTATCTTCTAATCACCATCAGCAACACCGCAAACTTCTTATCTACTTCAGAGTTTATCTTTCTCTGGTTTTTAATTGACTCGGGGGTTTGATTTCAGCACCACATGTTGCAAAGAATAAAGATTAACGCCGTTGCCGACAATCACACATGTATGTCGGTATGTTGAAACTCGGTTATGGATAAATATTGACTCTAATTGTAAACACAAAAGGATTTTTGCCGGTATGTTGCAATTTAACCCCAACCGCTTCGAACCTTTCGCAAGGGATTTGCAAATACTCAAGGACTTATGATATGAATACATACAGTAGGGAATAGCGTTGTAATAAATACGTATAAAATAATAACAATCTTTGAACTATAAAATAATGAAATTTCATTCATTCAAAGCATTCATTTAGTTGGTAATATCTGCAGCTCTAATATTCTCTGAGATCTCGATGCTTATACGGCTTGACAAATGGGCATGTCTATTTCTTCTCGGTTGTTGAAGCTGAGCAAGAATATGAATTTTTTATGGGATCTGGGACTTTTGTTTCTACCTGTTACAGTTGACGGGTATAGCAAGTGATCGACTAAATCAATTGCGTAGTGTCGGCAAAATGATGATGAGTGTTGCAGTATTTTTGCATTTGTTTCAAATATTACACTTATAATGATTTATTTCTTAAATTTGCTAAATTTCTTACCGTGTACTTCGATTCGTTTTCGTTTGCAATTTGGGTCCGATATGTTGTTGCTAGCAGTATGGTTGTTGTTGACACTGTGCAGATGATGCCCATGCTGCAAACCTAATATGCCATTTATGCTATATACAGAACCAGAGCCAGAACCAGATGAACGCTGGTCAGCAACTTGTTCACTCGTCGCGTTGGAGGTATTTACATTCGAATTCCGGCTGGTGTTACCGATTTCTCGACTACCAGCATTGACAGATCCTGAACCCGAGGCAGATGTTGTATGAGCGATAAGTGGTGTAGCCGTATTGTTGTTATTACTATTGCCATTATTGTTGCTGATGCTCGAATTACTGCTGGCGGTTGTGACGCCAGATGCCAGTGTCGACTGTTGCTCACTTGCCGCTTCCGTGCTGCTATCGAGACTTTCACTAGCGTTGTGGTTACTGCTTAGACTTTGTGGTATTTGATGTTGTTGATGATGGTGTACGTGCTTAGCTTTCTCAGCAGCTTTATTTCGTACGATCCTGAAAAATATAGATATGTGATCAAAATCGAGAAATTTAACCTTATAATAAACCGAATTATATGTCTATTAACCATACATGAGTGCAAATTACAGGATGTTTGTCAAAAACAGAGTTAAAAGCGAGCTTGGAGTTTAAACATCGAACTCGAAAATCTGACTACACACACTTGTTTTAGTAAACATTACTATTATTCATAAAAAATGACGTTTGCTCTAGAAAGTACTAAGCTTATTCTAGTTTACTGCATAATTATGGATATTGAGTATATGATATCAGCAGCACACATTAAATAGAGTGTTCCGATTTGAAAAAATATATTGGAATAGATATTTCTTTATAATATATCTCAAATTACATTTTCGCATGGAATCCCTTATGGAATGACGTATCAAATCAAAAGAACTGTAGGCAAAGTACAAGGTGATAAAATAATATTATAATCGTTGACAATATTGTTGGACAACTACATCTGAAATGTAACGACTTCTTTAGTGGTCTAACATAGGATTACAACATATGAATTGTCGAAGGGGTTGGCAACAATTCAAGTGGAATCAAATCAAATTATGCTGTTCAAACAAAAGCAAAATAAAAAAAAAATAGAAGGAATAATCACATCGGGTTAAAAGTGGGTACTTTCGGTATTTCGGGCAGTGAACACAATTGGGACATATGTTTAGGATGCTGCTGGATATACATAGACACTTTTGGTGGTGTTTCGAACTGTTTATTTAGCTTCCTGGGTTCGCTGCGAGCAGCAGAAGGGACGCTTGAGTGCTAGGTGGCAAAAAGTCACAATGTAAGTGCCACTCTTGGGATTTGCACGCTAGAAGCTATCGACGAAATACAGTGAACTAGCTAGTATGATATGTCACATTCACATGTAATTGAACGAGAGTGATTCATCGCTGCACTGTGTCACTGAATCACACATACATTGCTAAAGCAGCAAGCTTTGCTCATTATTTTCTGAAATTACTCATCACACTATATCACACATATCCCTTTGGCATTGCATATCTATCGCCCATCGTCGTCATCGCCTTTGTTAACGTAATTCACAGCGAATTGATTTTGAATGGCTGCACGTGTATATTGCGTGCGAGTGTGTATGTTCGAGAGTGGTCATATTTAAATCCCCAGTTAAGGCGACGCGTTCCGTTGCGGAGAATTGTTTTGTGTGCTACGTGTGCCAAGGTGGTGAGAGGGTGATGAATTCGGAGTGCGAACAAGTGCGGCATACTTTCAGGCGCGCGCTTTAGTCACCAACATTCGCGTCGTTGAAATTGTGCGCAGCTAATTTATAGTATTCACCAAGCAGCTGCCGCCTGCTGGCAGTATCAAATGCCAAAATAAAATGAATTATGGTCAACAGGGAAGTACGTACAATATAAGCTCGTGCCGTAAGCGGGATGAGAAAACCATGAAGATGATGATGATGGCAATGGCACCGGAACATGGAAAGGAAACTAACTTTTGTGGTGGTCGTGTGTCAAGCATTGTGCCGCAATTATGAACGCTAAAAACTACTTAGATATTTTTATTAGCTTTGTGCTTGCTTCTATTGGCAACAAACATACAAACCGGGTGCAATGCTGGAGCCGCACCCATCGACCGGATGCGGAAGTCACATGACAGCAAGCAAACATTGCCATTGGCATCGTTTTTGTACCCTTACAATTTCATTATTTCTAAAACTAAAATACTTACAATTAAAATAACCTTAATCTTTAAGATCTTGAACCTATCATCTACTTAACCAAGTATGTAATCATTAAATATTTAATCACAATAAAATCAAGTTAGAAACCAGGATGAACTCATGTTCGTTTTAGACTTTGGTCAAGTCGAACGAAAATCGAGTAACATGCCTGAATTAAAAAATATATGTTAGTCACGAATTTGGTAGAGACAATAATATAAACTTGACAGTTATTCAAGAAACTCTTTTGTATTAGAAAGCCGATATGCTACCCATACTTAGTTGGCTTAGTGGACACTGTGGCCGCATATGGTATATTTTAATCTATAACTGTGAGTTATTCTAAACTTACTGGCTAATTTTGATACTCCAAAAAAAGCGTTTTGCTATATTTTAGTTTATTTTGTATATACTATATACACCCATCAGTTTACTTTCTCCAGCTCTTATATTATCGACTTTTGAAGCTTATCTATTATATATACATATATATATATATAACTTAGGGGGTCAGAGATGCTTTCTTCTGCTTGTTACATACAGCACACACTACCACTTGGCACTATTCTCTATATTTGAATCAATCCATTGAAAAACTGAAGAATTTTAGAATATTTTTTATTACGAAAAATACAGAATCGGCATAATACACCAAAATATAGTATCAAAATAAATGTTTAATAAATCTTCCTGAAAATGCTTATAGTCCTTATCATAATTTCGTATTATTTTTTTCTTATTATTACTTACCGGTTAATAGACGATACGCTAGGAACGTTATCTTGAGAGCATATTCCTTCAGCGAGCAATCGATCACGAATCTCCCAAGCAAACATTGTGGGATTTTCTCGCTTATAGTTGGCAATAGCATCAACTACTGGCGGAGTGGCTACTTTGGGCTTTGAACCTCCAATGACCCCGGCTTTAAAGCTTCCTGTCTCATAATATCTGTAAATGAAGTCATTTGCAATTAATCTATTTACATCATTCAGCAACAATTTAAAATAAATCCGAAACAACTTAAATTGTGGCAATGTTTATAATATGTTCTGATTGAGAAGGAACACCCTACCATGCAGTTACTACGTAGTCAAATTATATGCATATATGCGCTTAATTAGCTTGATGTTTGTTTTTAATTTCAATGTATTTTAGCCATGTGGGGATGCCTAGAGTTTTGTGTAGTATATATATAGTATAATTGCTCACCTTGACAAAATCTTAGAAACGCAGCCATGGCTTACTCTCAACTGGCGGGAGATGTCACATGGACGTACTCCATTGTGGGCCAATTCCACAATTCTTTGTCGCACAACATCAGGTAAAGGTCGACCATTAACAAAAACACCTCCCAGTTGATTAACGCCGCCATGACCTAAAAATAAATTAGTAATATTTTTGTTAATGACAATGTATATTATTGCAATATTATTTATTCATATTTTTATTTGGATACAAGTGCAGTTAAAATACAAAAAAAAAAAAATTACTCTTAGCCACATTTTTACTCATTTGTGGGGAATTAAAGGTGTTGTAGTTTTGTGACATGGTCCTTGCCAAGTGCTCTTGTCTTCAAGTTAATGGCTCCTAATTCTATGTAAATAAAAAAGTCGTTACCCATAAAGTAATAAGAAGATATTAGCTAAAAAATATATAATTTAGTTTGAAACTTTAGTCTCTTAGATACGTCCGTCTGCTGCTACTCCAGCAGTAACCCAGTAATTGGAAGGGGGTATTTCACAGCAGAATCCAGTCTGTGTTGAAACTCAATGATCGTCAATCATATGTGTAATGAATGTATAATCTCTTTTCATAAAACTATTATTTTGTGATTTTGCCAATTATCAATTGGCAAAGAATATAGATATTAGTTGGGCTATCGACATTGCACAGTGCATTGTACAAATAACTACATATTATGAATACGAATTTGAATATATGTATATTTATATCCTCAAGTACAGCCCAAGATTTAAATTGTTCGCTCAGCGGGGGATGCCATGAAAAAAGGCAACTAAATAAATGAAGACCACGCTTAACTGATGACAGAATACAGACCTAATGAAAAACATATTTTTCTACTCGGGTACTGACAGCCCAGTTTTACACATCATTTACTTTTTTACACTTATGCTTTCTGCCCTCAATATTAAATCACTAATTAAATATATTATATTTACATTTTAATATATACAAATATATAAACAAACAATCCGTTTACGTCAATCCGTGAGTAAAGATTTCATGACAATGGTTTTTGAAAAGCTAAAACACTTGCTCTTTTGGTTATAGCAGATTAGAATAAAATTTGATTTATTTTCGATTTTGAAAATGGTAACACTATCATACAAATCAATTAAGCTCTACAATTATTTCTTGGCAAACTTTTAAGCTATTAATTTAATTGATTTTCCGGATCTAGTTTTTATTGTTTTTTTGTTTTTATTATATATTTATATTTATATGTACTTATAGGTACATAAGTATATTAAGTTCGTTCAAATGTATGTAACACGTTGAAGGAGAAGTCGCACATCATATGTTGTTGCAACCAAAATGTTCAGAATCGAAAATAAAATCGATTTTGCCATGTCCGTCCGTCTGTCCGTTTGAACACCTAGATTTAATAGCTAGGGTAATCAAATTTTCGATTTAGGTGCAACTACGCAGATCAAGTTTATGTTTTTTTCCTCCCAAGCCCTTGCCCACAAACTGCACCTCTGGCATCCTTAGAGCTACAATGTTAATTCAAAGTGCAATATGTAGATATTTATCATATTAACCGAAAAATGGTTCAAATCGGATAAAAACTACAATTGTTATAAGCGAAACTAGCATGAATATAAGCAAGAACAAGCATTAGTCTTGTAGTGTATTCGTACGCATGCATACACATATGTAGGTATGCTTGTACATATGTGTGCGTGTGCATGCGTACTCGAAAGCACAGCTGAATTGCTGCTTTTCCAATGAAATTATATGAATGTCGTTTGATGTGATCACTTTTAAATTGACTGTTTTTAAGTATTCGCTGGGTTTCATGTATTATTATTTTAAGTGGAAGTAAATTAGGACGACGACAATTTTGCATATGTTTGTTTTAAATTTTATTTTGTCAAATGACAATCGGGCTAGCTCGACGCCGTTCTCACTTGTTTTTATTATATTATTATACTATTTAATAATAATATTGCCAAAATCTTAAATAAATTTTAGGACATACAAGAGTATACCACTAAGAATAAATAATATAGTTTATGGGGTTTGAGCTGTTTCCTACTACGTGTTACACACAACTCGTATTGGTACATAAATATGCTTCCAGGAGTAACTAGAATAAAAATATTTCTTTTTTAAGGTGGCAGAACCAAGTAAAAATCAGCCTTCTTAGCCACTAACTCATTTGCACATAAAATAATTGAATAAATAATATTATATATAAATAATGTAAGTAAACAAAAATGATCACTTCCGGGAAAAGGTAACAATTGTTAAATAATAGTTGCCTTAATTCGCAAAATGCGTCTTTGAGATGACAGCATTATGAAAAACAACAACAGAATCAAAGTAAACAAACAATAGCAACTGATACAAAGGTTCAAAACAGACAAATGATAATAGAGTCATGTAGCAGAAAGAGGATTCAGGGTTAGTCTGCAGAGCTAGGAAGCAAATGATATGTGTGCGAACTATTGTATTTGTGAACTCGAAAATATCTATTGACTTTCAATACACACTTCATTAAATGACACTCGTTTGCTGCTAAACTCGGACAATAGCGCCTTTATTGTCAAATACATCAATTTATATATCCCACTGTGCACATATAAAACTGTCGGAAATTTCTAAATTTCCCGAGTAATAGATATATTATGTTAAATTTAATTTAATTGTAATAGAAAACTATTAAAATTTTTTGTTTTAAATTTTTAATTAACTTTTTTCGGTCTGGCATATTATACTATTATGTATTATGTATTCTGTATTATGTAGTATGTAGTATGTAGTATGTAGTATGTAGTATGTAGTATGTAGTATATAGTATGTAGTATGTAGTATGTAGTATGTAGTATGTAGTATGTAGTATGTAGTATGTAGTATGTAGTATGTAGTATGTAGTATGTAGTATGTAGTATGTAGTATGTAGTATGTAGTATGTAGTATGTAGTATGTAGTATGTAGTATGTAGTATGTAGTATGTAGTATGTAGTATGTAGTATGTAGTATGTAGTATGTAGTATGTAGTATGTAGTATGTAGTATGTAGTATGTAGTATGTAGTATGTAGTATGTAGTATGTAGTATGTAGTATGTAGTATGTAGTATGTAGTATGTAGTATGTAGTATGTAGTATGTAGTATGTAGTATGTAGTATGTAGTATGTAGTATGTAGTATGTAGTATGTAGTATGTAGTATGTAGTATGTAGTATGTAGTATGTAGTATGTAGTATGTAGTATGTAGTATGTAGTATGTAGTATGTAGTATGTAGTATGTAGTATGTAGTATGTAGTATGTAGTATGTAGTATGTAGTATGTAGTATGTAGTATGTAGTATGTAGTATGTAGTATGTAGTATGTAGTATGTAGTATGTAGTATGTAGTATGTAGTATGTAGTATGTAGTATGTAGTATGTAGTATGTAGTATGTAGTATGTAGTATGTAGTATGTAGTATGTAGTATGTAGTATGTAGTATGTAGTATGTAGTATGTAGTATGTAGTATGTAGTATGTAGTATGTAGTATGTAGTATGTAGTATGTAGTATGTAGTATGTAGTATGTAGTATGTAGTATGTAGTATGTAGTATGTAGTATGTAGTATGTAGTATGTAGTATGTAGTATGTAGTATGTAGTATGTAGTATGTAGTATGTAGTATGTAGTATGTAGTATGTAGTATGTAGTATGTAGTATGTAGTATGTAGTATGTAGTATGTAGTATGTAGTATGTAGTATGTAGTATGTAGTATGTAGTATGTAGTATGTAGTATGTAGTATGTAGTATGTAGTATGTAGTATGTAGTATGTAGTATGTAGTATGTAGTATGTAGTATGTAGTATGTAGTATGTAGTATGTAGTATGTAGTATGTAGTATGTAGTATGTAGTATGTAGTATGTAGTATGTAGTATGTAGTATGTAGTATGTAGTATGTAGTATGTAGTATGTAGTATGTAGTATGTAGTATGTAGTATGTAGTATGTAGTATGTAGTATGTAGTATGTAGTATGTAGTATGTAGTATGTAGTATGTAGTATGTAGTATGTAGTATGTAGTATGTAGTATGTAGTATGTAGTATGTAGTATGTAGTATGTAGTATGTAGTATGTAGTATGTAGTATGTAGTATGTAGTATGTAGTATGTAGTATGTAGTATGTAGTATGTAGTATGTAGTATGTAGTATGTAGTATGTAGTATGTAGTATGTAGTATGTAGTATGTAGTATGTAGTATGTAGTATGTAGTATGTAGTATGTAGTATGTAGTATGTAGTATGTAGTATGTAGTATGTAGTATGTAGTATGTAGTATGTAGTATGTAGTATGTAGTATGTAGTATGTAGTATGTAGTATGTAGTATGTAGTATGTAGTATGTAGTATGTAGTATGTAGTATGTAGTATGTAGTATGTAGTATGTAGTATGTAGTATGTAGTATGTAGTATGTAGTATGTAGTATGTAGTATGTAGTATGTAGTATGTAGTTTGTAGTATGTAGTATGTAGTATGTAGTATGTAGTATGTAGTATGTAGTATGTAGTATGTAGTATGTAGTATGTAGTATGTAGTATGTAGTATGTAGTATGTAGTATGTAGTATGTAGTATGTAGTATGTAGTATGTAGTATGTAGTATGTAGTATGTAGTATGTAGTATGTAGTATGTAGTATGTAGTATCTAGATATATACATATACATATATATATTCCCTGTACACATTTTCTCTTCGTATTCAGCTATAATAAACACTTCGTGTATGGCTTTGATTCTGGCATTCGTCAAAATTGTATATTCGACACATCGACACAAAGAGTTGGAATTATTAGGCAAATTTTGAAAATGTCAAATTGATTAATGTAGTATAATTGATGCGGTGGAGCTGTATTTACATGTGTAATATTCCATCATGTTTTGATTGTATCGGTATGCCGTTGAAAGATCCATAGTAGATGCACCTTTTCTAGCCAAGAACGTGTTGACTATAAACGTTGATTATGCATATAAATATATGTGTCCATATATATGTGTGTATATGTATGTAGATATATATATGTTTTTGTATATGTTCACATCAATGCCTTCTTCATATATATGCAGTTATTCACTTATTATAGTAAGCACAACACAAGTATTTTCGTCGATTAATATTGCACTGCGAACGTAACATGAAGAAGCAACAGACGATAGCGCTGGTGTATAATCCGAACGAACAGTTTGAAATGACAGCTGAGTTGAATTATAATTGTAAGGTTAGTAACGGTCAAATAATTGCCTCTAATGTAGAGTATGTTTAGCACATTGTGTTTAAAGATGCCGCATCCGTAATACACGTTCTACGTTCTGAAATTTGACTGTGGCGCGACGTTTGGCGATGTTCTATTCTTGTTCATATGCATTCGTGGCAACGCGAGCCAAATTTGGGTTTCTCGATCTTTTTTTCATTTTTCCGTTTTTTTTAACGTGCTGTTTTTTTTTTTAATATTTTGTTGTCGGCGGCGCCGCTGTGGATTTACGTATTATAAATTGTTCCTTGTTTTTTTCTTTTTAAGTGCCGTGAAATATTTCTAGGTTTTTTTTTCCGGGCTGTTTGCTGTTAGCCGCAGAGATCCTGCGCACGGTTTGTTTCTTATTCCTATCTATTTGTGCGTGCGTCATGTGTGTGCGTGACTGTGTGAGCTGCGCGTGTCCTTGGTCCTTGTTTCGCCACCGCACCGCACCGCACTGTACCGCACCAACCCAACCACAACAGCAGCGCATACTTCACGACTCACTCACTATTCACGACAATTGTCCGACTCCACACACACTACGGCAAGAGCCAATGAAGACGAACTAAAACGAGCAGAGAGACGGCCACACAGTGTAGAGTCATTTGCTTTCTATGCTCGTACTGGGTTGGGTAATTGTGAACTGGCTGATGATGCTGCTGGTTTTGCTCGCTATGTATGTATGTGTGCAAACTTTGCGATTGTGGTTGTGTTTAGAGGTTGCGTTGTGGCTAGGTCTTACGTTCTTTTGGATTGGCGCTAAATATTCTTTACATTTATGTTAGATTTACAGTGAGAAAAAGAGAGCGACGTCGTACCTAGTTTAAATAAATTAAATCAATTCCAAATTGCAATTTGTAGGAAAACCATCATTAGAGAAGTTTTTAGAAATTATTAAATATTGGTATAAATGTTTGCTTGTATATAGTACAGCAATATAAGTTGATTGTCGTTAGTTATTTGGTAAGTCAAAGTCATTTGCCAATGTGACGTTCATATGGACATACATGCATATGTCTGCATGCTCTCAATGGGAGGCAACACATACACATGTGGAGAGCGAGCGAAAACGCAATAAGTACGCAATGGAATTTCCGCCAATCGGCATCTAGACAAAGATATACTCACCACCAATCGTAGCGGTTGTTGCGGCTTGGTCGTTGTTGCCGTTGTTCGTTTCTACCACTCAAGCAATTTTCATTCATCCAGCCCTCTAGCACTCTCATTCTCACAACGCACAGCTACACACGATGTGTATAACCATCTCACTCACTCTTGCCCACACTTACGTATCATTCCCGAAGTGACGTGAAGGGGACGTGTGTATACGTTTGCTTAAGCAATTACTGCTGCTGTTGCCGTTCTTAGTAATATTATTGCAGCTTTCTTATCATGGTGCTTGTTTTTATTCAGTATATAATGATGACAACAAGTTGTTGAATAATAAAGACGAAGTAATTGTGTTACCGCCAAAAGTATTAACAAGCGAATCTATCACACGGACACACACACACACATACACAAGCACAGGCATACATACATACACACATTCTGAGTGATGATTTGTACTTGCAACGCACTTACATATGCATATAATTCGAATATGTTTCAGAAATCTATATCGTTAGCCATGCTAGCAGATAAGCTCTCACATATGTAACAGGAAATAAGAAGATTGACACAATGATCAAAATGTGACTAATCGTATATTTCATTGATTTCTATTGGCAGATTTAGAGATTGAAGCTCTTATAATCACCTGAGTTACATATCTGAAATTTGCAATTGTGTTGACACAATTTAAAGAATATAATCAAACTAAGACCGCAATCTTTGGTTGAGTGTCAAGTTAAACATTTTAAATTAACAGTCATTGCCATATTTAAGATTGTCGTAAAGAAATCGAAAACATTATAATTTATTTAGAGAATGTATGATAAATTCTTAACTAACATACACCATTATAGACAAACATTTATGATGATTATTAAAATTAAAAAGAGTTTGTAATTTCGTCGAATTATGCAAATTGTTTTTAAATCTAAATGTCAGAAGGTCCCAAAGCAAAGAATGTAATTTGAAATGTTATTGCGGAACTGTAGGAGAGTTTCAACAAAATAATAATTAAAACAGGTCCCTAAGGATATTTGCCGACAAGTCAAAACAGACGCTAAAAACGATTTGTCAATTGCGAATTAACAACGGAATACAGACGTGCACATACTGCACTTACTTCTCTTTTTTTGTAATAACAGTTGAGCATACCATTGGGAATTTGGATGTTGGCAAAATGGTGTTAGAAAATCAAAGGTCTGAATAAGAAATAGACCTTAAATTAGTTAAATAAGTAGTCATACTAATATGAGTAAAAGCTAGCTTACCAATTTTGATCGCAAATGCGATATTGTCTTCCACTAAAAGTGCGTTAAACAGTTGTTAACACTATTTGACAGAAAAACAATATTAACAGCAATTGATTTAAATATTAAATCTATAAGAGAATATTGTGCTGTTTCATTCGTCATCGAGTACAGAACAGCTGCTACAATTATATTTTGTTGCAGAGAATCATTAATATAGGGATAAGATGAAACCAGCTCTTCGGATAGAATAGTTTGGGCACGTTTGATTACAAGTTAAAAATAAAATTTAATTGATAACTCTTAAATATTAGGATAATAAAAGAATACATTTAGTTAAGCTCTTTAACTTTATCTTGCCGAATAAACACAATACATTAAACGTGTAAGGGAAAATAAATGGTAAATATTGTGTTGATTGCGTAACTTAATCTGTTTTAATATCTTGTGGGAAAATTAATTTGTCCTCGGAAGATAAAATGTAGTGATTCTTTAGGATTTTTCTTGTAACTTTATCCGCAAGATTACAATTATTTTGCAAATCTAAATCAAGTTGCTTAAGTCTCACATTTCCGGTTATCATGAATGAAAAAGAAAAAGAATATGTATCTTTCATTCATAAAAGAAGACAATGTTAATGTTGGTCAAGTGCATTGTGGTTATAGACTTGGTCAGCATGTGATTCTTGGCATTAACGATTGAATAACGCATTACTGGAATCAAGATAAAAGATTGAAATGTATACCGTCCATTTAGTTGAGCTCTAGATAAATACAATAGCAACAGCCGCAATTCACAGAGAACGGATATGGAAACCTTTCACCACCATGAGGATGGAGGCAACAAGCTCAACAAGTTCTCAGTCGCAATTCAAATTCAATTGAAGCAAATCAAACACAAGCAATGCTAACGTTAACATTTAACAGACGTTACGAAACTAAAAACGCATTTTGTGGTTTCTCTGCATTTTTTACTCAATTAAAACATAAGAAAACCACAGTAGAGTGGACGCTCGGTTTGACGAACTTTAGTCACTTTAAAATATAACATGACTAGTACATCATATTGATATTCAACAATAATTACAATACTTGAAAGCAACAAATTAGAAAGCTACAGTCGAGTATGTTCAACTGTCAAATACCCGGTTCACAAATACCAAAACGTATATCTGACAAATTTTGCCAAATTTTATATAATATAATTTTTCGGTATATTGTTGTATTTTTTTTTAGTATATTCAGAATGTGTGGCGAGTAATTGCGAGTACAAAAATTTCAGACTCTTACTGAATTATTAAATCTAAATTGATCTGCGTGTGATATATACGAATGCAGCATGCCCTTGCATGCATCACTTGCGTGCAATAGTAAATAGAATGAAAACACAGAGGATTAATAGGAGAGAAATCCACGAATTTGAAAAAAATGAATTCAATGATTATTACAAGTAAATAAAGTACAAAATGAACCATGTACTTACCATCTCCAGAAATACTGCCTTGTGAGCTATGTGAGTCCTCTGAAATTCGAAGGCAAAGGACATTAAATAAAGATATTGTATTAAAATTATTATAATGACATACCCGTATTGTTTTGGGCATCATTCATCGCTGTTATCCATTCAACAGCACCTTGTGATTGTCCTAAAAATGCACTTCCCACTGGATTTGCAGACTCTTGCGTCGAATGAGTTGCAATTGAGTAAGCGGTAAATTTTCCAACTGCAAATCAATCAAATTATTCGATTCGAAATATAAGTTCTAAAGCTTTTTTAACATCTTACATGCAAATCTTATATCAGTGTCTATGATAAATCAAACAAATAATTATATTTTTACTTAACTTGTGCTTGGCTCTAATCAATATTAATATTTTTTATAGCGTCCAATTGGGTAGTATTAATTTTGGAAGATGATGCACTACAAGTGTATTTGATATTTTTGTGATTTATTCGCTTAAAAGCATGATACATGGCTAGAGTACTTCTCGGAGAAGCTAACATTTTGTGTATACGTGACTACGCAACTAAAGATTTCAACGAATTCAATCCAAAAAAGAAAAATGGGCATTAAAATTTATTGATCGCAATACACTGATAAAAATAGAAGCATACCAGACTAACATAATATAATACTAAGAGTATTTAATTTTAAAAATAAAAGGTGAATTCATGTATTAAAACTAAGAAAAATACTGATGGAGAATAGGCAAACCTGCATTCTTGGTCAAGTATTCATTTTAACTTAAATTTATTCCCATTAAACTTACGAGCCGAAAGATATTTTAATTTTGAGCAAATAGAAAATGAATGCTACATTGCAAAAGCCACTTTAATAATAATGTCTGTGTGTCTGTCCGCATATAAAAGAATTATTTAATTTTGCTTTGTTATAAGGAACAAATTTTTGTTAAATTCTCATTACATACGAGTATATTTATATATAATATATATATTTATAATTATTATATTATTGTTATAATTATATTATATAATAATTATTGTAATTTTCATTAGTACCAGGTACCCATTAGTTCAAAAATTCATGACTTAGTCATGTTGACAATATAATATTGTAACATAGATGCTGTAATGTGGGAGGTATGCCATGTTTATGGCGCCAACGTTATCTTTTATTTCTACTTGTTGGTTTAATTAATTAAAAAATGTAAGGTTTTTTAATGCATAATTGAAAATAAAAATTAATAAATAATCTAACTATAATATAATAACAATTAATATGTGGTATTATTTATTCAATAATATAAATACTTGGTCCTCACTATATGAAAAGTAAATGAAAAAATGAATGCTAAATATTGGTTGTTCTATGAATCTATGTCAAAAACAATCTATTAACACTAACTTAAGTTAAGTTAAGTTATACAGACATACATACATATTTCTAGGTCGTTCAAGGCGACATTTTTGAGGTTGTCAGTAAGTTCGATTACAAATAAAATCTATTTTATCAGTGTAAAATTATTCTCTCTGGATAATAAAAGCATTACATTGCAGACAACAAAAAAACTGAATAGCAAACAAGCTGACCAAACCGGAAATAAACCGGATAATCGTTGAACACTTGTTTTCTCTTTGGCTAAGCTCTCCACCTGCACTCGAATTTAAGCTATTTTTGTTAGTCCAAATGCTAGGCTCTCCTCATTTTGGTATCACAGAAAACGGGAAAAACGATAACACATCAGTATAATAATTTTACTTGATGTTACTTTATTGAACCTCTTGTCATTTTGAAGGATATTAAATGCCGAAATGCTAATTTATATTACGTCGCAAACATAGAAAGTTCTTTATTTAACTTTGTACCAGTAAACTAATATTGATGTTTGCACGCAGATTAAGTTTGTTTTTTAGTTATGCATCTCTTATAACACATCCTTCTACCAAAGAAAATATAATTTTCATAATTTAAGCTTAATTTTAAAATTATTGTGTTATATTTTAAAAATTTCGAATACCACAATAACAATAATCTGTGTGGTCTCTGCAAGTTTGGCGGCTGGATCGGCTATATATTAATTATTTTTGTTGGAAATTAATAATGTAAGTTACATTAACATAGTTCATTTTCTTGCATTTAATAACATATTTAATGAATTAGAAAATAAAATATGATTACGAACTAAGAGATAAATTAAAAATAAGGATTTACCTTTGGATTTGTCATCGATTTGCGATGAGTTTGAGTTGCTATAGACTAGGTTGCTGACGTTTAGATGATGATTATGCTGTGAGTGAGTGCTAATGTTGTCCTCAGCTATTGTTGAATTTGTTATTGGTATTGTAGGTAATGTTGTTGATGTTGCATTTATCTGCTGCTGTGGCAGTTCAAGATGCTGCTGCATCACTTGATGTCTATGCAGATGCGTTTGCGAATGCGGTTGCGGGTTCGGAAGTTGCAGTGCTAAAAGTGGCTGGGATTGGTGAGTAAGGTGTTGCTGATGGTGCATTAAAACCGGAGATTGTGTAGTTAGCCCGTGGGCAAGATGAGGCGGCGTCTGCATTTCCATTATAAGCATATCATCTATACCTGCAAAAAGTGCAAAAGAACCGAAACCTCTTGATTAATTTAAATCGAAGCACTAAAGCGAAATATAAAAGCAGCTTCACTAAAAACAAAGCAATTAAATATCTCTGCATGACTTTCATATTGTATTTCAATAGTTTTGTTCTCTGTTCGTCTTTATATATCTTTATATCATTGCATCATCGCAATATTCCTTAAGTTTATTTTCAAAATTTTTTTATCTCCCTAAAATTTAAGAATACTAATAAGGAAACTCTAATGTAACCTTTTAAACATTTAACAGCAATGTCAACTTTTCATGTGCTACAATTTCAAATAGTCAGAAAATGTTTAAATTATTCGATAAAAATAATAAGATACTATGGGGTTAACAAATTATTTATTTTAATAAATTCCCATTAAGTTAATTTTCGTATTGTTAAGAAGCACAGGTGTTTAATTAATGTAATTAACTTCTTAATTTATTTGTGTGAAATTATATAAGGGATAGAAATTCCTCGAAATTTCGACCAATAAAAAGCGTCAGTCTTCCTACTTGCACTTGTTGGAATATATTTTTTATACAATAGGAAGGGTGTTTTATACTCGTTACCCTTGAACTGAAATTGTAACTCAAATAACTAATAGGAGAAAAAACATCTTCTGAAGTAAAGAGTCCATCTGTCTATCGACTAAAAGAGAAAACCACGTTAAAGTTATTCCCAATTCTAACTACCGATACTAAAAATTGAGTGATAAATTCATTCATTTAGCAATTTTAATCTGATTTAGTGAAATACTCTCAAATAGTTTTTCTCTTAGTATTTGAAATAAAGAGAGGCTGGTAGTAAAGTGCATTCCACTGTAAGTTGATGTATACGATATGCCCCTTAGGCATAAAGGGATGTACTAATGCATGAAATACGCAGAAGTAGGTTATTTTATACATATATTCTTGATTGCTGATGTTAATGGGTGGATATTAAGACAAAGCTTGTCTAATATTTTTTATGTAAATTGCGTATAACTGGAGGCGTTTGTAATAAAATAATAAAGAAAGCAAAATAAAATTTAGATTGCTCTGTACTTTGTATATGGGAATTATAGCGATTTCAATATATTTATGAAATAACTTGTATCTTATCGCAGGGGATATGAATTGATTAACTTAGCACACAAGTTTGTAATAGTTTTTGTGAATTTTATTTTCAGGAATAACAGCAACCGGTTGATGTCGTTCTACCTGACATCAAAAAACACAACATACAATACACAATACTCCTGTAAAAAAATTTCCCGCTCATTTGGCTGCAGCCGTATCATCCCCTGCCTGTCAGGGACACACACAAGCTGTGTTAAATATTAAAAGCCAAATGTCGAAGGCGCGCGCGCTCTCGCGCTAATACCTATTCACCTGTTCTGTTCTTATAATTGACCTTTTTAGTGTTCGCCTTTATTTTTGGAGGGTCAATCGCAGAGTCAAGTGTCAAATGCACATATATATATATATATATATATATATATACGAGTGTGTTTGTTTTGGGTTCAGCTGGTGCAATAAAGTTATTGCGCATTCCCCACACTTTTAGTTTTCGTAATGCAATTGCATGGATAATAAGAAAACATATATTCTTGTTTATTTGTGAAGTTCATTAAATGCACTTATGTTATGTATATGTATATGTATATGTATATGTATATGTATATGTATATGTATATGTATATGTATATGTATATGTATATGTATATGTATATGTATATGTATATGTATATGTATATGTATATGTATATGTATATGTATATGTATATGTATATGTATATGTATATGTATATGTATATGTATATGTATATGTATATGTATATGTATATGTATATGTATATGTATATGTATATGTATATGTATATGTATATGTATATGTATATGTATATGTATATGTATATGTATATGTATATGTATATGTATATGTATATGTATATGTATATGTATATGTATATGTATATGTATATGTATATGTATATGTATATGTATATGTATATGTATATGTATATGTATATGTATATGTATATGTATATGTATATGTATATGTATATGTATATGTATATGTATATGTATATGTATATGTATATGTATATGTATATGTATATGTATATGTATATGTATATGTATATGTATATGTATATGTATATGTATATGTATATGTATATGTATATGTATATGTATATGTATATGTATATGTATATGTATATGTATATGTATATGTATATGTATATGTATATGTATATGTATATGTATATGTATATGTATATGTATATGTATATGTATATGTATATGTATATGTATATGTATATGTATATGTATATGTATATGTATATGTATATGTATATGTATATGTATATGTATATGTATATGTATATGTATATGTATATGTATATGTATATGTATATGTATATGTATATGTATATGTATATGTATATGTATATGTATATGTATATGTATATGTATATGTATATGTATATGTATATGTATATGTATATGTATATGTATATGTATATGTATATGTATATGTATATGTATATGTATATGTATATGTATATGTATATGTATATGTATATGTATATGTATATGTATATGTATATGTATATGTATATGTATATGTATATGTATATGTATATGTATATGTATATGTATATGTATATGTATATGTATATGTATATGTATATGTATATGTATATGTATATGTATATGTATATGTATATGTACATGTATTTATTTATATATTTATTTTGGACGATGACACTATTCAAACTCAATATTCTGTAAGACAGAGGCAGAATGTTTTAAGTCAAGGCTGGCGAACTACCTTCTAAGTAATTTGTTTTTATTTATTTTTTTTTTTTTTGTGTCTTTAGCCACGTAATACTTTATTTAATTTGAATGAAAAATAAAAGTGGGAAAATTTAAAGATATTTTCTCACACTCGCGTTGAATAATGGCTTCGGCTCAAGACTCCGACTTATAGTCTCGACAAAAAATGGAAAAAATAAGCTCAAGGTCAGTAGCTTGAGGTAAAGCTTTTTTAATTTTTTTTTTTTTTTGGAAAAGAAACATGCAGACTTTTATATACATATGTACGTACATGGCAAGAGTACTAACTGAGCTACTTTGCTCTTGATCTTCAAAAATACTTCAAGTTTGAAACTTATTAGAAAATGCTTAGTTTTAAACAAGCAAGAAAATACTTTAAATAGGGATTAGATCTTTGTAACAAATATTTTAGCAATAAATTGCACTTGCCTGATCGGAGTTAAAAATTATTTAATCACTTGTTATCATTTTAAGGAATTAGGAACTCGGAACTATATCTCGGGTTTGCATATATTGAAATTCACTGCAGGCAACATATATAACCACAAAACACACACAAATAATTTTCGTTGATTATATAACATATGTATATGTGTAAGCCACGTTTTTTTTTTTGGATTTTTAGTTAGTTTAATCCTCAGATAAGTAATCTAAATCTATCACACTATTATTAGAAGCGGGCTAGAGCGTATAAGTTTCGCGTTTCACACACTTGCAACCTAATAAACAGCCCTCGTAACCCAGTAACAGGTGCCTTTGCCAGGTGGATCGGTTAGACCGTACTCAAAGAGATCTCAGGAGAAACTGTTTCGTGTTGTCATTCTAACAGAAGACCGAAGCCGTAGCCCAGCCAAAGCCGACGTGCTGCCAAGCCACGCTCTCACTCAAATTAGCGAATGAGCTGGTTCGGTTTGTTAGTATGAGTTTGTGAGCGTCCCTGGGTGTGAGCTGCGCTCCAAAAGCTAGGCTGAGTGCCGACGATGGTTACGGTTGGTTGATCGCCTGTCGTTTCACTCAAACTAGTGACTGTTGACTAATCGGGAGGGTTCGAGTTACTCGTCTGTTTTACGAGGGTTTTTTTCTTTAGCTTTTTTCAGCGATCAACAAAGATAGACGCGATTTAACGTATGTATGCAATGCAATGCGTGTGCGTATCTGAAGAACGCTTATGCTTATTTTAGCACCAAACTCATAACACACGATCGCATAATCGTAGAAATATACAACTTACGTATGAAGTACATCTATACCTATGTATTGACATTTGAACTAGCATTGTATTGTATTGGCATCTGTATGTGCATAATTATAAAGGAATTCATATGTCATATAAACAGATTTATTATATTACAATTTTAAATCTATAATTTAGTGTGTTCCATCGTGATCGCGGACTCAAAACAAATCAAACGAATTGAAAACAAGTATAAATGTTAAGGACAACTCCAGTAATAGGTCGTTAGAACTAGTAAGTAAATTAAATTTTTTCATTTATCCGGACAGTACAGTTGTTCTCATGTCAACGCCGTAGAAAAAATACTTTAGCTTTTTTATACCCGCTAACCATAGATGCCAGATGTATGTATGTAACAGACAGAAAAGAGCAGCACCTACCTCATAATATATATATATATATATATATATATATATATATATATATATATATCTATTCTTCCTAGAGTCTTAGAATATTTCAAATGTAAAAACCTACTTTTGGTATATTGTGTTTAGGTATATTTATACCAAATTGTTAATTTAATTAATATAATAATTGGCATAAATGTTACATAAAAAGCAAAGGTTGATGTGTATTACGAATTTTGAAGACATTTTTTTAACACCCACTACCCATGGTATATATACATATATATATTATTTTAACACAATTAAATATATATGTATGTAAAAGGCAAATTTCATAAAGTACTGAAATGAATATGTCTCAATCCTCGATCAGCTTCAAATTCCGAGATGATTTACTCATGTCTTAAAAGGGTTTTCAAAGTCACAACTCACTTATCAGATTAGGAACATTAATTTGGATTGTTTTCAGCACATTCATACATAGACGAGTAAGTACACGACACAAGGGAGTCAAGATGCGCTTATACATACATATGTGGCTGCACATGTTTCCATTGCTATACATACATGTTTATGTATTAGTGGATCTGTTGAACCTCTCTCTTTCTATTTGCACGCATACCTATGCTTGTAAGACATGTAAGACGGCGCGTGCCAAGCAAATGGATGGCAGACAACCGTTGCAAACCACAACACAACAGAAGAATGAACAAAGAAGTGTAGTGGGGTTTGCATTGGAAGTTGATCACTGAACCGTCGCGTCATAGAGCTCATATAGTCCAACGAATTGCGAGAAAAACTAAAAATGTTTGTTTCAGAAGTTTTTACATTAATCCATTTAAACTCCGCCAATTTATACCCTGTACCCTGCACACACATTAAATCTTGGGAAGTGGACATTTTCAGGCAAATGCAATAGTAATATGTATACCAATTTGAGTGCGTGTTTTCCGTGATCATATTTACTTCAAAAAAGCGAATACATCTTTGGTCTAACCATATCCCGCGCATTATTTACAAAACACCTGTTTTTATATATTCTTTTATAGATGGAACCGTGACGCGATGATCAAAAAACCACCCCATGCGGTGCAATGCCTTCTGGTTTTATTGCCGAGTTGTTTCTTCCGGCCCTATTCTCCTTGTTGCACTGCAATCAACTCGTGGGTTGAAATACGAATTACAAAACTCACCATCGTACAACAGGCAACAGGCACAGGGTTCAATGCTCTACATTTAAGTACACTGAAAATGTTTTTAAACAAACTTTTTTCATTTTATGGGTATAAAATAAAATGTTAACAAAATAATTATTTATTCATTATTTATTCTACATTAAAATTTATGTATTTTGTATTTGACATTTTATGTTACTTGCGTATTTATTCTATTTTACTTATTATTTTAAACGTTGTCATACTTGGCATCAAATTTTCTAAATGTATATTTAACGATTTTAATATATTAATATAATAATAATATAATATAATAATAATGTTTTTCTTCATTTTTTTTAAATATGTAAGTACTTATAGTATACATATATATAAATAATTTAAGTAATCATATGTTATTTACTGATATGCAAATAATGATATATGTCTCGGAATCTCTAAATGTTTCTATAGCACTGGGTCTTTCATTTTAACAATCAGTATTCATATGTTTTCGGTATGAAATTCGGTATTTCAATCGTGGCTCGTGGCTTTTCACGGTCTACAAGCCAACCGAGACAGCTTTTCTGCCGTTTCTTTTTCGTTTTTTTTTGTTTTGTCTTTGACTGTTGCTTTTTTTCCATGTTGTTGTTGCTATAGTACGAGTATGGTCGACATCATATTATGCTCCCTGTAACATACTATTACAATATTCTAACAAAATTTGGCACATTTGTATGAGTATCGTGTACATATTCGTCGGGTCGGCACAAAACATTAACAGAGCTTTGGGTAAATTCATCAAATCCAATCAAAATTAATTATTGTATTTGCATCTTTATTTAAAAGTTCACTTAAAAGCAACGTATAATTCAAAGCACGTAGAAAATTGATTCAATTTGAACCTGGACTGAACGGTTTTTAAAATCTGAGAGTATATATAGTATATATTATATAATATATTAAGTAGTAATATATTCTCGTTCCAAAATAATGTATAAAAATTATCAGAACTGATGCAGTTTTATAGTGTATTTCAAAAGTAAGCTTTACTTAACAAACAATTCGTTCCAACTACAGTTTTATGGCAGAGAAAACAGTGATTAAATAAGGCACAAAAAATGAACACATAGTACAAGGGAAAATCAAAATACCTCAGAATTTTATATTCACTTTTATACAGTCTTTCCCTCCATATATATATATATATATATATATATAGATCAACGTAAAAATTTAGCACTTGCGCTGATAAGTATCTATATACATATACGACATACTTACTTAGGTGGCACACTTATGTATATGAATATGTACATAGGTACATATTATTATTATATGTATATACATGTACGTTTGTCTCACGTGAATTTGTGTGTGATCGTACTCGTGTATATTTGTAGGAAATGAAGCAGCGAACCGTAATTCCTCATGTCACTAACACAAAGACAAAAACTCACCCGCACATTATGGGGGCCAGCAAATTTCTGACTCCAACTCTAGGTTCACAATAATTTTGTAGTTTCTGTGAATGAGAGGTGAATTTAGCATATATATATGTACATACATACATATATTTGTACAAACATACATATATGTATACTATAGTCTGCCTAAATAATTCGAAATACATGAGTTTATATGTCTCGAAATTTGCGCCCTTTAAATTAACAACAACTATACGACTATATGTTTATTTAGACCAGCGCATGATCCTTAAGCATGAATAAATCAACAGGTAATGTACTGTATAGCTACAACTACATACACATTCGTATTGTATGTATGTACATATGTATTTATGTTCATGCGTATCCTAATTAATATACATATGTATGTATGTTCATGCGTATCCTAATTAATACGCTTTGAAATGTGTCTATAACTTATAAAAAATATTTATATTAAATATCAATCAATTTACTTAAAATATTAAGTAATATCTATGGTATGTATGGTATGGCCAAAACAAAACATTAAAAATTCAACTTTTAAATAACCGCCATTTAAAATTTAACATTCATTTGTGTTGATTTGAGATGTGAATGACAATTTTCAGTGTTGATAATGATAAATGTGAACCGATAACATTGCAATTTCGATATTATATGAAGTCGAAGAGGGCTGCAAGAATTAGTTTGTTAAAAAAAAAAACATTAACTACAATAATTTATATTAATTTTAATTTATATTAAGATTCGGCCCGGTTTTAATTTGAATTTTTTTACTTGTTAAATTTAATTTCTTCTTGAGCAAATACATACAAAATTCAAGGGAAGAATAGTTATATTTTTCAATTTGGATGAATTTAATGTGACCAGATGTCGAGTCTGAGCATGTGGTTCAGCAACTACACCGCAAGAAGCTTTTGTCACAGTGGTATCAACATCAGCTGATATGAGAGACACGAAAAATCTTGTTTAATGGTTATTAAATTAAGCGTCGGAGACAAACATTTTATTAGTATAATTTTGCAAATACATAAAATAATACAAAAATATGTGAGCGCAAATATTCACCATAAATTAGTTTGATTGGAAGACTTTAAGAACCGTAATTTTTCATATCAGCTGCTAATCGACTAAATGACCAATAGAGCCGTTTGTTTGTTAGCTCATTTTCGTTGTTTAATTTTCATTTAGTCCGTTAACGTCGAGCTGTATAAACGCGAGATCGCATCACAGTGAGAATCGGTTTGTGTGGATATCAAGTGTTCAATGTTATAAGCAAATTAACAACACTTTATTACAAGCAGAGTGATAAAAGTATAAATATGTAATATTTTATTTATTAAATAAATGTTTTATAATAAATTAATAATTTGACATGCAAATATTCTAATATTATTTTAATGTTTTGTATTAATACATATATATTTATTTATTTTTATATTGAAAAATATATTATATAAATGTATATAAAGCCATACAAAAGTTGTTTACATAAGTTGAAAAGATTTTATTGAAAACCAAACCAAAACCACCCACCAAAAGAAAACTTCTATGGTTTAGCAAATCGAAGATACGCTTTTAAGACTATGGCTATTTATATGGTTTATAACAAAAGGTTTATTATATACACATTTTTGGAATCATTAAACTAACTGAACTAGTATTTCATTTTTGTTCTAAGTTAAACAGAAGCTATGTCTGCTGTTTACTTTAATTTTTAAAGAATCAGTCATATTCTAATTTCATATTCATACATGTAAAATTTTCGTATGAAACTTAAAATAACTTCAATGTTTTTTATTACTTAAATTAAAATACAATTTCTAAGTAAGAGGGTTTGTTACTAAACCCAAATGAAAGCTTCAAAACACTTATTGTCTTGGAGTTTTGGATTGGTCTGCTTTGCTTTGCTGTCATGCCCTTCTACCGTCCACCACCGTCCCATTGCACGCAGACTGCTGGCATTTGGATTTTGTTGTGTATGTTTCGTTGGCGTCGTCTAGTCGCATCTTTTTGACTGGAAGTAGTTACAGATTTTTTTATGCGTTTATCTATATGTATGTGCGTATAATAGCATTTACAGAAGGGTCATAGTAAATACATATGACAGTATATACATACTTACGTCATATTTGGTGCCGACTGCCAATTGAGGAGAGTAATTGAAAGTATAGATATTCTTTAATATATTTTTTAATAAGTTCATATGGATAATTTATCGTTTAAGTCTATTACTGTATGCTTTTTACAAAGTAAGTGTAAATAGCTGAGTCATGTCTAGGCTATCTATCTAAAAAAGCTATCCTGCTTTACAACAAAGTTTAATTGTTAGAAAAAATTTTTTTATTTTAATGAAATTTTATAAAATGCAATACGCACCAATTAAAATTTAATAATTATTTTAAGGATATATATATTTTATTAATAGTTATAATTAGTTTCAAAATTCAATAAATAATGTTTTTCATGAAATGTGTTTAAAATATTGTATTATCCAGTTTACACTTACTTATTATTAATTGTGTACATAGGGTATACATCTTGTATAAATTAATGCCAACGGGAAATGTATGCAACAGATAAATGATGGGATCTGCAGCTTCATAAGTCTTGATAACCACAAACTTCTGATACGATACAAACAAGCATCCCTGTCAGTATGAACACTCAAATCTCTGCAATCAGAAAAAACTTGGAAGTTATTAAAAAAATATATTGAATTTTAAATATTAGAAGGTAATAAAATATTAAAATATTTTGTATACGAAAATCCATAAGCATTTGCATGTACTAAGTTATCTTGATGTACAGCGAAACCGTATGTAGTAAATTTTATGCTCTACATAAAAACATATTGGAATATCAATATACCAAAAATGTCAAATATCTCACAGTCGAGCACAATCGACTGTAGCTTTCTTTATTGTTGATGTATAGAATACTTTAGCTATCCAGACATTTTCTAACTGTTAAAAATAAAAGTGTTTTCTTTTTTAATTTAAAATTAATAGCCAGTATCTCACAGTAGAGCGTACTCATTTGTAGCCTGCTGAATTGATTTCCCTATGATATTTTTATGATAATATATTATTATTTTTAATTGTTTACAAATTCTTCGTGTTCTGATTGTACTTTCAGTAATATGATGAAATTATAAATGGCGCTATAAGAAACTTGTATGGAGTATTGGAAAGATTGAGAAGTTTCTAAAAAAAAATGTAGTGGCTGCTAAATGTAAAAATGGTTTTTGACTTTGCGCCACAACAGCAGGCACCATTTGGATGTCGAACTAACACTAACAGTAGCTGCAACAGCAGTAGTAAATGTTTTTTCAATTGTTCATGTTTCTGCTGTCGTCAGGGATGTTGCACTGTCGTATGTTGCTGCTGTTGCTATTGCAACAGCGAACTGAGTCTCAACTTGTGTTGTACCAATCTTCAACATGGATCGTCCACAATACAAAAGCCTCTGCATAAAGAGTCGCAAGGTGGAATATGCGTAGTTCTAGCAATAGTTCTAGCAATTATCTATCATTGGTTAATCAAAATCATAAGGATACTAAAGAGCTGCGTTCTATTGCATAATAAGAAGAAGTATTCACTGGGATTGACAATTATTGGTAGCCTGCACAGTGCATCGAAGACATCACAAAACAGCAATAACGGCGCAAGTGCTCAATGCTTAGATCTCAGAAAAGAATTGAAAGATCAGTGTCGACATGCCCATATATGCTATGATATTGCCAATGATCAGCAATTAAAGTCGAACAATTTATGTAAAATGTTTTACAACAACCGCAAGCGACAACGCAGGCGCAGGCGTCGGCGTCGAAGACGCAGGCACAACAATAATAACAATAACATTGGTAACACCAAGCAAACACCAAGCCACAATCGAAAACGACAGCAAGAACACCATAATACTATGTATAAGAATCGATGCTGTCAATGTCATGTGCCTCCAAATGCTAATCTAAAAAAAACTTCTGCTGAAACTACACCTGCGTCTGAAGTAGCTCTCAATGAATTCATATCCTCGTGGACATTATCACATTCGTACTCTATTGCCACATTGCCACGACATTGCTTCTTTAAGCCAAATCGTAATCGTGCTAACTTTATTTGGCTGTTAATTGGTCTCTTCTGGTTGGAAGTGAAATTAATTAATTGCAATACAATCAACGTCAACAGTGGCGGCTATGTCTCGAATCTTGCAATCATGCAAAAAGCGTGTACGCTTTGTCAACTTGAGATGGCGAACATTTACACTGATAAAGGTTAGTCACTAACGAACACAAATTTGTTAACCACATATTCGGTATCAGTTGCGTAGAATTGAACATAAACTTCATACATAAAGGAAATTAAATGAAAAGGAAAAAGCCTTCAGAAATTAAACTCGGTAACAATTTTCAGGCAAGCTCTTCGCAAATCTAGTTAGTTGGTTTCGAAATTGATAAAAACATATCAATACTATATAACTGACTTTATTTACTCCATACAAAGTGTTAATATAAAATGTATGCTTACATACATTTAATTTAGGAGGTTCATTTAATTAGGAGCAAGCTGCGTTCATAATGTTTGTTGGGCGCATTGTTTTGAAGAATTATTTTTTAATAAGTATCTTTCCACTTTTATATAAATTATTAAGATTTTAAGATAAGATTTTCAACTAGTTTACAATAAGAAAATATATTTTTTAATATTTAGATTTTAAGCTATTCACTTCATTAGAAATATGAGAAGATTTTCAACTAAAGCTAAGAAAATATATTTTTAACAAAACTATTTCCGAGTGTGCTCGACTGTGAGATACCTACTACCCAGTTACATAAAAATCGTATCTGACTATGTGAAAGAAACTAGATCGCTAAAATATACCATAATTTAACACAAAAATCGAATATAAAAACGAAATAACAAGAGTTAAAATTCTCAAAGTAGGGGTTTTTGATTAGTCTCACCTGGCTAACAATATGATGGACTATATGTCCGAACCCACCTAAAATGTGTAACTTTGTTAAGCAATTTCAACATAGTAATGTAATGGTAAATTTAAGTGTTATAGGGTTATTTAAAGACAAATTCATATCAATATTTAAATTTCGGTGCAATGTTTATATAGGTCTCTGCCTTAATATGATTACGAAGTAAAACAGCTTTTTGTTGCAGTGTCAAAATCCAAACCAGCATAGAAGAAGCAACTAAAAATATATGCATAACTGGTGGTCTTTTTTATTGGGTGCTAGGGTAGAAAATTAAATTTATGTAACAAGCTAAAAGTAGCATCTTCGACCCCATAAAGTAAATATATTTTTGTCAACAGACTCAACAAAGTTAATAGTCAATTCGATAAAGCAATGTAAATTTTTGTATATGTATGAATCTCTTGTTTTCGATTTTGGTACACATAATAATAACTTTAGTCTTGATGATTACTGGTTGCGATAAGATGACAGATTATAATATGAGAAAATCCATATGCAACTGCATATATGCATATGCTTACTTGCTTAGTGGACAATGTGTCTGCTTATAATAAATTTTATACTCTGTCAAATAATAATATTCCTAACGGAATATCGATGTGTCGAATATACTTTTCGGTATATTTTAATATATTCAAACTGGGTAGTAGGTATCTCACGAATCAAGATAAGGGGAATCAAATATGTAAACCTCCGCTGCATAGGTACATATAACTGTATACTCTACTTACATAATTTTACATTTTACACTTTACAATTGTCACATTTACACAGATACCCCTCACATAGACTACAGCAATAACAATAACATGTACAATAATAATTATTACTTAAACAAAATAAAAACCACCCATTATAAGAAAAATTATGATTACAACAAAAATAATAATGATAATAATAATAATAATAATAATAATAATAATAATAATAATAATAATAATAATAATAATAATAATAATAATAATAATAATAATAATAATAATAATAATAATAATAATATTAATAATAATAATAAAAATAATAATAATAATAATAATAATAATAATAATAATAATAATAATAATAATAATAATAATAATAATAAGAATTATATATTCAAATATAATTATAATGATCATCATCATATTAACAATATTGTGCTAAGCGATCGCGTACGTTTGGAATCAATCAAACGGCAGATACTCAGCAAACTTGGATTCAATCAAAAGCCAAATGTGTCGCGTCCGTTGCCAAAACAATTTATATGGGAGACGATAAATCGAGCAGATGGTGGTCAAATTGGTGATCCATTTGATATTAGCAGAGTTAGTCCACTAGTCAACAAAAGACAGTCGAAACTCCGAATTTTATCGTCGATGAATAATACCAAATATACTTCAAACGAACACTTTATGTATCCTATTAGTCATAAAAATAATGTCAGACAAACTCGACGAAGAAGTTCTAAACCAACGAATTGGGCAACACATAATTTATTTCACACAAAAGCAGGAACAGAAGCATACAAAAACACTAAAGAGCAGCGGAATAGGCAGGATAAGAAGAATAAGAAAAGGGCAAATACTGACAATAAATCTACATATCTCTTAGATATAAATCGAACTAGTGATAGTGTTAGCACTAAATCTGACAACACTAACTTAAAACAGCAGCATGATTCAATTTATTTAAAAAATAACACCAACGGACAACAGATTCAACCACAACAGAACTATCATAATCCAAATAATAATATCAACGATACAAATTATATACCAGAAGAGGAGAATATGATTCCTATGGATATTCGTGAGCAAGATGCATTCGGATTTGAACGTGAAGACTTCTTTGGTAATACTCAAGAGATTATCACATTTGCAGAGGAAGGTAAGACAATAATAATAACATGCATTTATTATATACAATACATTTATTTATTATATATGCCTGACTGTTATACGAACACGTATGATCTCAGTCGAGTTTCATTTAGAATTGAGATATCGCTCATAATTCCACAAAAAAATTGAAGAATAAAAATAATAGGGTCTAATAAGGGTTAAAGTTGCAATGGGTTTTGTAAATATACAGAATTTATGTTAACTTCTCGAGTTTGTAATGTGCTAATTGTTATGAAAACAGAACAAAGTTAAAAGTATTGAGTTTGTCGAAATCGAATTATTCATATTAAACACACCTTCAATCCAATGCCACCAGAAAATGCCAGCATAAATAAGACCTTAAAACCTTAGAGACTATAAAAGCTAAGGAAGCCAAACAGTGTAGTCCCCTTCCGCCTGTTGAAAACAATTTAGGAGCGTAATTTTGAAGCTTACATTTCGAATTTTGGTACACACAAAAATGCTTCTTAGGAGGTATCTCACAGATGAGCACAATCGATTATATCTTTCTAACTTGTTCAGTGAATATACCTCAATTACATAATAATATTAGCGATTTAAGTTGATATGGAAAGCAAATGTAAAGAAGTCAGTTCTTAATATCCTTTATTTATTTGCACATTATCAGACATGGAAAAGACCAATTCATAAATTATTTGGATTTTACCTTTTTAATCGTTATCCCTATAAAGTGAAAATGTTGATTAGTGAAATCTGTCTGTTTAATTGTTTGTTTATTTGCGTCAACCAGAATTTGAAACCATTCTCTATGTTGAATATCAACTTTAAAATATTGACGTTTTATAAAATTTTCTACCACAGCTAAACAATAGCAGTTACTACTTCAATACGTGCTTTTCCTGATGTAGACGTATTGTATGAACCCTTAGATGAGATTAATGTTTATTACCACTATTACTGAAACCTGGCAAAAACAGTGACACAAAGAACGAGTATGTGGGTGTTTATTTGTGGAGAGTGCATGGTATTAGAGTGAAAGATAAATAATACTTGCAACATATACTAGGCAATGTTAGAAGGCAAGCATTGAAAGAGTGTTAAGTGGTGAGCAGGGCCTGGCGTAAATTATTGGGAAAGGGGAACTGGACTTACATATACAATGCTGATTCAGTTCTGTCATTGCAGTGGCCTTCGTATAAAATGCACATTGCAGTAACTTCCAATCTACTGTTCGGAGACATCTAATTGTACGGTCTCTTGCGTTTGGCCTGCAGCACAACCCCACCATGCAACCCAACCCTAACTTCTGACTGTCTGTCACCGTTTGTGAATAAGCATAAAGTATTGTATGCCTGTTGTCTGAGTGCTTATCGTAGACTGTTGATGTGCGTTGAAGTACTTTCACTACTGTTCCAAGGTGTGAAGCAAGAGCGCCAGACACCAGACGGCGTACATACACCATTCAAAAAGGGAGGGTAAAAAACATTTCAAATCATTTGACTTTTTAAATCCTTTATTTTATGGGGTAAACGATATTATTAAACTCGAAACTTTAATTTTACAGTGAAACTTTCTACGTAGAACATATTAAAAATATGTTAAAATATTGGTAGACAACATGAAAAACGCTGGTCAATCAACAGTTACCAATTTTAAAACCCAAATTTGCATAGCAAAATCTGCATACGGTTACACGGGCTTAGTCGCTTCAGTGAATATTGCGACCGCGTGCATATGCTATATTTTGTATTCTATGAAATATTTTGAAAGTAGTGAAATATTAATACGATATACAGGATATTTGTTTTGATATAATTTTTTTGTAATAGTTTAAACTATGAAGTCGCTTTCACACTGTTCGTCTCATAACTTTACTATTACAAATGTTATAAATTACATATGAAATTACATAATACATGTTCTTAAGGATACAATATGAATATATATCCTGTCGGTGGAAAAAAAAATTATCTAACCATGCCTTTAACTATACCACATTCTGAATAGAGATAAATAATAATTAATTAATAGAGTATAGAGTGAATAGCAAACTATGTATGCCAAAACATATATTTTTGATAATAATACTTTAACATTTAAAATTAGATGTGTTGTATTTGCCTTTTCGCCTTGTATCTGTGGACCCTTCGAATTTACTATAATTTAATTGTTATCCCGTTTGACAATTATTTACAAAAACAAACTTTTATAAATGTTTCTAACTTATATCAGCTTTAAATAAACGTATACCCTCAATTTTCAAACTTGTTAACTTCTTCAAATAAATTGAAAATTTGGCAATTATATTTTTAATAATTCAAATTAAAATATCTAGGGATATGGATATAGTGTAGTCGAACAATCTCGATTAAAGCATTTGCAATTGTTTTTTGTTTTATATAACCAATTTTATTTCTCAATTTTATTTAAAAATAAACAATATCGCAAAATTCAATAACAAATATTAAATCTACAGTCATTAATGCTTGACTTTGAATCGTTACCCCTTCCGGCTTCTTAAATAATAGTTATAGTTTTGAACATTCCTGGAATTTTGCGGTCGGGTAAGAAACTTGAAAGTTATTCAAAAAACAATTTCTATGCTATATGTTTTATATTCTATGGAATATTTTGAATGTACTCAAGTAAAAGCAACTAATGTAGATTTCACTGGGTTTCTATTTAGTCTCACTTTATTGTATTGCGCTATAGTAAAAGCAACTAATGTAGATTTCACTGGGTTTCTATTTAGTCTCACTTTATTGTATTGCGCTATACTTTTTCGTAGGCCTTGTATTATGCTCTTAAAAAACATATGTTAATATTTAGCTTGGTTTTCTATCATTCTATCACTTGCAATCTTCAATCCCACCTTGAACTCAAGAATGATATTGTAATATTGTCGGTGTTCGGTTTGGTTTGCTAGGCCGGTGTTAGCCCTTTTTGAACTTTCTCTTTCTTCCGTAGGTTTCTGGAGAGCTGACTTTGCAGGAGCAGGAACTCTCCCCTGACTGCATATCATTGGTCATCGGCCCACTCTCTAATGTAGTTGTTAGCTCTGATATATCGATCAACCTCTTCAAAAACGGGTATGACACTTGTCATGTCGAGAAGTTGTCTACAGATTTAGGATGATACCATTGTATGTGAAACAGTATGACACAGGTTCCAACCCATACCTATTAAATTTAGTTGACATCAAATACGTTTTAAGGTGAAAAATTGAAAAAAAAATTAATATTGCTGATTTTAGTTAATAGGGGTTACAATTTAAAAATTAGATGTAAACTACAATAAATACACTACAATACAAGATTGAGAGCCAAAAAGGTAAAATTTACTTATTTTTGCAGGAACACAATATCGTCAGTACCGTATTGTGGAGTTTGCTCCTCAAAAAACTTGGTTGCCAAATCAAAAACTAGCTATTCGTAGTGCACAAATGCATATACGAATTGAGAAACGCCATAATGGCAAGGATGCACCAACACCTGGAATTAATTTGAAGATGCAAAAATTATATGAATTGAAGCGGAGAAACAAGAGCAATTACAGTGGAAATGCACCTCCACAACCAATCAAAATATGGGTATTCCGGTTGACTGATAACATTAATGTCACCAAAAAGGTAAGCAATTGATTTTTTATTGGCTTTAGCAATTCAAATGTAATTTTCTCATTTTGATGCTAGGCTGTCGATCAATCATTATTATTCAGAGCGTCATTTGAAGTTGAAACCAATAATTTGGGTTGGCAACGGTTTGATATGACGGAAACGATTCGCGAATGGTACAACGATCACAACAATAACAATTTGCGTCTAGTTGTCGATTGCACGGGATGTGGCAGTCAATATTCATTGCACTTGTTCCAAAGATCGTCGGCAGCCCAAATAATCCAAAAAAAAATGAGATCGATGAATAACGTGAATCCAAATCGTCCATTTCTTGTACTTCACACCGAGTCGACTAGACCTAGACGTGTCAGAAGACGTGCTTTGGATTGTGGGGGTAGTACCACAAGTGGACAGTGCTGTAAGGAATCGTTTTATGTATCATTTAAAGCCCTTGGCTGGGACGATTGGATCATAGCACCTCGTGGGTATTTCGCAAATTATTGCCGTGGCGAATGTACTGGACCATTTCGAACTCCAGATACGTTTCAAACATTTCATACACACTTTATCGAAGAATATCGAAAAATGGGACTATTGAACGGAATGAAACCCTGCTGTGCTCCAATAAAGTTCTCTAGCATGTCCTTGATCTATTATGGCGACGAGGGTATCATTAAACGTGACTTACCTAAAATGGTTGTTGACGAATGTGGCTGTCCTTAAAAGTAACTCATTCAAAATGCAATTATTAGTTAAACAGTTTTAGAAAAAATCATTTTGTATAAAATCATAATGAAATTTATATGTACATGGAACTAGACTCTTATATAAAATCTCAGTATCTTGAATACAGGATAATTTAAAAATTTACTATAGTGTACATTTTTATTTTATATTGGTTATAAACAGATAATCAAGAATCAACTTACTCTATGTAAAAACGCTTATATTATTATTCTTAATACGTGTTCTTTAGTGCAGATGGGTATTATAACTTAATGAAACTAAAGTGTATGTACAAAAGACGTATTTGTTAATTCGATCTCGTCCAAATTTGGTGACCGTATTAGCGTTACGTTGTGCACTGAAATTGGATACGCAAAGTTTTTGAAGATTTAAGAACATACTGCCATATGTTACTATACCATCTCAGTTGCAAATCAAGAGTATATATACTCACATTATTTAAGAGTACGAAAATGTGTAATTCTGCCTGTTATATACATTATCATCTTATGGGTAGATTAAAGAAGTGTTAAACAGTTAAACGTGATGTCTTCTTCGTTCAATATCTTCTTTAAATTATGCAAATTGATTTATAATCGGATAGTTTGTAATCAAAACTAAACTATTTTACGAATTTCTTCCAGTATTGTCTTTTCAGTCTTTTTAAAATAAAAGTATTTTTACACAATATTCATCTTGGACGTAAGTGCATAAAAATTATAAACCAATTAAAAAAGACTTAAAGGGATGAATTCATGTAAATTTTATTCGATTGTATTAAAACAAAAATAGATAGAGGTTTAGTTAGATTTACAAAAGTGCCTACAAACAAAAATACAACTAAAATGTTTACCTAAACATTCCTAATGTTTTAATTTAATCATTAAAAAATACAATAATTATTTATATACATAAGTAACCAACAACAGAATTTTACAAGCATATTTTGCAATTAAATATCTTATATCGATTTTGCTAACATTACTCGATTTACATATTTATAGCCTGTATATTAAGTTCGTTCGAATCTATGTAACAGGTTGAAGAAGGCGTCGCAGACCACATGTCGTTACAAACAAAATGTTTAGAATTGAAAATACTATCGATTGAGCTATGTCCGTCTGTCTGTCTGTCTATATGAACAATCTTTGGATTAAGGTGTAATACGTATTTACGCAGATCAAATTTATGTTTTTCCTCCCCCGCACTTCCACATGCCTACAGACCGCGAATAAATATGGCATCCACAGTTTTATAGCTAGAAAGTCAATTTAAATTGTAATATGTATTTTTTTATATGAATCGAAATTCAAAAAATAGGTGACATCGAATAAAAACTAGCTTTGTTATTAACAAAAGAAGTTCGACAAACGCAACAACAACAATCATTTGTCTTCAGCATATTCAATTACATGCATACACATATGCTTGTATGTGTGGGTGCGTATAAGCGTAGTCGAAAAACAAAATAGGACTGGTGCTTTTTCAATGAAATGATATGAATGTCTTTTGATGGGATCTCCTTTGAATTGGCTGTAGTTTAGTATTATTATTTTACTTGGAAATAAGTTAGCATCACGGAAGTTTTACATATTTATTTTTAAATTTTATTTTGTTGGGTGGTACAGGATATATCACAGTTTTTTTTTTTGTTCACATGAAAATTAGCAAGCTTACATATATCGAAACATCTAACATTTCCCTTTCATTTAAACATTTAAAAATATAAAATAATACAGTGAAAAGTTCGAGCCTCGAATGCGTGATGAAAGATAGCGCAGTTTTAGTATAATTGCACATTGTGTTGTGTTGTACGACTATCATAATATTTCGGCCAGTAAGGACAAGCTGTAAAATAATAAAAAAAATTTTATAAATCGATTTAACATTATGTAAAATATAATACAATAATACAACTGTTTGCGATAACATTCAATAATAAAGAAAACATTGAATAAATTTGGATTGCTTGCGATAACATCCAGTAATAAAGAAAACATTGAATAAATTTGGATTAGGATCTGCATAGGAACAATTTTAATTTGTTCTGTTTTTGTTGCAGATCATACAAGCTGGTTTTCCATATTTTGCCTCTTTCTTAAAGTATATATAGAATATCTCAATATATCAATATATATTTAAATGTTTTGGAGAAACGAATCCACCACATTGCGAATCTATGACCCAGTTCACGTCTTTTATTAGAATTTGCGAAACATTTTGTGAGTAAAAATTAAACTGCGAATGGCAACAAAAAATAAACACAAATATAAGTAGTCATTTTTGAATTTAATAAACGAATTAAATAAATTCATCTACTAGATAGAATAATGAAAAATGCATACTACATCTAAAGGTCAAGTAAGGTATAGTTATAACTTCTAAAACTTTTTCCCAAATAATAGTAATTATATTCAAGTTATATTATATATATTATATACACATATGTTAATAAATAAGCAGACTGCATTTGTTTGTTTCCATGTTATCACAATTTGTATGTATCTATAGAATAATTTATATTTATTTATTCATAATAAAATTTAAAACGTTTAAACAAGCACACATAGACATCAAATAAAATTAGTAAGAATAAAGAAGTTTAAAATAAAAAGTAATATATACTTCTAAAATCGTATAATTTTATATTTTATTTCTCGGCTCTCGTAACTTTCGTAAGTATTAATTGTAGTATGATGCTGCCAAATGCATTGGATTAATACGGTAAACTTTTTATACCTACTACCGTGGGCTTGTATGATATGGTACGTAATGAATTTGAATTTACCGAAAATAAGCTTTTCGCTGCAGTATATTTCAAAGCAATATAGCAGTCGTGTAATCGATATGATATATCGCATTAAAACTAGCTCCAAAGGACTGAAACACAGATATTGGGATTTTACAGGTTTGGTTTTATTTATTTGAGCGTGGCTGAAATCTGAAACAAACTAGTTTTTTTATTTCAATTATAATTCCTGAGACCGAAGTCTTCATACATATGACAGAAGGATAGATGGACATGACTATATCGTCTTCAATGTTGACGCTTATCAAGAATATACATTTTTTAGCCTATTACACACACTTAATTTAAGTAAGTTTTTCAATTTAACTTTTTAAAGAAAAGAGTGTTAATAGATGAATACTTGTTTGAAAACTGAGATTAATATAATTTTTAGTTAATAAAAATAATCTATATAAATTCAATACCGGCCCTATACTTTTTACTTATCAGTCGTGACAAAATTACCGACTGTCTATTTTAGCTAGAGAAAGTAAACTTGTTGACTCGAGTATGTCATACGCAGATCACATTTATTGCCACGTTCTTTCTGCACTCTGAAATCGTACTGAATCGCACTCTGAAGCGTAATTATCCCTGTATATGTACAAGGGTATAACAGATTGAAAGAGATTTCGTAGAACACATGTTGTTAGAATCAAAATGTTCAGCATTGAAAATAAAATCGGTTTAGGTGTAATATGTATTTTCGCCCCGCGAAAATCTATGACATCCACAGTTTTACAGATAGACAGTTAATTTAATATGTAATATGTACATAGATATTCATAATAAAAATCGAAATTCAAAAATAGTTACATTCGGATAAAAACTAGCTTTGTTATTGACAAAATAAGTTTGACATAAAGCAATCGTTCGCGGCTAACTCAACAACAACAAGAACAGGTATGCTTGCATGTGTTTGTGTGTGCCTTCGTAGTCGAAAAACAAAGTTGCACTGGTACGCTTTCCCAATGAAATGAATGTCGTTTGATGTGAACTCCTTTGAATTCATGTATTATCTTTCTAATGGGAAGTTAATTACGTCTAGCCGTATGTTTGCTTTTTTTTTATTTTATTTTACAGGGCATATCACTATCGGATTAGCTCGAATTTTGCCGTTCTTACTTGTTTTAAATTTTGAATTTCGCGCACAGTTGACTGTAGTGTTCTTTCTGTTTTTTCTATTCATTAGGCAGTCTTTAGTAATAAGCGTATTTTGTCCAATGATACAATGAATAAATGTAATTGACATTTTAATTATTTATTTAGTCCTAAACAATAAGTTTTCAAATGTAGGTATAATACGTAACATTACAGTTTAAAGAAGTGTATGGAAGCTGCAAACTTTACGTTACGGCAACAGCATTCGCGATATGATTTCATTTCAAGACAAATTGTTTAAAAGAAAAATATTGAAGTCCCTATAAAAATTTTCCTTCCGAAAGAACCAAGGGCCCCAGTGATGATTGTGCTCAATTTTAATAATTTTCCTTCACAAATGAGAGCCATGCATCAAGATTGGTTATTAAATGGTGTTGTCGTCTTTAGTTAAATATGACAATATGTTGCAGCTTTCAAGAATATATACCGAAGACCTAAAATTCCTTCAGTTAGGGAAAATAAATGGAATTACATCAAATTCTAATAAAGCATTTCGAATTATTGAACATGTGTTAAATGATATTAAATACATTTTTGGCTCAATATGAATGACGGCGGCAGAGTATAATTTATATATATAAATGTTATGTTTAATATTTCTTCTGTTGTCCAGGTGTGTTAAATGATATTAAATACATTATTGGCTAAATATGAATGAAGGCGGCAGAGTATAATTTATATATATAAATGTTATGTTTTTTATTTCTTCTGATGTCCAGGTGTACCAATTTTAGAAAGTTTAATTTTCTTTAATTTATAGAACTTAACCAAACAATATTTTGTGAACTGTAATTTTTTCTGCCGTAGATGAACGATGAGACATTTTGTGCGCTTATCGAGACGTGAACCTCGTTTTTGCTTTCAAACAACTTTGAATTAAAGATTAAAGTTGTTTCTTATCAGGAGGCATTAAATGCACCCAGATCATGTTTATTTGTAGCGTATACTCTATTGTAGTGTACACTATACCAAAAAGCAATATAGATGCTTTATACATTTCATTTAGATACTACGTGAATCAAACATATTCAACTTGCAATTGCAAACAAATTTAATTTTAAACTAGAAATTTAATCTTAGCTTTAAAAATAATCAAACATAATAATATATAGTTCAAATATCCTAAACCCTTCCAAATATGTTTGAGATCTCAAAACCCATCCAAAAATGTTTCGGTTACACTCACATTCGTTCGAGCGTGCACACATAACGACAACCATTTATTGAGCGACTATAGATTGTGCTTGTTGCACTCACAAATACGATAGGGTTTCTTGTTTTGACTAAATAACTGCACTATGTAGGAAGAAATATTTGTTTTGATATATATTTATATGGGTATTGTAATTTACAGTTAATAGAAATAATGCAGACTGACAGAAATTATTGTATATAATGATGTATTAAAAAAGTATTTAAATACATATGTACCTACACACACACTAAAGCACTCGTATTGAATTTATACCGGAACCTTTATTTTAAGATGTCAGTAAATAATGAAATACTAGCTGGAGTCCCGTTTAAAAAATCTGAAATTGTGCCTGTGTGGCTGTCTGACTTCTGATAATGAATAATTTTGTACACTCATCAGCATATCTCTGCATGAGAGCAACGATGACCGCATGAGAGCTCGGAGTTTAGAAAAATTAAAGGCCCCTCGTACGTAGATCTATGTACATCCATACCTCCCTCCCTCTTCAAACCATACATAAGTAATCGTGTTTATATTTATACGTATCTGATGTGGGTGTGCATGTGGGGTATATTATATTATATGACAAGCTCACAAAGTAGATGTACTTAAGTCATGTCCGAATGGAAAACGCGCTTTATTTCGAAGTCAGTTGTCGTTGGATTCGTATCGCGTCGGTTTTCTACTTGTGTGTATTATTCGAATTAATCGAATTATTCGGTAGTGATAAGGTACAATATTAAAAGGATTTAGTGTGTTCTATGAATGAATATTTTTAAATGAATATAATTTAATACTAACCCACGAACAAATATGTTCGTTGCGACATTCTTTGTGTTTATATCTGCTGTGTCAAATTGTTTTCAATAATTTTTAAGATTAATTAAGAGAAAAATAAAAATGATTATATATCATAGTTTATATATTTTAATGCGCGTCTGTCAAACGACAAAACTAAAAATACGCTTTAATTAAAATCTGGAAATCAAATTGAAAAATAATAAAAAAATGCAAAGCAGATATTCAAACCTCCAATAAAATATCAAACTATTACTTTAACAAATTTGTTAAAAAAAAATTATTTTAAAAATTTTAAATACAATAATTAGGACAGACAAATTCTACTTATATTAATAAAATTCACTAAAATGGTCACATAAGTACAGTTCAATAACTTAAAGTAATCAGTAATTCAATAATTCATTAGAAGTTTAACTTTGCCTCAGGCTAACCCAAACGGGGCGGACAAGGATGGTTATTTCTGGATTTAGATGTTTCATCCTCCTTAGTCTGCTATTAACTACTGGAATTAATGCAGGTATGTTGTAATAATTCACGTAATAACTTTATGTTATAGTTCACATATAGATATACATATAAATATAAATATACATATACATATACATATACATATACATATACATATACATATACATATACATATACATATACATATACATATACATATAAATATAAATATACATATACATATACATATACATATACATATACATATACATATACATATACATATACATATACATATACATATACATATACATATACATATACATATACATATACATATACATATACATATACATATACATATACATATACATATACATATACATATACATATACATATACATATACATATACATATACATATACATATACATATACATATACATATACATATACATATACATATACATATACATATACATATACATATACATATACATATACATATACATATACATATACATATACATATACATATACATATACATATACATATACATATACATATACATATACATATACATATACATATACATATACATATACATATACATATACATATACATATACATATACATATACATATACATATACATATACATATACATATACATATACATATACATATACATATACATATACATATACATATACATATACATATACATATACATATACATATACATATACATATATATGATGATAAAAGTTCGAGTAGAGTTGTAATTGTAAATCTACGTGATCCAATGTGAGGGTGGGATTACAAAAAATAGAGCAACACCACCTCTACGAGAAGGTCGACCTTGTCTGCAAATACAAAAATATTAGTATTTTACGAAAAAAAAAAACAAGAACAAAATAAATACTTGTATGTTCATACAATTTTTGTAATACAAAACTAAAAGACAACACTCAAAAGCTTTAACTAACTATTAGTATTTTCATTACAGATGCTAGCTGTAAAAAAGGATGTTTCAAACGTAAGTACTTTTAAGTCTTCAAGTTATCTTTTAGCGCAAACCATGAAATTACACTCTTACTATATTTATATATATACTTCCAAATTCATAATAGTATTTACTGTAGCAGATAATATGACAAATTAATGAAATATAGAATGTATTGTAACCAAATTGTTAATAACCGTCTTAAATTATTAGGAGAAATATAACAAACATCAAAAATAATTTAAATTGAAACTTAAATTTCTACATTCCGAATATAATACAAATTCGTGAAGATTTTCTTTACTATTTTTGCTAATACAATTTTATTATAATTAGTAATTAAATTCTTCTACATATAGATGATGATGGATTATTAAAATACAAACCCGGTAATTTCTACGAGTATGCATTTGAAAGTATCCTTACCGTGGGATTAAGTTCGGGACTCATAAGTGAAGCTGATGATACTAGTCTTAAGGTTATTGGTTCAGCAAAAGTGTTTGCCAATGGCAACTGCGATTATACACTGCAAGTTGGTCCTGTCAAGGTAATCAATACAAAGCAATCTTTAGAAAAGAAACTGGTGGCAAATATACAAAAGCCAGTGCATTTCTCATGGGCAAGTGGCCAATTGCAGCCAGAGATTTGTATCGATGCCAGTGACACTGAGTACTCACTGAATATTAAACGGGCTATAATTTCACTGTTGCAAGCGGGAAACAATGCAGAATCAATATCAGAAGTGGATGTTTTTGGACAATGCCCAACCTATACATCAAGTTCCAAGCCAGCAAATGGTGGAGAAACGATAACGAAAGTACGTGATCTTAATCAATGCGCTTTTCGTGAACAGATCAATTCTGGTATATTATCGGGTGTGGTGAATGCGCAGGCTGGCATTAAATCAAGTTCTTTGCTTCAGGCTGACTATAGTAAAGAGTTAACACTGCAACAAGGTATCATCGAGCATGTGCAACTTATAGAAAATTACAAATTTACTGGGAATCCCAGGGGCAATTTGGACGTGAGTGCCAAGGTTGTAAGCAACCTTAAACTGAAAAATGGTGCTGCTGGCACACCAGGAGCAACGCCGACTCCAACTACTAGACAACGCAGTGGTAGTATTATATTCCAGAAATACGGAACGTATGCAGCAAAGAATATTGCTGCTCTAAAGGTGGCGCTTTCCGATTTAATTGATTCAACTAATGATTATGTAAAGAAGGACACAGCTATAAAATTCATTGAACTCATTCGATTACTACGCAATTCAGACACGGATACCATATTAGATTTGTCTGCTGTTCCATATCCTAACAAGGCTTTAGCACGCAAGGCGTATCTGGACGCTCTATTTCGCACAAATACTGCGGAGTCAGCAAGAGCTATTTTAAAGCAGCTGAACAAGTTTAACGAGAACGAGAAATTATTGGCGATATTATCGCTAAACCTAGTCGAATCGGTAGACAAAGAAACTCTCAATCAAGCTGCTCTCCAACTATTGCCTAATGCTCCCAAGGAGCTTTATTTGGTTATTGGCAATCTGATCTCCAAGTTGTGTTCAAAAACGAATTGTGAAACGTCAGAAATAGAAGGAGTTTCAAAGAAGTTTTTCGACGGTCTGAAGCACTGCAAGGCGAGCACCAAAAAGGATGAAGAACGCATTATCCACGTACTCAAAGGTATCGGAAATAGCCATATCCTTGTCAATAATCTAGTCCCAGCGCTGACAGAATGTGTATCCCCTGGGCGTTCAAATCGGATAAGGGTTGCAGCTCTCCAAGCCTTTTCAACCTCCAAATGTAATGATGCATTAAACTCCAAAGCACTAGAACTCTTGAAGAATGCTAATGAAGATTCAGAGCTGCGAATTGAAGCATATGTGACAGTCACAAATTGTCCAACTGCCGAGCTTGCCAATCAAATATCTGAGCTTGTCAACTCCGAAAAAGTATACCAAGTAGGCAGTTTTATTTCATCAAGTCTGAAGACAATACGCGATTCAACGGATGTAAGCCGCGAGCAACAGCGTTATCATCTCGGAAATATACGTGTAACAAAACAATTCCCACAGGATTACAGGCGCTACAGTTTTAACCATGGTTATTCCCATCGCCTTGACGCTTTAGGTGCAAGTGCCAATACTGATTACAAGCTCATCTATTCGCAACACGGGTTTCTTCCAAGATCAGCAAGGTTTAACGTGTCAGCAGAAGTATTTGGCACCAGTTTTAATGTGATTGAGGGGAACTTGCGGCAAGAGAACCTTGAGAATCTCTTGGAATACTATGTTGGTCCGAAGGGTCTACTAAATAAAGATTTTGATGAGATTGTCAAGCTAATTGAAGCCGGCAATGCTCAGGCAGCTGGTGGAGCTGCTGGTCGTTCCAAACGTTCGATTGCCGACGATGTATCAAAAATCTCTAAGAAATATAAGACATATGGCAGTAAAAATGTTCAGGACTTAAGCTTGGATCTGTCCTTCAAACTATTCGGCTCCGAGCTAGCCTTCTTGAGTCTGGGGGATAATATACCAAGCACTTTAGATGACATCATCAAATATTTCTCTGATGCATTTGACAAGGTCAAAAAGGAATTGTCATCATTTGAAAAGCAATTTACCTCGCATCACTTGTTTCTCGATGCAGAATTGAGTTATCCCACGGGATTGGGTGTGCCCATAGAGTTCGGAGCCCAAGGATTTGCAGCAAATAAAATTGACTTTGCCATCAATGTCGATGTGAATGATATTCTCGAGCAAAATTGGCAACGATCCAAATATCGTTTCAAACTCGTTCCCAGTATTGATGTAAATGTGAATGTCCAGCTGGGTTTCAACACGCAGGTGCTGTCGACAGGACTTCGCGTCACATCCACGGCACACTCAGCAACTGGCAGTGATGTGACAGTATCTCTGATCAATAATGGTGAAGGATTTAATGTGAATGTTGATTTACCTAGGGAAAAGCTTGAACTCATCGATGTGCAAGCAAATGCCGAGTTTTTCGTGGCCGAAAATGATAAACAATTGAAATCGGTGCCTTTAAAGACTTCAAGCAAAAAGCCGAAAACGACGTCAATTAACAACGAGTTTTGTTTTAGTCAATTAGAAATTGTTGGTTTTAATATCTGCATAGCTAGCTCATCGAGTTTAAAAGACTTCAACGCTGAAAGTGGTAAAAATCTGGGACTTGATGATTTTCAACTATCAATGCCTTTCATGTTAAAGGTTTACTCAAAAAGTGAGCGTAAATTCAATTTAAAGGGGACAAAATCTACACTCCCAACAGGCAGTCACCAATGGAAACTTGAGTATAGCACTCCCGGATCGAAAGTGCCGCATGACACAAGTGTAGCATTCGAGCTGGGAACAAAACCAAAAACCTATGGACGTCTCGCCCTTGATAATCCTCAATATCATCTCGGTGTTGAGGCTGGGATTACAAATGATAATAAAGAATTGGTCCTTTACGGTCAGTACGAGCAGGATAAAGATGTGAAGAAAAGTAAGATAGGCTTCTCCAAACATGGTGATGAATACAAGCCACTGATTGAAATTCATGATAAAAATGGAATCATAAACAATATAAATGGATACCGTGCCGATGGCAAAATTACTGTACAAAAATCGGGCGACAAGCAAACACGTTACAATTTCCAAAACTTTCAGCTATTAAGCCCAAGTAATGAGCGTATTGTAATAAATGGCTGGACTGACGTTGCACCAAATACGTTAAATACAGAATTGCGTATTGCGCCAGGACAGGAATCGTATTTGGTAAAGAGCAATTTTAAATTCGATAAAAGTCAATATGAAGCCGCTCTCTTTGTGAGCAATGAGCGAACAGCAAATAACGTTTACGGTAGCTCAGTCCATGTAATAATTGGCAATAACGCATATAACCTAAAGTTGATTGGACAAGCTTTTACTTGGACTGTAAAAAGTACATCAGCCTTCAAATTTGTGAAGAGCGATAGCTCGAATACACTATCATCCTCGCAATTTTCATCAGATTTGCAAATTGACCATCAAAATAAACCATATGGTTCCGTGAAAGTCGACACAAATTTTGATGTGAACAAATTAGAAATCAGTGCTGCAGCAATGCGTGATCAAAGTCATGTGGCATCCCTTAATGTGAAATATCAATCGAATCAGAGATCTGTGCGTGACTTTGAATTGTTAGGAACGGCAAAGATAAATAAACACTCGGTTGATGTTGTTTTCAAATGCGATGCAAATGGGAATCTGTTAATTGTGGATAATAGCATTAAAACATCATGGGGAACATCAATTACAGTCAAGGGTGAGCTAGGTCAACGCTATACGGCACAGGACGTCCACATTGATTTACAAGGCAGTGCACAATTCCGTACCAAAGAAAAAGCACTACAATGGCTGTTGAAAGTTCTAGGCACTCCGGAGAAAACCAATAGCGAATTTCGTGTGAGTCGCGACAATGCTGAGCTTATCAAATTGACAACAGAAACACAGCATCCTCTGGACAAAGTCTCTGCGGCCAAATTTAATCTTGTTCTTAAAAACCAATTGAACGCCAAATGTGATTTTAAAATAGCAAAGAATGGAAAAGGTGAGCTCACAGCAATCATAGAGACGCAAAAGGTTGAACCCAAGCATAAAATCGAAATCGATTCTAAATTTCAAATACAGGCACCAAAGTACGATATTGATACATCAATTACAATCGATGGTGACAAGAAATTGCATTTCAAAACCGAAAATAACGTTGATAAATTAAAGTTCTCGACAAAGAACCTTCTTGAGTCTGATAACAAAAAGATGTCAATTGAGGTAAATGGTGCTTTGAAAGGTGATTGGCGAAGCAATGGCGATATTCAAGGCGCGTTTACACTTGTTGCTCCCGATGGACATGTTTTCGATGGTAGCCTCAATCGGCATATCACCACAAATCCCAAGACTCATATCACTCAAGGCACGGCAACTATACAACTCAATGAACAGCAACCTGGGAATGGTGAAAAGCGTTCAATCTCATTGAAGAGTACGCTAGATACATTGAACATCAAAACAAAGGAACTATCATTAAATTCCCAAATCGTCTTAAACGCGTTCAATGGCAGAAAAGCCGAGCTAAATAGCCACATTAAGCAAAGTATTAAAGGTAAAAGCAACTCTAAATCTTTAGAAATTGATCTTTCTATACAGGGCAACTTAGTGGAAGATCAATTGCCCGTTGAGTTGTCGTTCGTTGTTGATGAATATAGCGCACAATATGGAATTGGACGCATCCATTTTAAGCTTGGTGATCGTATCTCAGCGAATCTCAATGGCAATATTCAGATCAAACTACCAGGGGATGGTGTACCAACTACCTATGAGCTACAGGCTAATTTACAGGCACCACAAGCCAAATTTAGAAGCTTTGAGCTGAACAGCCATGGAAAGCTCTTGAGAGCAGTCGAAGGAGGCAATGGAGCCAATAATCTGGAATTCCAACTGAATACTAAGACGGGCGATGGACATTTCACTCGAGTTAATACCAATTGGAAGGGATCAGTTCATCAGGGCAGCTACACTTTTGAGGCACAGAACAATTACCTGTCTGCGCCATTAAAATTCGATGGTAGTTACCAATATGAAGAAAAGCGTGATTCGGAAAGTTCTTGCAAGTTGAAGAATATTTTTAATGCTCAATATGGCGACAAATATTTAAAGCATCAGATCGATGTAAACGTAGCGCCAAAATTGAAAACTACAGCAGTACAATGGCAACTTGATACTAGCCATGAATCGATTAAGAACTTAGAGCTCAATATACAATCCTTCAAAGTGGACGAAGATACCTATGTGATGCGCCTCGATGTAAAAGAAGCAACCAAAAAATACGAATTGGAGTCTAAGTGGTTTGGAGCTCCTCACAAAAAGGGCTTGGAGCTGCATATCAATTTTTCCGAAGCTCAACCCATTGTTATAGTGACTACGATTGAGATTTTAGGGGACCGTAAGTCGAAACTCAAAATTGATATACAGCACCTAGCCGACTTAGACTTCAAGATCAACCTCGAAACGTCGTACTCGAGTATTGATGACTTTTATATTTTAGGCGATTGGAATTCGAAAAAATTACAGCTTGATAACTATGAGCTGGATATAAAGGCACAGAACAAAAGCATCAAAGCTATCGTAAAGAATGCGCGGAGTGTTTTAATATCGGGCACGGCTACTTATAATCTTAAGAAGGACCAAAATAAGGCAATTATTGAAGGACAGGGCCAGTTCCAAAAGCAGGGTAAAACTGTTTCGAGCAACTTTAAATTGACCCGTCAAGACTTTGCCTTAAGTACCGAGCAAGAAGTGGGAGCATCCTATAGCTTGAATGGTAATGTTGGACCCACAAATATGGTTGCCACACTTAAGTTCACCAACAAAGAATTCAATCTTAAGATATCCACATGTGAAGAAAAACGTCAGTGCATGAACATTCAAGCGCAATCTACTTTAATTGTTGATGAGAAACAATTGGATACATCTGAACATGGAATACTTGTACTAATGGATCTACGTGAAATCGGTTATCCTTATGAGCTCGAATTAAAGTCGAAAAACAAACGCCAAGGCTTTAAGCACCAATACAGTCTTGATGGTCACATCTCTGGTCACAATCTAAAATATCAGTTAAATGTTAACTTTTTACCCACTGATTCCACGATTCGATTGACTCTGCCAAAGCGACAAATCCTTTTTGAAAGCTTGCACAAATCACCAACAGATGGCAAAATATTTGGTCATTACGAGCAATCGGCTGCGTTTTATATTGATAAATTGCAGAGACCTAATGATGTGGCGCGTCTGTCGGCCGTTTTGGATATATCTGGTGTGGATCAAATTTCCTTAAACTCTCGGTTGCTACTCAAAATGGAGCATCCAACAATCAGACCTTTAACTATTTCTGGCACTGTTGATGCGGATCGCGCCAAGCGCTATGTGAACAGCGAATTTATTTTCGACTTGTTTAAATCAACCGAACAGAAAATAATTGCTTCAAGTCAGATACGTAAAGCTCAAGCTCAACAAAATAGCATTGGAAGCTTCGATATCACATCAAATCAGAAATTGTATTCATCAGGCCTCAAATTCCAATATGAGATCAATATTCATACAGCTCTAAATGTCGATGCGAAAGAGTTCACAGCATCAACAGAACTGAAGAGCAATAACTTGAATTTGGGTGCTAATGTCTTAGTAAATAAAGACCACCTTGATCTAACAGTGAATGCTCTCGACAACCAGATAATTGCAGTGAAAGCTGATCTAGATTGGAAGAAATATTCAGCAAAAATCAATTCGAAAGTGCAAGCCTTAGCTGGACAGAAACCAATCGAAATTTTTACGGAATTGCAACCGAATTGGGGCAAGATCTCATTAGACCGACAAAATTTAATTAATGCGAATGCTGAAATCAAACTTGGAAAGGAATTTAAATTTGCTGTCAACACAGATAGTGGGAAATCAGTAGCAAACGGACGTGTTGCTCTCGATGCTGCCAATTTTCTGCAAGCCGATTATAAAATCAATGAAGATGATTTCAAAACATTTGTGGTAAGCCATTTATTAATTATTATTTTTATGAATGTTCTCGCTACCAATAGCATATAAATAATATTATAAGTGCTCATATAAACACCTAGATTCAATAAACTATTATTGCTAGATAAACACACATTGGAAGCAATACTTCTCTAGGTCATACGGAGACGAGATTCGTAAATCGTAAAAAATTAATAACCAACGTAATTTTGAAAGTAAAATCTTGAATAACTTAGTCATTTAATAATCAAAACTTAAGTACAACGCCACACGTATATTATTATGCACATCTGTCCATATACGTTCGTATAAATACTAGTTTTTAGAATTATCAAAGAATACAGTTGCATATATATTTTATTTAAAAATTATGAATTAAGAAACGTAATATCTGTACCGTATGTTAATAAACTATTGCCAATGCCAATACTATTAGATGTAGCTTATTGAAGTTAGTTGTTTTTGTTGATAATGTGGCCCCGCACGGAATCCACTATCCTAGAGAGTATTTTTCAGCAGCTATCTTATTTATCATTTTTTAAGTTGTTTCTTCGTTTTATTTTATTAAATTATATTGGACTAATTAAATTTTTTTTCCAAATATTCTAGAACACTCTTGAAACGGAATTGAAAAAGAATACGGCAGAGATTACGGACAAATTAAAGAAACAGATAGATAAGGCTAGCGGTGATTTTGATGAGAAGCTGAAAATAGCCAAAGAAAGTAAGCCAGATTTTGATAAACTATGGAACAGCTACGAAAAGCAAATAAAAACAATAATTCATGAATTGGAAGTCGATCCAACGCTAGCACCAATTATTGAAAGCACGTAAGTAGACAACAACCATATATGTATGTATATGTATATGTATATGTATGTGCTCTTCTTTTTTATTCATATCTAGACGAAAACTTATTGAAAAATTAAACATATTAATTGCTGAAGTTTCGAAGGCATTTGTAAACTATTATCAAGAACTGTGCAAGGCAGTTGAAGAGGTATTGGAAAAGTTGCACGAATTATGGAAGAATTCAATATTGAAAGCATGGGAACAATTTGTTGCGTCAGCGGCCAAAGTTCTAGAGAAACTTCATGAGGAGCTCTTCAATGTATATTCAAAAGTTTTCAAAAACGTCGTTGCATGGCTGGACAAATATGGACCACTGTTGAAGAATTACGCAAAGGTTTTCTACGAATCTCTTAAACCAGTCAGCGAAGCTGTGCAAGAATTAATAAAAGTAATTGGCAATGGCGCCGAAGATATTCTTGTTGAGTTAAAGGAATATTTAAGCAAATTACCCACATTCGACGCTATACGCAATGAAATTGTTGACAAGGTTAAGCAATTTAAATTAATTGAAAAATTATTGGAATTGATGACCGACATCTTTACACAATTGCACATTTTACCACAGACACCAGAGACCGATGAATTTTTACAAAAATTGCAGACATATCTTCGAGCCAAATTAAAGCAAGAGCCAATCAACGAAGATCAATTACTTGAAGAATTATCGAAACTATTTATGAAATCCCTACGCTCCATATGGCTGTCTTTGGAGAGCAATGTGCCAGTGAGTGGTTTACCTGTTGCGGATTTGGAGACCTGGACTGCTGCCGCCCTACCACAATGGCTGGATAAGATGGCGAAGCTACCAACCATTTTATCATTCCGCTCTAGCGTGATTAATGCTATTCTCAATGAGAAATGGGGAAACACTTTCAACAAAAACATTTATGCCACCTGGATTTATTCAGTTGCCTTCCAGAAGTTTGAGCTGCATGGCCAGCTTGTAGATGGACAGCATGTGTTTACATTTGATGGTCACAGCTATGTATATCCCGGTAACTGTCGCTATATACTCGCTCAGGATAGTGTCGACAACAACTTTACAGTAGTTGCTCAGCTAAGCAGCGATAGCAAGCTTAAGGGGATCACATTAATCGACAGGGATGGTAACTTTGTCGAAGTTAGCGATACGGCCACACTTAAAATGAATGGCAAACCCGTCGAGTATCCTCAGCATATACCTGGCATTCATGCATGGCGTAAATTCTACGGCTTATATCTACACTCCGAATATGGTGTAACGGTCACGTGCACGACAGATTTAAGAGTTTGCCACGTCATCGTTAATGGTTTCTACACGAGCAAAACACGAGGATTGCTTGGCAATGGCAATGCCGAGCCTTATGATGATTATCTGCTAATTGATGGTACCATTGCAAGCAATTCGGCAACGTTCGGCAATGATTATAGTATCGGAAAATGCAATCCAATAACTTGGAAAGGCGAACAAGAGGTGCATAATGAAATATGTAATGAAATATTTGGCATTGAATCCACATTGGCGCTTAATTACTTACAATTAGATGCTCGCCCTTATCGCAAAGCCTGTGACTATGCTGTTCAAGGCGCTGCCGAGAAGGATAAGGAATCAGTTGCCTGCACCTTTGCCTTGGCGTACGGATCGGCCTTAAGCCAACTGAAACACTTGGTTCTTCTGCCGCCGCGGTGTCTCAAGTGTACCGGAGCTGTAGGTCAACGTGAGCTAGGCGAAGAATTCACCATAAAAACCCCAACAAACAAAGCTGATTTAGTTTTTGTCGTCGATATAAATGTAACGCCAAAGGTCTTATCCAATCTTGTAGCGCCGGCCATTACGGAGATTCGTGATGCATTGAAGAGCCGTGGATTCACTGATGTGCAAGTTATTGTCATTGCATTTGATGAATCCAAGCGTTATCCATCGCTACTTACCAGCGATAACGGTAAGATTAACTACAAGGCCAATGTAGCGAATGTTCAGGTAAATGGACCCAACAATTTCTGCGATAATTGTGTGGAGCAAATTATCACGGATAAGAGAGTGCTGGACATTTATAAGTTACTTGAACGATTTGTTAAAACTATTGTGCCGCAGTCCGACGAAAGTGCATTTAGTTTGGCATTGGACTATCCGTTCCGTGCCGGAGCGGCAAAAAGCATTATTGGAATTCGCAGCGATTCATTAGAGTACAATAATTGGGTAAGTAGAATTTTAATGCGACTTAACAGACGTATTGTATTGCTTATATAGAATAATAAAATATTGTATATTACAACCGTATATTTTTTTCATAGTGGAAACTCGTTCGAGCTCACATAACCGGAAGTTTGACCAAGTTTGATGGCGCCCAACTTCATTTAATAGCTCCTATCAAGGGACTTGCTTTGGAAGGTGTTCCTGCTGAAAAATTAGTTGGTAAGTGTAACTTCAAAGTCAAAAAAAAAAATATATATATATATTAACAAATATTTGCTACAGGATTTAATGCACGCTTAGTAGCAACTTTGGATGGCAAGGATAACAAGAAACGCTCAAAATTACAGTTTGAGAGTGATATGGGCATTGATTTTGTACTAAACAATGGAGGCTGGGCATTTACCACAAATAATTTTGATAAACTTAAAACACCGGAACAAAGGAAGGTACTTAACCACGTCGTATCATCCATAGCTGATACGTTGTTCAAGACTGAAACCGTCAGTGACTGTCGATGTGTACCCTTAGCTGGATTATTTGGCCAACACAAGTGCGCCATCAAATCGACTAACTTTGTACCAAATAAAAAATCGAAGGGTGCGTGAAAAGCACTCGGTGTTTCAAATTGATCATTATTTCATAACTCTGCTATTGTTAAGACAAGCACAAATGTTCAGTTAATTTGATTTTAAAATGTGCACGAATAAATTTATTTACGAACAAATAATTTTTAAATAGATTATTTGGTAAATTGTTTATTTTTATTTGTAATTATTGAAGATGCATTATTATGGAAATTTGAATGAGTGATTTAAATATAATTTTATTAATTATTTAGTAGTTTTAGTTAAAAATCTACAGTCGCGTGTTCACGACTGTGAACACTTTAGCATACTAAAATATACCGAACAGAATATATTCACACTGTCATATTGTCCATTAAGGCAACTTTGCACGTGCAGCTGTGTTTGCAATGATAATTCATAATCCTTTCTTAGATAGCTTCCAAGTTCTTTATGCAATCAAAATCAACCATCCACGAATTATATAAAGTATAGGTTTCATTATGTGCAACAAAATGACTTCAGGTTAAAACTTTTAATATCAATTTTTGGTGCAGAAACGTCTAGCATTTAAAATAACATTATTTGAGTAGCACAAAAACGAGCTTTTATAGAGCTGGTGTACATATGGAGTTTTATATATTGTGTCGTTTATGCGGATTATTTTATGAGATGCTTTTTGCCTGTTACATACATTTCCTTATAGTGACCTACAACTAAAACATTTTTATATCAAAATTCAATGCTGACAAAGTTTCGATTAAAACATTAGTTAGCTGAAGGGGTCCTAAATTAAATTTCACTTACCATCCAAGCTATTGCCATATGCAACACAAGTAGAGCACTGTGGATGATACGGTTTGCCAGTGGCTCTTAGAATACGTTCCAAAATTGGCTTCAAGCAGACTGAGCACTTTTCCAGAGTTTGCAAATAATCATATTCACAAAACGGATTACCTTCCAAAGCATAAAAGGGTTTGCCCTGTAGGTTGATTTGACATTCGGTGCATATGAAGCATGAAATGTGATAGAATTGATCCATTGCCATGCAACTGCTGCTCTCACACAAAACGCGATCTCCGCATTTAAAACAACGTCCTACAATCAAAATATATACAAAACATGTATATCAATATTTAAAACTATTTGTCCTGACTAAACTATCAGCACATAGTCAAAACTTTAGGAGCTCACACCGAGAATTTAACATAAGTAATTTTTTTAGTTTGTTGTCCGCATAAGCATTCAGAATATCAAAGTGAAATCATATAGATGCGATTACTTGGATATAAAAATGTAACGCTAGCAAAATTACGGGCCAATGTTGCCCCTTATGGTATGCCTAAAGAATTTTAAATAACTGACCTAAGTAAGAGACCGTAAACTCTTCACTTAAGTCATCCAATATATTAACCATATTATACTATATAACGTTATAGGCACTGTACCAGCTACTGGTTTATATAATGTTTTTGGAAACAAGTGAAAATGAGAGCTATGCTTGTTGAGAACGAAATGTACATATGTTTATGTTGGTTGCTACCCTGTACAACTTTATTTTAGAAGTTTAGTATCTCCCACTTCTTTAAAAATTGTTTTTTAAATTTATGATTGGTTTATGAATATAGAAAATACTAAGACATGAGGATAAATATAGATTTGCAATTGCCATTCTTAATGTGAATGGCAACTTAAGTGACTGTCTTTCTGACTTATATAAATAGATATGTATAACCATATTCTAATCAATGTAAGCAAAAATATTTTGTTTATGGCCTTGTAGAGCAACAATGTATACTGGACTGATATAAGCAAGTAATTATATATTGAATTAAATAAACAAGTCAAGTCCATCTTCTTTCTTCCTTCTTCATTTCTTAATAATTGGACATTACAAAGCACGTATTGTTACTCAGCTCAACAGATTCATCACTGAGCGATTGTCGTTCAGTAGCAATTGCAACTATGTTTTCACAATTTGTGCTTAATGATTTATCTCCACATATCCTACTAGCTGGCAGCGAATTGCTTTGTTTAATATTGGCATACATACTAAAACTAGCTCGTACATCGTTGGAGAGGCGGGGGTTAATGGGCTCGTATATCGAATCATAGGTTGAAGAAGTCTAAAACAAAGGGCAAGTCCTCAATTAAAAATCAATTTCCAATTAATATTTAGGCGATTGTTTGAAATTCAACATTTAACGAAAAACAAACTTGTACCTGAAAAATACGGATAGTTTCGAATGGTAACTTTCTTCAAGAATATATTTACAATGTATGAGGCCAGAGTCTCAGATAATACAAAAAAATTACAAATATACATTAAAAGAAAATATAAAGTAACCGTCCTACAACCTGTATTGAATCATTTTCATTCCATTGCAATCAAATTATAAAATATTATAACTATTGATAGGCAGATATGGCTATATTGTATCGGCTTTTGAATATAAGAATATATGTGCTTTGTGGATACGGATTTACTTCGGTTCATAGAATATATTTTCTGCTGGAGCAAATGAATAATATCATTCAACCATATAAGTAGCAAGTATAAAACACAAAATAGAAAAATTTAATATACCTGAGATAATCCAACATACCCAAAGTAGTCCGAATATGTTTTGCTATAATATTGGAATAGAAAGAGGTTATAAAGCTCTTTATTGTTCTAAGATACGTTTGCATTTAATAGAACCATTAAGTTTTATCGTAAAAATAGTGGTTAAATGCTATTTATGGAAAAAATACAAGTAAGAACAGCTACAGTCGACCTTACCCGACTTTAATATACCATGTACCATTTGACAAAATAAAGATTAAAACATACATATGTAAAATTTTCGTCGCCCTAATTTAATTCTAATTAAAATATTAATACCGGAAACCCAGCAAATACTTAAATACAGCCAATTTAAAAGAGATTACATCAAACGACATTCATATAATTTTATTGGAAATGCAAGAGTCAAGCTATGGTGCTCGTGCTTTGGAATCGTTTGAGCTAGAAAGTTAAATTAAAGTGCAATATATAGATATTTATCATATTAATCCAAATAAATGGTTCAAATCGGATAAAATCTAGCTTTGGTATAAGCGAAAGAAGTTTGACAACAACAACAACAAGAACAAGCATTAGTCTTCTCGCGTAATCGTACGCATGCATACACACATACAGGTTTGCTTGCATGTGTGCGTATGCATGCGTATTTCAGCGACAGAGCTGGACTGCTGCTTTTCCAATGAAATGATATAAATGTCATTTGATGTGATCTCTTTTACAGTGGCTGAATTTCACAATTCGCTGTGTTTCATGTATTATTATTTGAATTAGAAGTAAATTATTGCAATTATAATTTTACATATGTTTGTTTTACATTTTATTTTGTCAAATGGGCTAGCTCGACTGTAGTTGTTCTCACTTGTTTGAGAAAGACCCATGCAAATTAAGATTTCTCCAGATAATTTATTTATGGTTGAATGGTTTATTACATATATACAACTTTAGTAATCTCGTATAAGTTCAAGACAGAAACCGTCAGTGACTGTCGATGTGTACCCTTAGCTGGATTATTTGGCCAACATAAGTGCGCCATCAAATCGACTAACTTTGTACCAAATAAAAAATCGAAGGGTGCGTGAAAAGCACTCGGTGATTCAAATTGATCATTATTTCATAACTCTGCTATTCTTAAAACAAGCACAAATATTCAGTTAATTTGATTTTAAAATGTGCACGAATATATTTATTTACGAGCAAATAATTTTGAAATAGAGTATTTGGTAAATTGTTTATTTTTATTTGTAATTATTGAAGATGCATTATTATGGAAATTTGAATGAGTGATTTAAATATCTTTTTTTTTCCAATATAGGCAAACCAATCTCAAAGTTCTAGGTCATGTGATTTGTCAAAACCTGAACGCGTCGAGCATTGCAGCTTTTACACAAAACATGATCATCTAGTGGATAACATCCTCGGCCATCAGCTTCTGAAGATAATAATAGACCACAGTCCTATGTTAAAAAGAAATATCATTAATTGGATCAACAAGTTACTAATTTGAACTTTATATTGACCTCGCATTTATAACATTCCAAGTGAAAGCTTCGATCTAGAGCAACAACACGAACAGTTTCTTCTTGACCAGATGCTGGCAAAATTGGCTCCTTACATACACAGCATCTTGGTGCAAATTTTCTAAACTCAATATATTTTTGCTAAGTTGTAGTATACATAAAAAGCTAAAAATTAGTTGCCACTTACTTGTGAAAATCCGCTATACAATAATTCTGATTAATAGCATCAACCGTAAATGGAACCGCTATAAGAACGTGGATAATATTTAATAGATGTACAATTTTAATACATTTGAATAATTATTTAGTAGTTTTAGTTACAAATCTATAGTCGCGTGTTCTCGACACACACTGTCACATCGTCCATTAAGGCAATTTTGCACGTGCAGCTGTATTTGCAATAATAATTCATAATCCTTTCTTAGATAACTTCCAATTTTTTTATGCAATCAAAATCAACCATCCACGAATCATCTAAAGTATAGGTTTCATTATGTGCAACAAAATAACTTCTGTTTAAAGCTTTAAATTTCAATTTTTGGAGAAGAAACGTCCAGCATTTAAAATAACATTATTTGAGAAACACGAGCATAATCACTAAGTTTGATTTCGCATTCTTTTATAGAGCAAGTGGACATATGAAGTTTTATATATTGTGTCAGATATTGATGCTGATTATTTTATGAGATGCTTTTTTCCTGTTACATACATTTCCTCTTTTCCTACTACAAAAACATTACTATATATACATTTTTATATCAAAATGCAATGCTGACAAAGTTTCGATTAAAACATTAGTTAGCTGAAGGGGTCCTGAATTGAATTTCACTTACCATCCAAGCTATTGCCACATACAACACAAGTAAAGCACTGTGGATGATACGGTTTGCCAGTGGCTCTTAGAATACGCTCCAAAATTGGCTTCAAGCAGACTGAGCACTTTTCCAGAGTTTGCAAATAATCATATTCACAAAACGGATTACCTTCCAAAGCATAAAAGGGTTTGCCCTGTAGGTTGATTTGACATTCGGTGCATGTGAAGCATGAAATGTGATAGATTTGATCCATTGCCGTGCAGCCGCTGCTCTCACACAAAACGCGATCTCCGCATTTAAAACAACGTCCTACAATCAAAATATATACAAAACATGTATATCAATATTTAAAACTATTTGTCCTGACTAAACTACCAGCACATAGTCAAAACTTTAGGAGCTCACCTCGAGAATTTAACATAAGTAATTTTTTTAGTTTGTTGTCCGCATAAGCATTCAGAATATCAAAGTGAAATTATATAGATGCGATTACTTGGATATAAAAATGTAACGCTAGCAAAATTACGGGCCAATGTTGCCCCTTATGGTATGCCTAAAGAATTTTAAATAACTGACCTAAGTAAGAGACCGTAAACTCTTCACTTAAGTCATCCAATATATCAACCATATTATACTATATAACGTTATCGGGACTGTACCAGCTACTGGTTTATATAATGTTTTTGGAAACAAGTGAAAATGAGAGCTATGCTTGTTGAGAACGAAATGTACATATGTTTATGTTGGTTGCTACCCTGTACAACTTTATTTTAGAAGTTTAGTATCTCCCACTTCTTTAAAAATTGTTTTTTAAATTTATGATTGGTTTATGAATATAGAAAATACTAAGACATGAGGATAAATATAGATTTGCAATTGCCATTATTAATGTGCAAGGCAAATTAAGTGACTGTCTTTCTGACTTATATAAATAGATATGTATAACCATGTTCTAATCAATGTAAGCAAAAATATTTTGTTTATGACCTTGTAGAGCAACAATGTATACTGGACTGATATAAGCATATATAACTATATATATATATATATAAATATATATATATATATTAAATAAACAAGTCAAGTCCATCTTTTTCCTTCCTTCTTCATGCAGTTTCTTAATAATTGGACATTACAAAGAATATGATGTGTGTAAATATACGTACCAAAATTCTCCACTTCGTCTACTGAATCAAATGATGTTAAATGACACTGGCGATTATTTTCATTAATCGTATTCCTTTTCACAAAGCACGTATTGTTACTCAGCTCAACAGATTCATCACTGAGCGATTGTCGTTCAGTAGCAATTGCAACTATGTTTTCACAATTTGTGCTTAATGATTTATCTCCACATATCCTACTAGCTGGCAGCGAATTGCTTTGTTTAATATTGGCATACATACTAAAACTAGCTCGTACATCGTTGGAGAGGCGGGGGTTAATGGGCTCGTATATCGAATCATAGGTTGAAGAAGTCTAAAACAAAGGGCAAGTCCTCAATTAAAAATCAATTTCCAATTAAGATTTAGGCGATTGTTTGAAATTCAACATTTAACGAAAAACAAACATAACAAACCGATATTGTAAATCTTTCGAATGGTAACTTTGTACAAGAATATATTTACAATGCATGAGGTCAGAGGTTTAGATAATACAAAAAAAATTACAAATATACATTAAAAGAAAACATTAAGTAATCAAGGTTAAAAAAAAAATCGGTACCGATTGGAACAACTCCTAAATTTTCAATCCATTGCAATCAAATTATTAAATATTATAACTATTGATATGCGAATATGACAATATCGTATCGGCTTTTGAATATATGAATATATATGCTTTGTGGATACGGAGATACTTCGGTTTATAGAATATATTTTCTGCGGGAACAAATAAATAATATAATTCAACCATATAAGTAGCAAGTATAGAAACAAAATAGAAAAATGTAATATACCTGAGATAATCCACCATAGCCATAGTAGTCCGAACATGTTTTGTTATAATACTGAAATAGAAAGAGGTTATAAAGGTCTTTATTATTCTAAGATATGTTTGCATTCAATAGAACCATCAGGTTTTATTTTATTATTATTAATGCAAAAATACAAGTGAGAACGACTACTGTCGAGCTTGCCCGACTTTGATATACCATGTACCATTTGACAAAATAAAGATTAAAACATACATATGTAAAATTTTCGTCGCCCTAATTTAATTCTAATTAAAATATTAATACCAGAAACCCAGCGAATACTAAATACAACCAATATAAAATAGATTACATTATACGACATTCATATAATTTCATTGGAAATGTAGGAGTCTAGCTTTGTTGTTGAAATACGCATACACATATACAAGCATACCTGCATATGTGTAGGAATGCTTACGAATATACTAGAAGACTAACGCTCTTGTTGATGTTTGCTCCCGCCTTTTGTGCTTACTTTGCGTATATCACACTTATTTTGTTTATAGCAGTTTTTATCCGACTTCAACCATCTTTCGAATTTAGATTCATATTATAAATATCCAAATATTGCACTTAAAATTACGTTTTTAACTCTACCTTTGCGCTTTGCGGGCAAGGGGAAGACCGGGGGAGGTCTGCATACGCGCATACTACATTTTAATTCAATGTTTGGTTACTCTAGCTCTCTATGACAGACTATGTTACATACTTTCGAACGAACTTAATATACCTTTCTTTTAGTATAAAAATTAATAAATTGCGAGCTATCCGCTAGACAATTTTAGACATTCACATTCGTATTACATTGATACGTGATTTTAAATTGATGTTTTTATATGTCTTTTATGGATCTTACTATTGTGCAAATTAATAATTGACATTGTTTAAATTTATAAACCTTTTCACTTTTTATTTTTTTTTAACTCGTATATACAATACTTTATCCTGACTGATAACTGCCATCAATCGGTTGCACATAGTATATTCATTCATTTACGATAAGTTAAATGTTTTAAATTGAATTTACGCATTCATTTCACATATGCATATCGGGATCCATAAAAAATATGTAGTGTGCGGTGTACGTCTGAGTTTTGAGCTTAGTCTTTTAGCTTTTCGCCTTGAAGCTTGCTTACACAACAACTACAACGATATACCAAAAGTGGCCAAGAGGGTCGGCCAAGTTCCCAAATTACCAACTAGAATTTAATGATTTTGAAACAATACTAATGTGGAACAGCGGGCATAACAGCGAGCTAACACAATTTTAATTTTATTTATATTAAAATTTCCAAGGCAAAATCAACATGAGAAATTGGTCAGTTTTCCATTTCGTTCAAGAGCAGCTGAACCACACATATATCTTGGTGGGCTGGACAATTGTGAGAGTCTATAGCAAGACCAAGCTCACTTAGTAGATCGATCCCACTTAATTTATTAGTTATGTGAGCATGATGGAAAATTTTAGAAATTTTTGCAGCCAAAACAAGGATGAAGAAAAATCATATTCAAGCTGTCATAAATAATTTGATATACATACATTTGCATTTTTATTTCCCTCTTCTTCAAATTTATATTGTTTAATTTAGTTTGTATTTATTAGTTCTACGACTTTGATTTTTTTTTTAAATTTATAGTTGAAATATAACAATTAAAAATTCACATTAATAGTAAAAAAAAAAAAAAACGATTAGATAAATAACATTTTGTGGATTATAACCGAAAAAATAATTCTTAATTGGAAATGACAAGAAGTGACTGCTTACCTTAGAAGTTATGTTCCGTGCGCACTGATTTCCATAATTTTCATAAGCAGTTACTGGCAGTTGAATACCAGTACTTTTATGTAAATCTACAGTTGCTTTACATACATCATTTGCGCGTCGAAGCTCGCTGTATGAGGAGCTCACCGGACTTGGTGGTGGGAGTAATTCATCATCTACATCCTTTTTTGGCAAAGACGCCATGCAAATTGAGATTTCTCCAGGTAATTTCTTTATGGTTGAATGGTCTAAATCCGAGTCTATTACACATATACAATTTTAGGAATCTGGTATAAGTTATAAAAGTTTACAAACAAAAACACACACATAGGTCAATCTGAATTAAATATATATAGCTATTCGTCGCATTTGCAGTTTAATATATATTTGGGCTGTTACACGTCAAAGTTATTCGAGTTACTAACGGATATTGAAGTGAAGTTTACCTATTAGGAATTAGCACACAGGGACTCAGCAAGTAATGTTTAAATTGAGCGGAATTTGATATATATTAATTATCATTACTAATGATCTGCCAACAGTTTTTACTAATTGTATACGGATGATTGTAAAATATGGCCGCAATATGAGCATTGGTAATAATACACCTAGTTGCATTAAGGTGTCAGATCTCGAGTACAGTCGATTGCACTTTTCTAATTAGTTATTTATTATTTTACTTCCGACAGCGTGACAAAAATCAGAAACAAATTTGATACTCGTAGGATATGGACAAATACTACCTTATCCTTTAACTATATAAAATAAATTTATTTGTGAGGTGTAACTTTGCCATGTTTATCAGTTATATGATTAATATCGGCGGTTGGCGCTCACAAAGAAGCGCACTAGGTCAAAAAAATTTATTGCGGACATACAAACTCGCAAACAACAGAACGCAAGTTAATTTGGAAACTTTCTATATATCTGCTGGTAGTGCAAAAATGATTGACTGACAAAAGTGAATAAACAAATCTTCAACACTTATTATATAAAACAGTCAAAACTGACTTTCGATTAATATCTGAAAATGAAAGCTAAGTACTCCTGCTGACCACAGCATCGTTTACTTTTTATATTCCAATATAGCAGTAATTATATGAAGTATGCATGCTCGGTACTATCAAATCCAACTGTAAGTTAAGATATTAAACTCTTTGTTATTGTCGGAGAAAACAATATTTAATAAATCAAATAAAGTTAACAAAAAACTTGAACTTTAATTCTGTAGGCTCAATACGTGTTCAGGCTCAAACTAGATGAGCGATAATGATCTGCTAGATTACTGTCTAAGATGATCTAGGTAAATTCTCCAACCATATTTATAAAATGCCCAGTAATGCCCAGCTATGTCTATTCTCGGTTTTATTAAGAGCTGGTCAAGTAAATTTTGATGACCGGATTTTGGACTATGGTTCATGCACATATACCACAGTATTCTGTACACAAATACCGCATTGAATGTCAAAAAAAATTGTCGAAGAATGTAGCTTGGGTTGGATTACTGCACCAGCCGACAATTTTTGAACCTTGATGGATTTTTTATCAATAGCCCTACATTTGAGCTATTTTATTTGTTTTTAAAAGTTGTGCTGAAAAGCTTGTGTAAAAATATCAGCCTATCCATTTGTTATATAGTCAGTATATGAAGATACACAGCAGTCACAAAAGGGACAACATTTACCGACATACACAAAAAAAAAATATATATATATATAATTTAATACTATAAATATAAGTCAGTATACACGATATACAACTTTACAGTTCTGACTTACTTTTATTGGCAGATGTTGATTGCATATTCGAATAGAGTATAGCGCCACTATATTCTGAATGAGTTTTTGTCGATTTCAATATATTATCTGGGGTGGTTTGCTTAAGACCGCAGTAAGCATTTTGGCTTATAACATTAAGGGTACTGAGAGATGTTGATGACAAGTTCGGAATATTTGTAACTGGTTTGCACTTCGTTGCTGCTTGCAATCTTAAAAGACCTCTCTTTTCCATCTGAAGCTTATGATACGCCAAAGCTTCAAGTTGCTGTTCCAACACAGCCGGATTATCTAATGTCGATTGATTGCTTCCCATTTTTTGTTCATTTTGAATGCCATATATTGGCTGTTTGCGTAAAAGTAGTGATACTTTTTCAGTTTCTTTATTTGCAACAAGTTCTAAGCTTTGTAGCGGCTGAGAATACAATGGCTCCTGAGTATCTGTAACTTGTTTGCTGAGGGGTACCTAGTAAATGAATATTCATGCATATGAAAAATCGAACTAAAAATAAAATATTTTATATTTTTCGTCACCTGGGGCATTTCCAATGATCTTCGACAAGGCTTTGGCGGAATGCATGGTGCTGTTTTACTTATCATTTTTTTATGCATACTGCTCTGCTCACTACTACCTTTTTGCTGCAAATTATCGACTAAAGCCGAAACTTTTCCAGTTGACACACATTCTTCTTCGCATTTACTATTTCCTATTCCCAACTCCCTTAATTGTTCTTCTAAAGTATACATCGCTCAACAGACGCGTTAGTCAATGTTTTTGGATTTTTTGAATAAACTGACGAGCAGCTATTGCATATTAAAAAAAAATAAAACCTGACCACTTATATGAGCATTCTGAAAAATTTCCACAATTTTGCCAATTTCATCAACAAGATATTAAATTTTACTACCACTTTTCGACTACAAGGCAGCGTGACCGTCTTTTCAAATTAAAAATATACTGTTTGTCTTTGAAAAAAAAATATATTATATATATACTATTTCCGAAATTAAAAGTTTGGGTACACTACATTTTAAGAATATGTAAGTAGTTCTTGATAGATTTGTTTTACTCACTAAACACAACTTGTATAATTTATTTTTGAATATAATTTTTATGATTGCGACCTAGATATATTTTTAATATATTTATAATTTTTTTTCGATATTTGAAAAATAAAAATAAATAAATAATTAACAAAAAAACGAAACAAAAAACTGTATTTCTTAAATCAAATCTCATACAAATTTCATAAAAATGTAAATGCTAAAACTATATCAATCCTTTCAGTTTAATATTTTAAAACCACTTAGATTTAATTAATCGATTAAGCCGATAACATTGAGGGCAATGTTAATACAATTCGATTAACTTGCGCCTTATTTAAAACAAAACAGGTCAACAGACCGAAAGCTTTGTTTCAGATTTTATCAACCCCTTTTTAAGTTCTTTAGAATTACTAATTCTTTAAAAATGCTATCGATTATTGCGATTAAAATTTTAAACCTGACGTATTTTGAAATTGGAAAAAGCTTTTGCCTTAGGCATGCGTTAACAAAGTGGAGACTTTCTCTCGGAAGTAGAGGACTACCACTGCATTTACAGCTCACAATTCCAATGTCAACGGTCAGCGAGTATACAAATGGTCTCAGAATACTGGGAGATACAGAAATGTACTGTATAACTATGTATGTATATGCAACGATATGGTAGTATACTCCTGATGGCGACTTGGTATAAAAGCTATCAGTATTGAATTCGCTTTCCTAACAAACGGACGTTCTACCTTGCAACACAGTTCATAGTACGGATACATAAGTCGCGTGTGGTCTGGTCTTGTATACCACGAATATGTATGGAATATACATGCAATAGTGTAACAGAAATTTTATGGAGATACATATGTACATATATATAGATACACACAATTCCTTGAACATATGTACGGTTCTGTGTATGAGCGATGTGCAAATTATTAGATACATAAGTTTTCCATTATTTTTTTGAACGTACAATATAAATATAGATATATATGTATATGTATATGTATATGTCTATAACATATATATATATACATAAGTTTTCCATTATATTTTTGAATATATATTTATATATGTATGTAGAATTACATAAAAATTCCAGAACATTTTAATTTTTATTATGACGATATTACTCCTCAATTTTCTACAAAATTAAAAAGTTATCCAAATACAAATATAGCATCCAGCTAGCCACATCAATACATATGCATGCCTCTTCGGCTATAAATGTATATCTATGCAGAATGTATGAACATTCAAACATATGTACATACATATATCATACTTATTGAAAATATAGATATATTTTGAATATAAATGATAAATATCTGGAATTATGAGCTAGGGTAAAGAAATCTCATATCCTATATACATATATGTGTATACATATATTGAAGATGCCTTCACAGAATAACAGTATTTGGCATCGATGTAATTTCAAGACACATTCTATGCTTTTTTTAATATAGAAATGGCTATATATATATATATATATATATATATATGAAAATATTCATCCGGATCACCTAGGATAAATAAATCTTAAGTCCTATTTATGTCAATGCCTATGTACATTAATAACTATATTTTATGACAAATGTATGTACTTAATTGCATGTTTGAATGTACATTTTAATAATGTTTGCATCATTATATTTAAGTATTTAACGATTACATACATATAAAACATTGCGGTATATTTACAAATATACAAATGTAAACATTTTTACTTATTTTCATATAGAGTTGCATTTAAATAGTATAGCGTATGAGAGTTTGTTAACGATTTCTCAACATAAGTGCTTACGTACAACTGTTCTATTTTATTACAAAGCTTAAGCTAGACATACATATGCTCCCTACACATTTGAACTACATACATAAATACTATGTATGCTTTTTTCGCTTTCATTTGTGATGTCCTTTCTGTTGCCTCTGGCAGACAAATTACAGGCAAATGGAATAACGCTGGAAAATATGTATGTACATGCCTGCGCGAGGAAAATGGAATCTGGGAAAGAGTAAAACGTGTTTTTATAGTAACCTGACGGTAGATTAAGTACATGTATCTATATCTGTACGTATTTCTGTACATAAATATATGTCAATATACATGAACTTACACATTTTATGTCTACCAATGTTATATCCTGCACATATGTACAATGGCTTACATATATGCATGTACGTACATACATATATATATATATATATGTTCGTATATATATATATATATATATATATATATATATACAGGATATCTAAATATATACATATGCGAAATTTGTCTATGCATATTTATACTTATATATAAGAATATCTATGTTTATGTGTTGTACATATATGACAGTTTGCAACAAGTTGGGCTCTACTTCCCTATATCCTTTTCAATATGTGATCCATTTTATCATTCCAACCAACGGCTTGATATAATAATCGACATTTACAGTTTTATACTTGATATTATAAAGATGTATAATTTAAAAAATTTATTTTTTTTCCAATTCTTAATAAAATAATTTTAAATCGGACGAACACTTATGTACATACATACATTATCAACTGTTAATTTTTGAATACCGCTGAATATTTGTACATTAGGCCGACTTCCAGTACAACCAATTGATGGTAAAATTTGGATAATTAAATTGTACTTTGTTGGTAGAGGAAAAGTATTTATGCAATACCAATAATAATTTCGAGTGTTCACTAAAAATGTCAATGCTATATGTGCATTTATGTATTTCGGTAATAATAGTTTTATTGTTTGTTTTCCCAAATGTGAATAATTAGTGAAGTAAAAGTGGTGCTTGCGCGAGTGAAAATGGCCAAAATACTTAAGCATACACACAGATACTATGTATGTAAGCCTAGTGCTATTGCACAAAAATAAATATTTATTATATATTCTATTATATATATATATATATATATATATATATATATATTAAATGTCAATAAATGCAATCTTGACTTAATGTAGTGAATATTTTTGGGAACACTTAAAAAAGCCACAAAATACTATTACAGGGTGTGACCGTAATATACCATAAGTGAGGAAAATCGATTTAATACTAAATCACGTCTTGTAAAATCAATTTTCGACAATGTCTGATCTTTGACTATTAAAATGTTCTGTGCGATCGACATTTGTCAATAATTAAAATGAAACAAAAACAGTCGTCTAAATATATCGACACATCATAGTCATTTTTTATATTGTAAATACATAGTTTAATAATTGGTATGTAATATTGAATGCCTTCTATGTAACTTTTGCTTTTTATTATCAACAGAAGCGTTGAATTTTAATGTTCTGTGGATAAGATATATTCAAACCTCAGCTTATCAAATCAACGATAAAGGACAAGAAAGCGATTCGAACTACGATAATTAAGTCGTTTGAGTGCATCTGAACTTATAAGCAACACACACAATAGATTTTCTCAAGTGTGCCATCGCGATGGCTGCTCCAGCAGCCTGTACGCGTTTCTCCGATAACTATGATATTAAGGAAGAGCTTGGAAAGTAAGTACATACTGTAAATGCACGACAATGCAGAAAAAATCAGTAACTTTTTTATTTTTGTAGGGGAGCCTTTTCGATAGTTAAACGATGTGTCCAAAAGTCAACGGGATTTGAGTTTGCGGCAAAGATTATCAATACTAAAAAGCTTACTGCAAGAGGTGAGAATCTATTGCAGCTTTAACAAATATATTACATGCAAGTAAATTGAGAAATTTTTAAATTCCCATAACAGATTTTCAGAAATTGGAGCGAGAGGCTCGTATATGTCGAAAATTACACCATCCCAATATTGGTATGTTAATCTACTATTTTTTCAATTTGTCTCTCGCGAATGCAGTTAGATGATATTTTACACATTTAGTAGATGTGTTTGAATATTTGTTTAATTTTTTCAAAGGTTTAATATACAGTTGCATTTTGAGATCGTGGCTAAAAATTACATATATATATTTTATTATGAACGTTGCATAGTAATGCATATTTATAGTTTTCTTGTGATTTTTTAAATGTTTTCAGTTCGATTACATGACAGCATACAGGAGGAAAACTTTCACTATCTCGTTTTTGACCTGTAAGTAACTACAATATGCCTTTTCCGGCTATTGAGAGAATTTATAAGATAACTTTTTAAGTAGTAAAAAAAAACAATGACTCGACTATTGTTTACTGAGATTCATAGTTCATCCTTTTCTCGTTGTGTTGAAATTCTTATTTGACAATATGTACATACATATGAAAACCTGAACACTTAAGTGTCTGCAAATTAAAACGATACAAGTTTAAAATATAAATTTAAAGTTTCGGATTATAAATATATCGATCAATCAAAAATTAAACCAACTTGACAATGACAAATACATTTTACAGTGTAACTGGTGGTGAGCTATTCGAAGATATTGTTGCACGTGAATTTTATTCAGAGGCTGATGCATCACATTGTATTCAACAAATATTGGAATCGGTTAATCACTGCCACCAGAATGGTGTGGTGCATCGAGATCTCAAGCCAGAGAATTTACTATTAGCTAGTAAGGCAAAGGGTGCAGCTGTGAAACTCGCTGACTTTGGTCTAGCCATTGAAGTACAAGGCGATCATCAGGCATGGTTTGGATTTGCCGGTACTCCGGGTTATCTATCACCTGAAGTATTGAAAAAGGAGCCTTATGGCAAATCGGTAGATATATGGGCATGCGGTAAGCTAAATTTATATTATACACTAATATAAATGATTAAGTGCAGAAATACAAAACATACTTTCATATTCGTAGGTGTCATTCTTTACATTTTGCTTGTGGGTTATCCACCATTTTGGGATGAGGATCAACACCGATTATATTCACAAATTAAGGCAGGAGCCTATGATGTAAGAAATATATTAAATACTCTTAGTATTATTAAGTAGTACTTTCAAGTTTTGAGTGGTCTGTGTGTCGTAAAATTATATAATATTTATATCTAATTGTTCTAACATAGATTAATAAAATACCACCTAAACTTAAGTTTTTACCATGAAAATATTATGTATATATATTATGTATATATATATATGCACACTTATGTATGTACATGTACATTCAATAAATAAGAGTACATGCATCTCTGGTTTTCTAATTGGCTTTTAAAAAATTAAAATAGTAATTTGCTTAATTTAAAATGCTCTTTGCGCTAAGGTAAGCAAGAGTCATTAATGCTGAAAGAATTTAAAATTTTCGAAAAATATATATATGAAAGATTAAGTTTAATGATTAAGCAATAAGAAGCATCAATTCGATTCATTGTTTTAATAAAATTTTTTTTTATTATTTGTGTTTTTTAATTTTTGTCTATATAAAGTTACAATAAATTTATCTTGGATTTTTTAGTATCCATCACCCGAATGGGACACTGTTACGCCAGAAGCTAAAAATTTAATCAATCAAATGCTCACCGTTAATCCAAATAAGCGAATTACTGCAGCTGAGGCATTGAAGCATCCGTGGATATGTGTATGTATTCATAATATAAAATGAAATTTATTCAAATATTAAATTGGCTTAATTTATAGCAAAGGGAACGTGTAGCTTCTGTAGTCCATCGTCAGGAAACTGTTGATTGTCTCAAAAAATTCAACGCGCGTCGTAAACTTAAAGGCGCTATACTAACAACAATGTTGGCCACTAGGAATTTTTCTAGTAAGCTTAGTGTATATAGTAACTTATATTATCTGCTTATACAAATCATTTCATCTGGAATAAAGGCAGAAGCATGATTACCAAGAAAGGAGATGGATCACAGGTGAAGGAATCAACTGATTCGTCTAGCACAACTCTTGAGGACGATGATGTGAAGGGTAAGGTGTAATTGTGTGATAAAATTTGAATTATATTGTCAAATTATAGATTCGATATACTTTTATTGACTTTATGAGTAGTGAAACTGAAGATCATGTTTTTGTTTGAAATTTGTTAGGCAGAAATTGCGCAGCTGACTACCCGTATACATTGCAAGTTATTTAATGTGTGATTAAACGATCAGAACAAGATCTAATGTTTTGGAGAAACCATAATTTTTAATTGGCATTTATTGAAATCTGTATCATCTCTTTTTTGCATGACATTTATATTACTTTTCAATGTAATTAATAGTTGTGGTATATTATTTTGTAAAATCCTGTTTTTTTATGTTAATCATTTTATTATACTTTTATCTTAGTGTTTGCGTTACTCAAACATATATGTCTTCATTTTGTCGAATAATGCATTTATATATGATTGCACACATACACATCCACACCATGTAGCACTTGATCAACTTCAAACAGAACTATGATACATAAAAATTCGGTTAATTGCAATTTTCATTGCTGTCAAAACAAACAACCAACTAAAAACTCGAGGTGCACGTATCATCAACATATGTACAAACATTGTCATGTAAAAACAAAATAACTCAAATTGGACTATTAAAGTCGCTTCCGTATATATAATTCTTAATAATATTTTATGGTGAAAAGAATCAAAATAAGAATCGTTTTTGTCAGAAAATGTAAATTCTTTTAAAAGTAGACGGTATATACCGAACAAAGTAATCGACGTTACTCTAATAGTCCGTTCATCATATTTATAAGTAATTCCGAAACAAAAAGCTTAATAAATGAATTGCCATATTAAATCAATTACTTAATTTAAATTGATCATATTGACTTATTGGCATAACTAATAATTAGTTTAATTAGCAAAAAAAATATCGCTGTATTTCGTTTTCATCTTGCATACTTACATACTATTCTATTTCTTTTTAAAGTTAATATACAAGCACAATATTCTTAAAAAATTGTTTATTTTGCACATTTATGAACGCTTAAAAACGAGATTTAACTATGAATTCCTTCACTCCATGTGTGACGATGATTATTTTTGAATTCGAAAATATGTCTTCTCAAATTACAATTTAAATCACAACACTATTGCATTTTCAATTATGTAATTTATTTGTTTTTTTTTAGAAGATAAAAAAGGAATTGTTGATCGCAGTACTACAGTCATATCAAAAGATCCTGAAGGTAATGTTCATCTATCATTTAGAATTGAATTTGTTTTTATTTGCATATTATTTATTCAAATACATTACAAAATTACATATATTTGATTTAATTTGGTCTGTCACACGAACACCCTTAAACCAGAATAAATAGGCATTGATTGAATGATATATGTCATTAAAAGCAGTCATTTAAATATTATATGAGGTTTATTTATTGAGGGTCCGTCAATTGTTTTATTACTCAATTAGCTTAAATAGAATAGTCGTCATTATGGATTTGATTTTAATTTCAGCAATGGAGCTGCTTACAATGGAGTAAAATGGAAAATTACTTTAATAACAGCTGTTTTACTCGTAACACATTTTGTATTGCGATCTACATTCTAACCTCAAGGCGGCGGCCTTTCTTTCTAAAGCCTCCAAATTATTAGCGATTAACTATAAAATTCGTAATTTAAAGCAACTGCAACATAATGTACAGCAAAAAATGAAAAAGTAAACATTCTTAGTTATTTTAGTAAGTTGTCTTAATTCGGGACGACATAATAATTCAACGGGTTTACCGACGATTTGTGTAATTCTTCTCGCCGCTTGATCAACATATAGGTAATATTAATGTTATTAAACTAAAATTCTAAATTTGTTTTATTTCGGGCAGCTGGAATATTAAGCTAGATTTTGTCATTTTTCGGGAAGCTAAAATATGGGGCTAGATTTTGAGATTTCATCGCTAAACTGCTTATCCATAAAAATTAATTTTCAGTAATTTCGACAATTGCGCATCCTCTTTTTTTTACCTTAAAAGTGTTGCAAAAAACTGCAATGTGCAATTTAAATAAAAATATTTGTTTGCTTTCATTTAATTTCAATTCGATACAACCTTTTATTTGACTGTCACAGCGATCGTCTTATATTTTTTAAGCCGATTAATGGCGGAAGCTACAAATTTTGTACGTTTTGTTAAAAGTTTTAACTTTATACAACAAAACAAATAATGACGACTACAGGATACTCTGAGACTCTTGATTAAATGTAGATGAAGCTTATTTAAAATCGTTGCCACGAATCTATAATTCCGTACATAAAATAATAGTACCTATAGTTTTGATAATCTCAAAAGTGTAATCGAGTGAAACTGGGAAGATATTAAACATATACTTTTGTATGCAAAAATCCATATGCAGCAGAACGTGCGCATTGGACACTATATATTAAACTATGAGATATATTTGTCCTTATGGAATATCAATAATAATATAATATATCTAAATTACAACAAAACTTTTCAGTATATTTTAGTATATTCAAGTCAAGCATATTCAACTTTAACATTTTCACATATTATACACTTATACAGTACAAACAGACGACCGCACGAAAATGGCTGTCTTTTTTTTTAAATTATTATGATCAATAATATACATTTTTTATAGTATCGGAGATCATTTGTTTAACTTCTTACATAAATGCTATATTACCCAAATTAAATATACTCTATTTTAGTGGAATTAAAATTTTTTGTTTTAATTTTTCCTCACACCAACAAATTTTTTTTTAAAGTCAATAATTGAAAATTCGCATATAAATAGTTTTAGCGATGTTATACAATTATATTATTATTATACGATTATATTCAAGGTATCATTAAATGTAGGTGCAATTATCGATACTCTACTGTACAACATCATCAACATAATTAATTTTCAAAACCTAACTAATTTAATAAATAAATTATATATTTCTATCTTTTGAAATATACACAAGGACAACCCTACGAAATAAAAATGAAAATTTAGAATTTTACCCTTCTGACTCGGTTTTGATCTCTTTGACATATTACAAATTACACATATGACGAGTATAGTTTAACTTGTTCACTCGCCACTTGAGGCTTAATAGCTCTCTGTAAAAATATTAAATACAACATTATTTGTTGTATATATAAATATCTGACATATTATTCTCCTGTATTTTTGTTATATCTTTGGTTTTTTAACATTTATAATATTAAGGAATTAAATTTTAAAATCTGAGGGTGAACATACACATGTACTTTTACATAGGCACGCGTTTGTACTCACAATTCTAACTGAAAATCTCGATTCTTATTGACATTAGGTCAAAATTATAATTGCTCATACCCCATAAAAATGTGAAAAAATATTACAATAAAGAAGAAAACAATATCCGTTTATTCATTTTACTTTCATTTCCACGTACATTTTTACCAATATATATATATATATATATATATATACATCATATATGTATATATATATATTAATATATTATATATGTGCGTATGTATATGTGGTTTTAGAAATAAGGATTGTGTGTCCTGCAAAATCTTGCCAGCAAATATCAGGAAATTCACAGTGCTCTTCAGGTATGTATGGAAATCCATTTAAAACCATAATGGGCCAATACTTATAAAAATAATTCGCACAAACTATATTTTAATCCACCACTCGCATGCTTATTTTTAATAATCAGCTTTTAATTATTTACAAAGTATTATGTATTGTGTATAATTATATCTGAGCAACTAATGTTTAACTCTAATGGTTTCATCCATTTTATTATACCTTTTATAAGCCTTTTTCTATTTTAAAGTAATTTGTATACCCGCTACCCAATACTAGATAAATTGTTATTTTCGTTTTAAGGGGTTGGAATGCCAATAAATACAAATCAAATTCTAGACAGGGGAGGGTAGACGAGCATGTCTATATCGGATGTTGGCATTGAGCAATAATACTTAATAAAGTCAGAGTTACTTCCATTTACCTTTTATATAAAAAAAAGTTATAAAACTCTTCTACCATTCAAGCATTAAATAAAATAAAAAACATTAGACACATGTGTGGATACTGATTAGAAAAATCTATCTTAGCTCCAAATACCTAATAATAAATATACTCATACGACTCTATATGACGCAATTTATATAGGAATTTTAGTATCACCCCTGATATTATACAAACGAAAAACTTCATTCTCTAATAATAATACACTCCCGAGGAGAGATATAAGTATAAATAATGTAGCTCCAAGTTGTAGAATAGTCAGTGTCATTGAATACTCCGAATTCAATTTATGCATACGTATGGTACATATTGAACAGGGTTAATTCTTAAACAAAATTTTTCAGTTAATTTCAAAAGTTATTATTTTATTTGTTGCGCTGTTTCATTGGTGCGTTTTTTGGATCTATAGATCGTTCAAATATAATTGTCATTCTACTCTATCGTAAACGAAAAATTCATCTATGGTTATAATCTCTGTGCAACAGTTTTTTAACTCTACAAATTACTAAATAATGATGCTTAAATTATTTACTATTAATTCAAAGCAGCCAGACGACAGGAAATTATCAAAATCACAGAACAGCTGATTGAGGCAATTAACAGCGGTGACTTCGATGGATATACGTATGTTTTCTTGCTTTTAGTAATTGTATACTATTTCAATGATATTGATATTATTCATTCTACCTTCCATTATTTAGTAAAATATGTGATCCACATCTAACGGCTTTCGAACCAGAAGCATTAGGGAATTTAGTGGAAGGAATTGATTTTCACAAGTTTTATTTCGAAAATGGTAAATCTCTCAAAAATAATGTTAAAAATATTTAACTTTTTTTTTATAAACAGTTCTTGGTAAAAATTGTAAGGCTATTAACACTACAATATTAAATCCCCATGTACACTTACTTGGAGAGGAAGCAGCTTGCATTGCCTATGTAAGGCTCACTCAATATATTGATAAGTAAGTTATAAATTTAAAGAAATAAGTTCCAACATAAGTATACAACTTTTCTGAATTGAATGAAATATACAACGGAAAACTTCAATTTGATAACATAATATTAATCATCACATTTTCTTTTACTGACTTAAAGGCAAGGACATGCACACACCCATCAGTCGGAGGAAACACGCGTTTGGCATCGGCGTGACAACAAATGGCAAAATGTCCATTTCCATCGGAGTGCTTCGGGAAAAATTAGTGGGGCAACGACATTTGATTTTTTACCGCAGAAATAAATACGTGAAGATATGATTGGAAATAAATAAGGATATATGCGAAATTAACTCCATTGCATAATATATGTTATGAAATATACTTAACCTTAAACAGCACTCTCAGTGAATCGTCGCAATGTACAGCTATCAACATTTTTGGTGTTAGTCGCTAAAAACACGAAATATAAAATTAAATATATTGGAGGGGTGAATATTGTAAATCAATATAAAATCATATTTTTCCCCGGCCCGTGTAACCTTCCAAATGAACGCCTATTCCGTTTTCTGCGTGAAATTGATTTTTTCAGAAGAGAAGATAATTTAAAAAATATTCATACTAATTTCTGATTGATAAAAGAAAAACATGCTCAGAAAACATTTGACATACATAGATCTTCAAATGGCTAATGACGAGTAATATAGCACATTTTGCAAAGCCCTAGCTAACAAAGTTTGTAACATCATATACATAGACACAGAGTAATTCAATCACTTATAGATAATTAAAAGAGAAACAAAAACTTTGTTTAAAAAAGTAATTTTTGTTATTCCAACTCTGCGGCCGCCTAAATACATAACAAAACATAACATATATATGTTATCATATTAATGTTAAATACCACTAATATGCATGTATAAGCAGATATACATGTATATATGAAGTCATAAGCACTTACATATATGATTGATACTTAAGTATTGAATGACATCATGAATAAATATTTACATGTTATTTACAATGCAAAAACTATATAAAGCATATAGGACATTCGAAAGAAGGCAAGGAGACCGCACACAGATTACCACAATATATCCATTATTGATTATATTTTGAATGAAATTAAGCAACTCTAACAAAACCTTGCGTCATTTAATCGTAAATAAAACAAAAACATTTTCTAAAAATTATATGAAAACAAAATAGAAATAGAACTCTTGCTATTTGTTAGAAAAGAAAAACAATTTAAATACTTTCATTAACAATTTATTGGTAACAGACAAAATCAATAATACAAACAAATTAAATATATAAAATACAGGAAAAAGTAGCCCACAACACAGGCTACTCTGAATTCCTATCCTTATCCGAAGTCATCGATGAGGATAAATCAATAAATATATTACTCTTTTTATAAATGTATAAATATATATACATACATATATAATAAAAAAATTATTGTATGCAACCAAAAAGAAAAGTTTTATTACAATTACAATATTGTTATTATTATCGCCATTGAGTATGTGTAATTATATGTAATTCTTTCAAGTTTTATTCAAATTTGATATATTAATAACGCAAAGAAATGCAAAAACATAAATAAAAGATTGATGAAGCATCACAAATTACTCACCCTTTTAATTTAATTTATTAATTTTAATTTTTTTTATTTATTTGTTGAGGAGTAGAGTAGTCCACATAATTAGTAAGTAAATCTGATTACATATATATGTATGTATATTGTAATAGGTTTGGAAATTGTATGAGTGTGAAGGGAAAACAGTCGAGTCATTTGTACACCAAATAAAAAAATAAATTATTAGAAATATCACTCACAACAGAAAAATGCGGAAAATTATATATTTATTTCTCACGTAAAATTAGTTTTAACTAAACTACCAACTTTATATTCGGTATATGTGTAAGCAGTCTTGTATTTATATTTTAATTTTATACATTTATTTACATGTTGCGACCTCATTTATGTTACGCAAAGAATATGCATAGAATAATTAAGGCCATATACAACACAATATTTACATACGTACGTATGTAAATATTAAAATGTATATATAAATACTCGGGAACGTCACAACCATCTTCTAATTTCATAAAATATTTAACTTTAATATGAAGTACTAAAAACAACACGTATCCATAATAGTTAATCTGTTTTAAACTCTCTTGAGTATCAATATCGTATCCATAATAGTTAATCTGTTTTAAACTGTCTTGAGTATCGAGAATGAGTTTTCAATAAATTCGTATATACAAACTACAAATAAACATGATCAAATGCTTAATACAAAATACAATTACAAATAAACATGAATACCAAAAGAAAACAGTTTCTAGTTCTAATGTTTTTCTTAATATCAAGCCTACTTATAGGTATACTTATAATTGTAAGATTCAACCTTATCAAAAAAAAAAAAAAATTATTTCAATTCGACGGGTCAATCAAACAATATTTGTTAACAACACAAAACCAAAGACTTTGATAGAAAGTGTGTAACAAAATTCTATATTGTGCCCAAAAATGAAAACCTACAGAAAAACACATAACATAGACGATTGCCTACGAATTCATTTACAAATAATTGATGTAGTTCATGTCTTTAATATACCATTTTAAAAGTATTTGCAATAAAAATAACACAAATAACGATGGACAATTCAGAAAATCAATATTTAAAATTCCATACTTATAATTTAAAAAAAAACGAATTTTTATATTTATGACAAATGATGGGACAATTGAATGTTATTATTTGCAAATAATTGATGTTTGATGTATCTAAAATAAAATCTATAAAAAGATTAACTTAAATAACGAAAATAAATTCTTAAAATCAAGGATTGCTTATTTTCTCATTTACAAAAAAAGCGCACTAAGCAACGTAAGAAGGCCAGAGGTTAATCACAGACGATCCAATCGATTGATTCATATATCGAGAAGAAAATTCTTAAATCAAGCAATGGTAAAATGATGAAATTAATGATAACTAGTCATTTAAAAAAAATTCAATGCAATTTGTTGAAACCTTTTCAAATATTAGCATTACCTTCTTGTGTACACATTTTTTTTAAATTTCATTGGGCCTACTGCTTCCACTACATTTAGCCCAAATATCACGATCCTAACACATTAGTAATTTGGTTTGATTTAGGCAAAACAGTAAATAATAACATACTAGAGATTGGCTCGGTTTAATTATTTTTTATTGTGTCCTTCAAGGATAGAAGTTTTCTAATTTCTCTGACAACTTTAATGCTTAATTCAAAAGAACATTACACCATGAAAAGGGTTGCCTTATTTTAAGCTGCTTCCTTTGCAAGACGATCGGCCTTCTCAACAACTTCTTCGATGGGACCGACCATGTAGAAAGCGACTTCGGGCAAATGATCGTATTCGCCAGCCAAAATCTGCGAAAAACCCTTGATGGTTTGCTCCAATGGGACAAGTTTGCCAGCGTGGCCAGTAAAGACTTCAGCAACTTGGAATGGCTGTGACAAGAAACGCTGAATCTTTCGAGCACGTGCCACCGTTAGCTTGTCCTCCTCGGACAACTCGTCCATGCCCAAAATGGCAATAATATCCTGCAGCGATTTGTAATCTTGCAGAATCTTTTGTACACCACGTGCTACATTATAATGCTCCTGCCCGATGATGTTAGGATCCATAATACGTGATGTAGAATCCAAAGGATCGACAGCAGGGTAAATTCCCAGTTCAGCAATAGCACGCGACAACACAGTGGTGGCATCCAAATGGGCAAAAGTTGTCGCTGGAGCTGGATCAGTTAAATCGTCAGCTGGCACATAAATAGCCTGCACTGAAGTGATGGAACCCTTCTTGGTTGTGGTAATACGCTCCTGCATAGAACCCATATCAGTTGCTAGTGTGGGTTGATAACCGACAGCTGATGGAATACGACCCAATAAAGCGGATACCTCCGAACCAGCCTGCGTGAATCGGAAAATGTTGTCAATGAACAACAGCACATCTTGTCCCTCCTGGTCACGGAAATATTCGGCAACTGTTAAACCAGTCAGCGCAACACGTGCACGTGCGCCGGGAGGTTCATTCATTTGGCCATAAACGAGGGCGACCTTCGATGTCTTGTCCTTAAGCGAAATGACACCAGACTCAATCATCTCATTGTACAAATCGTTACCCTCTCGCGTGCGCTCACCGACACCAGCGAAAACAGAGTAACCACCATGAGCTTTGGCGACATTGTTGATCAGCTCCATAATGAGCACAGTTTTACCAACACCGGCTCCTCCAAATAGTCCAATCTTGCCACCCTTGGCATAAGGAGCCAAAAGATCGACTACCTTGATGCCAGTAACCAAAATCTCCTGCTCGACAGACATCTCAACGAATTCGGGAGCTTCCGCGTGAATTGGTGCCGTCTTATCAGTTGGAATTGGGCCACGTTCGTCAATGGGTTCACCTTTGGAAGTTATTGAATTTTAATTTAGATAGCTGACTTGTATTAAATATATCATACATTGCCCAGTAGGAATAACAGCAAAACAGTTATATATTCAGGCTATAACTAATAGTTGCTGTTACTGTAATTTGGAGTAAAGAAGCATAATTTACTTACGCTAATATTACATTAAATTAACGCTCAACCCTAGTACTTCCATATATATGAATACATTCAGTGGCTTTTTATGCTTACCAATAACATTGATAATACGTCCCAAAGTTTCGGCACCAACTGGAATTCTAATTGGATAACCAGTATCGAGAACCTTTTGTCCACGAACTAGACCTTCAGTACCGTCCATAGCAATGGTGCGAACGGTATTCTCGCCCAAATGTTGAGCAACTTCCAGCACCAATCGCGGCGAACGATTATCGACTTCCAAAGCGTTCAGAATGGGTGGCAAATTCTCATCAAACTGAACATCGACGACAGCACCAATGACGGCCACAATTTTGCCATTGGCTCCGGCTGCCACTTTAGCCGCCTTTGCGGCATGGCCACGAGCTGTTTGTTAGTTGAATAGAATAATTAAATAAATTAAATTGTTAGTGTATATACAAGCTGTTTTACATAATTAGATTACGTCACAGAGCTGAGGGCTTTTTCTAAGTTTATAGTTTAACGATTTTTATATAATTAGAGTAGGTAAATTCCATACATAATTTTTCGGGCATGGCCGAAAATATAATTTTAAAAATTAACATGTTAATTGTGCAAAAAAGTACTCAAAATCGGTACCAAAAATTTCTTCACCTTACGTAAGAAAGTAATATACAAACAAAAGTTTGAAAACTAATTTCCAAAGATTATTAGGATATATTTCTAAATTTTGTAAGGCAGTTAAAACAAAATAAATAGATTATTATGCAATACGTTTCCATTTCTATAGGAAAGTAAGGTTATGTTAATTTTGTGAATTACTGCGACGGTTTATAAAACAAAATTTTCTATATATTAAAAGATGTACCCAAACGTTCATTCAATTGATTTGCTTTAAATCGTTTCTAGTACTTACACAATTGTCCCAAAAGTGGTAGCAAATTTTTATCAACTTTGGAGGCGGCACGTAACGCGAACATTTTTCGACCTACTGACGATATATTGTAGAAGCTAATCCTTGCCGTCAGAATGTGAATACATAACTTTTTTAGTGTGGCCGCATGTTGAATTTTAAAATATACCATTTCTTTTGAAAATACAAGATTCGAGATATTTCAACATTTACAAGTAAGGTACGAATTGATGATATTTATGATGACGAAAAAAATGTATGTATTTTTTAACCGTATGATGGTATCTTTATATTCAGTACATTAAAAACTACAATTTACTTTCAAATTTGTTATTAATTTATTTTAGATTAAAAACACCCCTTTTCTAAAAGTATTAAAAAACACCGCTGTCATATATGAAAACATTAAAAACAAAAAACAAATAAATTAATAAAATTATTTTTTGTTTATATATTATTATAGTTGTTCGTATATCGCTAAAGAACTCAGCTTCTCAAAGTTAAACAATTGGGTCGTTTCAAAAATAATAATTAATTTAACTATTTTCAATTACACTTGAAATTTTCAAATTATTTAAATACGTTTAACGTACTAAACGTACCTGCACCGGTCCACAGTCTTTTCACGTTGTTAAGCTACCACTAACGTGATGTGAGAATTAAAACCAGTAAATATTGAATCTGTTACCTAATGAGCTGAAAAAATGTATATCGTTTGTTTACTTACATCAAAGAATCACATTTAAATTCATTAAACTATTTAGTCATTTAACGAATTCTTGTAGAAAACGTATATATTAAACGTTAAATAAACATTGAAGCCTTTTAACATTGTTTCACGTTAGCATTAACGTGGTTGTTTAAATTATTTCTAGTGTATATACTACAACAGTTCAAATAGTGTTACCTGATGAACTGAATATATGTAGTTGACTACATTGTTACTTGTTGACTCACCTCTTTAAAAAAATCGATGCTGTTTCATCAGTAAGCTACAAAATTCGTTTTTTTTTATAACACCATTAAAGCAGTTTTCATAAAAACTTAAATTTAGGGTCAGCACTATATTTTACAGGTTAATAAAAAAAAATATTTCAATCCATGGATTTCGGAAATATTTGTTTTTACATTTACACGGCTAAATTATAAAAATAAATTTGCCATTCTTGTATTTGACAATTTTATATATGTATGCAAATAGTTAAATTTTATTATATGACAAAATATATGCTCTTACAAAACATTAATGGACAAATTTTAAATTAATTAGACAAGTAAATAACTTTGGAGCACTCATTTTTGGAAAGAATACCAAATAAAAAATGTACGTAGACAATACTGCCAACAATTGTGCACATCACCATACGAAAAATAAATACAGTGTCTCATATCTTATTTCGTGCAGCAAAGAAGTAGGTTTTCATTATCGTGAAGTGTTGAATAACTTAGATGTTATACACGAATTTTACAAAAATTTAGACACAGTTTTATTCATTAGCTGACTAGTTTATATAAACTTCATTGATTTTGATTTTTGCTGAAATATTTGCATCTTTGCAGCAACATAGTATTCAAAATTAGTTTAATGATGTATTTTAGAGGTGTTTCAATTGATGAAATTATCTTTTATATAGTTGCAATGGGGGGTGTATCCCATTTTTCTATGAGGTCTTGTTTTAGCTAATTTTGTATGGATATAGGCCTCTTGCAAATATCGTGATCGAGAATTGCCCATCAATTCACAGTTACATTAATGGCGACAGGGATAATGAAGTAATGGTATTGGGGTAATTCCGGAACAGCCAGGACTGTCCAAAAGCAGATTTGTGTTTTGGGTCATTATCCTCATAGCAAGAAAACCGCCTTCTCAGGCCGATTATATCAAAACTTTGAATGAGATTGTCATTAAATAATTGAACGTATATCCTTGTACCTATGTTCCCATCAATAAAAACCAGATTCCACATTCCTGATGCCGACATATAAGTCTAAATATTGATACTCCCATCTCCGTTTTAATCGTTGGTCTACGGTAACCGGTTTGGAGCTTTGTAATCGGTGTCGCTAAACATATTCTACCCCATACTGCTCATATGAATATAATTTGAACTCGTCGCAAAAAAATATTCCAGTAGCTGTTCGGACGTTTTGTTTTATTAATGTGGTATATAAACATACATTTCAGATTTTTGTTATATATAAATGTCTTTTTCTGAGTTACTCGACCATTAAAGTTCTGATCCCGAGATATATGCTCCACAGTTTCTACTGAACATTACCTCCCCATTTCATTCTTCACCTGTGACGGCAATTTTGGAGCCGTTAATATTGGATTGACTTTATATTTTCGGACTATATATGTCATTCCTCTGCCTCCGAGAATATTTTATTTGGTGCATCCAGGCCTATATTTGGCATCCAATTTTTCAACTATCCTGACCGGAGTCCCCCTACTTTAAAGTTTTATTTTCTAAATTTACAAATAAAATGAATGTATCCAATTATAATGAAATACAATAAAAAGTCACTTAACAAGGTAACTAATACAATATTTGGAAAAATTCCCCGTTGACAATCCCAATTATATGAAATAATTACACTCAACAATTTTGCATAAGCTGAGATGCAAACATTATCAGTTATTCACATTTTATAGCAAAAATCAATGAACAAAACTGCGCTTACATTTTTGTAAAATTCCTTCTAAATTATTTAAAAGTTATTCAACATTGAAAATCAAATTTTTTGCCGCACGAAATAAGGTGTGAGCCACTATATGTACGTATTATACACACATATTTACACATATATATGTATATATAAAATTGGAAGGATAGGGTGTTGTTTTGCGGACTAAATCATTCTTCTTTGTTTTTCAATTGTCTTCGGAGGTATGCAAAATATTTATGCTAAACAATAGAAAATGTTTTCATGATTGAAATATATTGTTCATTGCATGTGTGCAGTCATGATCACACATATGTATGTATATGCATACATATATAAACATCTGATACCAATAACACGTGTGTAGTGTTCGGCTGTGTATGCACTTGCTTGCATTCATACACACATATCACCCTCATATGTACATGTATATACAACGTACGTATGTAAAAATTCAGGTAAAAGAGCAATACATAATACGTTCTTAGAGTTGCATATTCTAATAAACTAATTTAAACATATAAACACTCCAACATATGATTGTAGGCAACTTTCTTAAATGTACATGTGTTTGTACACATGTATACAAAGAATTTGCATATCTCAATACATATATAAAATCTGTATGAACATAAAATTTGTTTTTTTATATTTTGTGGCCATCTTTCAGAAATAGGAAGAACCACGTGCTTAACCACAGCGTATGTGTCTCATTGCTTAAATAAATATGCTATAAACCAAAAATATGAAATTAATTGAAAACAGCAGTTTGTATTGTAGAATCATTTTATTGATATTACTTCCAGTATTAGGTGAATAACACATATTTCCCTGCGAGCGAATCATTTTATTTATCAAGAGCGGTATTGTTTTTGATGGCAATGACGCATTCCTCGCCGCAGGCTTTCATCACTGTGCATAGGATATCCTTGCCAGCCTCGTTATCGTTGCGCAGAGTAGTTCCCAATGTTCCCTCGGGCAACTTGAGATCCTCACGGACGTCTCCCGATTCGGTCATCAAAGATAAGTAGCCATCATCGCTGATAGTGATGAGCTGGTAATCCTCGCGTTTCACATGGGGCACATCCATATTGTGGGTGGAGGGACAAATATCCTCATATTTTTTCTGTGTAAATATGTCAATGCCAACAAGATGGACTTTGGCGTGGCCATGTTTGCCCGTCTTAGAGGTGGACATGTCCACAATTTTACAAGGGCGGCCCTTAAGCATAACGTATCCATTCTTGCGAAGAGCAGAACATTGGATTGGGAAAGTTTCGGCTGCTCCAGAGTCGCCAGTAGTAAAGTGTTCGTCGTCCAACTCCATAATTAAAATATTTTCTCGTTGAAAAACCTTACACGCGGCACGCTATGGAAGAAAAGGAGTTAAAAGAGTGGTCACACTATAGAGAAGAGCAAACATCGAAGCATTGATGCATTTAAAAAAATATCGATATATTGATGCACTTGGAAACGGTTGCATTTTTTAAACGTTTATCGTTGTTTAACACTGAAAATTTTACCGATATATTTTGATGTATCCGACATCTTGAAATTGTGAGAGTTGTATTTTGTTTCATCGGTGAGTGTTGCTTATGCTGATATAGAATATCTAAAATTATATTACAAAAAATAAAGATTGGTGGGTTAGTTTTTATTTACAAATCCATACAGTACAATAAATTTATATTAGTGCGAATGTCAACAAAAATCCACAAAAATTATAAAAAGACATGCCATGCATGGAAAAATTGTATGAATGCCTAAACCATTTGTGAAAAGTAGCGACATACAAAAAAAAACAAAACTCATTGATAAAGATGTGCCCAAATATACGCAGAGCTTGAAACCTGTAAGATGTTGATAATTATAGTAAGTATGTTTTAATTCAAAATATAAATCTAGCATCAGTGTGCGCATCTATAGTTTTGAATATTCACACATACAACATTTTAGCAAATGCATGTGTGCATTATTCTTTAATATCCCAGGTCTCTATAAAATTATTACATTAAATTAAGCAAAATTATTGTATTGAAGGCATTTGCATATGCATTTCAATAGTTATATTAATTTCAACTTATATTCTTTCTAGACACCCAAATGTTTGTGTGTGTGCGTGCTAGTATTAATTTCAATAAAACTTATCATCATGGGCGTGGTGAAAAATAAATGTAGCGGTAGTAAAGATATATGCCCTGAGTCCTTTGTATGACAATAATATAGAAGATTTCACCGACACAACTTTTAGTTTTTAATTTACATATTTTTAAATTCAGAGTTGTCAAAAAGTTTATTTGGCTCAACTATAACATCTCTAGATACACATATATCACAAAAAGTGATAAGTATCGTATAAAAGGGGGCTGTGGCCGGTCGGGTTACTGAAATATAGTTTGTGCAATTTTCACAATCAAGGGTGAAAATTTATCGCCTTATAGGTTATTTTTCTTCGTCTGATCCATCTTTAATCAGAAAAAAACAAAATCAAGTTAAAAGAAATCATCTTTAAATACAACAATGACTGCTAACTAGTATAATCAGTTAGTTTGTTTACTAACATATTTAATGCCTAGTGTATTTTCAAATAATGTATCTAATAAGCATATATTTGTTTTGATGAATAATTATTTATATATTAAACATTATATTTGTATGTGGTTTCAGATGCCGTAAAATGATAAATTTCAAGTTGACTACAAATAAAAGTGGAAGTTGACACATTTAAGGCCAGTTATATATAAATACGTAGTTAGACAATAGATAATGGATACAAAATCCACCTGATTGGAAGCATAGTTACAAAAGTGCATAACGAACACCATTAATATTGCTAAGAAAGGAGAACCGAAAGTACAGAAATTACTGCACACACTAATCATAAATTGAATTAAATTGCTCGCTTTTATAGCGATACATTGTGATTGTGGCAATGAAAATGTTACTACTATATATGCTGCTATTGATAATAAGCCAGGGAAATCCATCAGCAATTCAACTAAATCAAGCACTCCCATCAGCAATGGATTTACGAGTCGATAGGATTGGATCAGGACGCTCTGATGCAATATTTAAAGTCAATTTCACTGATATCGCTGAGACTGCTAATAGTAATTTTAGCACTAGCAGCATAATTACAAATGTTGCTCATTTCGATACGATGCTTAATCATTTGCTGGTAGATACAATAACAGGACGTGTTTTTGTTGGTGGTGTGAATAGATTGTATCAGCTATCACCAGACCTGGAACTGCATGAGACAGTAAAGACAGGGCCACAAAATGACTCAGTTGAGTGCACAATACTCGATTGTCCTCTAAATGCCGTACGCAAGCCCACAAATAACTATAACAAAGTATTGCTAATTGATCGGGCCACTTCGCGTTTGATTGCCTGCGGATCCTTGTTTCAGGGAACTTGCACAGTGCGAAATCTTCAGAACGTCAGCATCGTTGAACATGAAGTGCCCGATGCCGTTGTGGCAAACGATGCTAATTCGTCAACTGTGGCTTTTATAGCGCCAGGACCACCGCAACATCCGGTGACAAATGTTATGTATGTCGGCGTCACTTACACAAATAATTCACCATATCGTAGTGAGATTCCAGCTGTTGCATCACGTTCCTTGGAGAAAACAAAAATGTTTCAAATCGCATCGTCGGCGGTAACCACGGGTACCCGAACTTTTATAAATTCCTATGCGCGTGAATCGTATTTGGTAAATTATGTGTATGGCTTCAGTTCAGAGCGCTTTTCATATTTTCTAACCACACAATTAAAGCACAGCCACCATTCATCGCCTAAAGAATATATAACAAAATTGGTTCGTATTTGCCAGGAAGACTCCAATTATTATTCATATACAGAAATACCTGTCGAGTGCATTAGCGATGCGCAAGGAGGCACAAAATTCAATTTAGTGCAGGCCGGCTTCTTGGGTAAACCTAGTTCGGATCTTGCGCAGAGTCTTGGAATTTCGATACAAGACGATGTACTCTTTGCTGTCTTTTCTAAAGGTGATGGCAATATGCCAACAAACAACTCGGCTCTATGCATCTATTCCCTAAAGTCTGTACGCCGCAAGTTTATGCAAAACATCAAATTCTGCTTTAATGGCAATGGCATGCGAGGGCTGGATTTTATATCTCCTAGCATGCCATGTGTTTTAACGGTACGTATATTCTATTACTATATGTATAATATTTTGCGTCCTTTCTGACGAATTATTATTAACAGTCAAATCGGTCACAGTTAAGAGGCCGCTATTGGTACACACTTAAAAGCTAGATGTAACTAACTTGGTTTATATTTTTGCCTGTAAATTGTCGCTGATCAATTAATTTGTAGCATAGTATATACTTATATAACAGTAATAAACTGAATTGTCTGTCTATTAACAATTAATTTTAGAAACTTCAAACGATTGGTGAAGATTTTTGTGGCTTGGATGTGAATTCACCACTGGGAGGAGAACAACCAATTACTGCCGTCCCAGTTGCCATGTTCAACACAAGGCTGACATCTGTGGCTGCAACTAGCACAAGTGGCTACACAGTGGTATTTATTGGAACTATTGATGGATATCTGAAAAAAGTAGTTATTGAATCTTCGACGGTTGCAAATGAATATGCTAGTGTACCGGTTGATCTTGGTTCTGCGATCAATAAGGATATGCAATTTGATAATCAGAATTTATACATTTATGCCATGTCGGAACAAAAAGTATCTAAAGTAAAAGTTTATGATTGTGCGGACTTTCGAACATGTGGGGAATGTCTTGGAGCAAAGGATCCGTATTGCGGTTGGTGTTCTTTGGAAAATAAATGCAGTCCACGTTCTAATTGCCAAGACGATGCCAATGATCCATTATATTGGGTTAGTTATAAAACAGGCAAATGTACAACAATCACAAGTGTGGTGCCGCATCAATTGCAGCGTACAACGGCACGCACCTTGGAGCTGATTATCGATCATTTACCTCAACTTAAAGAAAATTTAATTTGTGCTTTTACCACCGAAGACAAGGCTTTGTTTACGAATGCGACAAAGAAACGCAATGGTGTCAATTGTACAACGCCACGAACTGATATGTTGCCGCAAATTGAGCAGGGAAAACATCACTTTACCGCTAAGCTCTCAGTCCGCACGAGGAACGGGCCAGATTTGGTCTCAACTGATTTCACATTCTTCGATTGTAGCACGCACTCTTCGTGTACACGCTGTGTCTCATCGGAGTTCCCTTGCGATTGGTGTGTAGAAGCACATCGCTGCACTCACGATACAGCTGAAAACTGTCGTAACGATATTTTGGTAACTGGTATTAGTCGCATAGGACCGAGCTATCGATCCGGTCCAGGATTTTGTCCCACCATAAACGCTACGGGTGATGGCAGCGAAGTACTTGTTGCAGCCGGCACAAGTAAATCAATCAAAGTAAAAGTGCATATCATCGGACAATTTATTGTCCAAACGCGATTCGTGTGTCAGTTTAATATTGAGGGTCGAGTCACGAGTCTAAATGCCCAATTGCTTGGCGATACCATCTATTGCGACAGCATGGAATTTCAATATACATCGCGATCACCGAATCTGACCGCAACATTCGCTGTAATTTGGGGAGGATCAAAGCCTTTGGATAATCCACACAATATTCACGGTAAGCTCCGCAAACCATTAATTTTTTTAAATATTCCGTTTTACAAGTAGATCATGAGATGTTCCAAGTCTAACTTCTACGCTGACTTTACATACTTATAAAAAGAAGAAAATGTTAAATCTGAAATATTTCATATGACAATAATATAAATGATCTTACCTTGCAGTGTAATACTTACTTTTCAATTCCAACAGCTTAATATGCTTCCAAATCAAAATGATTAATTTTAATAGTCTGAATACACGAAAAAAAAAAAACGAATGACAATAAAACTATTGTCATGTAATCCGAAGGTTTTTTTTTATTTTGACTATTCTATTTGTGAACTTTTTCATAAATTGTCACTGAAAATGTTAATATTAGAAAAGAATTGATTCTATGTAATTATACGGACGGCTTCTTAAAAATAAATTGGTTTTAACCTGTTGAGAATGATTCTCTGATCCAAGTCAAACAGTTGGTAAGAATACAGGTTGATATTGTATCAGTTCTACTGTTTTGGGTAATCTTGCGTTCGTCATATTTTTATTGTTAGTATTTCAAAACCTAAAACTCTTAAATGTAGTGTTTTTACTTGTTTATGATATTGCATCACGAAGAGTTTTAACCCGAACATGTCTGCTTTTATTTCAGTGGTTATATATAGATGTCGGGATATGGCGGACAGCTGTGGAATATGTCTAGCGTTAGATGAGAAGTATAATTGCGGCTGGTGCTCATCGACAAATACCTGCGAGGTGGTTGAACAGTGTAACAAGAACAATGAAGGCAAAACCGATTGGTTGAATCGCAGTGAAATCTGTCCAAATCCAGAAATACATTCGTTTGGTCCGAAGACAGGACCCTGGGAGGGTGGTACCAATATAACCATTAAAGGAATTAACTTAGGCAAAAATTATAATGATATATATTCGGGTGTTCGAATTGCTGGCATTAATTGTATGCCATTTCCACAGTTTTACATTGATACAAAGCAAATCGTCTGCACTGTTGATAGTCCCGGTGAGCAAATGTATCGCAATGGACGCATTGTTGTCCAAATAGGTGATTATCGTGGCGAATCGAAAGAGGATTATGAGTTTGTCGATCCGAAAATCTCAAATTTTTATCCACGTTTTGGTCCAACATCAGGTGGCACGCAGATTCGGATAATAGGTAAACATTTAAATGCTGGATCTCGCATACTGGCTTTCATCAATGATCATTTACCATGTAAAATCATCAGTACTGACGCTTCGCAAGCAGTCTGCCGTACTTCGCCATCACCGGGCATTATTGAGGGACGCCTCAAAATGTCCTTCGACAATGGCCCACGTGAATTTAACGATTACAATTTTAAATATGTCCTCGATCCAACTGTAGAACAAGTCAGCTCTGGCCCTAGTGGCCAGATAAAAGTACCTAAGGGCATACCCGCTGGAGGCATTCGAATTACAGTGACGGGCTCGCAATTTACCAGCATACAGGAGCCAAGCATTTATGTGATCTACAAAAGTCAAATGTATGCAAATCAATGTCGAGTGCAATCTGACACTGAAATGGAATGTCCTTCGCCAATTATTGATATGGCGGTAACAGACCAAATTGTTGTTGATCCCGAAAATCCAATCTTACTGGAATACGGGTTTCTAATGGACAATGTGCTGCGAGTGCGAAACTTATCCCGGTTGCATAATAATCACTTTGAACTATATCCCAATCCTGAATATTTTGCCTTTGAGGAACGTGTCAAATATTTTAAGAGCGAATATTTGACCATTAACGGCCGTAATTTGGATAGAGCATGCAAGGAGAGTGATGTCGTTGTTCAAATTGGCAGTGGATATTGTAATATCACATCATTATCTCGACAGCAGCTAACGTGCCGGCCACCATCGGAAGCAGCAGCAACTAGCAACAACCCAAGTGGACCGGAAGTAATTGTGCGAATTGGTTCTTCGCTGGAATATCGCATTGGCATTCTCAGTTATGAGTCTTCGAACATTATTATGGATTTTGGCGATAATGTTGTGTTTGGCGTTATTGCTGGAAGTGCAATATTTTTATTGATCTTTGTTGCTTTGCTTGTCGCTTACCGGAAAAAAACATCGGAATCAAATCGTGTTCTACGCAACATGCAGGAACAGATGGATATTTTAGAGTTGCGTGTAGCGGCTGAGTGTAAAGAAGCATTTGCTGAGTTACAAACTGAAATGACAGACTTGACCGGTGATTTGACGTCGGGTGGCATACCATTTTTGGATTACCGTTCGTATGCCATGAAGATATTGTTTCCCAATCATGAAGATCACATTGTACTGCAATGGGAAAGGCCTGAGCTTCTACGCAAAGAGAAAGGATTGCGGCTATTTGCCCAACTGATTATGAACAAAACTTTTCTTTTGCTGTTTATACGCACCTTAGAATCGAATCGATATTTTTCAATGCGTGAACGAGTAAATGTGGCTTCGTTAATTATGGTAACGTTGCAATCGAAACTAGAATATTGCACGGATATATTAAAGACATTATTGGGCGATTTGATAGAAAAGTGCATTGAGGGTAAAAGTCATCCCAAGTTATTACTGCGGCGCACAGAAAGTGTCGCCGAAAAAATGCTTAGTGCTTGGTTTACCTTTCTTTTATACAAGTTTCTAAAAGAATGCGCAGGTGAACCTCTATATATGTTATTTCGAGCGGTCAAAGGACAAGTAGATAAGGGACCAGTTGATGCGTGCACACATGAGGCACGTTACTCGTTAAGTGAGGAGAAACTAATTCGCCAGTCTATCGATTTTCGTTCAATGACTGTGAATGCCAGTATTATACAACAGCCTATATTTTGTAATAATCTGGACATGTTGCCCTCACACATGGAAAATGTATCTGTTAAAGTATTAGATTGCGATACAATCGGACAAGTAAAAGAGAAATGCTTGGAAGCCATTTACAAAAATATTCCTTCCAGTCAAAGGCCACGCAAAGATGATCTCGATTTGGGTATGCAATGTATTATATTATTTATAAATTATTATTTGTTTCTTTTTATAATATACTCTTTGAAAATACTGCCCATTAAAAATATTTAGAAGTTTAATAATGTTATGAATTTGGCTCTTCTATACTCAATAAGAATTCACTATGCCAATTAATTCACATTTTTCATCGTAGTATTTTAATAGTACAATTAAGAAACTAAATTAAGTAATAAATAGACCAATAGACAAATATTCCACAATATTAATGAATATTATAAAACATAATTGAACAGAATGGAGAACTGGTGCAACTGGACGTGTCATTTTGTATGATGAGGACGCCACATCGAAAACGGAAAGTGAATGGAAGAAATTGAACACACTGCAGCATTACAATGTACCAGATGGAGCTGGACTAAGTTTAGTGCCGAAGCAAAGTTCAATATATAATTTTAGTATTCTATCGGATAAAAATGAAAAGTCGCACAAGTAAGTCAAATTAATATTGTAAAATAGTTTGTTATGCCTCTGCTTTGGGAATTCTAGCAAACTATAATTTTCAACTTGAATATTGATATCTACTCAAAAGTTCATTGGATTAATAATCTATACATATAATTTTTTTCGTGATTGACTAACTTGACATACAGTCGAAATAGTAGTAGTTGGAAGTTGAAATTGTGGTGAATTCTAATAAATAAAATAAATTTCAACAAATTTCAACTTTTAATTAATTTTTTTATTTCAATTAAATATCTAAAAATCATTGATGAGCGTTGATATTATTGACTGTATCTTTTAAACTATTTGGCATATGCCACACAACCTAATTTACATGATTACATGCTTAAAAAATGCATTCTAAGAATTATAATTTTGGAAAATGATGCTATCTTTTTCTAAAATAACTGTTTTAAACAATTTTGGATACTTCAATTCAGTTATGTGTGTGACTCAGATAGAGGTCGTGGGTCCCGTTGCGATTCTCCAAACTCCGAACGTCTGAAGCTTTTGTGACCGCACATGGTTGTTTGTTAAGCTATTGCTAGAGTCACTTAAGACAACAAATACATATTTCGAGACGCTCTATACAATCCAGACTATATTTTCATATATAAATTAAGTAATATACAATTTAATTTTTTAAATAAAGATATGAAACCCTGAACATCTCAAAATACGCACCATCATCACCCACATTCAGTCGAGCTGGAAGTCCTTTAAATAATGATATGCATGACAATGGATTAAAGTATTGGCATTTAGTTAAACACCATGATAGTGACATTCAAAAAGAAGGTGAACGTGTTAATAAATTGGTTTCGGAAATTTACCTGACAAGACTACTGGCAACGAAAGGAACCTTGCAAAAGTTTGTTGATGATCTTTTTGAGACAATATTCAGCACTGCTCACAGAGGTTCGGCGTTACCCTTGGCAATTAAATATATGTTTGACTTTTTGGATGATCAAGCCTTATTGCACGGCATTACTGATCCAGAAGTCGTACACACTTGGAAAAGCAACAGTTTACCGTTACGGCAAGTATTCTTATAACACACATCATAATTTTTATTATAAATTAATATATATTTAGGTTTTGGGTCAACTTGATAAAGAATCCTAATTTTGTTTTTGATATTCATAAATCCAATATCGTGGATTCGTGTTTGTCAGTTGTAGCTCAAACATTTATGGATTCTTGTTCAACTTCGGATCATCGATTAGGTATGCTTTTATTCTTTGTTTGTTTCTAATTTTTCTAAATAGTTTTTGTATTATAGGCAAGGATTCTCCTAGCTCAAAGTTACTGTATGCCAAAGATATACCTGAATATCGCAAGTGGGTTGATCGATACTACAGAGATATTAGGGATATGTCATCAATCTCTGATCAGGACATGAATGCAATGCTCGCAGAGGAGTCCAGAGTAAGAATAAAAATCTTAAATTTTAACATTAATTTAAAAACAAAATGAACTTAATCTCGGATCTCTTAAACTATATATTATTGCTTAGCGTCAAAAGCCGAGGCGATATAGGCCCGTCTATCAGTCTGACTGTCATCTGTATGAACGTCAAGATCACATACCCTAAGAGCTTAAGATAGCATACTTGTTAATAATCGAGTATGTCCAATGCAAATCAAGTTTGTTTTAGATTTCAACAACACACTTTCCCGCACCTCAAGTTATAGCTTTCGAATTTGATAATGACAAAGTCTTGTTGATGCCTGAAAGTGTGCCTGCGATCCAATGAAAAACAATTGCGAAATGCTTACTTGATTTAGTGGACAATGCGACCATGTTTCGTAAATTTTTTTACTTAAGATTTTGTTGAACGTCATTAAATATCGTTAAAGCTATATTCCGCACGACTGTGAAATATCCGCTACCCATTTTGAATATGTGCAAATTACTTATTAACTTACTTATTAATGAAATATGCCACAGTACGAATGAAATCTATCGTCAAGTATTGACAAATAAGCGCTCAGCATAAGGCGGACGACAAAAAAAGAAAACAAATTGAAAAGTGGGATTTGAATCGCGGAGTAAAACTTTTTCTATGAAACCAATGCTTTAAATGTGTGGTATAATTTATTCATAGAAACATAATTTGTATATCATCATCAAATTATCTAGGATGCAACATAACTGGTTTATTTAATCGACTAAACATAGCAAATTATTTTTTGGAGATAACGTTAAGAACTGCTTATCTCCAAAAATGATTTGCATATTTCAGCTCACAGCTTATTTCGTGCAAGGAACATAATATTAAAAATTAATACTAAAACTGAAAAGGTTTATTGTAATTATTTTTAGGCTAAATTAAAGATTTGAGGGTCAAATTATTTTTCCATGATTATTTAATATGTTAGCTCAATAATGCAAATATTTTTTGGTTAAAAGCAGTTTTAGCGTTATTTAGCATTTATGAAAATCAATGGAGTTCCTATATATGAAACTAATAACTAATGAACAAAACTGCATTTCAATTTTAACATTCAATTCCTTCTACTTTAAAAATTATTCAACATTGAAAATTAACTTTATTGCTGCATGAAATACGGTAGATGCATGAGAAACTGTATACAAAAGAGTAATGAACAAAATCGGAAATATACAAAATTAAGGGATTAAGGGATTATCAAGACTATAGTTATTATTATGTATTTAATTACATGTTTATGACTTTCACGAGTACTGTTTGCGAGTTTGTCTCTAACTATTAAAGTCTCTCCGATTTTGTACGTATGGACAGACGGACATGTTAATATCGTCTTAGCTGTTTATGGTAATTAGGGGTCGATAGCACAAAGTTATAATATCCTTTTATTCTATGGATTGCAGGAATGAAATTCATACATTTTTTTAAATTGTGTATGTTAATTATGCAGCTTAAAGCTTGAAATTATTCAAGAAACATATAATATATTTAGAAATTTATCTAAGTCTAAGTTCATCGGCACTAACTTAACTACACCGCTCAGTTCGTATAGTTTCATTTTCTGATCAGTAGCCTGCTACCATTGTATAAGTATTTATATTGTAGAGAAGTATTTATATAATGAAGCTATGTCAAACACATTAAATGAAAAAGTTGTCATAATTCTTTAAACATGTGTAATAAGGTTCACAAGCAGAATGCAGATGCAGTGAAAAAGAATCATCGAATAGAGGTGTTGGGAAAGTTAGTATTTTTTATGATTATATGATCTACCAGATGACAATAAAGAAGTAAATGGTGCCGCTGTTTTAAATAGTTGTATTATTTTTAATATAAATTGATGACAAATTGGTTTTAACGATTTATGGCAATAGTTACATCGCATATATGCCTTTAAAAATATGTAATAGTACTACTACTTCTAATACATACTTGATAGATATAAGATATTTCACAAACGATTACTATAGTTTGTTAATTTTTCCGAAATTAAATATATATTTTAATTAAACTATTTCAATTTTTAGCTACATACAACTGAGTTTAATACAAACTGTGCGTTACACGAGCTATATACTTATGCTGTCAAGTATAATGAGCAGCTGACTGTCACTTTAGAGGAAGATGAATTTTCACAAAAACAGCGGCTGGCTTTCAAATTGGAGCAAGTTCACAATATCATGTCAGCTGAATAAATGTCATCCTATAAATTGTATGTATACTACTATAATTTTGTTAACATTAAGACAAAAAGTGAAAAAAGTAATGAAAAACAAAATATGGTATTAAATGTTTTTATGTATTATCATCTCAAATAGAATTTAGCAGCAAATGCCATTTCTCTATATCGATATCATCTTATGCGAATATCCATATATACATATTTCGATTTCAATGTGCACCACACATATGTATTCCATATGAAGGATATATACAAATAGAATATGAATACTATATTTATTGATTTATTTTAATATTTAAGAATTTTGTATATTATCCAATGCAGGATACGATATTTCAAGATACGAAATAACAGTAACACAACTGCCATAAGGAGCAAAACGGCAAAATTAAAATACTTAAAGAAAGTGAATAAAAATCTTGAAACATTCAGTTAAAATATCATGACCAGCATTCCATTGATAATTCACATTATACATCAAAAATTAACTTATTAGTTTATTTAAAGTTTCGTCTGTATGTATATTTATGTATGTATCTACTGCACGTAAGAATATTTATATGTATCTACTGCATGTAAGTAATAATAATATTACGGTATAATAATGATTAAATATACATTAACTATTACTTAACCCCAATCGCGAAAATCGACTGATTATAACAAAAATATTGATATTTTATTTTAAAATTTATAAATGGATGTATAATGTATGTAAAATGTATTTTATTAAAATGGTTCTGTGTAAGAATAATAATTTGCAGTAAGACTCGCAAAATTTTATATTATTTTTTTGTGTAATTAACAAAATTTTGATCTTTGAATACTATGTTACCTGGTAATCCTGCAAATCTGTAACTAAGCGTAACAACTCACTAATTTAATCGAATGGAATCGTCACCCAAGCCTAAGGAGCACAACGATCCAGCAATTAATATTATGAATACAATAAAACTATACACATTAATTATAAAATAAAGTCCGAACAAATTGATACCAGCGTTAGAATTCAAAGCTAATCTTTTTTTGATACGGACCATTAAAATGTTTAATTAATTTTATGTATTTTAAAATTGTGTATTATTTTTATTTTTATACAAAAAAAAAAAAAAAACTGTTCGCTCAACACCTAATATTAATATTTCGATGTATTTAAATTATTTATTTTTAATGTCTAATTAAAGCTTATTTTTAATTATTCTATTGTCCAAAATAGTGCAATAGCGGAATAAATGATATTTAATTGATTAATATTTGTTTTTTCTTTTGACAATACGCAATGTTGATTTCAGTAATTTGCTACTATCAATATGATTAATGTAAGAATACTTGTTTATTATACATTTATGTAAATGGATCATCTGGTCAATTTATAATAAATTTAATATATTTCGAATTTTAAATATTACGATTTTTTTTTATAAGTATCTACATCGTATGTGTATAGCAGTAATATTTTTATTCGTCTGTCTTTACTATACATACTTAAAATCTGCATGGAGTAATTATAAAATTTTTTTGTATCCTTATAAGAATTTAAATTATTTTTGGGAACGTCTTTTAAAATTGTTCACTTCGCCAATTTTCTACAGGTTAGTCAATAAAAGATTACTAAATTTTAATAAGTAGGATGTTTACTCCTATATCCTATAAATAAAGTTGACCCATATTAACTTGGCGAAATTCAATTACATAAAACTACCCTTAACTCATTAAAAAGAGCGAAGAATTTCAATTATGTGTGTCCGTTACCGTTATATAATGGCTATGTATATCCCGTTAAATTTTTGTTTGCGTGAAGCAAAAGGTACACGTGCGGTTTGCAAATATATAATTTTTTCTGATAATTTGTTTTTCTGATATTATGATTGCTAAATTGATTAAGTTTTTGAAACAATTATGTTTTCTATGGATTTGAAGAAAATGGGAAATTACGAAATACATTTTCTTCTATTTTTAATAAACCTCGATTTGGACTGTAATTATTTTTTTATGTTTAACTTGTCTTAAAAATAATATCACCAATCGCATTAAAAAATTCATTAATGCCCTTCCATATACGATGTGGGCAATTCAATTCTGATAACCGGAAAAATTCCTACGAATGTAAATCGATAAAAAATGAAAAAATATAATTTTTTATAAAGCAAAAAAGAAATAAAAAAAACCCCACCAAACTTAGAGAGAATTAGGTGTAAAAGGGAAAATTATGTGTAAACATAAAAATAACTTACGTAAGATTAATTCCAATAATGGCTACTAAAAACATATAACCTAATTATGTGTTTTGAAGAATACTTATTTTTATTTTGCATTTAGCATAATATATTAAGGATTTGAGTAATGTACTGTCTTCTAAGACTGAAACCCCACTTATCACTCAGTAGCGTAGTTTTATTTCTAATATATTGATTTTTTTTACGTCGTTTCGTGAATGTCGCTAAGCATGATGGGCATATCGCACAGTCGTCATAGATATTTTGCAAACTACGCAGTCAAATTTAATAAAAAACGACAAGAAGTTTGGATATGTACAAAAAAAAAAAAAAACAGAACTATTCTGTTTTCAATACATTTCGAATACATTAAAAGAGATAAAATACCAGTGTGTGTATGGTGTATTTGGGTGTTCTTAAAGCTAATTGTGAGACTACTTTGATCGCATTGCTCAAGTGCATGTCTAGAAGATTTAGACACTTTGATTTTTATCTTATTTTTAGTTGTCAAGATACATATATTAACTAACTATTACAACTTGTATAAACTATATATATGGGATAAAGTAAAACAAACAAAACAAAAAATTTATGGTTGTGCGTAAGAATCTGTAGTCCATAACATTATGTACATTAATGTCTAATTAATTAAACAATGATCAACTACAATTAAATTATTATATAAATTACTTTGCATTGAAAATTTAATAAAAAAAAAAAACAAAAATTCAAGCTTCTGACACAATCAACATATCTGTTAGATACAAATATGTATACAAATCCTTATTATTTCATTATTTAATATTTATATATATTTTAATCAAAAAAATAGAGCAAAAAATAAAAGTTTCTATACAAATGAAATGTAATGCAATGTTGAACAACAGCAGCTAGAAAATGCGATAGAAATAAATAAAAATATGGTCGTCACAAATGTGTATGTATGTATTTACATGAGTGTCTATTTACTACATGTATGAAACTATTTGTAAGAAAATTATTATTTTGGTTTTCTTGTCACTAATATTTTCACATTTAATTCAAGAGTACTCTGACAGATATTATCAAGTATTAAATTAAAAACTGGTATACAAAAGGAAACAAAATGAAAAATGAATAACTATAATGTAACAACCATCAGAATATTGATATTGTATTTGCATCTATGTGTGTCTGTCTGTGCGTGTAAAGTATTTTAAAAATATACGAATAAAATTGTGAAAACAACCTTTGATGTTTTTATTTTTGACTTGGGGGAATTTCGTAGTTCATCTCTCGTTCTTAATACTGTATTGTACATACATATACACCATTGAGCTAGAATAGTATCATATTTACAATTTAAGTTTCCACGTTGAGAGCACCTTATTATTAGTATTCTTCGTTTATAGTTTGACGTTTATAGTTTATTATCAGTCTTCTTCGTTATAGTTTTGCCAAAAATTCCTTGTGGACAATTCTCTTCTAATCATAAAATCGTGTAAGCCACAAATAAACTTGAGTACGATACATGCAAACATCCACAATTAACTTTCTTCATCAATTTGTATGTTTCAAATATAACACAAAATTTTACATTTGCTTTTTGTTCGATTTTTCTTTTTGTTCCATTAGTTTAATGAAGTAGCTGTCATTGAGCATTGAGATATACTGTGTATGTCCAAGAAGATATAAAGAGACAATATCACCCTTCAATAAATATACTATAAACAATTCAAAGTAAAGTCTGTTAATACGAATAGAATAAGTTTTCTTTGTTCAAGTGCGATAAGTCTTCAATAACTTAAATAACATATTTTGCTGTCCAAATACAATTCTACACAATACAAGGGCCATCAAATAAATTTCCGCATAATGAACAGAAAAATTTGCCTCGAATCGAATAATACACTGCTGGTCTTAGGTTAGACGCACCCACTTTTATTTTAAATAAAATGCTATATTTGTAATAATGCTTATTCTAATTATCCAAAAAGCTTTTCTTATTTGAGTTCGAATCTTGTTCCAAAAATATGTGCTCACGCTGGTTGGTTTTCGGAAAAATAACTGTACATTCGAAGATTCCAGATTCTATGGCAATCACGCGTGTTTCCGGTTGGTAATTGAAATAGATGCACTTTAGGTTTCTTTGTCTTGCGTAAACAAGTGCAGTTTTTTGTATTGAGAAAATATTAAAAATAATCAATCATCAATGAATTGTTTTAGAGGTATATTTAAAGTAAAAATGGGAAAAGCTGGTGTTATGAGCTTATTAGAACGTCAAATAGTAGACTTTTTTCACTCGCAAGGAGTGTCCAATCGAAACATTGCCAAAAAGATAAATCGCAGCTCCAGGACTGTTGATAGATATTTAAAAGATCTAGAGGAATATGGAAAAAACTTCAAATGAAAAAAAGAGCACTATCTGAACAAGCAGTACGCAAAATTGATAGAATTGCATCAAATTCGACTAAGTCCGCAGCTAAGATTAAGGAATTAGCCGGAATAAAAGCAAGCCTTTCAACTGTTCAGCGTACAATCAGAAATGCAGAACACCTAAAGCGTCTAAAAATCAAGCAAAAAAACCTCCTCCGAATGTAATACGCAAAGAAAAACGGCTTCAATTCGCGAAAGAATACATGACGTGGAATGATCACACAGACAATCGGCTTAATGATTGGCGTTCTGTTGTTTTTACTGATGAAAAACGTTTTAATTTAGATGGTCCCGATGGCTTTCAATATTATTATCACGATTTACGAAAAGATGAGATATATTTAAGTCGCAACCACAGCCGAGAAGGTGGAGTAATGGTATGGGGGGCCATCACGTTTTATGGAACAATTGACTTGATTTGTATCAATAAGAAAATGAACGGCGATCGCTTCAAAACATTGTTGGAGTCAGTATTTCCAAAATTAAATGATCTCTTTGGACCAATTCCTTGGATTTTTCAACAAAACAATGCTCCTATTCTTAACGCTCGAGTAGTAAAGTCGTTTATATCGAGTCAAAACATTAATATCATGACCTGGCCACCATATTCTCCAGATCTTAACGTAATTGAAAATGTTTGGGGCTGACTAACGCGGAAGGTATACGAAGAAGGAAAGCAATGCGAAAATATATGGAAAACATTAACTGCAGCTATTAAACGTTTAATTCTAATAAATCAAATATTAACACCAACTACAAATTTAAGTTAAAAATAAGTTAATTTTTTAAAACAAAAATAAAATGTCTAAGTGCGTCTATTCTATTGACCAAGAAAAATCTGCCTTATTTTAAGTTGCTTGAAGAATATGATTGAAAACACAACTTATGTTATATTTTTATAATATTTTGAATATTATAATTGAAGTATTATTAAATAACCAAGGTTTTAACATATTAACTTTCAATAAAATCAGATACAATTTTCAAGTAAAATGTTGTAGTTCGTATTAATATGGTCACGAAAATCAAAGCGACAAACAATGAATAAGCAGAGCGCTTGGAGACGATTTGCGCCAGCAGGCAAGTATCGAGTATTGCACTTAAAGCAGCAAACGCATGATCGACCTGTTTGACGGTGAACCTCTTGAGCATTGGCTTACTATAGTCGATCGCAGATCTTTTGAGTCAGCATGGCAGTTATTCAAGTGAAGATATGTCAAATAAACCAAATTGTCAGCACACGCAAGTCGCCCACCAATTTATATCAACGAAAACGAGCAGTAAACTCTTTTATATTCATGATTAAAAAGGATTGAGTCGTTGTAGAGTCCAACTCACACACACACTTTCGTTATCCATCTTCTGACTAAATTAAACAATTTTATTTTTTAATCTTTGCTGCTAATGCCGCCGGTCATGTTAGAATTGAAGTATCATCTAATTACATTTTAATGATCACACGACAATCTTTTCACATTCTTTATACTTTATACATTTGCTGTTCAACAGTGAGGACTTTGAAAGGGGGTCAAACAAATCTTTAACGGACCAGCATTTCTGCAAGGTTTTGTCAATCAAACTTAAATGTTCTGCCTGATTGCTTAAAATAACCGTTGTCTTTTGATTAGAATCCTACATCCAAAGCTTGTCCTTTGAAATTTTGGACACTCTGCACCTTGCTTATGGAGGAGAGATAATAAGTCAAAGCAGGTTTCGGCTCAATGAATAGATCAATTTGCAACAGTTTCAGATAATACGGATCCGTTAGCTGTATATAATCAAGGATCTTTCAGCTTACGACATTCTCAGCATGATCTAGCTGATATCCTGAGATCGATTTAAGTATCCATAAATCGTACGCGTTCTCTCTACAGCTAATTTGCGGTTCTCCTTCTTGACTTCAGAATTGGATTCACCAATCCACAGCATGCTGAGTGTTTCAGGATCTTCTCGATGCGTGGAATCGAAGGGTCATCACGAACAATAGTCTGGAAAAGACTTACGAGTACGTCCGGGACCACAATGGAAAATTTCAAGTTTTTTTTGCAATCGTGATACACTAGCGCGAGACGGTTGTAATTGTTGCCGTCAACTTAAATCGCCAGAACGAGAAAAAACGTGTTGGACGTCTATTATCAGGTAAGAGTTACTGAACTCATAATTATCGGTTAAGCCTAACTAAATTAATTTTAACAATTCTTACTCTTACATTAAATGCCAACCAAGTGCATGAACAAAACAGTCTTCCATTCGGTTTCTGTTGATTTCATATTTGGTATTCAATTGATTTGATGGCAAGAGCGCTAGTGTGTGCCACTCACTATGCTCACATCATGGAAAACTAAATACCCTTGAGGATGCTTTCACGTACATACATAATACTATATATGCTGTTATTGCTTGTCACAAGATAACGAACAAAATTGTCTTTCATTTGGTTTGCTTGTGAGTTTAATTTTACCTGTCTCATAAAAACGAAAATATCTGCTAATCATGGGTTCCATCGGCTTCCGCCCCGCGCAAGCTACTACATCAGCGTTTACTGCAATCTGTTTTACCATGACACTAATGCAACAAATATAATTATCCAATGCCTGGTCTTCATCCGAATTATTGCGCAAGGCGGCCGTCTGCGGTGCGAACATAAACTTATAAACACAAATTACAAATTTGAATTCTGGAATTAGACTTCATCAATCTCAACCAAACGCAAGTCAGATTTTACTTTTTAATTTAAAGCAATTTAATTTTTAATTGTACATGAATATATGCATACTTGGAAATGAGAGCAGAGTACATCCACATGCTCATCTATCCACAAACAGCGGCTGTTACGTTTGCTACGGACTGCATTCGAACATGCCTTCCCCTAATATGCCACTAACCAATTAGTATGTCCACATTTACATACATACATAAATTAATTTTTTATTTTTTCATAATATATAAATTAATATATTAAATTATTACATTTATTAATATATACATACATACATGTAAATTCGAATCATCGATTTTTTTTCTTATTTTCTTAGATTTTATAATTTACTATATATCCTAATTGTATTGCTTATTCTAGAGAGGTGCCTAATGACTTTTTGATGACATTTTTGCTATTGTAAACAAAACTTCGTTGCAATTCTATTCGTTTTAATGCTGTTTTTATTTTGTAAATTAATTTCTCCTGTTCCTTAAAATTATTTTTCAGTAAATAGGTGCTTGGTCTGTGCTCACGAAATGACATAAATAAAAATGGAAACCATTAACAAATATTTGTAGAAATGTTTCCGCATTTAAACGTTAGCATGCCTTAATCTTTATATATTATTGATCTGTATCAATTGAAATAAGACTTCGCAGCTAAATTCAATGTCAGCACAGCCATTGCCCTTGGCTTTAGAAAAATATCAATCGGAAACAATTGCAAAGTTATAAAAGATGAGTCAGGGTCGCTTGGCACAATATATCACTAAATCAAGCATTCATTACGGCATTAGAGATTTCTGATTATGCAATAATTCTCAAAGTCTGCCTTTGGATATCCTTTTTTTTAGTTTTGTTAAATAAAATAATGGATTTCTGTTCTTACTTAATATTATACATTATGCATATTAAAGTACATAACAAAGTAGTTTTATTTTAATTTTATTATGTAGAAAATATTGATATTCCTTTAAAATCTTCCAATCCAGACCTTGCAGCTTAAAGATGTCTAAAGATTTGAAGTTATGATTGAACATCAATCAGTAATTGAAAATTTTTAAATTCACCACCTCATTGGTATTAATATAGTTTATTTAAAATTATAAAACTAGGAATAAATTGATTGTCTATTTTAAAGTTAAGGACTAGACATTAAGTATCACCAAGTGGATCCATATTTAAAACGGTTTCTAAGGAAGGACTAATTGAAATGAAATTTTATATGGTGCCATTATTTACAAAATTTAGTTTTACAAAGTATCCAAATCCAATTATTTTAGCAGAAAAGTTATGGTTTTCAAATTAAGGTTTTGGTTCAAATTATTAATTATATTGTAATCAAGATACTAGCAGCTGTGCCATCTATGAACATATGTATATGCCATGTTCCGAATCAGGCTTACGAAAACAAATTATTTAAATTGATTATTATCTAAATTCAATAAATACGATGGCGAAACAGTGTGAACCAAAACTAGTTTTGACTGAATTTAAGAACGTCCTCACAAGGAATAACTATATCGTTTCATTTGGGATAGACTGATTGTTCTATAAATGGGACCACTTCAGAAACGGATACAGATACACAGGTAAGCCGCATAATATTTTGATAGATCGATTTTTCATTAATGTTGCTGTACAAGGCTGAAGAGGCATCTATTTCTGCGGGTCGGGTCGGGTAGGTTTACTTGCAGGTCATCCAAAATTATAGATGAAAAATGTTTCAGCGGAAGAGGTTTCTGCTCAGCATAGGCATCAGCGACAGCAGCAGCAGCTACCGCCGCTTTCGAAAGCAGATTCGTGCCTAAACTAAAGATTGAAGATCACTGAAGGCGTGGCCAATAACTGCTGCCAGTCAAATCGGCAACATTCTGTGTAGATATTTGGACAGGTACCGAAACACCTGCAGAAATCACTCCTGAAAAGATTTGCAAAACAAACATCATAATTAATGAACTGATATGCCCTTATTAACTTGAACTCGTACATATGTATGTTCAGAATGCAAAACTAATATAATGGAATATCTGCCATAATTTAGTTTACCATTTTATAGTATTACCTACCGGTATTAGCTGTTGTAACTGTAGAGTTGTTCCCATAAACTCCATGCTGTGGTGGTTGTTGATGCGCCGCTGACGGGTTGCAGGCTGTATTTCGTGGATGTGTAGCATAGGGAGATCCCAGTGACAGCGGATCATGAAACATATAAGGATAGCTATCCCTTTGTTGTAGACATGACGATGTCATTGAACTTAATGATGACGTCATTGAGCTGAAAACACAAGAAAGCAAACAATACACTTTTTAAAAGATACACAAGAAGTACTTAATAATTAGGTAGATCAAGTTGCTTATTCTTATCCATGCACTGATTAATAGCTTGAGCTTGCGTGTAGCTATAACATTTTCACCAATTTTTCCATCCAAACGAACAATTTGAATATTAAAGAAACGACTCAGTGTTCAGGAGCTGGAGCCTCCGCATTTTCACAAGGAGTGAAAATTACATTTACATCAGCCACGACATAATAAACTTATATTAATGATCGAATGGGCTTTTAACCTGTTAGTTACTTTTTTCGAGAGTCGTCCTCAGTTGTCCCAACAATTCGGAATAAGTCGTACCATACCTTGGATTCCTTTTTAACATCAAACTTATCGTTGCAATTTGTATACAACAATAAAATCTCATCCCAAATAAAAACTAACAAATGCTTTTGGGGGCGAATATAAAGTGTGTTAAGCTGGCTACATATGTAACGTATTCCAAGTCTATTAACTTGATCTGTATGACGAGTATATACATTTGATTTTAATTGAAAAAAGAGTCATCTATAACATTTATACAAATATATTTTACCGACTCTTAGATTTATTTTTTTTGTTTTATAAGTTCCTATTATCTTGATCTTTATTAAATACGCATAGGATACGCGTGCTTACTTGTATGTCTCCGCCATAGTTGCAATAGGTTGTGGGATAGTCGAGTACATTGTGTTGAAACCAGTGTTGATTGGCAAACGGGGGGCTACAGCTTGCAGCGGTGGACTCTCCGAGTTGGGATGCGCAGAACTAACATCTCCACCATGTATCTAGGCAAAGTTAACGATGTAAATATTTTCATCTATCAAGGTTATATTACTTACTGTTGGCCCGTTCGATGTATCGGTTAGATTATTGTTGCTGTTACCCGGATGGACTGTGGCGGCGCTTTCTGGACGTGCTGAATTCACAATACCAGGCGTGGAATTGCCTGTTGATGCTCCATTATTAGAGACGGAGGCCGCTCCACCTCCAGTAGTATTACTTATACTTGCCCGTCCGTTACCACCACCATTATCACCAGAACGTCTTTGACTGCGCAGTTTTTCTTCCCTTCGCCATTTGGCTCGTCGATTTGAAAACCAAACCTAAAATTTCAGCATGTTTCGAGAATGTTGAATACTGTTCCTCTTATATTGCATGAGGGCTTACGATCGAACGTCATTTACATTAGACAGAATTATCGATTCTTAATATAAATTTTGTGCGCCAGAGAAACTTGGCCTGTCTAAAGTGTTCCCATTAAGGATTGAACTATAATATAATAAATGAATAAATAAAATTAACTAAATAAAACTTAACATCCCAGTAAAAATAACAGTTGTTGTTTGATTGTGATTTTCGCATGAAGGATGTTATATTAATAAATTCTCAAGTGTCACAATTAGTTTTGTTGAGTCGCTCAAATCGACATAGACATAATAAATAAAATAAAGCTGGCAATTCAAAAAGAACCCTTAGTGTTTCGGGTTTGTTTCTGAAAAGGGTGAATGAGGATTACAATGTGGGTTATGCTTTCATATTTTCATGACATTTATTACTACTATACATTGGATTCTCGTAGAAAGCTCTCAAACTGTTTGCAGTTTGCAGCCCGGACGAGGTTGATGTGAAAATCGCAAGTAGTTTCAAGTGTTTTTACAGTCAAATTGTTTTTATTCACTTACACAAAATAATCATAAGCTCAATAATGAATGACGAAGGCAAACAAAAAAAAAAAAAACATTAATAACAGAGCTGCAAAAGAAATGTGCATAAGGGTGTATGTTGAGGGTTGACATTGACTTGACTTGACTTTCAATTCGTATGGTTATAACTCTCACTCTCTGAAGCAATGACAAAACGAAATCGGTTACAGCATCATAGCACCCCCCGTTTAACCCTGTAATTGTTGCTTTGTGTAATTTTTTCCATTCGTCGGATTTAGCTATTAAGGGCATAGAACTTAAGGCAAGCAATTGAATGCCCAAATAAATAAATGCATAAATAAATAATTAAACAAATAACTAAATAAAGAAAATTAAGTAAACCCAAATATAATATAATTTAACCAAAAATAAAGGACAAACCTGAATACGTGCCTCTGGCAAACCAATTTTTTCTGCAAGCCGCTCCCGTGCGAAAACATCTGGATAATGCGTCCGTTCGAACTCTATTCAAAAAAACCATACAAGGAAAACAGGCGAAAATTTAGATAAATTTGAATATACTTAAAATAATACAGGGAAAAAGAAACAGCTACATATGAACACCAACCTTTTTCGAGGCTATCAATTTGTTCATTCGTGAATGATGTTCGATTTCTTTGCAGTTTACGTTTTAATCGTAACCTCATTTGCGAGTCCTCATCTCCAGATGAATTATGTTCGGAGTTGCAGTCCGACGTACTTTCATGTGAATTGGGGTGAGATATATCTCCCGGGTACAAATCTAAAGACAAAAAGAAAAATTCAACATTTGCTTTTTTATAGCTGAAAGCAGTAATGCTGGTAAGTGTGCGCAATTGTTAAGGCCCCACTATACATTTTTCAGAATGGCCAACAAATGAAAAACAACTAACTTTTGAAGCTGTACATAATATATGTATGTCAAGTAGTGCAGAATTGAGTTCCATTATATTAATTACATTTCCTTATCTTTACGCAACATTTGCCTACAAAAATGCTTACTGTAAACTCACAAATATTGCAGTATAACTAATAGAAACTGCAGGAGCACAATTTGTGTGTCTGAGTGGTTGCAGATTGGATGGACAGGGCTGGGTAAAAGTACATATGTCAGCCTTATTTATCGATGCAAACATAAACACAAACAATTGAAAGTTGGCTGAACTACTTTCCTCAATTAGATTTAATGGCAAATAACAAATGACCAACAAATTAACTACATGTCCTCCCCGATGTTTGATCATCTGTGGCAAAATGTTTCGAAATGTTGCGAACTACTTTTAAGGGATGATTTCGTTTATATATTTTTACTTGTATATTGTATTTTTCGTCTTGTCAGGCAAAATGATTGTCAATCAACACATAACAATTCTTAAGCATGGGAACGTCATGGGTGCCAGACTGTTAGACACTAGTTGCCCGCTATTAGAGAATACCAAAAGTTGTATTACAATCGAAATCACTTATTTATAACTGGAATTCACTAATTCATCGTAAACTTGCTATAACTGAAGTCCGGTTTACACATTGCACACAATACTTATGGGAAAGTACAATTTTTTAATGTGTAAAATTATTGATAACTTAACAAATCACGGATCCAAGGGCGTTCACCTATTATTGTGCACAGCATACTGGCTGTTGATATCATTAACAAGAGTTTATCAATCTGTCACAACATACAACAGCGATGTCTATTGTCTCAGATATCTAAAAATTTTTAATTCTTCTTAAGAACAGAATAGCTGCTGAAAGTCTACAACTATATTATGCATTTTAAATCAGTTTGGAAAAATGTTTTTGTATTTTCTAAAAAGAGTTCACATTCAATTGTCGGCATCTTATTTGCTTAAATTGATTTTGTAATCAACTTATAATGTAATTTCATAGTTTGAGCCAACTGCTAATGTTAGGACTTTTTAAAATTGCTTCCTACAATATAACGCTAGTGACCATGTTTTGCTTTTGCCATTGACAGTATTCATATATTTGAAGACAGATAAAATACAATTTGTACATGTGTACAAAGTCCCAGATCTAAAGAAAATAATCTTCAAAGTTGAGTTGATCATCGGCACAGTCAACTTTTTGTTAGCTTACCCCGTTTTTGGACTTCATCTCGAACAATTTGGCCAGATAAATTGGTTGGGACTGCCGTTGGTGTTGGTGGTAGAGCCAAATGGGCCGTTGTAGTATTGCTCGGATACCACGCCCAACCACCAGACTGTCCGTTAAACATTCGCAGCTTTTCGTAAACAGACTCATTTTGTTGTTGTGCTTGTTGCTCCTTCTGTGAAGCTAAATTGCGCAACACTCGATTAATAGACGACACCTGCAATTAAAGCAAAATTCGCGTATTCAGACACATTCATATATAGTAAGCAGGAAAGAAACACAGTACAGTACATATGAAGTGCATCAGTCTATTCGTAGATTTCGTGTTTCTTATTTCAACCCTCAAATGTTGAGGTATAACAACTTGCTCTCATTGGCCGCGCATAGCCGTCCAATCACGTGCTTTACTGCACGAGAGCGGGATGGATATACTGCTGCACAATTACAACGTTTGATTCGGTTACACTTGAGAGCCAACAATAGGGCCCTTTTAATTTAGTTTGTCTGATTTACATAACTCAACATATGTCCACATTTACAAATCGAAGTAAGTAATATTACATTCATATCTATATAAATACACAAATTTATGTAAATGTACGTTATGCTGCTAATGGGAAATGTTACCTTCTCTAAATATGAGCTAAATTTTAAAAAACACTGTAAAGCAATATTTAATAGTAATGTATTATTGAAAACTAACTCTAATTTGCTAATACACAGATAGCAAATATTCAAATTCGAAGGTGGCTGGAGCAAAGAATGGCATTTTTATACAATTGCCTTTATTTATGTTGGCAGCTTAAATAAAATGCTTGGAAAAAGTATTTACCGTAAATTTATTAGGAAATGACAAAAAATACATGTAAATATGATTTATTTAGCCTTTTAAGTAATAATTCTTGTTATAATCGATAGAGATTATTTCTGAGAACAATAATTATTTTCGATACGCTGTGAGGGTTGAGTTTAAATTAAATCTAAATTGTAGTGTTGAACAGGCCATAACAGCACAAAGATATTTCAAATTGAATTGAGTTTTCAACAAAGTGGGAAGCAATCTAAAAAATGTAATGAAATTAATTTTTGTTTTATTGCATTTGTATTTAATGGCGGCTAAGACATATTCACTTTACTATATTATGGTAAAGTAACTTTACACTTAATGTCCGCTTAGCAAATTCGAAAATTTACCTTATAATTTGTAATTTTATAATGTGAATTTAAATGCCAATATAGCTTCTTATTCATCACGGAAATAAAATGTATATTTCAGCTTGGCGGTATTACAAACCTTTGATGTCTTTTGATCATCAAAACAGTACGACAACAACACCAATTGCAAGTGGTACATGAAAATGAAAAACGGCAACTTGAATGTCACGTGCCAACACTTAAAGTCAAAAGTGCTGGTTTTCATGTTTTTGTTAGAGGTAAGGACTACTTTCTTTCTATTATATTTTGACAAATACACAATATACGTCGAACTAGATGTACATATAATATTACGATGAACAAAATATAAATAATTAGACATTATAACACAGAATGTGTGCAATGAGAAAAAACTGGTACCTGTTCGAGCTCTAACCAAATTCTTGAAACAGTCCTGTTTCGTTCGAGAATTTATTTGTATTCTGATATAATTTATCTATATAATTATTGTCTGTCATTGAAAAGAAAACAAAAAATAAAAAAAGATTAAATTTAAAAATTTGTTTTCGAGGATATTTTAATTTTGATTAATATTAAAATACCTGCTGTACCCAATTATCCAATCATCGTGAACACAATTGTTCGCCCCCTAGACCTTCACCGTCGTCTTGGGCAAGGATTTAAAAAAGTAAATCTCATGTTTCTCAATGAAAATTAAATATATATACAACATTACCATATATTGATAATGATATTAACTTTTAACCTCCCATCCAAAATTAACATCGGATTCGCAATCTTGTCAACTATATTAATCATTAGCTTATTTCAGATGTACGGGTAATATGATGCTGTAAATTTGTGAAAATACTAACAAATAAATTTCAATCTTGACTTCCATGGCAAAGGCTATATGTTCATGTATGTTCATGCCTATATGAATGTACAAACGGGTACATAATAGTCATTTTTTTGTCTGGGTGATGAAATTGTTTTTGGGGAGCGTTGTTTGGTATGCGTTTATGTAGTATGTACATATGTACTCGTATGCATATATGTACATACATTTCACCTATTATGATAAATAAATAGAGGATAATTTATAATAGCTTCATATTATATATTCACATATATAGATATTTCCATTTAATCGGTAAAGATGAACTGTAAGTCTCCTAAATATTAAGAAATAAGTAAGCCAAAATATTCTGAGTAGAAGGGTAGTATATTTATATCTCAGGGTCAACAGATGGCATGATATAGATACGCCCGGTTGGCTATCAGTGTCTATCAACACCTAGATGCCAGAGAATACAAGAGCTTGAATGCCAAACATAGTGTCAGATTTCTTGAATGTCTACGCGGAAAAGTTTGTTTCCCTATTCCCCAAAATCAAATAAAGCAAAACGATTAAATAGCGTTTTTTCAAATTCTCGAATTTTCGGTACACATAATAAAAACTAATGGTAATCAGCGGTTGCGATAGAATGGAAAAATTTAATTTATTCAAGAAACAATTTTTTATGGGAAGTTCATATGCAGCTGGGCTTATTTAGTTCGACGAACAGTGTGAGCATGCATTGTATATTTTATATACCATATTACCCATATGGTAAATGGTTATTTCAACTTTGTAGCACCAGGAAATGTAGGTACAATGTAGATGAAAGTAGATGAAAGAGAAATCAGAGCCTGAGCGCTGGAGGGCGCAATATTGATGACAATACTTGTGCATGTCATACGCAGATCATGTTTACTTAAAACGCTTAGTCAACTTGAAACGCGTTACCGTACGTTACTTTAACGCTGAAGTCTCACAATTTGTACGCCCTAAAACTTGGAAGTTATTTAATAAACAATGATGTAAATTCACATGAATATATATTATATATATTTTTTATATAAGGTATTATATATATTATATTTTAAAACACTCGACTGTAACTTTCATGTTTCATGTTTTTTAGGTTATTTTAACTTAAAATCTTATGGTATTTTTTTTATATTTATTGCATGATGTTAAAAAAATCTTATAAAGTATATTAAATAGCATAAACAGTCACATTGTCCATAAAGTCAACTAAGCACATTCAGCTGCAAATAGATTATTCCATTAAAAATTGTTTCTTGAAAAACTTCTGATCGCATCTAAACTTTCATGGATTATCAAGACTTTAATTATTATTGTGTGTATTAAAAAATAATCAACCAAATTTTTTTCTGATACTGTTACCAAGTTTTGTATTGTTAGTTATAATGGTCTCTGAGATCTATATGTTCAAACAGACAGACGGACATGGCTAAATCGACTCGGCCTGAGCACGAATCAACAAGTTTGATTCTTAGAGCTGTTTTATATAAATATTAATGTTATTTTCTCCTCTGTAAGGATCCACTACTCCTTAGAGGATACAAAATATAGATATTTTAAATAAAAATATAACACTTATGTGACTAACAACGAGAAAGCGTCATGATCGCTAAAGTCTACTAAAAAAATATAGTATAGTATAGTCAAGAGTGCACAAACCGTTCAAATATAGTGAAGTATTCAAAATTTATATGTATATGGTATATCGATATTCTGTTGTTATTGGGATCATAAAAATATAAACAATTTCAAGACTACGCGACTACGTAAGGTTTTGAATTTAATAAGCAGAAAACGTTGATTTTTAATTTCAAATGCCATATTCCTGTACACAGGCAAAACTGAAAATCAACTTTTTTAAAGTAAATTAAATATAAATTTGGATTTTGATTTATTATAAAAAAATGTTGACATTTTTTCTTATGACAAAATGGTTGACTGACCAGACAGTAGAGTATAATATTACAGAATGTCCCACAGAGGCATTAAAACATAAAGGCGCACAAATTATGTATATATTTATTGTATATTTGTTATGACTGACTGATTTTGTCAATGACAGAAGTATCATCGCATTTTCAAGCGATATGATATTTTATATACAATAGTGTAACAATATGTTCTATGTCGGTAAGTATTAATATAGTTTATTTTATAATTATTTTAAAACCAATAAACAATATTTGTAACATAGTTACCTTGCATTTGCAGTTAACTGCGTTTTCAGGCAATAATGAGTAATTTTTACACTATAATAAAAGCGTATCGCACACAAAAAATATATCGGTTTGATAAACGAAATTAGAACGAAAATAGCCCATATTACCCCTTATCAAATTATCTTTTGTTTGGCACAGCTGCAAACAGTATTAACTGTAGAGATAGCATTCAGACAAAACTATATGTACGCTAATTATTTGAACAGGTAAAATTGTTTATAATTGCTAACAGATTTCTTGTATTAGATAGTATACACCGTACTTCATCAATTACGTATTTATTCAAAAGCAAGCCTATATATTTCCACTTATTATAAAAGAATATGAATAATGAATGACTAATAATTTATTTATGGATCCAGAAAACAGACTAGCAATCTAAAAATATCTTCAAAAGTGAATATTTTCATGCCAAGCATATTTTAGGTATTGCTTTAAATGTTGATGTACCATAGATTTTAGTTTTGGTTTTTTGTATAAATTTTTACAATATAATCTGATCCGATGGGTTTGTGTGTTAAGATTTGGTTTTAAGATTAAAGATGAGAGAGGCAACCACTTTAATTTTGTTCCATTTATATAGTGCGATTAAGTGATCTTCATGTATTTGCCTACCTGATGGAATTTTGAAATGTGTGTCTTGTTCTAATTCTAATCCACTTGAAAGGGCGATGGCATATTGTTGTGGAATTCACATTGCTCAGTCACTTTACGCTTGCTTCTATTGTTATAAATTTAGATTCCAGTTGAGACTTCTAAGTTTTTTAAAGGGGAGATTACAAAGTGCACAAAATAAATCCGTTGTCCAGAACTGTGCATCCGCAAAATACTGATACCAATATAAAAAATCATAGATCGACGTATAATTTTCTTACCATTAAGCATCTTAATTAAATTACATTAGATTAAATTAAATTATTTTTTCCGAATTCGCCATTTGATGGTTTTTATTTAATTTTGTTTTTCATCTATACTCAAACACTATAAATACTTTCAGCTTTCCATTAGTGTAATGCATTCAATTTCATGACTTAGGATTTTTAAAAACTTCACAAATGAAGTTCTAACTGCATAATATATTAATTATTTACAAATATTTTGACAACCATACAATTTTGTAGATACTCATTGTAAAATATACTGGAATTTCGATATGCTCTTGCCAGCGAAAATAGAGGTTTACGAAGATAAAATATTTGTAAAGCATTAAAACAGCTATTGTCAAACCTATTTATTCTATATATATTCATAATTCCTTTAATTAATAATTATATTTGCTCATAATTAATTTATTTTTTGTTTAATTATTTGTTTTTAGCTTATGTCTGTTCCTGATTTTCTTCAGATTTCTTATGCCTGCGGGGTGCTATTTGTTTGGTAAATCTTATTCCAAACTTATAGAAAATATCTTCAATTGTGTTGTAAGTTGCTTTGTTTTTCGGAAAACACCCTACGGAGATTACCAGCGAAATCACTTCGCTGCTAAACAATACCAAATATATACATATATTATATCAGTTTTATATTCAGGAATTTTTCTTATTATATTATTTAATAAACATTGAAGGTTTATTTTGTTTTTTGTTATGTGACTATAAATTATTTTGTAAACTTTATATTAAATTAATAAATAAATTAGTTCGCTTACTTACACTTGGAATATTATCACTATTGCACACTTGTTCCGATAGCAATCGATCTCGTATTTCCCATGCAAATATGCTTGGACATTCTCGTTTGTAATCGGCAATTTTTTGTACGACTGGTGTTGTGGCTACTCGTGGTTTTGAACCACCTATCGCTCGAGGTTTTATTGATCCGGTTTCATAATATCTAAAAAATTTAATATATTGATTTGTATTTATATTTGTATTTAAAATAAATTTGTGAAAAAGTATGTAACTGGGAGAAGGAAATGTTGTAAACCGTACGTTGTCATAACCACTATACTTAGAATCGAATTGTAAATCGATTTAGACATGTCCTTCCTTCTGTTCGTCCGTGTGTCAGTCTGTATGAACGACTATTTCTTGGAGACTATAAGGACTAGAATAACCAAAGTATCCAGATTCTTAAAGGCCTGATTCCATTGATACCCACTATAGATTTTTGCGTTTAACTCCTTAGCAAACTTAGTAGAGTGGTGTTGTGTCTAAATATCTGAGATTCTGCCAAATATAGGTTAATTAGCTTTAAAGTTATTGAGGAAACCCAATCGATTTTGGCCCCTTCACCCACAATAGTTGTAATTATAACTGTTGTTTTTTCAGTGCACATGATGCATATGATGTTTTATATAGTTGTTAGTCAATAAGTGAACTATTTTAGGAAATAAATGAATTATTTTCTCATACAATAGTGGTACAGGGTATTGTACATACTACATATATTATAAAAATGCTGTGATGTATTTGATTAAAAGTAATTCTACTAATAAAATTTTTTAAATTAGCAATTCTTTTCTTTTTAAGGAAATCGTCATTTAGTCGACTGTGCTTACTTGCAACCGCTAGCTGATAGGTAGAAAGTTATTATAATTTTGTCCTATCAGGAAATCGACGTACCACGTAGAACAAAGCATCTCCGACCCCATAAAATAGACATTTCTGACTATCTGTCTACCTGGATATCAAAATATAAGAGATTATATTATCCAGAAAAACTAAACTGGTTGAAATTGTTGTCACGTCCACTTCCGCCCCCTAAACTCAAGAAAAAAAACTCAACTATAGTCTCTATAATTTTTTAACTTGTACATCTTGGAAATTAATCGGGTCCAATTTTGTATGCAAACTCCATATATGCAAACTCCATATACAGTTATATTTGCTTAGTTATTTAATGGGCAATGTGACCGTGTGTGGAATATTTCATACTCTATGAAGTATTTTGAACGTAATAGAATATCAATTATCAAACTCGGTAGCGGGTATCTCACAGCTAAGTACTCTGATTACATACACATAAATAGTTTACAAAATTATCCTCTAGGGTGGATTGTCGTAATTTACCAAAATATAAATTAAACATCTTCGAAAGTCATACACAAGTACTAACACCAAGTACTGTATTCTAACTTTAAAATGCCGATTCCAAAAATATGAAATATGCTAAAAATCATGTTCGGTATATTATAGTATTTACTAACTGGATGGCGGGTATTTCAAAGTAGAGCATAATCAACTGTAGCTTAGCAGTTAATTTTTAGCAGTTTAATTTTAACATGAACTTAAAAGTTTTGCGTTATTTGAATTTAAATTTATAGATTTAAATTTAAGATTAATTTGAAAAACTTTAAATCAATTTGCACACCTAAAAGGAATAAACAGTGTATTGTCGACGAGTACTCACGACTAATGCGATTTAACTTCTTATTGGTACAAATGCGACGCTGCCTAGTATAGAAGTGTATGTATGGAAATCGAATTTACAAGTTAAAATGATTTATATTCCTTGGATATTAAATATATCCTTCAAACACCATTTTAGATGTAATAGTTCTGATATTTAGTTAAAAAAAATGTCTTTAAAACCATCTGCATACAGTCGAGTAGACTTGGCTTCTTGACTTCCAATTGATCTTTATTTTAAATTTTGCCGATAATATTTTTGCTTAGCTTGGAAGTGGAATTCAAAAGTATAATAGATCGATTTACAATTTACTATTTTGACTGTAGTCAAATCAAATATATTATGGGATGAAAAGGTGTGACTTTATACTATTTTTATACTATTTATTTAATACATTTACTTAAGGTGATTTTGCTTGTAACCTCTCTCACCTGCCTAAAATTTTACTAACACATCCATTGGAAACTTGGAGTATTCGCGAAATATCACATGGCCGCGCACCAGAGTGTGCCAATTCTACGATTTTTTGTCGGGTAGAATCTGGAAGAGGACGACCGTTCACATAGACGCCACCAAGCTGATTGATGCCACTGTGTCCCGCTGTTGAGCACCCAAATAATGCACTTTGACCCACCCCCACTCCGACACCTACGGATGAGTGAGGATGGCCATGAATGATGTGTTCCGTTGTCAACATCATTTTATCCCGTTATAATTATTAAGAACTATTGATTTTATTGTTTTTACTCAATTGGCTTTATCTCTCTCTTTATGAATTGCTGAATCGTTATATAGTCTGGAGCAAGTTTGGACACAATTATTAGTTGACTAGTTATTATTCACTGATGCCATTGTTATTTTTGTTATTTTCGTTGTTTTGTGCTATTCCACATGAGTATTTAAATGCTAATCTGCGTAATATTTCTGATTTCTATCGGCGGGCTTGTTTTCGTTAGCGTTATCATTATAGTCATAGTCGTAGTAAGATACTTTAAAATATATCATTTTTTGTACCAATGGGTATACATTTTCGTTTTATTTTTGCACTACGATATTTGAATATTCGAGGTTTGATTCGATTTATGACGGATGATGCGAAAGAATATAATATAGTACATAGTATTTGTATAGAATGCGAATTGGTCCCGATCTGCCGAGGGGCAGCCAGCTACCCGGCGGCGAACGCCACGGTTTGAGAACCCGGTCACTTCACTAACAATTTGATTGCTGCTCAAAATGCTAAAATAAGCAAAACTTGCGGCGGCGGTGTTGCTGTGCCCTGAACGAAATTGCTGACGACTAACTGGTTAGCCAAGCGAAACGATAATGAGCTCTCATGCGAAAGACCAGACCTGCCCAGACAGGGTAGTACATAATAGATATTGGCAGACCCCAAAGGTCAGAGCACAACAGCAAATGCTACTGCACCAGCCATTTTAACAGCATATTTTCCCAAGTGAAAGCGAAATGGCACTATATGTGCTAGAGTACTGCAAACACGAAACAGCAATAGTGTTACAAATGGCGGACAAGAAAGAGCGAAAGACCCACAGTAGCGCTCATCGTATGTTATACAATACAATAGGGCGTAGTAGAATCATGACAATATTTTGCAGCCATTTATAATCTAGAAATTGCAAGACTTTTTTTTTTTAAGTGGACGGACAACTGATGAGAATAACGCAACAAATACATACACATACGTCCCCATATATAAATTCTGCAACTACTATGATAGTGAGTATTTGGAATTTTCAGTAAGTTTTCTCTAAGAACACGTACACGTATATATATATATATATATATATATATATATATATATATAATTTACAGCATGAATATATATATATATATATATATATAATTATTATACATATATATGTGTGCATCTACCTACATATGTATTTACTTGTGTACTTACATGTCAGTGTACCCACTACCAATAGGTAACCTAAAATGATTCGTTGGCCTTTACACTGAGCGAACCAATTTTTCATTATGTCAATGAATTAAATAATATCTGTTTTTCGATCAGTACGACTAGCATTTGAATTTGACTTTTGATTTTGTTTAAATACTTAAATAATATTTTATAAGTTTAATTTTGCGCAGAAATAAATTGGCAATGGATTTATGGATTTTAAAGTGTTCGGTGTTGACGCGTTTAATAATTTTCAATGTAGTAGCATAAAAAATCAACGAAATATTCTATACGTTATTTTTGCAAAAATGCTTGCTTATAATAAATGAATAAAACAAATGAATAAACAAAAATAATAAATAAAGTTTGTTTTACAATTACGTCATTCTCATTTCTCTTACATTAAACAAATATTATTTTAAGACACAATAATAATTATAACTGAATTATTCTAGCAACAAATTGAGTATAAATTTAAAGATTTATGCCTTATGGTGTTGCGTATTGTTTTGCTATTTGGGTCTTTGGATAAAACATATCAAATAGACAAGTATTTTATTAAACGCATAAATTCAACCTGTTGCTTGTAACATATTCATGTCTTCAGAATTTTAGCTAAAGCTTTATATTGTTTTCTACATATTTCCATGAAGAGTATACATTTGTATCTGTTGATTGTGCAAGAAAGTGAAAACGTATTTCTACCCCAATTTTGAGGGCAGAAGGAAGCTTCAACACCCCAATAGAAACCCTTACTTGCATTCAGCACTCGCAATACTTACTCACTCTTCACCCAAACACTCGTACTTGATGCTGCGTAGGCAGGCCATCGTCAATTTCAACATGCTGTCCGACACGTTTTCTGGATTTTTGAAGTCACATGCATCAACGATTCGCACGGCCCTCCCACTAACCACCCCCTTACTAAACACCCACAATCCATGAGGGGCAAAATCATCATTGAGCTTTCAAACAGAGTTCTAGCACATCTTCAAAGCGACAAATTCCTAGCACGGTTTTTGAGTACCGTCGTCTGCTGTAAAACATTGTGGAGGTGACGAATCAGATTTTCCTGGAATGTGTGAAAAATGTTAATTTATTTCACATTTTATCCTCCTCCACTGTAACATGCGCTACAAAATGCATGATCTTTATATATATTTGTGCTGGGATTCTGCAAAATTTGTATTATATTTTGTTTGTAGAACTTCGGAATTGCTACAGTTTCTGTGAACTAATTAATATATGCAAACATATTGATAAAAAAAAAGTTAATATTTAGTTACATAATTGATAGATCAAACATATTAATAAACCAAAGGTAATATTTAGTTACATAATAGATCGAGTTGACAAGAATAGCAAGAAAGAATGATGATGCCATTTTAAATCGTCACAATAAATTAATAAATTATGCTAGCGTTCATGTAAGCCAATATTACGAATCTGATTCAGCACGCTCCTTTCTTAATTTCCCGTGCAGCACACGCACATATTCTGCGTTACGTCTACCCTTAAATACAGTTTTCCAAAACGGAACCAGTTCAGTTAAGTACGTATACGAGTATATTGCACAAAGATTCTGATTATTTTGTTCAGTCGCCAATACTCATACAAACCCCCTTTTATCCTTTGCTGGTGGCACAGTTATTTAAAATAATATTTCCGAATCCGGAAAGTAATACACGACGCGTGCATACAGACTTCTGCGAGTCCTGGACCGAAAAATGATTGCTTCAAAACCGGAAATCGCAGTTTCGCCTATTAAATGAGTGTAAATGGATAGACGCAACATACATGTGTTTACTTGGTTTCTGTGTGTGACATTCGGTTCATTAGTTACATATAAATATTTTGTTCAGTACTCGTTTCTGCTAAATTAGTTAATGTTTCAGTTCTGCATTCGAAATGTTACCATTAAGTTAAGCTATGTTAGCACGCGGTGTTGTATAATGAATTAATAATAACAAACTATATGAAAATTTGAAATACTGGATTGAAAAATGCATTCGTGTACGCAGATTTTATGATATTAACTGTAACCGATGATGTCATCATTCAAAAATGCTATGTTTTTACAAAAATTGATTTATCTTAATTATCGGTGCTGAATAACTAAGAATAAAAACAAATTTAATGAATTTTTTAAATACTGTATTGAAAAATGTATTAGGGGACGCCATTTCAATACGTTTTTATAAATAACATTCATCCTTACTTTTCGTTGCAAACAATAGCCCTATATATTTGTAAATGAAAGATAAGAGAAGACAAGAGCTTGGTAATGCTCGTAGTTCTTTCAGTTGATATTTTCTGTGGTAGTCTATAACAATACCACATTTCATTTCATTTTTTTTATTCAAAGGTATGCAAGGGTAGCCTAGGGATATCAGAGAGCTAAGTAGGAGGCTCACAGTGTATGTGCGTTCGCTATTTAAATCCCTAGCTCTCTTTCTGAATATTTTGTATAGTGTAACTATTTTGACCTTTTTTGTTATTAGAAGGCCTGACTATTACTTCGGTTACCTCCTCCCTTATAGTATTGGCTGCGGGTTTGGTTGTTTTTACGGGCCTTCATAGTCATTGTTAACTAAGCCAAATTATCCCCTTATATTCTGAACTCCCTCTCGTGCCTATTATTACCTTTTACCCTGATACGCGACCAAAAAAAAAAAAAAGGAAAAAAATAAGGATATTATGACTTTGGATAAATGCATGAAAAAGGCCGAAGGTAGATCTTCTGCTCTCCGTTGTGTGCATTTTAGAATAGGGATTTGGAAATCTATCGAGTACACTGAACAAAGTACATCTTTATTTTTCCTTGCATTTAAGCCAACGACTGGAGTTAGCTGAAACGGCGACTGCGGTTAAGTACAATGATTGTGATCTGCCCAATGTTACGCATATTCCCTTTTGTTTGTTCTCATTTCAAACAAACAATGCGAAGTATAGAAAGCAATTGTCAGCACATTGGGATCGTCAAATAATGTTTCAGAAGGCCTGCTTTGTGTTGCACCTATGAGTTTAACAACCCTCTCCTCAGCTTGTGCGGCAAGTCACACCCGATAAATTCTTATATCATATATACATAGGGTGGTAAGTTTCTATCATCCATATCGATTTCGATGCACTACATTTTGAATTGAAATAATTTGTTGACTTTTTTTTATAATACAAATTAATTCGTGAATATAAAAGATTGTGAATTTGTGAATGTATTAATTTTGTTTATATCCGTTTATCTGCCTATTCATTCATCTGCATGAATAACTAGATCTTAACAATAAGAAGACATACCTGACACGTATACAACATGAATATTGAGTTGACACTTAATAAAACAAGTGAGAATGGCTACAGCCGATCTAGCTGGAGTGTGATATACCATATATCATCCGACTTCCGTTTGCTTCGTTAATGACAAATTTCTTTGCAAATAACAAAGCTAGTTTATATCCGATTCCAGCCAATTTTTAGTTATCGATTCATATTAAAAAAATCTACATATTGCACTCTAACATTCTAGCTATAAATCTGTGGATGCCACAGATTTTCGTGGTTTACGGGCAGGTAGAAGTAGCGAGGAAAAAAATATAAACTTGATCTGCGTAGACACATATTACATCTAAATCCAAAGAACATGTGATCTGCGTCTGTATGTATTCGATCAAACTGAATATACCTTTGTGCCTATAGGTTCAGTTAGCTAGTATTTATTTGGCTATAGTAAGCTAGTTTTTTACCAAAACTATATTTTTTTATTATTATTTGGATGTAGGCGTAGTTAATATGCATATTCAAATGTCTCAAGCAACAGTACGCAAAATATAAAGGATCAAGAAAAAACCATATCTCCCGCCCAACCGACCGAGAAGCGTGGCTTAGGTGGAACAATCGACATAAATTGTTAAATTAAAAAATATGAAAACAATTTTTTTTTAGGAAAGATTCTAAATTTTATAATTTCTGTCGTGATTTCAGTCATCTTTCAATTTTCATTTACATTTCATTCCGATCAATGTTATGATTCCTAGATTTTTTAAGCAGATTCAATCACATTAAATACAAGATTGCTGTGATATATTTTATACAACATAATGGAATATTCATATACTATATATATATTTATTGTTTTTTAATACATTAAATCTTAGTATCTCACAGTGAATCGATTCTAGGTTCCCATTCTTAATAAAATAATACCTATAATAGAGGCAATTTTTGTTCGCAACAATAATAATTTAAATTAATTTAATTTAAAGATCTTGTGTATTAGTTGTTATGTATTTGTTTATAAGATTAATAGGTATTGAACAGCTTTAATAAACAGAGATAAAAAATATTTTTATATAGTTCAAATTATGCACAAAATGTACACCAAACTTGGTCATCATAGGATTGGCAAATGTACTGTCGCCAATTTCGGTTTTTCTAGCTGTTATTATCTCCGAAATCTAGCAAGGATGTGGATGTGTCGTCTCAGCTTTTGAGTCAGATAAGAATAATATGCGGTCAAAGATTTAATTGTGACACAATGCTATAATAAGGACCTTCTACCCATAGAAAGTATACAAATTAGTATTCACTGCAAAAAGGGTTAGAAAATGCAATAACAATAAAATATAAATGTTTATTCCCAAAAGTATAATTAAATGAGCTGTTTGTGTATATTTTTCCCCCTTATATAATCCTTATATTTATAGATGCGATAGGCTACAAGGTAAATTTACAACTACACATTTTAGTAAATTTTTGGATGCTTACTTGAATAGGACTCGGTTTACGAATATTCAAATCAAGATTGATAAATTGATTTAATCATTAGGTAACTTCATTATTTATTATTCGTAACGGTGACAACTACCAAAAACCAAGTTACCATTTACAGTTTTAACGGGCGCTCAAATCTCTATTTATTTCACCTCTTCTTGCAAACACTACTAAATCTAATGAGAGGGGTGACGCAAATATTCCCCAATTCATTTATGTTCACATGATTTTCCCGCTGTTGCTGATGTTTTACGTCATCGCCAAACGCACTCGTTATGTGTTCGCTCCACTGCTCAAATCACTGCTCACCCCCGCATGCCACTACCGAAACCCAATTGAAATGAACCGCCTGCTGTTGCCAGGCGAACTAGAAAGAAAGAACAGTCGTTCGCTCGGCCACGTGTCGCTGACAAACTGCTTAAACACGCCGTTGATGAATTCAAATAGAGTTGTTTCGCCCCACGCTAGCATTCCCATTTCTCACTCACTATCCCTCCTTAATTTTTCTCGCCGTTTGTCGAATTACACACTTTGCGGCATTTTGCGCTTTTAACAATTTTATTGTTATCGATCGTTGGTCGCCTGGCTGCCAATTATCAAGTGCTAAACCAGACAAGCATCAATTGTGCAAATCAAAGTCGTCAGTACAGCCTTCTCAAGGGGACTTTTTACAACAGAGTAAGATAGTAGTGTTTGTTCACCATATATGAAGTACACTAGTCCCAAAATTAATTAACATATCGAGTAGGGAAAACGCACTCACAAATGTGATTAATTATATGGACAGCTGACTATGATAAGTAGATATGTAAGCATGTACCTATGCACACATGTATGTATGTTATGTATGCATATAAGTCACAATCGTACGTGCGAGTGTGTGTTGTATATATGTGGAGCTGGCACATATATATATATGTACACCTATATATATACATATCTATATATATATACATATATACATATGCATGGATGTAGGTTATTTGCATTAAACCCAGGTCGGGTCCTAGACAAACACACCCTGTTCGTCATTCAATGAAAAACATGCTTGTGGTATATATGATTAGTAGGTGGTCAACAATGTGGGTGTACACAGTATTAAAATAGCATAAGTACAAGTTCATTACTTAATTCTCTAATTGTTAAATACCAAGCGACTTTTTTGTCATAATTTATAAATCTCTATCAACTTTTTGTTTTATTATACCATGTACCTATAGGTACAAAGGTATATTAAGTTCGTTCGAATGTATGTAACAGGTTGAAGGAGACGTCACAGACCACACGTTGTTACAACCAAAGTGATCAGAATCGATTTAGCCATGTCCATCTGTCTGTGTGTCCGTCCGTCCGTCCGTCTGTCCGTATGAACACCTAGATCTCAGAGATGGTAAGAGCTAGAGTAACCAAACTTTGGATTTAGATGTAAAATGCAACTACGAAGATCAAGTATAGTTTTTTTTTCTCCCCCGCCCTCTCCATTGCCGACAAACTGCAACTCTGGCATCCTTAAAGCTAGAAAGCTAATTTAAAGTGCAATATGTAGATATTTATGATATACACAGAAATCCAATAGAAAAATCGGGTAATAACTAGCTTTGTTATAAACAAAAGAAGTTTGATGTACGCAAAGCAAGCGCAAGTGCACGCAACAACAACAACAAGAACAAGCATTAGTCTTCTAGCATATTCAACAATTTCAAATATATTTGTTTTGTCAAATGGTACATGCTATATCACAGTCGGGCTAGAGCGACTGTAACTGTTCTCACCGTCCGTCTGTCTGTCTGTCCGTCCGTCCGTTTGTCCGTCTGTCCGTATGAACACCTAGATCTCAGAGATGGTAAGAGCTAGAAAACCAAACTTTGGATTTAGGTGTATTGTGTCGCTACGCAGATCAAGTATATTTTTTTTTCTCCCCCGCCCTCCCCCTTGCCCACAAACTGCAACTCTGGCATCCTTAGAGCTAGAAAGCTAATTTAAAGTGCAATATGTAGATATTTATGATATACACAGAAATCCAATAGAAAAATCGGGTAATAACTAGCTTTGTTATAAACAAAAGAAGTTTGATGTACGCAAAGCAAGCGCAAGTGCACGCAACAACAACAACAAGAACAAGCATTAGTCTTCTAGCATATTCAACAATTTCAAATATATTTGTTTTGTCAAATGGTACATGCTATATCACAGTCGGGCTAGAGCGACTGTAACTGTTCTCACCGTCCGTCTGTCTGTCTGTCCGTCCGTCCGTTTGTCCGTCTGTCCGTATGAACACCTAGATCTCAGAGATGGTAAGAGCTAGAAAACCAAACTTTGGATTTAGGTGTATTGTGTCGCTACGCAGATCAAGTATATTTTTTTTTCTCCCCCGCCCTCCCCCTTGCCCACAAACTGCAACTCTGGCATCCTTAGAGCTAGAAAGCTAATTTAAAGTGCAATATGTAGATATTTATGATATACACAGAAATCCAATAGAAAAATCGGGTAATAACTAGCTTTGTTATAAACAAAAGAAGTTTGATGTACGCAAAGCAAGCGCAAGTGCACGCAACAACAACAACAAGCACAAGCATTAGTCTTCTAGCGTTTTCGAAAATTTCATATATATTTGTTTTGTCAAATGGTACATGCTATATCACAGTCGGGCTAGATCGACTGTAACCGTTCTCACTTGTTTTACTTAATGAAATATGCATATATGCATATATTTAAATAAATATATATGTATGTATATAACATTTTTTTATAAGTCCCCACCCTTTGCTATTACGATTGGTAAACTTTTGCAAAAGTTGTTAGACTGTACAGAAAGGAAAAAGTAACAAGTGAGAACTGCTACAGTCGAGCTAGCCCGACTGTAATATACCATGTACCATTTGACAAAATAAAATTTAAAAAAATCATATGTAAAATTGTAAACGCCTAAATTTACTTATAATTAAAATAATAATACATGAAACATAGTGAATACTAAAATTCAGCCAATGTAAAAGAGATCACATCAAACGACATTCATATCATTTCATTGGAAAAGCAGCAGTCCAGCTCTGTCGTTAAAATACGCATGCATACACACACATGCAAGCAAACCTGTATGTGTGTATGCATGAGTACGAATACGCTAGAAGACTAATGCTTGTTCTTGTTGTTGTTGTTGCGCCCGCCTCTTGCGCTTGTTTTGCGTATGTCAAACTTCTTTCGCTTATACCAAAGCTAGATTTTATCCGATTTGAAATATATTTTGGATTTTGGTTAATATGATAAATATCTGCATATTGCACTTTAAACTAACTTTCTAGCTCAAAGGAGAGTCAGAGTAGCTTGCGGTTTGTGGGCAAGGGGAAGGGCGGGGGAGGAATAAAACATAAACTTGATCTGCGTAGTTGCATATTACACCTAAATCCAAAGTTTGGTTACGGACGGACGGACAGACAGACGGACATGGCTAAATCGATTTTATTTTCGATTCTGAACATTTTTGTTGTAACAACATATGGTCTGCGACGTCTTCTTCTACCTGTTACATACATTCGAACGAACTTAATATACCTTTGTACCTATAGGTACATGGTATACAAATTTTTAATGCTGCTCACAATCATCTTTTTTTCCAATGCATGCACATATGTATCTATGTCGATAGAAGCATTCAATCATTTTTGTTAAAGTTATACCCTAATAAGACATACCGTCAATGTACCAATATTAGTTTGACCTGATCTGCTCCAAATTTGTTATCGTTTCTGGAATGTGTGCAATTGCACCTGTACTATTTAATGTTTGACATTCATTGATTGATTATTTGATTATATATAGTTTTTATTTCGAGGGGCTTGGAGTCAAAGAGAAATGTCAAAAGGTTTTGATAGCATCAAAAACCGCGGCGATATAGTCCGTTTTGTATGTTTTTATGAACATTTATTTGTATGTATGGAAGTTCTAGCAAGACAGTCTAGGACACTGCAACGTAACATACATACATACATATGTACACTGGCTCCCACCTTATTTCGTGCAGAGCAAAAGTTGATTTTCAATGTTAAATAACTTTTTAACTAAAAGGAATTTTGCAAAAATTTTTGTTTTGTTTTGTTCAATAGATAACTATTTTATATATATTTGCTGAACTGCTTTTCATTTTAGCTAAATAACACTAAAAAGTGCGAATAACTAAAATGAAAAAAATAACAAAATTTTTGAATGTAATTTTTTGTTTATAGAACTGGAGTTTAAAAATGGGAATTTCTTTAAATATTGTATTAGTTAGATTGTTAAGTGACATTTTATTATATTTAATTATAATTTTACACATTACAAATTAATTATTTGGTAATTTTGGAAAATGAAACCGCGCACCATAATTGGAAAACGGCAATTAGTTTTAAGACACTTTAAAATGGGGGGACTTAGCGGAAAATCGTCAGAATAGTTAAATTAAATCCCACGATAGTACAATATATCATTCACCGCTTTGTCTGGTAAATTTGGATGACAAAAACGGCCCTGGATGCACCAAATAAAATATTCAGGGAGGTAGAGGAGTGACGTATTTTCTGAAAATATAAAGCCAATTGAAAATTATCGGCTCCTAAATTTATGCCATAGGCAGATAATAAATGTGGAAGTAATGTTCAGTAGAAACTGTGAAGCATATACCTCGGAATCACAACATTAATGGTCGAGTAACTCGGAAGAAGCCGTTTATAAATAAGCAAAATCTGCTATGTGGACTTAAATTCCACACCAAAATCAAAAATAGTCCGATCGGACTGGAATGATAATAACATCAAGAATTTAGAGATAGAGCTACTATCTTTTTTTTACTAAAAATCTGAAAATCAAAATTTGTTTAGATTATAGTCCTAATGATTCGTAAGAATTTGGTTGCGATTTGATAAATAATTTTTTAGTAAGTCTACAACAATTTTGCAAATTAAGACGGGCAAAGGTTTTCTTGTACTATATCAAAATGGTTTACTGTACCTTGCTTCTTTGCTGCATATACGACAACTTTTATCTGCATATAAAATTAATACGTATTGTTAACCAATTTTTAATTATTTTGTTTTTGTATACCAACCATAGAATAAAAGAGTACAATAGATTATGCCTAAACAGAAACATCATGTTCGCGTCCTGCCGCTCTGAGATAAAGTAAAATGGTTAATAAATCTATTAAAGCTTGAGTCTTGAATTTTCATTTACAGAATAGTGGTCAATGTTGGCTGTTAATGGTATATTCCATATTAATTTGAACGTCATGAAATATCAATATACCAAGAATAATTGTATTTGAATATCAATACACTTCAATATATTATCTAAAAAGAAATGAAATGATTATTTGAGAAATGTTACGACAATTTGTTGAATTGAAAACCATTGAATTGAAATAATGAAAAATCCGAAAAACAATCAAAGGGATACCCAGGAAAGTAGCAAGGACTTAGTTATTCGCTGCAGAAGTGAGGTATATTTTGTATCAACAGTCTACCACCACTTCTGATCCCGTTACTAGGGTTGTGCAACATGATTGCTGGTGAGCCGCACAGACATTACAGTTCAATTTAATCCCATCTGTAGGAAGCCAACAGAAAAGTAGGCGTTTCAGTTATAATAAAATTAAATTAGCTCTAGTTAAATTATTAAGGATTTTTTTTAAATCTACATGTGTATAGCTAATATATACATAGTCATCAAAATCGAAAGATTTGAGAACTAATGCCACAAAAACGCATTATGCTTGTAAGTTTATGTTATGTCAATATATAACATTCATTGAATGACTTAAGTATCAGAGGATCTAATTTTTATATTTTTCGTATGAAAATTTACTAGGATGTAAAATAGATTATATATATACTTATAAATACTTGGAAGTGAATGGTGAATAATAGTTATATATATAATATTTATATATAAATAATATACATATTTTCACCTGGACGGACAAATGAACAGATGGACATGTCCATATCGTCTCAGCAGTCAATGCTGATTAATAATACATACATATATTCTATGGCTGGAGATGCTTCAATTTGCCTGCTACATACACTTCCTATTATCACTAATTTATAACACCTTTATACACTTGTGTAGAATTATATTCATTTAAAAATATGCGTTAAATATGTTCAAATTTAAATTTACTGCAGAAATATAAATTTTAAGTTCACATCCAATTTTAGTCATATTGGTAATCTATCTACTACTACTCAATGAAAAACTGAATTGTAAACGCAAACACAAAGACCAGAATGATAGATGCTTAGTATGCTACAATTTGTACCCTAGTGGATTATGAGATAATTTTTTCTATAAATTCGTATTGTATCTTTAATAGCCTATTAAAACTTAAATCAAATAGCATAACTTTGTATTTCGAATCTAAATCTAGTGTTGCAAACAACATATTCAATTTTGTGTAAAAAAACAACATTTTTGCCGTCGGGGATATCAATGATGATAATTGACAGATTGGTAATTATCACTAAGATAATCTGATCATACGGGAAACAGTGTTGAGGTGTAACAATAAAACTCAATTTTTTCTATTTTTTTCTAAACACATTTTACTTTTTTTTAAATATTAGTAGTTTTAAGAGTTATTGTTACATCGAAGCTACAAGCTCTATTTTTCATAAAATTGTTTTTATCCTTATTTTAGAAAAATCGCAATATATATAAGATACAGAACGTGTATCAAAATTAGAGATGCTTTGAAGTTACACGCGAAGATTCAGTTAAAATAGTGAATTTTATATTGATTATAATATATATATATATATATATATATATATAATATGTTAATATATACATAAACTTACAAATGTGGGCTTTAATTGTTGATTGGAATTTGAGGGAGGCATACAAATAATAATATTACGTGGAGGAGAGCGAATTTCGTGAGCATATACATACATGCAAAAGGTTTGGTAAATCTTTATATTATAGTTAACAATCTTTTGATATGCGAAAATTTTCTTTTTCCTTTAGCCTATTTTTTTTTTTTTTTTTTTTTTTTTTTGTAAATATCAATTGTCACAACAATTTCGTAATTTGGGGTTAAGCATTTGAAGAATGGCTCAAAATCAATCATAATCCAAAAGAAGATAAAGAATAATAGAAAAAAAATAAAAAATCTGTGATGTAAATTATGTTGCTATAAGTATAAGATTTTTTTGAAATAAAACAATATTACTCATTCATTTTGCTCCCCGCTTTAAATAATCTTGTAAATATAAACACTAATCACGCCCTAGTGTTTTCCAGTGGGGTTGTGTTGGGACGCTTCAGCAGCATCTGTGGCCTAAACATTATTACTTTATTCTTTTGAACGCAATCATGAACAACAGCAATCATTTAATCAACAATGCGATGCACCCAAAAATGACGGGATGAAGATGACGATGACGACAATTACAATGAGGATTTAGCCGCGTCTGCGGTGGATGGTCATCACTACCAGGAACAGAACAGAAAAGAACAAAAAGAAGAGAACCACCTATAGAACTATAGAGCATAGCTTAACTCAATTTTATTTTCTTTCCCTTTCTAACATTCGCAGTCGCATGCTCAGGAAGCTGCCAGTTGACTAGGCAATTAACCATCGAGATGGAAAAGGAAAAAGGGAGCTTCAGCTTCAGCACGGAAAAAGCAATTGCAATATAGCTGCTGCTAGCCGTAAATTTTGTGAATGTCTTCACCCTCCTAACCCGACTGTTTGAGCACCAGACAGTGGGCACACGTACATACACTCTACATACTCAGTTCCATTTGCACAGTGGGAAAAATTTCATTATCAATTGCTACACGAATTCGTATCCCAGTTAGTTGAAGCAAGCAATACTGCATTACTTATCATATTTGTAATATAACATCTTTGAATTTAAAGTGGTGAAGTTCAAAGAAATGCAAGATGTATTGATATATAAATATTAATCTTGATTAAGTTCTTACATGTTTTGATCAAATTGAATGGTTTTTTTTAAAGCATAATATATGTACTTGACTTGTATTTTGACCACTGTAAGAGTAAAAATCGTTTCTTGTAAACTCAGTTCACAATAATTAGCAGACATACTGTCACATTCGAACTATTTGGCACATTTGCACAGTTTTCGCAAGAAGTTGAGGGTGAAACCAGTGTTAGAGGGATACGCCTAGAATTGTCTAATTTGCATACACAATATTTCAATAATTCACAACGAATGAAAATTAGTTATTAATTATCTGTTAGTGTTCTGGTTACTTAAACACTTCACAATCATTTAAAAATGCTTAAGTTTCTCTGTGTCCATTAGTTTGTAAACATAAAATCTTTCCGATAATGGAGATGCTTTTTTCTGGCTGTATTATTTTCAGCTGGCATAAATATATAAAATGTACCTATTTGTTATCAAGCGCTTGATAACAATAAAATTATTTTCATTTAAACGGGTGTAACCCCTAAAAATACTTTTATTTAGCTTGAAGTATGCATTTGGTTGTGTTGTGATGTCTTTAATCCAACAAGTGTTGTTGACAGCGTCACTTTTCCCATACTATTTGTATGTCATTAATTTTCGAGTCGAACGAACCGCAACGTGAAAAACAACAGCTGATCCTGCTTGGCTTTGCACTCCTCTGAGAGCACCGCTTTGAACACGGCTCAACGTTAACCCATCAAGTGGAACTAAATTGACATGTGATAAGAATTTTTTGAGATAAATCTGATTTCCCTGACTCTACACTGAAACCGATATATTGCGAAGAGCGTGACTGACAAATGTGTTTGTCATAAAATGTATCACTTCTTTTCCGAATGAATTGAATTTAGATAATAATAATTTTAAATAATATATACTAATATTATTATAGTATAAGCAATAGTAGTTTAATTTGTATATATTTTTATACCCGGCGATCTGTGCTTCTACCGTCTATTGTTTGTTTGGTATACTTCAAACTCTAAGATCAAATAAAAAAGGAGTGGTGAGCCACAATAATAAAGAAATCTATAGTCATGTTTGCTTTCTGCATTGGCTCTGAATGCTTACTCACTAACACATATACATACAATGTGAATTTAGTGTTTTTCAACGTATTAAATGCTTGATGCATAGAAAATAGGTTTTTATTAATATATGGGTTATATGTAGTAAAAAAAACACATAGAATTAAAGATTGAAGATGAAACACTGGCATTCAAAGATGCGGCGTATGTTGTCAGCATAGTAATTTTAAAGAGCGGGCTGATTTTAAGTAAAGTAAATTAAACAGTTAAGATTCAGTTTGGTAGCAGGATAGATACAAATCAGCATATTAAATCCAGTAAGTTTACTAAACTCAATACCAAATAGACTCAATAAAGAGGAAAATTACAAAATAGGTTCACACTATAGTTATTAAAAATCGTCTTTTTGTGGTTTATTCTATTAAAGAATTTAAAAAATCACATGCATACGAGTATATTAATTCCTAAGACGCTTAGATCTCTCATTGAATTTAGTATTTATTAACTATATTAAATAATTGTTAATAAATTCTAGTTTTAAATTATTACTACATAATATTAAAAAGTTGTATCAGTTTAATTTAAATAATGTTTTTCATGTCAGTCTCAAATAAGTTTTTAAATCCTCATTAAAAACTTTAAATATAGTTTGCTTTAATTAAACCAACTATTGTTAATATACTGTAAATAAAATGTAAAATTTTAAATGTCTGCATATGTATGGGATGGTACATTAAATTCAATATTCAAAAACGCCATCTGTTAACATTTTAATTTAGTTAATTTTTAGGTTTTAAAGCTACTGTAAAAAAAATGCACAGAAAAATTGAAATTCGAAAAATGGTGTGACTATCAGCACTAACACTACCCAAAGAATACATAGATTTGTCAAACAGCCAAAAAAGTGAGTTCACTGAAAATTGAATTATCACAACCCCAAGCGAATACAACAACCGTTAAGTGTTGGCTAATTGCGAATTATTCGCATCGGAGGCAGGACAGAGTTGCACAACACGAATTCAATTCAGTCGTATGCCGACTGCAGAACAAAGAATATGGGTGTATTTTATTGCGCTGCGCTTTCGTTTCTATGTATGTATATGTGCATGTACATGATCACGCATAGAAGTATGCGTGTTAATGTGAAATTTGACAACTGCGCGACCAGTGGCTAGCGCAAGCCGATTTTATTCTTTTGCGACAAAAGTCTTGAGAACGAAGATGACTTTTATTGCTCGTGCCAGTACATGCTTACAATTTTGCCAGGCTTTCGGAAGGAGTGTGGTGGTCCTTTTGATAATGTGTTGGCGAGATCGCACTGGTTTTGCTTTTCAAATCCTCCATTTTATTTTTTCTTAAAAGTTTTGATTACTTTTTATTTAAATTTTTAATTATTTTTATTTGCATTTGCCGTTGCACACAAATTATTATGCTAACTGAAATCGTAATTATTGCTTTTTCCGGTAAATAATATGCATATCAATTATTATAATAATTAATTAATAATATGCATATTATATTATAATTACGCTGGCCATTGGTCGCGCAGTTGTCAACTTTCACATCTGCACGAATACTTCTATACGCGATCATGTACATGCACATACGCATACATAGAAACGAAAGCACAGCGCAACGAGATACACCCATACTCATCGTTCTGCAGTCGGCATACGACTGAATTGAATTCGTGATGTGCAACTCTGGGTTGTGATAATTCAATTTTCAGTGAACTCACTTTTTTGGCTGTTTGACACATCTATGTATTCTCTGGTTAGTGATTCTCTGGTTAGTGCATCTATGTATTCTCTGGTTAGTGTCACAACCCCAAGCGAATACAACAACCGTTAAGTGTTGGCTAATTGCGAATTACTCGCATTTTTTTTACATTTTCAAGGAAATGGTTCGAACCCCGGGTAAACAAGTTTTCAGACTGATAAAATAGTGGGAAAACGAAATGATTGGAAAACTAGCTATGCGGTTTCAAAAATTAGATGCAAACCAGAAAAAGAGTTTTTCACTTAGGAAATCTAAAATGTAAAAACACCACCACTAACCAAAGAATAAATAGATGCATTAACAAAAAAATACATACATTAAAAAAAGAATACATAAATGTGTCAAACAGCCAAAAAAAGTGAGTTCACTGAAAACCGAATTATCACTACACAGGGTAGAGTTGCACAACTCGAATTCAATTCAGTCGTAGGCCGACTGCAAAACGAGGAGCATGAGTGTATTTTGTTGCGCTGTGCTTTACTTTCTATGTATGTGTGCGTATAGAAGTATGCGTGTTGATGTGAAATTTGACAACTGCACGGCCAGTGACCAGCGCAAGCAGATTATATTCTTTGCGCCAAGACTCGAGAACGAAGACAACTTTTGTTGCTCTTACAATACATGTTCGCAATTTCGTGATGTCTCACATGCAGAAGGGTAACACTTTGTGCCTCCAGGAAATGTACATACAGTGGCTCACACCTTATTTCGAACAGAGGATTTTCAAATTTGAATAACTTTTAAAACTAAAAGAAAATTTACAAAAATTTAAACGCAGTTTCGTTTAATAGATACATATTTTATACAAAATTAAAAGCAGGGGCTCTGCCGACTCTGCGTTTGGTAGATGAGCCGCAATTAAATTTAAACATGTCCGCAGAACACAGTGATGTGTATGTATTCTGCGATGAGCAACATGAAAAAATGTCAATTTTTCAAAGAAATTTAAATTGAATTGCGGCTCATCTACCAAACGCAGAGTCGGCAGAGCCCCTGCTTTTAATTTTGTAGCCCCTAAGAATTTTGATTCAAAATGCAAGTTGCAAATAAGAGCTTTTTCAATATTTATTTGAACAGCAAAACCAGTGCGATCTCGCCAACACATTATCAAGAAGACCACCACAGTCCTTCCGAAAGCCTCGCAAAATTGCGAACATGTGTTGGCACGAGCATCAAAAGTTGCCTTCGTTCTCGAGACGTTTTTGTCGCAAAAGCATAAAATCGGCTTGCGCTGGCCACTGGTCGCGCAGTTGTCAAATTTCACATTAACACGCATACTTTTACGCGTGATCATGTACATGCACATACGCATACATAGAAACGAAAGCGCAGCGGAACGAAACGTACCCGTGCTCATCGTTCTAAAGTCGGCATACGACTGAATTGAATTCGTGTTGTACAACTCTGTCCTGCCTCCGATGCGAGTAATTCGCAATTAGCCAACACTTAACGGTTGTTATATTCGCTTGGGGTTGTGATAATTCAATTTTCAGTGAACTCACTTTTTTGGCTGTTTGACACATCTATGTATTCTCTGGTTAGTGTCACAACCCCAAGCGAATACAACAACCGTTAAGTGTTGGCTAATTGCGAATTACTCGCATTTTTTTTACATTTTCAAGGAAATGGTTCGAAGCCCGGGTAAACAAGTTTTCAGACTGATAAAATAGTGGGAAAACGAAATGATTGGAAAACTAGCTATGCGGTTTCAAAAATTAGATGCAAACCAGAAAAAGAGTTTTTCACTTAGGAAATCTAAAATGTAAAAACACCACCACTAACCAAAGAATAAATAGATGCATTAACAAAAAAATACATACATTAAAAAAAGAATACATAAATGTGTCAAACAGCCAAAAAAGTGAGTTCACTGAAAACCGAATTATCACTACACAGGGTAGAGTTGCACAACTCGAATTCAATTCAGTCGTAGGCCGACTGCAAAACGAGGAGCATGAGTGTATTTTGTTGCGCTGTGCTTTACTTTCTATGTATGTGTGCGTATAGAAGTATGCGTGTTGATGTGAAATTTGACAACTGCAAGGCCAGTGACCAGCGCAAGCAGATTATATTCTTTGCGCCAAGACTCGAGAACGAAGACAACTTTTGTTGCTCTTACAATACATGTTCGCAATTTCGTGATGTCTCACATGCAGAAGGGTAACACTTTGTGCCTCCAGGAAATGTACATACAGTGGCTCACACCTTATTTCGAACAGAGGATTTTCAAATTTGAATAACTTTTAAAACTAAAAGAAAATTTACAAAAATTTAAACGCAGTTTTGTTTAATAGATACATATTTTATACAAAATTAAAAGCAGGGGCTCTGCCGACTCTGCGTTTGGTAGATGAGCCGCAATTAAATTTAAACATGTCCGCAGAACACAGTGATGTGTATGTATTCTGCGATGAGCAACATGAAAAAATGTCAATTTTTCAAAGAAATTTAAATTTAATTGCGGCTCATCTACCAAACGCAGAGTCGGCAGAGCCCCTGCTTTTAATTTTGTAGCCCCTAAGAATTTTGATTCAAAATGCAAGTTGCAAATAAGAGCTTTTTCAATATTTATTTGAACAGCAAAACCAGTGCGATCTCGCCAACACATTATCAAGAAGACCACCACAGTCCTTCCGAAAGCCTCGCAAAATTGCGAACATGTGTTGGCACGAGCATCAAAAGTTGCCTTCGTTCTCGAGACGTTTTTGTCGCAAAAGCATAAAATCGGCTTGCGCTGGCCACTGGTCGCGCAGTTGTCAAATTTCACATTAACACGCATACTTTTACGCGTGATCATGTACATGCACATACGCATACATAGAAACGAAAGCGCAGCGGAACGAAACGTACCCGTGCTCATCGTTCTAAAGTCGGCATACGACTGAATTGAATTCGTGTTGTACAACTCTGTCCTGCCTCCGATGCGAGTAATTCGCAATTAGCCAACACTTAACGGTTGTTATATTCGCTTGGGGTTGTGATAATTCAATTTTCAGTGAACTCACTTTTTTGGCTGTTTGACACATCTATGTATTCTCTGGTTAGTGTCACAACCCCAAGCGAATACAACAACCGTTAAGTGTTGGCTAATTGCGAATTACTCGCATTTTTTTTACATTTTCAAGGAAATGGTTCGAAGCCCGGGTAAACAAGTTTTCAGACTGATAAAATAGTGGGAAAACGAAATGATTGGAAAACTAGCTATGCGGTTTCAAAAATTAGATGCAAACCAGAAAAAGAGTTTTTCACTTAGGAAATCTAAAATGTAAAAACACCACCACTAACCAAAGAATAAATAGATGCATTAACAAAAAAATACATACATTAAAAAAAGAATACATAAATGTGTCAAACAGCCAAAAAAAGTGAGTTCACTGAAAACCGAATTATCACTACACAGGGTAGAGTTGCACAACTCGAATTCAATTCAGTCGTAGGCCGACTGCAAAACGAGGAGCATGAGTGTATTTTGTTGCGCTGTGCTTTACTTTCTATGTATGTGTGCGTATAGAAGTATGCGTATTGATGTGAAATTTGACAACTGCACGGCCAGTGACCAGCGCAAGCAGATTATATTCTTTGCGCCAAGACTCGAGAACGAAGACAACTTTTGTTGCTCTTACAATACATGTTCGCAATTTCGTGATGTCTCACATGCAGAAGGGTAACACTTTGTGCCTCCAGGAAATGTACATACAGTGGCTCACACCTTATTTCGAACAGAGGATTTTCAAATTTGAATAACTTTTAAAACTAAAAGAAAATTTACAAAAATTTAAACGCAGTTTTGTTTAATAGATACATATTTTATACAAAATTAAAAGCAGGGGCTCTGCCGACTCTGCGTTTGGTAGATGAGCCGCAATTAAATTTAAACATGTCCGCAGAACACAGTGATGTGTATGTATTCTGCGATGAGCAACATGAAAAAATGTCAATTTTTCAAAGAAATTTAAATTTAATTGCGGCTCATCTACCAAACGCAGAGTCGGCAGAGCCCCTGCTTTTAATTTTGTAGCCCCTAAGAATTTTGATTCAAAATGCAAGTTGCAAATAAGAGCTTTTTCAATATTTATTTGAACAGCAAAACCAGTGCGATCTCGCCAACACATTATCAAGAAGACCACCACAGTCCTTCCGAAAGCCTCGCAAAATTGCGAACATGTGTTGGCACGAGCATCAAAAGTTGCCTTCGTTCTCGAGACGTTTTTGTCGCAAAAGCATAAAATCGGCTTGCGCTGGCCACTGGTCGCGCAGTTGTCAAATTTCACATTAACACGCATACTTTTACGCGTGATCATGTACATGCACATACGCATACATAGAAACGAAAGCGCAGCGGAACGAAACGCACCCGTGCTCATCGTTCTAAAGTCGGCATACGACTGAATTGAATTCGTGTTGTACAACTCTGTCCTGCCTCCGATGCGAGTAATTCGCAATTAGCCAACACTTAACGGTTGTTGTATTCGCTTGGGGTTGTGATAATTCAATTTTCAGTGAACTCACTTTTTTGGCTGTTTGACACATCTATGTATTCTCTGGTTAGTGTCACATGTTCGCAATTTCGTGATGTCTCACATGCAGAAGGGTAACACTTTGTGCCTCCAGGAAATGTACATACAGTGGCTCACACCTTATTTCGAACAGAGGATTTTCAAATTTGAATAACTTTTAAAACTAAAAGAAAATTTACAAAAATTTAAACGCAGTTTTGTTTAATAGATACATATTTTATATAAGTAGCTGAATTGTTATATAGTTATTTAGCAAAAATGAAAATCAATGCAGCTGCTATATATAAAAGAGTTATCTATAGAACAAAACTGCGTTTAAATTTTTGTAAAATACCTACGTAATTTATTGTTAAGGAATTGCACATTCTAGGTTATGTTGTTTTTAAAGAAGAATTGTACAATTTTGGGATAGGTATAGTTAAAGGGATTTAGTATATAGTATGTTGCTCATTCATATTTATATTAAAACAGCTTGCAACAGTTTCTATGGACGTGACATCCATAAGCTAATGCTTGACACGCGACGCAAATTATTTTTAATGGCCAATTAACAATACTTATCTTAAGCTTTACTTTATATACATACAAATGGATGAAACATATGTTTAAATGAACTACCCCAAAATATAATACAACCGGCTTCGATAATTTTCTATACAAAGCTACAACCCATTGGGGCAGGAAAAAGAATTCCGGAAGTATATTTCTGTTAAGTTTGAAGACATTTTTTTAATTTGACTATTTTAATGGAAATTAAATCAAAGTAATCTTATGTTAAAAAAATAAAACACGTATATTTAATATTATAGAACAGATTGTACCAAACAATTATGAATTTTAACAAATGCAAGGAAACACCTAGAAAAAGAGAGTTGATTTGTTAGGATTATGGCAAAATGAGAGCGAAATTAAGTTCTGGCAATGGGCTTCACTTAGGCACCTCAGTTAAGTGTCAACATTTTACGTTTTCGTTTCGCACGATTTATAAGTTCTTGCCAATAACAGCTACAACTGTCTCCATATATTGTTATCATAATTATAAAAGCTCGTGAAACTTTTCATTGCGCCCAAAGGTCGATTTGATGTTATTGTTGGTTATTATACGAGTGTAGAATTAGATTTTATTTTTTCCTTTTTAACTTAAAACAAGTGAGAACGGCTACAGTCAAGCTAGCCCGACTGTAATATACCATGTACCATTTGACATAATGAAATTAAAAAAAAACATATGTAAAATAACATATGGATAAATATCTGCATATTGCACTTTAAACTAACTTTCTAGCTCAACGGATTCCAGAGTCGCTTGCGCTTTGTTGGCAAGGGGAAGGGCGGGGGAGGAATAAAACATAAACTTGATCTTCGTAGTAGCATATTACACCTAAATCCAAAGCTTGGTTACTCTAGCTCTTACCATCTCTGAGATCTAGGTGTTCATACAATATGTAGATATTTATAATATGAATCGATATCCAAAAGATGTTTGAGATCGGATATAAACTAGCTTTGTTATTGAACAGCATTCGGAACAACAACAACAAGCAATTGACGTATAGGTTATACTAGCTGTGCTAGTTTATGGCTATTATCGCAGCTATGTTTGCTTCGCTGGGATCGTCGAGAAAAGTGTAGGCTGGGATCTTAATCTCTGATGATCACTGAAAGGTAAAAATTGAAAGCAAAAAATGATTACATTATTACATTGCACGATTCCACGAATCGAGAAGTTAAATCAACTCATGTCATGTCTTTCTGGTAAAGCTCTTAGACCGTAGAAGCGTTTCAAATAATAGAACACGATTTTAAAAAGCAATGATCAGTTTGAAGATATACGATAACGATTGTCTAATCTTTAATGAAAATATCGCAGCTCTTTTCAATTATCCCAAAATTTTCCAATCTTCCTTTCCAGTTTTTTTAAATTTGATCGACACTGTCTTGCGATGTATGGATTGTTGATTTCGATAGCTGATGATAAGAAAATTTTTAATGCGATTTATATATGGTATATATATGTGAAGTTGCACTAAATCAGTATTGGTAAAGTTAGTGATTTAAGCCGTTTTCAACTTAATAAAACCTTATTCTCATGCTCGACTGGCAAAGTATGCTTGTGTCGTTAAACGTGGAATCGGAAATTTATGTGGCTGACACGATATGGCTTTAATAATCTAATCGGCCGTTCTATCATACCGTTGTGGAACTGCTTTGGGAAGCAGTCCACAACTTCTACCATATTTTTATACTCTGTACCTATAGCTACAAAGGTATATTACGTTCGTTCAAATATACATGTGTAACAGGTTGAAGGAGACGTCGCAGAACACATGTCGTTACAACCAAAATGTTTAGAATTGAAAATAAAATCGATTTGGCCATGTCCTTGTCCACCTATGTTTCAAAGATGGCAACAGTGACTTTCCTGGATATAGCATGAGAACCGCAATAGTAAATTTAAACTACTAACTAAGATCGCAAATGCGCTTAGTAGAACCCTAACAAAGCACGAGATAGCTAGCACTACCACACCACAGTAGTTTAGTAAATCCCATTTTTAAAAGACTAAAGCTATCGTGTTGGAATTTAGTTTAATATTAATAAATATAATATGTCCATACAATTATAATAGGATCAAGAGCGTTTGAAAATATATATTTTACTCTTCATGAATTATTGATTGTGAAATAGTCTTTGTTGTATGCATGTTCACGCTCAAAGAACGAATCGCCGCTCACGATTATTTAGCTCTTGTACATAGGTACATATAAATGCTTAGTTCTTAGTATGAACAGATCATCTATTGCTTAGGATGACCAAATCCTTAACTCTAATATTGCACAGACGAATGGCACCTTCCTTTAACTCTAAAAAAATGCCCCAAAGGTATTTGGTGTTTTTTTTTTTAATAAGTGGTTCAAAAATAAAATAACTATCGATTCTACATATCGATCGGAAGCATACAGAAACTGAAAGTGAAACTTTGAAGTGACGGTAAGAGATAAGCAAGTAGCCGAATAATCAAAAAAAAAAATACTATTCATTGAAATATACAAATTCTGATTTTAAGAATTAGAATTAGAAGCCCTAAAGATACAATAATTCAAAATGCCGTTGCCATATTTTTGCAAGATTTATCATTTTCGACATATTACAGTATTTTAAAGTTCACCTATGCATCTTTTACAATATAAGTGATTAAGATCGATGTGACCAATTTTATACTATGTACTCTTTCCTTATATCCATACATTGCGACTGGTTTAATATTTAAGCGCCTTTTTAAGAAAACTTATATTTTTTATAAGAATCAAAAATTTAAATTTGTTTTGGATGTTGTGCAAAAGTAGTCTCCTTCTGAGCTTCTCTACTATGCCAATATTTGCAAACAATGTGTTGATCGTGGATAAATAGTCTGTCCGTAATTAGAATGTTTGAATGTTTGAATTTCAAGATTTTCTTTCCATATGTTGTAGGTTTTTAATTTTAACTTTGACTTATGAATGTAAATTAATAATTCGTTTGATATTTACGTCTTGTCATTTAATGTTAACAAAGATCATGTATTTACGAAGTGCTCGTAATGAAAATGAAACGGAATTTTCAGAACAAGTTAAATTTAGAGGAAGCAAAAATTTAAAACCGGATATATAATAATACTTTTAGTATAATCAAATTGGTATTTCTGATTTGTTAATTTTATTTAAAGTATCCGCCCATGTTTAAATTTGTAAAAATTATTTATGTCATTTTAGCCTTCTACCCTTTATGATTTGAAACTATTAATTGGCGCGTGAAGATAGTTAGAGAAGAAATAGTAAACTGTTGTTTTTTGCGCCAAAAATTAATGAAAATAATTATCGCTATTCAAGCTTGTTTCCGCAAGAAAAAAAAAAAAAACAAAAAAGATAAAAACAACATGTGCTCCAATTGTTACAGCTCTGACTTGGTCTTTGTGTTATTGGTTATTGGCGTTTTTAGAGTTCTTCAAATTAACCGTTGCCTTTCCTTCTTATAGCAACAATGACCTTTTATTTGTGAGCAACAAAACCTTCTTTCAACAATTCTTTAACAACTATCTTTTATTTAACAAATTTTATTGGGTATATTTACTTGATAACATCAAAATCGAAATCAACATCAAAACAAATTACTACTTTAAATTAAACCCAAATATGTATAATTGTGTAATAAAAATATAACAAAATATTCTTAAATATGCTAAAAAAATGTTCTAAAATTCATTTATATAGTATGGGAGGCTTGCTTCTGCTTTTTACATTTCCTGTTGACACATATGTTATACAAATTAACGAAATCAATATGCTCCTACCAGTTACTTACTTTTTTTAATGGGTAGAATTTGCGAAAATATTGCTGAGCTATCAATGCCCGCTACAATGCATGTATCAATCATTTAAATTTTTAAGCTGCTGCAATGCTAACCGTAATAATAGTAATAAGTATATACAGTTTATTCAACGGAAACTTAATTTCGTGCAATCGAAGTACCACAAGCACGAAATATTCGGAAGAATTTCAAACTTTTAAGGTTTAAGAAATTTGCTTGTCGGAGCTAATTTAGCCATATTAAAATTAAAAACACCATATTTACAGAAAATTAATAACAAAAGTTATAAACGCATCTACGATGAAAGTCGAAGTTATGAAGCTTATAAGGTCAATAAAAGAATTGTCGATGAACACAACAAAGAATATGAGATTGGAAAAAGCAGTTTTCGATTATCTACAAATATAATGGCAGATATGGTATACTAAATCAGTGTACAAGTTGTTGATGATCAAAATATTAAACTTTTTATTTTTAGAGTACTGAGCTGTATCTGAAAGGCTATTTACGATTATTGCGCAACCAACCGAATGACACTTTAGATATTATGGCTGAAGTAGTCGGATCGACATTAATGAACAATGTACCAGATCGTTTCGATTGGCGAAAGCATGGATTTATCACATCATCAGATAATCAAGAGACATGTGGATCTTGTTACGCCTTTAGCATTGCTCAGAGTATTGAAGGACAGGTCTTTAAGCGTACCGGCAAATTGTTTGGTTTAAGTGAACAGCAAATAATCGATTGTAGTATACCCTATGGCAATCGAGGGTGTACAGGTGGATCATTGCGGAATACACTTAAATATCTACAAGCCACCGGAGGTATGATGAGATCTCTTGATTACGGATATACGGCGAAGGTAAATTAAAAACCATATCGAATCTGTTCCATTCTTCTGAAAACCACAGTATTTTTCGATACGGTATACTTTAGGGACACTTCTGGTTTTAAATTAAACGATTCCAATTTATAGCAGTACAAAATTTTTCAAGTAGATACAAATAATTCAAGTTTGTGACATGCATATCTCAAAAGAGTGATGAATTTTTAAAACTATTGTGTTATATTGTTGTATTTGTGTAATAACTTTGTAACTTCCTAGTGGGCAGGCGGTTTTAGATGCAACATTTGCATAATATATTGCTGTCACTTAGCATGACAGACATTACTTGGATTTCTTTACTGTTGATTGAATGCAGCCCTATTATTTCTTTCATCTTTTTTTCGAGTAAAAAAATTTTTAACTTTTTTAAAAGCTAAAGTGCGAATACGCTCTTTAGAAATTAAATTTTTGGTAAAATATCAGAGCTTAAATATGAAAAACTAACTAATATGCAATAAACTAAACAAAACTCTTATGTAGTTCCTTTAACCCTTAAGAAAATATTAACATTTTCAGAAAAAAAAATGCCAATTTGTATCTGAGCTATCCATTGTTAATGTATCTTCGTGGGCCATTTTGCCACCTAATGATGAAAATGCAATTCAAGCTGCTGTATCACATATTGGTCCAATTGCTGTTTCCATAAATGCAACTCCTAAAACCTTTCAATTGTATAAGTAAGCCAAACCATAAAATATATTCTTAATATAATTTTTCGTGACCTACAAACTTTTTTTTTCCGCTTACAGCTATGGCATTTATAATGATGTCTCCTGTTTATCAGATTCTGTTAATCACGCCATGTTAGTGATTGGTTATGAAAAAGATTTTTGGATACTTAAAAACTGGTGGGGCGAACAATGGGGGGAAGCTGGGTATATGAGATTACGTAAAGGTATTAACTTATGTGGCATTGCAAATTATGCTGCTTATGCCATAGTCTAAGCTGATTACAATAAAGAATTTTATATATTAAAGAAAAACAAAAAGTGATCTTTTATTTTAATTTTTTAAAAACTATATATCAATAAAACTGCTAAAATCATTACAAGCTAGAATAATTCTATGTCGTCTCGGCATGTACTAGCAGATAGGAAAATTTATCACCTCACAGCGCTTCAATTTAATGTTAACATTCTCCTAAAGAAGTTAATTAAATTAAAAGCAATATTCACAGTTCGTCGATTTCCAAATACAAAAATACGTGTTATGTACAAATCATGTCCATAATTTGAGTATGAGAAATTAAGGGTGAATTCACCGTTAGTTGGGTTTGTTGTGTATTTAGGTGGAGTCACCTGAACAGGGCATGCGCATCAAAGAAAGAATCACGCCCCGATTGTTTCTCGCAACTTTCATTGGCCAGTCAGAAAAGTAAGCTGCTGTACGTTATACAGCAGAACTTAACTTAGCCGCCCCATTGGTTGCTTTTTACCATTATCTGTTTACCTATTGGGCATTCCAATAATGTCAATTAGGATGGTGACTTTCCGGACCAGACCAGCGGATGTTAAATCGATGTTCTTATTCAGTCTTAGTGTAAATTTCGTGACGCGAGATTTCGTCAATACACTGCGCTAACTCATCAGAATGTGGTTTTAATAAATAATTATTTCGAATAAGCAAAATGCAATAATTGAATGTGGAAATGTGAATTTGAAATGTACAATTAAAATCATTAAAATAATTAATGATCTTTCAATTGATGATACTATTATTCGAGACCAGACATAAACAAGGTGAAAAGTAAATGGATTGTAGTCAAATTATTATATAATTTTTTTTATATTTGTTATCAGTAAACTGATGTCAATGTAAACTATTTCTTGTTATTATTGTAAATTCTGAATAGAATGCGGTGCATTTTATAAGTAATTTTCATTTGTCCTCAAAATTGCTGGAACAAATTTAACAATCAGTTCGTAAAATATAATCGAAAGGAGTAATACTCAACTTTAAAATTAAGCTATTTGAAAAGGAAATGACTATTAAATAAAATAGTTACGTCCATCTTATCTTAATTAACATATGGTATACATGAATATATATGTTCTGGAAAACGGGGGCTGCTCTCCTGATTGACTTAGAGATTCTCTTATTCTATGGGAATTACATGTGTTAGATATACTATTGTCCAAATAAGAATGCAAAGTTAAATGGGGAGTACAACCATATTTCGAAAATATAATATTTAAACTAGCTTGTGGCTTATTAGATAAATTGTTAACAGTAACAGAAAACATAACATGCGGTACTAAAACTAGAAAATTGTGATGCTAAATCCAACAACTGCTGCTGTTAATTCACAAATGAATGGAAGACGATATCCATATATACAGTGTACTTCTCGTAGTTTTATTTATCTAATGTACACTGTTTGAAAACAGACGAAAATACTAAGCAATTAATAATAAATTAGCACATGTATTAAAATAGATAAAATTATAGATGAACATGGTTACATTATACTGAATTCGAGCACTTTGTTCGAGCATTTTGTTGAATTCGAGCACCGTTACATTTTTTAAAGCGACTGGTGTGGCTTTTTTAAATGGATTTCTCATTAGACAAAGTAAACTCAATTATCAGCGCATTTCATTTCAAAATGTTAATCGCCATGCAATTTAACTCAATTAAATATTCATGATGTTTTACATGTAAACAAAAGACCATCGAATGTCCCCTCTCTTCGAAGTGTAATAAAGTCTTTCCGCCCCCAAATGGTCACATACTCTCTTAATATTATTTGCCTGTTGACAGTAACCACTCAACCGAATTATTGCCAACTCATCAGTGGGTATTTTAATACATTTATCTGCCTCTCAATCTATCTGTACCCAGTTTATATTCTCGTTTTTTCTCTCTTTCTCTCTCTCCTTCTATCTTTATTTGTATTTATATTAGAATTGGTGTTCGTCAAAAGGCATATGCTTTCAAGTCTTATCAACCCTCGTTGAGTTATTTTGAAATTTAATAGCCTATATTACATCAACCAAGTATTTATCATAGCATACCCTTACCTTGTATTGCCCGAAAAGAATTAAAAGTAAAATTTAAAATAAAATAATAATGAATTAATTGTATTTATATTTAATTGTTTTGTAAAAAATAAAATTACTTTAGGTCAGATGATAGCGTAGAGATATTTTTATTTATTAATTGTTTTACACAGATCTAAGGTATCATATAGCCGAGCATTTTTCATTGAGTCCGGCTTTATACTTGCTATTGAATTGAAACCTGAGCGTAATCGGCTTGGTGTGAACACTGTGTACTACTGTACATTAGCAAGTATAAACAAAAGCACTTAAATTGATTGAAGTTAATGCAAAGCCATACTCACGAGCTATGTGAATTGTTGCATAATGGTTTATATTATGATACCAGGCAGATACCTAATTTAATTGACTCAATTGATTTCATAATTACAGATTCCACTGTAGAAAGTGATATCACATAATTGCTTATTTTGCTTAATTTTTTGCTCCTTAGTACAAAATCTATTTTACTGATTTCGGATACCTACTTACCTATTTCATTCAAAAAGTTTAAATATGGTCTAAAGTTTTAAATTTCCTGGTTGTAATTGAAAAATATATTCAACTATTAACCCATTTTTTTTTTATTTTTCTTAAGAAATTATTAATCCTTGTTCAGTTTAAGTATTTAATTAACTGCATGAAAAGTTAATTAATAATCGCTCCACTACTATTAAAAATCTATGCCAACAGGCACGAGATTTACAAAGCAAGAAGTCCTAAAATATAAACATATTTGCTTAGTCAAAACATGATTTCAAACACTAATTTTAGATGATGTTGCTATACATTAGCGATCAACTCGCAATCACACATCAGTCTTGAAATTTGATTGAAATAATTAGGATAAAAAATGTTTTCATCTTGTTTTAAAGTTGAACCAATTATTTTTATTTTTAATGTTTTAAAAAGTAAAATGATGATGGATTACGGTCAAATGTGTTATTGTACATGATATTGTGTCGCTATGCCTTCGTTCACAAGGTACGTACATAAATAAGTATAACATACAAATAAAGATCTAAAATAGATATTTATTATAAAATTTTTGCGAAATAGTTCTCCACAACCACCACTACACATAGACATATAATTTAATAAAAATACGAGGTTTTGTGCTATAGGTTCCCTGACAACATACAACATTAACCTAAATTTCACTGCAATTGGCATTTAAATAAAAACTGTTTGTCAACATCGTAGATTAGTCTAGTTTGGTAGTATGTAATGTTTACCATTTTTATATGCAAACTTAAATAACGTTTTTCTTCATTTAAACAAATCTCAACATTTTGGTGTATTATTATTACAGAACATGGTATATTCCTTCTTATTAATTCTTGATTATTGCTTTAGGTCAGGGTTTTCTTTCTGGGTTTGTTCTTCTCATAGTTGCAAATATTATAAAGTTGCAGGCTCTTGATCAGACAATTAATACTATAATATTTGACAAACCTAAAAACAGTTGTCTTTTTGGCCATGTTCAACCATTTGTATTGTTTGTTCCTGCGACTTTGTGGTTGTAATAACAATTTATAGTTTTACAGCTCTATAAAGCAAATGGTACTTTCGAAGCTTGTGAAGGAAGTCGAAGAGTTATAAAAGATTCATCAGGATTAACATTTGTAAATACAACAGCTTGAAAAACATTTTTTTTCTTCGCGGGCATACATTTTTATACCATGTACCTGTATGTACAAAGGTATGTATATGAAGTTCGTTCGAATGTATGTAACAGGTTGAAGGAGACGTCACAGGCTACATGTTATTCAAACTAAAATGTTCGGAATTGAAAATAAAATCGATGTAGCTGTTTGTCTGTCTGTTTATCCGTCCGTATGAACACATCGGTTTCAGAGATGGTAAGAGCTAGAGATAGAGCTGGATTTAGAAGTAATATGCGCTTCCGCCTTTCCCCTTGCCCATTAACCGCAAAGAAAAACTTTGTGGTAGAGCTAGAAAATTATCTTAAAATGCAATAGTTAGATAGTTTTCTAGTATACGCACGCATACACATATGCAGGTATGCTTGCTGCTGCTTTTCCATTGAAAGGATATAAATGTGATTTTTTTTAAATTGACTGTTTTTTAGTATTATAGTATGTAGTATATATAGCATATTAGTATAATTAGAAGTAAATTATGGCGACGAAAATTTTACATAGTTTGTTTTAAATTTTATTTGTCAATTGTTTTAAATATCTTCAACTTTAATAAATGGGCTAATACATTTGTATTTAATCTCTCAGACATCGAGTAATATCGAAAGTAAATCATTGTTTGAGGCGACTCGATTGTTTATAAGAATTAGCAGAATGGCTACTTATTTGGTAAATTCGATTCTTTATTATTAGCCACCAAAAATTAGATTCTAAACACAACTGGAACTGTATGGGCTCCCAATAATTGTTTATTATTCCTATTTATTATATATTATTATTTTCTATTACTTTGCAATCCTTTAATACCTTATCATTTTGACACCTAAACTTTTTTCAAATAGAGCAATGTAAAATTTCTGCATGAATTAAATTTCCTCTTCAATTAGCAATGTAGAAGATATACCAAAAGACGAAACAGCCTTGGTCATCCTCTTCTTGTTATGATGTGTAGTATTCACCAGTGCTGCCAACTTTTGACCAGAAAAAAAGCTGTTTTTGACGGTAAGAGTGGAGAAAAAGGCTTAAAAAATGATTAAAAAATCCAATAAAAAGCTAAAAACAAATGTATCAAAAAATCGAAAAAATGTAAAAAAAAAATAACAATTTATTAAGATTAAAAGATGTCCATAATTTTATCAATATCTTCTTCATCTTCCTAATTTGCGTATGACATATTAGTGCCTATTATGCGCAGATATTTTACAGGCACTTCGTAATCGACGCAGCATTTTCCCATTCTTCGCAAAAAATCTTCCACCAGCATCTTCTTTCCACCAGCATTTTTAAACCGTAGCACCTCAAACCAAAATTTGTGTCGCTGATGTTGTCCCACTATCTCAAATTTATGTTGTTATATTGGCGTTCAATTTCATCAATATTCTTGCATTCGAGGAATTCGAAAATTTCTGTGAGCGACTGATGACATTCGCGTACCACATTTTCTGTTTTTTTTTGTAAGTGTTTCTGTTTTTTTTTTGTACATGAATTTCTAAAAAAGCCAGAATTCCCGCTTTTTACAATTCAAGCAATTCACAAATTTTTCCCGCAGTTAGCCTTCAAAAAAAGCCAGTTTTGACGGGAGAAAATTCAAATTAGCAGCAATGGTATTCACTAACTCTATTGCATGTACTACATACATATGTACATATGGTATGTACAAATGTCTTATTATATTCTGTACGTCTGCTTTGCATTTTCATCGCTGAAACATCTTGTTAATCCAAACTCAATGTCTGGTTCTCGATATAATGATATGTTTTTTCGTTTAAAGTACAAGCGCAGGGTATAATGCCGAATTCTCTACACTGCCTCTGAATTAATGAATCGACCGCTTTCGTACAATTGAAATTTATCTAAACTATTTTCAAATGTTAATTGTTAAAGTCGCTACGTCACTTGCCTTATATTAACATAATTACAAAATTAATTTTTGTTATAACTAAAAAGGAATATCACACAAGTAATGAGATCGATATCTGATTACAGATACTTATAGACGAAACAATTTATGTTTTTCATTTTCGTGAGTTTTTCAATTATATGTTTATTATAAGATTTCCAAAGTATAAAAGCATTCTTTATTAAAGTGATTGAAAGTTTGTAGAACAACAAAATTTCAATATACATTAAATATTGCGACAAAGCTGCAATGAAATTTAAAAATATATTTGTTTTATTTTTCAACTATGACAGCCGATTTATTTTGCAAAGACACCAGCGCTTCATTTAAGATTACATTTTATTTCCATAATCTTCAATATTGCCAACCCAACATTAATTCCATACGATATAAATAAATTTAACTTGTTAATGGTTTTGGTGCGACCTAAATATATGATTGAACTTTAAAATATAATAATGACTGTCGCAAGTCAGCTCTGGGTAAGATTACTAATCCCAGTAAATTAAAACGAAAGTGTAGAGAAACTTTCGAGTAAATAAAAAATTAATTCAATTAAACCTGTTCAGGAAAATTGATGTTTTTGAAGCGAAAATATATGTATCTAGGCAATGTGAATTTTTAAAGGCTGTCGAGACGATCGCTTTTAAAAATGACACTTGTTAAGCTACAGAAAATATTGCCATTCACAATATAATTATCGTATTTCATTAGAAAGTTTTCTTGTTTTCATTAAATTCAGTCATTCTGCTCCATTAAAATAAGCAATTTAACATTAATTTGACATTTTTAAATTTACAATAAAACGCAAAATTTGGTTAATTAGGCAACTCGGTAATGAATCATGGTGATTGGTTTTATTTTTCGAGTCTTCTTTGCGGATTATAACAGACTCCACTGGGTTTTCAAAGAAGCATCCGTGTTAAATAGTCAAGCTCGGTTTTCTGTGTTATGAACAATATGAACCTAATCCAGCAATCGCTTGAATAATCATTCCATACATTTATTAATTGTAATTATTATACCATGTACCTATAGGTACAAAGGTATATTAAGTTCGTTGGAATATACATATGTAACAGGTTGAAGGAGACGTCGCAGACCATATGTTGTTAAAATCAAAATGTTCAGAATCGAAAATAAAATCGATTTAGCCATGTCTGACTGTCTGTCTGTCCGTTCGCCCGTGTGTCCGTTTGAGCACCGAGATAGATCTCAGAGATGGTAAGAGGCAGATCAAGTTTGTGTTTTTATCCTCCCCCGCCCTTCCCCTCGCCAACAAACCGCAAGAAACTCTGGGATCTTAAATGAAAAAATGAAATGTTATGAATGTCGTTTGAGTGATCTCTTTTATATTGACTGTATTTTAGTATTCGCTGGGTTTCAGGAATTATTATTTTAATTGGAACTAAATTAGGGCGTCGACAATTTTACAAATGTTTGTTTAAAATTTTATTTTGTCAGATGGTACAGGGTATATAATAGTAGGGCTAGCTCGACTGTATCCGTTCTCACTTGTTTGATTTACATATTTCTCGTATACCTAATTGTTTAGTATATGTATGTATTATACATATTATTGTCATCTGGACGACTTATTTAAGCAAAATTTGGCTATAAATTAATTTAACTGATGTTTATATACATACCGTCTTGCCTATCAAACTTTAAAAAATCAACACATTATAGATTTATTATGCCACCCCAAATACTAACCTTAGTCAAACATCCCCGAATTTTTTGATTATTTCTACTGACTAAATAAGTACATCTGTTAGACTTGTTAACAATCTGCTGTTTTTATAAATACCAAACAGAACTTTGTCATTATTTACCTCACTGGTTTGTAATTCGTTCAACCCTCTGGCTTCCTCCCTTAGAGACAAGTTAGGCAGTTCTATAATCATTTGTTTCGCTTTTGGATTTAGATTGGAAGTGCGAGTAACAATCTGTGCTACAGTATTTTTCGTAACCTTATTATCTCTATCGAATTGTCTCCAGGGACAATCTCCTTTTCAATTATGCTATTCACACGCGTAATATAATTGAATATGGGTGGCATTTCATAGAATGGGGCGGATACAGATTCCCATTTGTAACCGAATTAGGATTGAATAAATTTGTTATATATAATATATATGATTATTAACATTTGTATTCTAATTTAAGGAATATCTTAAAATATATTGAAGAATCTTGTGTTTCATGATGATGTGTTGTTTTATTAAAAAAAATATTTTTGAAAAATAGAAAAGTAATATAGTTCCTGTATATAATAAATAAAGATTTTATTTTGAATATTTCAGACCTATCGCAAATGGCGTTCCTTGAGTCCATTCAAAAATCTCCAACTCCATCAAATGGAATGGAAAACAACCAAATGCTTGTCAACCAAAAATCAAATAACGTGCGTTCACAATTAAAAGTATTATAATAATTAATGCAATTTATATATATTTTGAATCCCCTTACTAAATAAAAATTGGTTTATGATTAGTTAGATATTCAAATGTAAATATTTGTTTTAAACGCTTGATTGTGTGTGGAACAACCTTTTGTATATTAGTGAATATTATTTAAAACTTTCTAAGAAAATAAAAAAGATATTCTTGATATTATTCTTCTATTAATTAACAGAGGTTTTATCAACAACTCCACCATCATTTTACCAGCATGAAGCATGAAATAAAGAAAAAATGAAAGATACAGCAATACGTAAATAATGACACAACAATCACTTCGAAGTTTGATAATGAATTGCTCTCCACCCATGAAACAAGACAAATGTTTCCCTTGAGTGGTTGAAGTATACGTGATTTGATTATTTATTTGATGGAAATAAGTAAACCAGCAAATTGAGAACGTTAGGTACATCGTTTTATTTGGTTCCATTAAAGTAATTATCTCAGGAACTAGTCGTAAATATATTTAAACCATATTGCTTAAAATATATCAGTGCCAAATATACATATGCCGACTTATAGTTTAAATTTTATTATATCCTCTGCTATTCTTGCACCCATATCAAGTTACTTTTTGGGTTAGCAAGTAAAGAATTTATGTAACAAGTTGAAGGAGACGTCGCAGACCACAAAATTTTCACAATTAAAAATAAAAACGATTAGCCATGCCCGTCTGTCTGTCTGTATCAACACATCGATTTCAGAGATGGTAAGAGCTAGAATAACAAAGATTTGGATTGAGTTGTAATATGTGTATAGGCAGATCAAGTTTCTGTTTTTCCTCCCGCAAACCGCGTAAATGCTTGGCATCCATAGTTTTATAGTTAGAAAGTTAATCTAAAGTACAATATATAGATACTCATAATATAAAAAGAAATTCAAAAGATTGTTAAGATCAGATAAAAACTAGCTTTGTTATTGACAAAATAAGTTTGAGATAAACAAAGCAAAGTACACATATGCGTGTATATCCTTGTATGTTTGTGTGTATGCGTAGATAGAACTGGTGCTTTTTGAATTATGTTATTATTATTATTTTAATTGGAACTAAGTTAGGGTGACGACAATTTTACATAAATTTGTTTTAAACTTTATTTTGTCAGATGCTACAGGGTATATCACATTTATTGTACTTTAACTTTCTGTATATGCCACAGATTTTTACGGTTAGAAAATCTTAAAATATTAATAACCTTCGCACAGGTACAGGAAAAAAAAAACTTTAAACGGGTAAGATATATATAAGTAGTGCCACCAAGTTTGGTTTCCTTAGCTGTAATAGTCTCTAAGATACTATATAGTAAGAAAGTTCTTTTAAATAATTTAGCAAATTCTTCATTTCATTTGTTCTTTCGTAGGTAAGTTCAGTATTACTTTATGGCATACCTATTGTATCATTGTACATTGAGGGTCAAGAACGCTTGTGTTTGGCGCAAATCTCAAATACTCTTCTTAAGCAATTCAGTTATAATGAAATCCATAACCGTCGCGTGGCGTTGGGTATAACATGTGTGCAGTGTACTCCCGTCCAATTGGAGATACTCCGAAGAGCTGGCGCAATGCCGGTAAGTTCACGCCGATGCGGAATGATAACACGTCGCGAAGCTGAGCGTTTATGCAAAAGTTTCTTGGGCGATAACACGCCACCACGGCTGCCTGACGATTTTGCATTCAACGTGCAGCATAAATGTGCTTGGGGATGCAGAGGATCTTTTTTACCATCACGTTATAATTCATCTCGTGCCAAATGCATTAAGTGTACCTACTGTAGCATGTTTTTCTCGCCAAATAAATTCATATTTCATTCTCATCGCCTAACCACAAATGATCGATATATCCAACCGGATGCGGCGAACTTTAATTCTTGGCGTCGTCATATGACACTCTGTGGCAATGGACAAGATGAAAAAATTGTGCATGCTTGGGAGGATGTAAAAGCCATGTTTAATGGTGGCACTAGGAAGCGACTTGTTGGCTGTAACAACAGCAATCGAAATTCGCCGAATACCCAAGGAGGATCAACACCAAACATAAAAACATCAGCAACCACAAGATTAGTGGAAGCTACAAATGAATGTCAGATGGATACCAAAAAAGGAGAGGAGAATTCATATTCAAAAAGACCAATTGATCATCATTATAACTATAATACCGTAGCTGCCACTGCTGCTGCCGTTGTTGGTGTGACAGCAACAGTAGCCACCACAGTTGGTGTGCCGTTCAATCTGCACCATCGATCACTGCGCAATGAACATGATTTGTCAATAATGCCACTACCAAGAAATTTCGTTGTCGATTATACAATGTGGCAACAACAACAACAACAACAGCACCACCATACAAAGAGAATTGATTCTTGCCCTATGTCTTGGATTAGGCCGGAAATCAACGTCGAAAGGGGTTTCAATGCAAGTATTGTGAAAAATGAATCACACCAAGTGTCAAGTTGCAACAGCGCTACAGTCAAGAATGTAAATAATAACAACTCGGAATATTCTGATTTCAATGTACCATCGATATTAAAAACGTCTGCATTTAAACCCGTGGTCGCTTCCACTGCAATTGTATCGGCATCATTATATGCAACGCGTTCAAATGAGTCGAGCAATACCGTGTACAATGGCTCAATCCAACCGACTAAAACATCTACTGTCTTTTCTCATAATATAAGTACTACTATTGCGAATGGCTGCGAAATGCAAAAACCTTCATCCAGCGTCTTTTCACCAATATTAAATACCATTCACATGTGCACAGAAGACGAAAAACATAATAGTTTTATTGCAGTTTCTAATTCATCAAATATGGTAAATAGGCAATGCTTAAATCCAATATGCAATGGAAATAGGGCGAGCGAAGCGGATGACAATGAAGATGACGAAGTTGTCGACATAGAAACGACAGAAGATGAAAATCAAAGAGTTTCAGTATCTTTAAATGATGACGTTTCTTTCAATGTCGTTTGCTCGTCCCATTCATTGGACTACGTGACATCCCTCAGCACCGAGCCGTCGCATTCTAGTAGTCCCATCGTCGATATTGATGTCGATGGTTCCACTACTGATGAGGATGACCAATTTGACTTTAAATCTAATTCTGTCTACTCAAAAGATATTCACACGCGATCGAATATCAAAATTAATCAAAATCACGAAAATGATAAAGCAACAGCAAATGTTATAAAGGATGATGATGAAATACGTCCAAATGCAATTAATGAGGTAAGAACTGCGATTTGCAAAGTTGCTTTGTAAAATAAAACCAAATGTATTTTAGGTTTTCTTATCATCTATTCATTTAAAATATTGCACAAACTCAAGGAAAATACCAATGGGGAGAGAACAGAATTTAAAGTCGTAAAAAACAAAATTATAATTATATTAATTTGTTAATGTTGATAATAGTTTTTTGCGAATGACATACAGTATAGAAAGCAACCTAAATTCCTTCATATCATTTTAAATTAAATTTCTCTTGTCGTCATGGACATGGGCAAATTATGTTTGAGAGCTACAACTATTAATCTATCTGGGTTAGAGTTGCACAAAGATCAGGTTTGTCAACCGCCTGTTTTCCTCCGGAAATAAAAAAAAATTCAGCAGTTAAAATATTGAAATTTTAGTTTAAAATTGGTAACAAATTCTAAAAATTTCATTATGAATAATTAACAGGAATCAGTTATTGATGTTCAATCTTTATATTTTAATGTGAATTTAAGTTTAATTTACTTTTAAAATAGCGGGTAGCACTCTACTGCATTCTTAGTTATTTTTATTATTTTACACATTTTCGCACCACATTTAAATTTTTGCTAAAATCAATTCTATTTTACGAATGCCAGATATATGTTAATAAAGTGCTAATGAAATTTCTGAAATCTTTTAGGATACAAAAGGATTTAATGGAATGTCAAAAACAATATCTCGGAGAAAATATATAAATCCTCAAAAAAAAAATGGAAAACTATTATCAAAATTAGATCCAGAGAAACTATTTGGTACTCAGTCTAGTTTACATATTCCCTTCCCAGTACTTTTCAAATCGCATTTAAATTGTCTTCGCCAACGTCATCAACACCACGAACAATCAACTCCCATCACGCCTAGTCAATTATATTGTTGTGATCCAATTGGAAGTCCAAATGATAGGAGGGCCGACTTATAAAATGAATAAATTTTAGAAACATTACTCAAATAAATTATAACAAATTTTAAGTTTAATTTACATATGAAATGTTACTATATTATTAATCATTTAAGATTCGACTATACGAAATAAAGCTAAACAAAGCATTTTGTAATCATTTTTATTTATTCAAATGAAAAATTTACCATTTTATGATTATTTATACAGTTTTATGATTATTCATGTGGCAAATATTAATTACACCAGAATTAAATTGATATTACATTATTAAATAAAATAAAATGATTAAAATAGAGCTTATATGTAATATTCGAAAATTTTTGAATGTTGATAAAAGGTAAGTCACATATAAGATATAAGATGTAATGTAGTAAGTTTCCGAATATTCTTTTTTATTTGCAAAGCTATGCCTAAGCCAAAATTTAATGTAATATACTTAACCAAAATGTATATTAGCCTATTGAAAGCATTAAGCAAATTGAAATTACTTTTTGAATAGTCCGCCAGCTCCAGGTGCTCATGGAACAGACGGTATGTGAATATCGCCTTGAAGGGAATCTTCTTATTTCTGCCTGTTACATATATTTTCTGATGACACAAAGTTATAATACCTATTTAAGGGGCTTATACAATCAAATCAATGTCACCTTTCCGTATATGACTGCCGAATATTAATGGAATTTTGCAAAATATTCATAAGTAGTTCAATTTCTTAAATATAACAATATCGGTGTCATGAAAGGCGCAGAAATGCATTTTACCAATGAATACAATTTTCAAATTGGTGCTGACTTGTGTTGCCACTTTTTACTTTTGACACCTTCATAATGATTACTTTATTTAAGGGTCTGGACCAGAGAACTGCAAAACTCACTATTTTAATTGATTTACTCATACGCGAACTTTTTCATTCCACTCAACTCACTGAACAAAACACAGTGATGTGTGAAAATCAACTCATGATCAATCAACTCACATGATTCCGATCATCTTGATTCTTCAGAACTCATAAAAATGAGCATGTTTGGACGAAAGCATCATTCGGATCAATTTCAGTTGGGCGTTAATGAGTAAACGAATAGAGAGTGAATGTAAAACATAATTAGGTTTAATATAAATATGAAATCAAAATGCGACGCTACCAATGAATATGTTCCTTATTTGTTTTAAAATAAAATGAAAACATGAAAATAAACGCTTTGTTGTGAAATCATTTTCATTGTGTTGGTTTCACCTTCTTCCTCGCACATTTCATGCGTGCAGAAAAAGTACCGTTTGCCTAGCGCATGAGTAAAATCATACGAGTTGATTTTTGTGAGTTTGAGTATTATTCTTGTTCAAAAAAATTATTGTTAAACCGAATGAGCAGCGACCGAAATCATTCTACTGAACACGAGCCGAACAATTTCGAGTGAAACAAAAAATCGCTCGCACCAGAGTGGTTTTAAAATCAACAACGAAAATGTGAACGCATGCAAGTTTGATCGGCTGATCCGAACAGTGTGATTATTCGGCTGTTGAACGCGTACGAATTTTTTTCATTCACCCGAAGACATTCTCTGGCCTGGACATTGTCGATGAAGAATCGATTTTGGGTTGGAAATTAATCATGGTCGGTCAATTTGCGATAACAATTTTTCAATATTTTCAATTCTCGATATATTTTAAAGTACTGATTTAAAAAAAAAATAATAAAAAAGGGAAAAGCATGGGCAAATTATTAAGCGATTTCAATCAAAAATCTAAAAAAAATATTTTTTTAATATTTGAAAATTTTTAAATTTTATGTAATTAATTATTAATTTATGTAAGTTTGTTGACAAACAATAGCAGAAAAAAATACTCAAAGAATATATATGTAAATACACAGATTAAAATGTTTATTTATGGACTTCATCAACTGCCTCTCGATATACTAGGAGTGAAAATGCTACTTGCCAATATCTAAACAAGTTTTGGCAAGTGGTATTTGCAGGTACAAAATGTTTTGTATGAAATATGAAAATTAATGATTAACATTCTGCAAGAAAAGAAAAGCTTTTAATTTCAATTGTATATTTTCACTGTAAATTCTTAATGTTCGACGCATCGAATTCATGTGGAAATTTAATCGAATGAAAAATAATCGAATAAACGTATATTTCAAGATAGTGCCAGTTCATTTAGTGTAATTGAACTTGTATTTCGAATGACTCGATAGCAAAATATGCTAAAGTGATTATTTTTATGAAAATTTCAATGCTGGCGCAGATGTAAAATACATAAGTATAGAAATTATTAGTTTTATATAAACAAGGGATATTATGAATATACAGAAAGTAAAGTCTAAAGTTAATTTAGCGAAACACATGTAGAGTATTCTTTTAATGTGTATATGTACAAATACACATTTGTGTGCTCATACTACCATATGACATATATATATATATATATATATGTATATATATGATATGATATATACTTATACATATGTATTATTAATATATATATGTATGTATTAATATGTTTTGTGTCTGTGTGAATGTAGTTTGTTAGAGAAGCAACATCGCAAGTTATGTTGGTAATATTATAAAGACGTATATCGATTTCTGTCAAATATGTAAATTTAAATTTGAACAGTGTTTGAGTGTACGCAGTGCAATTATTAAATATTTATATGCATATATATGTGCCGACCAATGGATTTAAAAACAAAATAGCACGATTTGACGTTGTTATAATAAACTCAACATGGAATATGCTAAAGATAAAGCCAGGTAAGATATTGGAAAGTATTTCAATTTTTTTTTAGAAATACATCGAATACATTCTTAAGATTCATACCATTTATTGACATATTCTCTTATATTTTAAACGATATAAAATCTCGCATGCAGATATTCACGGGCCGATCTGCTATCACTACGATATGAAACATATGCACAACAGCGACCAAATTGTGCAAATCAATCTGAGCTGCACACTTTGAACTTTTGGAAAATAAACGGACTCCCGACAACAATAAATGTAAATAACAGCAGTAATAATACCTGCTATGTGAATAAATCTGGATTATCGCCCGATAGGGAAATTGTCAACCTTACCAGTTCAAATAATCTGCTGAGTTCGAGGCGTGCACTACGTAATAGGGAAAGAGCACACAACTATTATCAACGTTTTAGTTCGAACGAACTACCAGTTGAAGATAGCCAGGCTCAGTCTCAATCAGCATTAAACTTGAGCAATGCAAGTAGCACATCATCATTTAAAACTTCGTCCCACATTGATCAACGTAGCATTTCCTCCTCGCATTTAATGCCAGCTTTTGCTAAGCGTCGATTCGTAACTGCATCTGGAGGAGGAAGCTTCAACGAAGCATCAAATGAATCCCAGCAGGTCAAAGTAAATCCATCTTTAATGATGTATAATGAACGAGCATCAAATCTTAAAGATGCTAACGCTGATTTAAAAAGCCATGTACGCCAACCTAATAAATTGTTAGCATCGGGATCACCAGTACGGAACCATACAGTTGAATGGGAGCGTACTGACAAGCAGTTAAACAGTCGAGATCATGATAAATCGACATTATCGCCGACATTTCAATTGTCGCGGCAACAGGGAGCGGCTATAAATACTCCTCAGGAAAGGCGTATTGGAAGTGGAAGACTTTTGCCAAGAAATGATAATTGGGAATATAAAAACCAAGAGGCGGAGACGTCCAAAATAAACTTGGATAATGACAGAGCCCATAATGGAAATAATTTGAATCAACAGCGCGGAATTAGTGGCAAACTTAACGATAATATCGCAGATCGTGATCGACGCCGAGAAGATGGCAAAAAGAATGTACTAAGCGGACGTCGCGGCTATAATAAAGATAAATTCACCTTCATGGATTCAGCAAGTCAATCGATTAATCGAGGAAAACGAGGAACTAATAACTTATACCATCAAAGCCAGGACTCATATGAGCCTGAATGGTTTAGTGCTGGTCCAACTTCTCAACATGAAACAATTGATTTGCATGGATTTGAGGACATCATGGAAAGTGAAGATCAACCACTAACAACAGATTTGGCTCAGAAAGATACTAATAAGGAATCCAATAAACAAATTGGTATTGATACCACTTCAACAACTTACGGGTCCAGAAGTAGTAGTATTGTCAGTTTAAACCAAATCGAATCGACAAAAAGTGGCAAAAAGGATTCGAATGAAACCACTAAATTAAACAATCTACAAAGTAAACATCACAATCCAATTTGCAAATCAGATGCTGAATTTAACTTTGATGCCTTTTTAAACATGGACCCCATGGATTCACTTATGGTTAGTATATTATAAATTTTATTTTGTTTTCTTTATAAAATTGTTGCTGATCAAGTCCAAGTTCTCTTGGTATGGTACTTTATGAACCACACAATAAAAACAGGACACATATTTTCCTTTTTGTCAGAATCAAAATTGTATGCAGAACATAACGCTTTATAAAAGTTAAATTTAACTAAATCTTGGTGTAACTAGTATCCTTGATTTGTAATATTTCCATAAACACTTGTAAATAGTATTGATAAAGCCAGGATTTTTTTTAAATAGAACATTTCAGTCGAGTCTTATTACAAAGCCATAGCACTGAAATGTTCAGCTCTCAATTAATACAATATAAATGAATCTAATTTATAATTGCAAGGAGCATTACATTAGAAATTAAAATAAACTTAACTGTTTAAGTACAGTTACATAAATTTCGCAAAATTTAGTTGTTTAGTTGTAGTTAAATTGATATTTTCTGCTTACTCATTAACAGTGTGGAGATTCTAAAGATAAAGTTAAGACTAAAGCTTAATTATACTGTATGTGAAAATTTTATAATGTAGGGACAAAGAACAATAAATTTAAATATATAAATATAAATACAATTTTTTTTATTTGTATATAAGTTCTGTAGAATATGAATATTTATACAAAGGATAATAATATTTGAGAATAAAGCAAATAAGTAAAATAAATGTGAGCATATATGTTAGAAATAACACAGGCTCCAGAATTTTTTATTTTATTAAGGATTTTATGTTGGAATGGTATATTTATTATAATTATATTATTCGGATATTACGTATAAACCATACTATTGTATTTTCAAAAAATAATTAGTGAGTAAATCACAGTTAGTAGAATATATCTTATATATTTGGCCTGAGAAGGATTCCGAAGAATTTTTATTTTAATTATTACAAACTCCCGCTGCAGTATATTTCCAAATGTATATTGCATTCGCGTAACGGATGTGCTTTCAAATCTATAATCTAATGCTTAGCGGTTCAAAAGAAGTAAAAATTAGTCATAGTCTGACGAGAGAAAAATTTAGAACCAAGAACATACTTCCTCAAGGTATTTAACCCGCTGTGTTCAAATCCGGCTCTTAGTTCTGAAACTTTTGGCATGTCAAATTTCACAATTAGAAATATGCAGTCGAGTGTGCTTGATTACAAGATACCCGATATCCTGCTTGTTAATACTAAGACATACCAAAAACAATATTTGGTCTTCGATTCCTTTAAGTTAAAAATATCTCAGAGTATAAAATATATTTTTTTTTACATAACTGCATAGTTTTTAATATAGTATTTTACGGCTCTGGCTTTAGAGTTACATGGGCACTGGACGCTGTATTCAAATCCTTTAGCATATAAAAATGTGTACAAAAACTTCTATCTAAATATATATATATAAATAAATGATGTAATAATCAAATTATTTAATTATTTCAGAGTAAAGAAGGAGAAGTACGTGGAGAAGTCACAGGGACATCACGATTCAGTCGCTGGTTTTCACCCAATGAACCAGCAAGTAATAATGAAATAAAATCTATTCTAGATACTTCTAAATTAGAAACTCCAGGTAATATTATAGTAATAGACTATATAAAATAAGGTATAATATAAGCTAAATGTTAAATAATGTCTTTGTAAAACACAGCTTTTGTAGCTTTTCACCCAAAGTTCTAAAATTTGACAGTGCCCAGTGGGATAATAGCAAATCGTAAATTACGACATAGTCTGTCATTGTACCCACTACCCATAGGGTACAATGGTTTTATAAATTATTGTTTATAGTAAAAATAATATTAGAAAATTATTGATTATAGTCAATAGTCGAGATGATTTAACTATAAGAGTCTGTTTTAATAAACACCAGAGGCTAAGTTTTAATGTAGAAAATATTTTTAACCTAATGGAATATCGAATTACTATATGCCAAAGCAAATATTTCGTGACAGGATTGTTAAAATAGCTTTTTTTAAAACAGTGCAATAGTGCTCGATCAAACCTCATGCATTAAGTTGTATAAAAATACAATTTTTTTTTCTGCTTTAGGCAATCTTTTTGGAACATTTATATTGTCAAATTTGTTTTGCAGAAATTCCTAGTGTAAAGGATTTGGAAGCGCAAATGAGAAAAGTTGATTTACGATCTGAATATCTAAACGTAAACACGGCAACAAACGCACTCAAGCCAATTCACACCAGTGAGCATCCTGACGATAAACCTCTACCGAGAGATACTGAAGCCTTCAAAAGACTATTGCAACAACTAGGCTCACAGAATAGTGGCCAGCCAGCGATGGAGCCCAGTCCCTACATGATTAATGTATCAACAATACGCGGACCTGGACCTATTGCTAATGCTAATGATCGATACAAACACATTGTTCAAATAAAAAAAGATGAAATACCGTCATATCAACAACAGCGTGTTGTTAAAAATGACTCAAATTCTCCACATAGGCATAATAATGAAACATTGCCGTTGTCTCAAAATCCATTACAAGCTCCACTTATGGCGGGCATTAATGAGCCGATCATCCCTGGACCTGGACCTATACCCTTGCAAACCCAAAAACGCGTCGATGTTCAACACTTGCTTCAAAGTAAATTACAAATTTATTTTTTTGCCAAAAATTATTATAGGACAATTATTGTATTTTATAAATTTTTTTATTTTGATTTTTAAATTGTAGCCATAGTCAGTAAATTGATTTTATGTTTTTACATATATCTAATTGCATTTCGTTTTCCTTTTGCACAGGTGTCATGCGAGGCGATATATCCTTTGAATTTTTAGAAAAAGAGTTGAATAACCCCAAAACAACATCTCAATCGAGGGAAATAATTGCAGCCGTTCTATTCGAATATACCAATTCTGGGCGATTTGTTGGCCATCAAAAACCTTTAACCTTTTTCAATGACTTAAATAATTCGAATGCTGTAAAAAATTATCCATTGTTCAATAGAAACCTTGGTGCCAATGTTTCCGAAGGTTAGCTTAACAATTATTTTGTTTATATTGATTTTTTAAATTCAACGTTCTTTTAGATTTATTAGCAAATATTTCAAGTCATGTTATTAATCAACATCAACAACCCCTGAGGCATAGTAATTCACCAACCCCATTGGCGTTTACACCTACATCGGTCTTGAGGAAAATGACAGCAGATAAAGAAACAACATCATTGTACAACAGTAGCAATAACAATAGTGTTATCAATCAGCAACAACAATACCATCAAAATTATCATCAATTACCTGCGGCAATTGCGAAATTGACAAATTTTCCCAATATGATAAATGATTCATCGGTCATATCAGCAGGTATTAATATGCAACCTAGAATGATTTTGGGTGGTAACTATACAATGCAAAATCAGAATCAGTTAAATATCAATAACCCGCAAATTTCGCCGAAAATACCGACACAACTAATGGCACAATCTCGAAATCAGCAAAGTGCTAAGTGGCCAACTGGAAACATACCTCCATCACATGCAACTAAATCTTATGGTAACATATTAATTGAGAAGTAAAATTATAAAGACTAATTTTTGCCTTGTTTTTATTGATTAAATTTAGGACGTCCAATTCTTAAAGGAACCCTAAACTCTACATTGACAATATCATCAAAGAACGAAATTCAACAACATATGAGTCAACAAAGACTCAAATCTATGCAACAAGCAGACACGATACATAACGAAAACTTGCACGGTGGTGGACCTATCCAACAAAATGTATATAACGATGGAATCTCTCAGCAAATGCATCAGCATTATTTGCAACAGCATCAGCCGCAACAATCTAGACATAGATTAATGCATGGAGATCTTCATTGTACTCCTAATATACCGATTAATTCTACGGCTTCCAATATAGGTATTTAAAATCGCCTTCCCGTATCAATGATGCTAACTTTCTTTCGTCAATATCATATAGTGAGTCATGATGGTAGTACAGATGCCAAACGTTTAATACAGAACCGAATCAGCCCGATGAACTACCACAGAGATGATCGTCTATCGCCAACAAAAAATCAATTGGCTCAATGGTTTTCCCCCGAATTACTAGCTAGAGCATCCGCTGGTAAATTGCCGCTCCTAAATATGAATCAAACTCTAAGTCTGGAAGAATTTGAGCGAAATATACAACATTCCTCAGCCACAGTGCTCAATTGAGAAGACTCAGATACAAGTCCACCTAAGAATGAAATCAATAAATTAGCCGAAATGAATAGTGAATTATGCAAACAGCAGTTTCTTTGTTTTCATAAATTTTCCTTTCATGTATGCATTAATTACCAACAAAAATGATGTGTTTGTTCACATATTTCAGTACATTGATGATTTAATAATACATTGAATATATTTAAAATCGACTTTTCAATGAAATATATTATATATTATAAGTAGAATTAAATATAACAAAATGAAAAAAAATTTCTGTACATAATTAAAATAAAATAATTTATGTGAAGCAAAAATTAGTTCCCTTATCGTGAAATAAGAACTTTCACTTCCCTTTTTAACATCTATGCAAATTTTGCTTGTCAGATAAACAATGTAGAGGATTCGTGACCTTAGTTCTTTTAAATCTTGGTTCTTTCTGGGTTCTCGCCTTAGAATAATAACAATCATCATTTTAACAGTACTATTTTGTGTTAAAAGTCAATTCAATTTTAACTTTTAAATATTACCAGCAGCAATTATGATTCTATTTTGACTCGATACCCATGAGGAGGCAGAGTATTACAGTTTTGGGGCCACACAAAATATTTGTTACAGATCAGGAGGAATGTATGACCCCATAATAATAAATAAATAAATTAGCGTCAACGTTCAATACTTTTTTGAAAAAAGAAATCTCAGAGTTTAAGGTAACAGAGCTATTAAAGCGACGGTCTCGAAAATAAACAAATTCTAAATTACAAAAGCTAAAATCGAGATGGGTTAATTCGCGAAACAATAAGAATAATCTGAACTGTGCAGTCACAATAGTGTATTTAATGATTTTTGTTTTTAACACTCATCGAATATATCTTCTTTTAAATGTTCATCTTCAACTGAAATCTTAACGTTACGAAAAGTGATATATTAAGATATCCCAGCATAAAATCACCATTTTTTTATTACAAGTACATACAGTTGTACTTTAATACAGTGCTTGTAAATGTACCTAGTTTAGTGTGGATACATGAATGTGCTTAGATTATTATTTAAATCGCCGCTATTGACTCTATGTTCCAAACAGTTTATTATTCATATTTTCGCAATAGAAAAATTTGTTTACGAAAGCACAATCGTTATGCATTTTTCAAAGTTCCTCATCTCAGACACATCATTTTAATTTATTTTTTGTCGAGGATTTACTCAACCCTCTGTTTTTGAAATGATAATGTAACATTACTATGCAAATTGCTAATAGAAATATAAATAACATATTTCAGAATGAATAACAAATTTTTCTAAAAATAATTGGTTAAAGTTGTTTTCACACTGATTGCTCCTCATTGCCGCCAGTATATAGAACAATTGTATTAATCTATTCTTATTTTATAGACTTAAGCTTTAGTCCCAGCAAAACTGTTCAAAAATCTAGTACCAATCCCATTTTGAAATAGTAGATAGATGTTTCTTTTTATAATGTAACAATTTGATTATTTGTGTTGACTGCCTTGTGATATATATTAAAATGTAAATTAAACTGATAAGTTTACATTAAAAACTGTTGAGCAAATTTACTAATTTTAAGGAAGATTTATATTTACCATATATGAGTAAGTTGTTATCATTCAGCTTAATTATGGGTATTTGATTGAAAAGTTTGACACAAATCTATGTTATCGATATTAGTTTGCTTATTGTTACAATTAAGATGCAGGAGTCACTTTTTCGATCAGGTTGCTTGAATGTGCTTGGTGTTTCCAAACTCTCATTCACATTTTGGTGTTGCTCGTGCATCAATCCATGCTTCTTCGTTATTTTGAATAATTGTTTGCTTATGTTCCATGTCTAGACTTGGGCTGCTTTGACTACCACTCTGCGATGGTCGGCCTGATGAGACAGCTATTGTAGCGGCGGCTGGGCCAGCAGATGTTCCGCCTACAGTTCCTAGTGGCGTGCGGCTATAACCTGAACTACTTGGCATTCCTTGACCACCCGCAGTTGTAGCAGAACGCTTATATACTGTGCTATTCATTGTAAGTTTTCGCACATTTTTATCCGGGTGAAAAACGAGTATGTACACTTTAGGCGAATATAGGCAGACCAATGCCACTGAAGCACTTAAGCTAATTGAGATGCACAATGTTGTTATTTGAATCTAAAGGTTAAACAATAAAATTACTTTTATTAATAAATATTCCATGATCTGCTGGTTTGATTTTCAAACAAATTTATGAATTTGCATTTTATTCTATTTATATCTTCATTTATGTTGCTACTTTAAATTACATAACAGAGGAAGCTAGAAAGTTTTACTAAAAATAATATTTATAAATAATAAACATACCATTCCAAATCCAATTTTTTTTTAATATAATAGACAAATAAAATGTATCCATATTTTGAAATCACTCTGTAAATTATAAATTGAAAGATGATAATAGAAATAAACATCCAACATTTGTTAACTTTATTTGCATGTGTCATGCTGTCCCCGACTTCTCTTTTTATACACACTGCCTACAGAAAGGTACATCATAAAAAGGTATAAAATGATATGACCATCTTCATATCTATATATAAAACTGTACGAGACATTTTTATAAAACTAAGTTTAAAAACTGCTTTCTAAAAGGCCAGGTTTGTCAGAATTGCGTCTCTGAAACTTGTACACAGTATACATTATGACTTTGAGTCGTACAATACAACAGGTTTTTCTTTTAAATTATCACTTTATCTTAAATCATGCATTATGGATAGGTCATCAATTTCGGTATAAAGTAGGATTGCTACTCGGATAGTGCATTCTGCATATTAACTTCCTCTCTCAATCAAACTATTGTCATGTGGAGCTTAAGTAGCGATATTTAAGGTAGCAAAATATAACGTTGCTGAAGTTGCGAGAGAATGTGGTTATATTTCGGTTATACTAACTTTAAAAATTCGGCCAAAATTTATATTTATATTTTCGATCTACGCCAACGCTCTGTACGATAGATAGGACGCAGTTCAAATTTATGATCATATTTTACTAATATTAAAAATGCGACTTTTTTTAGTTGCCTATAAATGGGTAGCAGGTACTTCTCTAGCCAGTACTCTCGCCTATATCTTTCAGACTTATTTTATTTGATTTGATTATTCAATTGAAACTCACTTCGTATGAGTTGCCTGTACCAAAGTAAATTGGCACAAATGCTAGCCAAATGATACACGTGGTGTACATGGTAAAACCAATGAATTTCGATTCGTTGAAATTTTCTGGTATTTTTCGCGTTTTAATAGCATATACCGTGCAAATTGTAATTAGTATCATATTGTACAATTGTGAAAAGAGGAAAGACATATCCTGGATTTTGCACTTAAGTATCACTTCCGTTCGGTCAGGGTAATAAAAACGTGTTCCTGGCGGTTCCACAATCATCCAAATCATAGTGATTAAGACTTGTATAGCTATTTTTGCAATAAACAAAATATATTATTTAAAATAGAAATTAGAGAAACTGTAGAGAGAATACCGATTAATGATGCAGTTATAACCACTTGAGATTGGGGAGAGATATACTTAAGACGTTGTGCCGACTTTGATGCTGAATGAAAGATCCGCGATATACGATTGGTTTTTGTGAGAAGAGCACTGTATATAATCGAAAAGCCAACGCCGATACCAAATCGTTGCAGTACACACGATCCAATTGTTGGCTTTGCAATTAGAGCCAGCGTGTTGCAGTAACACACCAAAATACCAAACAGCAGAGTATAGCTTAGTTCACGGCCAGATGCTCGAACAAGTGGAGTATCATGATTTTTTGCAAAGAGCACAATAACGATTATTGTCATCGTAATACCAATAAGTGCAACTACCATTGGAACGATCGCAAAAAGCGAATTCCATCGCATGTACTGTATGCTTAGAGCAAAGCATGATAATTTATCGGGATACGGCCACAAGCCCGGCCCGCAATCCCGGCAAGTGAACTCATCATAAACATACTCGTATGGCTCACAACTGTCGCAGATCCAACAGCAGGTGTCACCCTGAGAATATAGAAAACATACATAAAATTGTTAAGCTTATTTCTGAACTGTAATATGAACTCACCTGTTGTTTTTTGATCATGCCCGCTTCACAGGGTAAGGAACAAGCTGAGGTCGGCATTTCTTGGTCTTTATTCCAGACCACAGTCTCCAAATTTAGCTCAAGACTGTTAAACCATTTCCCGATCACCTACAAATATATTATGCGTCATACGTCATGTGTATATGGATAAATAAAACTGATCAATACTTCAAATTAGGTACAATTTGTCATAAGCGAATATTTAATCTATATTAAAAGTTTGATATTCACCTTATCCATTACATTATATTATAAAAATTTTATGCAATAAAAAACAACTTGTGCCACCAGAAAATATATGTAACAGGCAGAAAAATAATCTCATGTACTCCTACGCAGGTCGAGTTTCTTTTATATTTTGGCTTTCCGCCCCCGGTAAATCTAAAAAACGATTATCCATAAGAAAAAAATAGTAACGCCATAATAACTATCATCTTGATAATCCGTAAAGAAAACTTGGAAATTATTAAAGAAACAATTTTATGAGAAAATCTATAAGTAATCCAATTATTAATTTTTTTAACTTTGAGTATAACAATTAACTTAAAGGTTTTTGATACTAATTTTCATAAATTATTAAATATACTCATACAACGAATCGAAACCTCAAAAAATAATGTCAACAATGTTCTACAAAAACTGGATTTCCGTACGGTCTTGGAGATGCCTCCTTACGGTAATGGTATAATGAAAAGAATGCTTCAAGATAGAAACGAGTGAATGCGATTCAATTTGTCTTGAAAACTGCTACTCAGTTGAAGATCGACCAGCTACCCAATTCCCAGATTTAATATAAGTTTTAATCAATAGAAATATAATATATAAAGACCTTATTCTTTGAAAATATCAAATACAAAGAATTCTTAAACGTTATTATGTATCTCTCACCATTAGTAATAATGCATCGTGACCACACATTGTATCAACCACACAGATTGCTACAAATTATAGCCAAGTTGCATAACTATCCGTCACAGAGTACAATAAAAAATTAATCAACATACAATGATAATTACTGATGGTTGCGCACGGGCTACGTTAACATGTTGATTTTTTTATTACAAAATTATATGGGATATTGGACCATCTATGGATCTAAATTAATTCTATTCAATTAAGATTAAATAAGTACTCTACTGTTTACCTTGTACTGATAGCCAGACGAGTTATCCAGTCGTTGATAATTTAATATGTCATACCTAGCCAAACCATCTCCTTGACGATCAAACTTCACTTCGCTGCCAGCAAGATCTAGGACATTTATAAAATATTGTAAAAAAAAATATTCCTTGTTAAATTACTAAAATCTAAGACCCACCTACAAATGAAACATTTAGCAAGTAATTGTTGTAAAAGTCTTTGCCATCATAGTTGGCCATATCAGGACATGCCTGTGAATTGATATCGACTACTGGCTTGCGATACCAAACGGATTCGCTATGCACTTGATGACCTTGTTGTCCTCTTTCATTCTGGTTATTCTGCGTGCACAGATCAGTGTGTAAATGATGAAGAGCATGGGCAAAGGCATAGACTGCATCAACAACGAACTGTGTTTTCGATTCCTGTTCATAACTAAAAAAAAATTCAGATTTATTTATATAATATTGTTCGACATATTTTCACATTCAGTCAATTAACTACAATATATAAATAAAGTTCCCTAAAGTTAAAATTTATTTTTAATATTTGGTCGAAAAATTCAAAATATGGTTAAATATCCGCTCAAAAGAACGCCCGCTCAAAACAGTCAAAATTTGTTAATCTTGACCACCCAACCAAAAAGAACCTTACCAAACAAAAGTGTTCAACAAAGATATGCACTTAACAAATGTATCCTTTAAGTGAGTAAGTTCCTATAAATTGCAAAAGTGCTGCGCCAAAATATCTTACAGTTAATTTTAAAAACATATTTAAGCATTCAGCAATCAAGGCGTATAATAAACAAAAACTAATTTTGTAATAATCAAAATTACGATAATTTTGCGAAAAAAGTCGAATATAACCTAACAATTTAATATGATACTTACCCAACTTTTTCGGATAGCCTTAAGTTATCTTCGCAAATGGCTCTCCTTTTGTGGTTTGTTGTATTATCTCCAGATCTGCCAGCTAATGCGCAGTTAAAAGTATCTTCCCAGTATTCGGCGAACCATGGATTGCGCTGATTGGAAAGTGGCGTTAATTGCATCATATAACGATCAAAATCTTCAATGATCTCCGATTGCAACTCAACGGTAATTGCACCCTCCGCTATATCCTCCAACCCTTCGAGGAGTTTTTGCTGTTTTCCCCAGCCATCGCTGGCAATCCAGTGCAGCGGTTGCGATAAATTCGCACGTTTAGCCGCTTGTAGAATTCGACGAGCATCCTCAGCGCGTGTAAAAAGGACGACACCTCGAGCGCTTGGTTTTTTTAGCAATTTGCTAATAATTGTATCAAATACTTTATCATCCGCCGCACTAGGGACTTTCTCAGCAGCTGCGATGCACACACGCCGCTCACTGGCTTCCTTGTGAAAAGCTTCAATACCGTACTCGCCGTAGGAGCCTTCTGAGTGAATGGTGGATACATAAGACCAATTAAAGTTCTTGATAATATCAACCAAGGCAACAGACTGAAATGTATCTGGCGGCACCGTTCTCGCGAACAGATCGAAACGTGATTTATCGGATAGAGTTTTGGCTGTGGAGGCTGGAGATATTTGTGGTATGTGGAAAAGGCGAAAAAGATTTGCAACTTGCAGCGACACTGAACTGTATGATCCACCGATAACACCAAACACTGGCCCTGAAGACGCATTTTTCTTCAACAGCGGACTTGAAGCATCAGAGCATTCGAAAATCGAGGTATCCAAATTGTTAAGCGATGCACGCACAAACTGCAAGGATTGATTTAAGGCGTAGGTGTCACGCGAGCAAGTATCTAGAATATGTACCCCTATCGTAATACCGGGTAGTAGATTTGTATCATTATTAACACGATCAATGGCATAGAGCATGGCCTCCAATCGTTGTACTCCTCTATTGTACACCTTTGGCCCGCATGGTGATGCACCCTCGCCTTTCTCGTGTACGGGAAATAAACCGCCCAGTATTATATCGCCTGGCAGCGACACTGACACTGTATCCTGTGTTTGGGACTTTCCGCCACTTACCGCATCCATTGACCAAGCTAAGCATAATAACACTAAAACTATGATTAGTTGCATAGTGATGCTTTTTGTTAATCAATTGATCCACCACAATTCACAACATTAGACAAATTCTGTATTTTAGTTTTTCTATGCCATGGTCATTCAAATACATCAAACATCTAAAATAGACAAGTTTTCAATAAAAATAATATTATTGTCTTTTTAAAATTTAATTTCATTCAGATAATTATAAAAGTATAAAATAGGTATGGTGACAATAAATTATGACTGTTGCATTTTAGGCCATCCATTAGTAACAAAGATTAAATAAATAATATAAACTGAAGATCTTATATCAAACGCATCTATTACTTAATATTCTAACATTTATGATGTACAAATAAAAATAAGTTTGAAAACAATAATCGAATCTAGTAAACTTTATGGTACCCGCTACCAATTTCAAAGAAAAACTAACCAACTATCTAAACTAACGCAAATACACAATGTCATCAAACGGAAGTAAGCAATGTAATCGCATATAATTTATGCTGTACAAAAGTGTTTCTTACTTCCAAATTTTTAATTTCATTACAATCAAACTTTCAAAATTACACTTTTATACTTTTTTTTAGATGTTGAATTTATTTATGCATGCGCATATATTCAAAAGTTCTACATAGTTTTGCATCCGATTGCAACGAAACTTTCAGGGATTATCAAAACTAATTTTATTGTGTGCAATAAAATTCGAGACCCCAGCGTGGAGTGATTTGAAGTTGACAGATTATGACATACAATAGTTCGCTATCTCTTATAGTCTCTTAGGTTTCAGGATTCATACGGGCAGACAGACATGTCTATGTCGTCTTGGTTTTTGTTGAGCTTTATGAGATCGAAAATGCTTCCTTCAACCAGTTAGATACATTTTCTGGGGGCATAAACTTATTATACCTTTTTCTACACTATGGGTAGCGGGATTAAAAATAAAACCTAAAATAGAGCGAATAAGATTTAGTCATAAGACTTCAATTAGTCTTCACAGATTTTGACGTAATACTAATTGCAAATAATTTTAAATTATTTTTTGAATGTTTGACAAAATATTATTTTTAAATAAAAAATAAATTAAAAATAATTTTAAAATAATGAACTTTCGTTCCCGAACAATTTTATTGAATAAAAATTTAAAAACAAAGATTTTAAATTAAAACAATATAGTTTAAATACAAATATACTTTGAACACTTTGAGTTACCAATTTAATCTACATCAATAAAATAATAAATACATATATATATAATATATAATGAAGTATATATATTTGAATGGAAGCAATTCAAAAGACTTGTGCAATACATATACAATGTTTAATATGTATATATATTATGCTATGCAAAATACAAAAGTATGTACATATACTTATATATATATATATATATATATATATATTATATATATACCTTCTAAGTACATATGTACTATATACATCGAAGGCTTCTTCACCTATGCTGAATTCTTTAACTGGTTGGGTGTTAAGATAAACACCAATATGTAAAACTCACATACGCATATGTATTGCTCCCTTAAGTAGTCTCCAGCTCGTTCATTTAACATTACACATAAAAATACATTGTACGCCGGATATACATATATGTACATGCATACATAAAATAAATTGTAAAGCAAAACTTTGTATTGCTTTTACATACTTTATAAATGTGCAAACTTATAAGTCAACAGGCTTAATTGCTTACCATAATTGTAGTTGAATAATTTTACAAACATGTTTATATTATTTTTTGTTGAATTTAGTGATAGCCTTTGCCAAAAAAGAATTTTATTTATAACTGTTTAACGCGCACATACATCTGTGCATACCATTTACTGTAGATAAACTGATTTGCTCATGATAAGGCCAAGCAGTTCTTGTACAAGCAGCAGCAGCAGTAGCAGAGACCATCCGAATAGCACAACAACATGCAGAGGAGGCAAACTGTAGAGAGGTTGCCATCATGGAAAAGAACAACAACAACAGCAGAAACCGTAACAACAACAGAATCCATCTAACTGTCCATCTCTCCCTGGATGGTCTTTTTCAGGAGCGCAAGCCCCACTGCAGCAGGAGCCGCAATGGACCTTAAAGAGAAGCGCCCAGCATTGAAAACATACGAACAGTTATAGGAAACTTGCAGAGCACACGCAACTCTTACCAAAAAAGAATCCACTGCTTACCGAAATCTTTCAGTTGGCCGTGCAACATTGGGAAAGAGCGCAAAGCAAAGAGATGACTTTGATGAGATGGCGTCATAGCGTCATACGTGCGCGAAGCTTTTATGTTATAGCTTTTTTGGCTCCACTGTTAACAGCAAATGTATTGTGCTTTCATTCCATTTTGGTCATCAATGTAACAACAACCTAAATAATAATAATAATAATAATAATAATAATAATAATAATAATAATAATAATAATAATAATAATAATAATAATAATAATAATAATAACAATAATAATAATAATAATAATAATAATAATAATAATAATAATAATAATAATAATAATAATAATAATAATAATAATAATAATAATAATAATAATAATAATAACAATAATAATAATAATAATAATAATAATAATAATAATAATAATAATAATAATAATAATAATAATAATAATAATAATAATAATAATAATAATAATAATAATAATAATAATAATAATAATAATAATTCAATAAAATTTATAAAAATAGTATTATTGATGATATGTACATTTATAATAATAATGATAATAATATATTATAAATTAATAATATATATATTATAAGATAATAATATATTATAACGGCACTACGGCTACAGTTATCGCAGTTTTTATTCAACTGCCAAGAATTTCTAACCTTATTAAAAAAAAACAGCAATTTATGAAAATAATATTGCTATGAGATATGCACATTCATAGTTCAGAATACTTTACTTAAATTAATAATAATAGTAGTTTTGTTTTTAAGAAACATTTAACATTTGTATTTTAAATACGAATAAATTAATAAAAGTATCATAAACTGAAGATTTGATTATTTTGTACACAAATATATATATCGGTAACACTACGATAATTTATGAAAACAACAATTTAGTAATATCGAAATATGTATCGAGTCTTTAAAATCAACTATGGAAAGCGATAGTCGATAGCGCCTTTATCGATGCGATGTCACCATTCTCACACAGCACATTGCATGTGGAATGAAATTGTACAAGTAAATTGTTTTTTTGAAATTAACAAACTGAAGAGAAATATACTATAATTTCTTTGTGTACCACAATAACGGTTTGGAGCAAACATTATTGTTTTTGTTATACGTATATTAGCTTGACAAAATAGCGTCGAATGCTGAAGGTAACATAATTTTTGCAGAAACGGATGTTAAATAAAATTACATGACATTTTATAAAGTACATAGTGCAAAACTTTGCTTCAATATATTTTCATGCTTTATAGTAATTTAATACAACGGCTGTGAATAATTCCATTTCTGTTTTCTCTAATTTTTTTGTAAAACACTATCCATATATTGAAACTTGCTTGCACGCATGTACGATGTGTTCTTCATCGTGCGCGCAACGTCGGCAAAATATGTGGAAGAAAGCAAAGCATGATTGTGATTGTGTGAAAGAGCTGTTAAAGAAATTCATGGATTTCAATAGTTAATAATTAAGAAATATGAACGCGACGTATCTATGAGACAGCGTAAACTGTACACGTGAGACCATCCATTGCATTATTATTATGTACTCATATGTACAGTATGCTTATTTCTTTGCATCAATCGTATACACCACAATAATAGTGTATACATCCATTCTTATATGCTATATTCATATATATTTAATTACCAAAATACAAAAAAAATGTTAATTTCTGCTTTAATTTCAGGTCATCTATTATCAAAACCGATAAATTTTTGCAGGTAAGTTTCATGTAATAATTAACAAATTTAATTCATCTAATTTGTTAACCTTAGAAGGCATATTCAAATGGTTGTTTGACGCCTTGAAGCGGGTTACAAATCGCCCCGGAACGCTTCCTATGTAAAACGGACCGAACTGGGTAACCGTTTCGACAACAACTTTTTGATCTTTTCGTAATGCGACCTTCTCCAACAAATTTAACAACACAAACGGAAATTCCAAGAAACATGCAGCCCCAAAATATGGTAAGTCGCTAATATTGCTTGGCAATTTCATGATCGAAATAAATTGTAAGTTATAGCCGTCAAATACCCGCCACCCATAACATAATGGAACGAGAATTTTATGTTGCATATAAATATGTTATAGATTATTATCGATATATAAGTTGAAAGATACATTTTCCTTTGTCTGTAAGAAAAACTAGAAAAGCAAGATGTTAATTTTATTTTTCGTGGTGATAATCTAATGATATATAAAAGTTACTTTAGTCACATTATAATGTTATGTTACTTATTTAATTATTAATATTTTCCCAATGCCAGTTAACTCTTTAGATGTTCGCTGTTTAATTACCCTAAGTGGGCTATACTAACAATGGGTACCGGGTATTTAAAAGTCGAGCACACTCGACTGCGTCTTTCATATGTTTTTGTATAGTATTCAATTTTTATTTCGTAAATTTTTTCTAAATTTCTATTTTTTCAACATCAGTATATGGATATGAAATATACTTTTCATTAATATTGATCGTTATTTCAATTAAAACCTTTTAGAGATGTTAATTTTGTGGTAGATGCGTCTTTTACATATCTTTTTTTTAAGAAATAGGATATAAGAGGTAATTCTTGGATTGTATTCATACTTTGCAGTTTAATTGAATGTTTTCCAAGCTGTTATACACAAGGCTCAATATCTTAATTTTGTTAACCCAAAGAAGCTGAATTTTATTTTTCTGACGTTTTGATCTTAAATATGCTTAAAATTTCGTAACACATCAGTTAATCAGTCGTGTGTTTATTTATGAAAATCTTTTTAAAATCCCAATCTGATTTTTTGCAACAACACAATCCCTTCAACTCTAACTAAATTTTAACTGTAAGCTTTTCGGGTAATAGACTGTTAGCTCTCTTGGGGCTTTGGAGAGGCAACACTTTTTTCTTTGTCATATGAGGGTTTTTCACAATTTCCATCTTCAGTCATTCAATGTAGTCAAAGAAAATGCTTTCAGACTTTTCGGTGGTTCACCGGCTGAGCGGACCATAGCAGCTGCTATTTCTGATTGGTGTGAAGTGATGTTTCGTCAATTGTCACATATTACAAAAATAGCTTTATTTCCCCTAATCATTGTCAAAAAGAGAGCAGACTGTCATCGACGTGTTAATTTTGATCGAGTGTTACCAAACGGTTATTTTATATGGTCTGGTGTCTTTAGCAGATGTCTAAGAATTAGTTTACCATGGGTTATGGAGAATTTTCGAAATAATGAGGTCATTTGATCGACTAGAACTATTAGAAATATCCTTGTTTTAAATCCGAATAAATAGTTATTTTCAATAGTTTTCCATTTTCATAATATAACATTGATAAATAGACGCACACAATTGCACTAAATGTATTATCTTTTTAATCATTTTCACCCCTTTTTAATGAAAACGTGCAGTCTAATCTTTGTCAGTCGCAACTTAAACTAAAAACTAAACAGAATTTCCGCTCATCCATTAAGCTACACCTAAAAGCAGCAATTCTTTGGCAAACAATTGCAATTTCGAAGTTTATATATTTGAAATAGTAAGAAATTAATTAGAAAAATATTACATTTAAAAGTTTCAATTGCCCGTAGTTTATTTGCTGTTTATTTCTGTCGGTTTATTGAGATGCTGATTTAGTTTATTTTCGATTTATATTTGAATTTTATTGCGCTATAAAATCTTTGACATATATATATTTTGGTAAATAACCTCTCCAGTGCAGCACAAACGAAAATAGTTTTTAATATAATTTAAATAATTAGCTTTCCAATCACTAGTTAATCTCAAAAATATATTATAATATATAAAATATAATAACGCTCCCCTTTTAGTTATTGTTCAGAATGATATTGAAACACATACATTTTATTATTTTTGTTATCAGAACTGCTTAACATTTGGTATTATGAAAACTGTCGCAGAAAAAAGAATTACTTTAATGTAATATTTTTGTTGGTTAGTCCTCGTTGGATCTGGACATCGCTCTAGAAGTTCTAGATTTCTATAATAATAGAGTAAACAATAGCTGGTCGTCTTTTTCAATCAAAATATGTATATGTTATGAGGTTTCATTTTTGATTTTTTTTTTTTAATTTCATTTTCGCTACTCTGGAGAAGACCATTACTTACAATTCATGTAGCGTGAAAATATGAAACATTTTCAATTTGTTATAGATTTTACCGGTAAATAAAAAAACCAACAAAAAATATGCATCACAAATGCAGTCGGTAGCTGCAGGTTCAAAACAGCCATCTCTACCACAACACAGTACAACGCAGCCGCAATTTCAGATAAACAAGGCGTATAATGTTGTATCGATACTAAAAACCACAACAACAACAAATGTTCAACAGAGTTCCCATATGCCTTCATCTCACCAGGCGCAATCACATCAACAAACGCAATCACAATCTCAGCAAAGCTACGCAAATGTGCTGAACCATCGACCATCGATGACTCCGACTCTTACAGTTGGATCGCAACCGCCGCCGTCATCAGTGATCTGTAGTGGCGGCAACATAATGACTGTTAACAGCTGCCAACTTAACACCGGCGAGCTTAGTTCAGCTGCAATCTACAATCTTGCCGGTCAGCATAGGGCAGCACAATTGACTGGCGGTAGCAACGGGATCATCGACTCAAATGGTCGTTTTGTGGGCAGTGTTACTGCGTTATCTGTATCAGATATGACGAAAAGCGGTGGCAGTAGTAATGCAGCAAGCAACAATCCTTTAGCTTCCAATAGTACCACGCACTGTGTTAGCGCCAACGGGATCAACGGAAATGCTAACGGGATCAACGGCAGCAATCACAATCAAAGCATTATTACACTGGCCAATTCACATGGCATCGCTGTTGGCACTTCTGGTGCACCAGCTTATTCTATTCACGAGAAGGGTCTTCTAGGCATTGTAAATGGTGTCAACGTCAGTTGTATCGACAATAGGAAATTCGACTATAAAACTAATAATCTACTATCAAATAGTAGCTTCCAACCAAATCAAGAGGTAAAACCCAAGTCTTAAACAAAATAGCGATTATGTCTCAATGACAAATACTACACGTTGTATACTCATCAATTAATTTTAGGAATAAAATAGAAAGGATTTGTACATTTATTTTTTGTATTTTGAGAGAGCATAGAGACAATCAGATAATCAAGACCAAATCAAAAAGTAATAATAGGACGCTTTTTCTATATTCAGTCTTGTTAAAAAGACACGAGAGGTAATTTTTTTTTCTATGTTGATCTGTATTGTGAGGATTTTCTACAGGCATGCGAATTTAAGCAATAGATTCATATAATTAACAATAATAAATTTATTTAAATGCAGATGGAATTGTGGAAAACCACTTTTAATTAAGGGGGTCAAACTTTTTAAATATTATCGGACAAATTTTTTTTTAATTGTTATAGAATTAATCTAGTTTGCCAGCATTTTTTTATCGCAAATTTTTTCTATTCTTGTGCATTTCGACTTTCTAAATTCTTTAAGAACTCTAACTTCCTACTTGAGATTACTAACATATGCCTAGAAACTTACTGACATCTAAATTTGGGACATCTAAATTATAATATTAATCTTCTCTAAATGTTTAATGCGACAATGCTAAATCCCAAAATTTGTACTTGTCGGCAACTAAAATTGTCGAATTTAGAGTCTTTTTCCATACGAAAAATTTTCGAAACTGTGTAATAATAGAATATTATAAGGACAAATTTGCAACATAATTTATGTCTCAATTCACGCAATTAAATTATTAGTAAGGTGTATTTTGTCTTTGGCATATTACCACTGAATATTTGCAGTAACAATAAATATATTAAAAATTTTGATAAACAGAAAATGTTAAACAATGATGTGATCTGTTTAAAGTATATATATTCTTAATTAGCGCCAACATTGCTAAGACAATGAAGACATGCCCATTTTTTTGTATGGGCACTTAAATCTCAGAGACGACAAGTGCTGAATTTACTAAACTTTAACCAAAAATGTTCCATGGGACACATTTACTTTCTTCCAAAGCGGAACGTTCGACAACAAAAATCTGATTAATTTCCCATGATATTCAACTTTTGTATTTTTTTATATATGCTCTTAAATATGAAATATGTGATCAAATATTTACTTACAATTCTGTTTTATTGCCGGTGTTTCAGTTTGTGTCGTCGAGTAACAATAGTTCTGGAAATACACGTTCAAATCCACAAACTAGCGGAATATATCGTGGTCCACCGCCCACATCGAATGCTCCAAGAGGTCCCGGCAGTGGCACAGGAAGTGCCCGACATGTACATATGTCAGCAATGTATCCGAATGTTGTGTTACAACAGTTCCCTCCGTTTAGTCAACGTCAGCCCACATTTCCCACGCCCCATATACAATATGCTCCAGGGCCCATATCCTATTATCCTTATCCGTATCTATCAACTCTGCCTCAACAACCTCCCCATTCACGAAATGGAGTTACGGTTAATACAAACGTCAATATTAGCAACTCGATGCAGCCCGTACAACCCGGAGGACCCAACGGACCATTGGTCCCGGCCGGTCCAGGTGCATCATCGTCACAGATGCAATTGCTTACTGGAGCAGTGCAGTCTGGAGCAAATGGAGTACTTGGTGTCGGTGGTGCTGGTACCGGTCAAGTAGGTGTCCCATCAATGGTTGGTGTTGGTGTCCTCACGCCGAATGTAGCGCCTTCGGTACAAGCGCCGCCATCGAGTAGGCGACGTCATCAGCATCGTTTGCAGATTATTGATCCGGCAACAAGGAAAAATATTCTTGATGATCTAGATAAAGTAAGTGTTGCGCAAATATACTAGATTGCAAGGTAGGACACTTTCATTGCATTTATTTATTTTTTAAATAATTATAGACTAATTCGACTGTGGACAATGAATTCCAGGATCAAGTGTCTGTTTCACATCAAGTGCCTGCAGCGACATCAGCCGCCGCTGTTCAACCAGATATTTCTATGTGCACAACACAGTCTGATGCTATTATTAGTGGTGTTGTCATTCAGGGCAGTTTAGATTCGAGGACCAACGTTTCGTGCAAAATAGGTACTTATATTACGTGTTGAATTTAATTATATTTATTAATAATAGTTTTTTTTAGATCAAATTCCCGCTCATCGCCAAGATATTATTGTGGGTCAAACCCCAGTAGTATCAGCCATGTCTGATGCACCTTCTGTCGAAATATTGCCAACACCACAAAAGGCCAAAAGCAAAAAGTATGTGAATTAATTATCCCTTATTTCAAAGAGTTGTAACTTCCTTTTATAAAAATTATTTACTTGCAGAATACCAATAGTCTCTTCAAAAGAAGAGCCCGAGTTGTCAACTGCATTTACAGCTGGTGAGTCCTCAGTTTAAATTGTAAAGTCGACACATATATCATATTATATTATATATATGTCGATAATTACACCTACTCATTTTCAATAAGCTCGCTGTAACTATTAATGCTATTATTTGACGAATTTGAAATTATATATTAATATAATGGTACAAACAAGAAAAATAGTATTTAAACCTAGAGATCATTGATTTAATTCCATTAACTTTTAGCATAATTTATTAACTGCGAATATAGCATCTAAATAATAAGACATTTTTTTATTTCTGTTGATTTGTTCTGTGATGCTAAAATAAGCCATTGAAAAGGAACTTAAATTGCTGAATATATAGCACGATTGTATTTACCTTTTTGCTCATTAAAAATTCAAAAATATCGTTGAGGGAGTGATATCTGACAATTTAAAGCAAATTGTTTTCGATTAGTATTTTATTATATTCGCATTGAAAATCGTATTTCGAAGCAGATGACATTTTTTTAAATAAATTTCCAATTTTAACGACATTTCTATTTATTGGCCACAATGAAAATATTAAACATTTAATCCTTTATATGTTCTTATTGTTTAATCATAGGTTTCAAATTTTGTATTTTGTAACTTACTTTTTAATTAAAAATTCACGTTTAAATTGAAAATTCTGGAGATATTTAAATAAGATAGTCTATTATTATATTAGTATTATATTATTATCTATTAGTGATATTTATAGGCAGAAGTTTATAATTATTAACAACATAATAACCATAACATAGTTCAGGAAAAATGTTAAAGTTTTTACACTACTGCTTTGCATACCGCTTCACCCATACGGAATTATATAAGATTGTGTTAATAAGCAACATATAGAACAGATAAAAAAATGCATTTGCGGCCGAAGCCAAAAGAGATGTAATTATCATAGGAAAACCGAATTATTATCTGTATGGATCTGCTGAAAGCTAGAGTCGAAGTACATAAAGTACAGAAAAAAATTATTTTCTAAATTGATTTGGTGGATAATGTGATTTTATTAGATGTTTGCAGCAAACATCAGTCTACTGAATATACTTTTCCGGTATATTTTAGTACGTTTTTGGAATTAAGCTTTAAACTAATAATCTCACAACCCATTTATCGCTTTGATTTACGTTTTGTAAAAGTATCAAAATTCCCACGGGTTTTGATTAGCGATTACTATTGACCAACATTTTGGATTCCCTCAATCTTTTATATTTTGATATCACAGCAATCTTTGAGGGCATATTCAATATAGTAAAAAAAAACTAGTGAATAAACTACAGTCGAGGTTATTACCCTTATTCATTGAACTTTGTTTAATATTTACATAAATGTAGGTTAAATACAGGTAAGCACTGAAAAAAATCTTCATTTGTGTCGCGGAATTATGAAATTTTAAAGTAAATTTTATAAGCACGACCGCGTTAACCTTGCCTCCCAAAGTAGCTACATATGGATTTCGCCATTCAAAACTATTTCTTGAATAACTGCTTAACGCAAAAATTACGTTCAGGAATCAATAATGTTACAGTTATATTCTATGGAAAAAATTACTTACATCAAAAAAATCAATATATATAATATATAAACAAATATATATATGGTTTTGCTTACTTTTTTCTGTTTTATGCATTTCCTGTTAGAACAATGTTATGATACCTTCCTGAGTTATGCGTAACGTGTATTAAAATATCGAAAGATTCTTTAACTGCGATTAAGCGGTTCCCATTATCAAAATTTGTCGTAATGCAAATATTTTAAAATCAATTTTCTACCTATGTCACGATTAATCATTGTCGAAAATGAGAGTACTAATGTATGATAATGTGCTTTCTGATAATGTGCTTTATGCAAATAGTTATCCATTCAGAATATACATACGAATAAAACTAATATATTCGTTTTCTATTAATGGACAAACTTTATAAAGCTTGTTAATATTGTGGGCAATTTGCTACAACATTTCTTTTGTTTAATAATTCTAATTAAAATTGAGTTAAATTATTGCTCATGCATTATGGAAAAGTATCATTGCTATTTATTTATATATGTATGTTGCTATTTCAATAAATACAGACATATTAATACATGTATAAAAGATAGGAGCGAATGTGCATGTATATACTTGTACGGTGCTATTACCATTTCTTATTGTTCAATTATAACCGCGTGTGAAGGAGCTTATCAAAAAAATGAGAACACTTAATGCTCTTCTCGCTCATTTTCTTGCTTTTATTTGAGCTCTTGCTATTAAATAGGAGAGCTGTGAAGAGAGTTGTTATGGTTCATTCATCTGCTCCCGCACAAGATCTCCACGTGCTTTAAGGTTTAGCTGTGTGTGTTTGATACAATTGTGTTTGATGGTGTTGGTATACATACTTTTTTACGTTTGCTTTAGTTCTGATATATTCTTGCAGCTTGCTTATGGCGCTTTCCCATCTTTCTGGTTGTTTTGCACTAAAACGATTTCAGTTTTGCTTGCTCCCTTCTCCTTACTTAGACCGCGTTCGGTCCGCCGCTTGTTCGCGATCATTCCGATTTCCATTTAAAAGTGCTGTTGCGATTTGATATCAGCTGTGTCTAACTATAGCATTAGACAGCAGCGGAACGGGACGAAATACATACATAAAAAAAAGCTTTTAACGAAAAGATAATTATTACAGAACAAAATTTATTAATTTTTGAATTTTCAAATATGTGTAAAAATTTAAGCGAAAATTTCAAGCACAACTAATCAATCAACTTCAAATTTTCATGCACAACTAATGAACCAACATAAAATTTAAAAATTGACCGCATTTACATTTAATGCAAATCACTAATATACTTTGAATGACATATTTATAAAAATCGTTTGACCTAAACATTGACAAAAATACTGAACATTGGATGCGAATATTCCGCTATAATGGATAAGAGTTATCAATAATCTATCTACCCATAGGTATGTCTGATATTGGTAAATATAACTCTTTCAAAATTTACATGTTTTGCGAATAAACTTTTGTAAAATAATTAAATTTGACAGTCTCCAATATGTGTGTTTATTATACGTACATTTATGTCGAATTTCGTGAGCGTAACTGCTGCGATTTAGAAAAAAAAGTGAAATGCACAGTTTAAAGGTTTTTCCAATGTCCCATGCGTCGGAGATGCATTTGCTCAGATAGTTGAAAAGCCAGACACATGGGTAAACCAACCCAACCATATGCTTTGTTTTTATTATTAATTGATAAAAAAAATTGCAAAAATTTAAGATTCAGAAAATTATATATTTTTTATATATATGTATATAGGAACTAAAACAAAAATCATGTATTTTAGAGGTGTTACCATTTTTGAAATTGATGTTTGTGTAGTTTTTGTTTTCGGATTTTGTTCCTTTTTCAGTTACTTTTTTATGGATATTGAAATTTTGCGAATAGCGTGATTAAGAATTGCCAGTAAATATATAATAGTGAAATGGGGACAATTCCAGATCAACCATATTTTAATAATAGACAATTCGTGTTTTGGGTCTTTATACTGATTAAAATTAAACCGTCTTCCCATTTTATAGCGCCACATAAGCCCAAACTTTGACACTACCACGGTGACCCGTTTCGGAGCTCCGTATTTGGTTATCGTATGTAGTAAATTAGGACTCATCTGCAAAAATAATATTCCACTAGCTGATGTTACATTATTTGGTCGAGTTAGGTAATCATTGCCGAATTTAAGCCTACATAGCTGGTTCTCTTAATATATGAACGGCTTTTTCTGCGCCACTCGAACATGTGATGTCATTTTTGTACTGATTATTTTGGATCTTTCTTCGGCCTCCGTGAATATTTTATATATTTGTTGAATCATGACCCGTATGGCAATATAGTGCACAGTAGTGAGATTTGATTCCATTATCCTGGCTTTTTCTCGCGGAGTCCTCCTTTTTATAAAGTGTTAGGGTTAATTTTAATTAAAAATTACAATAAAATGTATTTGTAATGTTACCAATTATTTCGAACGCAAGTTTTTCTTTTCAAATGGTATAATTCAATAATTTTTGTAGATTTTAGTGGGTGACCCCGATTTGATTTGCCTATGACTTGCACAAGTATTCTGATTTCTCAGTTTTCACACCAAGGGATAGATGGACATGTGTACATCATTTCAGCAAGAATATTATACACTATGGGTAGATACTTTCTTCTACCTGTTACATACATTTATTTTTAGTACGAAGGTTTAAAACCTTTCTACCCTAAGGGCAGCGGGTATAAAACTCGTGTGAATCAAAAGGCAATATACTTACACCTATATTAAAAAACAATTTGAATTTGGCTTATACTAGATAATTATATTTGTTTTTTTTATCTATATGTAAATTTATTTGATTTAGTTAAAGTGGATAATGCTGCGGAAGAACGAAATACAGATTTTAATACGACGACAAATGAGAGTAACACATATTCTAATAAACAGACGACGGAATCTATTGTACTTCAAGGCAATCTACAGCAGCAGCATAATTACTCGAAACTGCAGCAGCCGCCACAGGAAAGTTTCCAGCAACAAATGCAAATACAACCAGAGTTCATGTCGACTAAGGAAATTGGTATTATTGAGTGTGACGCCAAAAACATTTCTGCTGACAAGAGAACTGACGTATTATCATTGAAACAAGTCAAATCTGACCTTGTGGCTGAAGTTTCCGATAATGTGTCCGATATAAAAGAACAGTGTATGCCAAATATGCAAGTAGTGGATGCATTTGGAGGGCAACCAACTGATTCGACGGTTTCTCCAACGCTACCACATCTGATCGCAACTCATGAAAGTACTCCTGATGAGACTGATCGAGTACAAATGTTGTCAGAACCAGAAATGAAATCAAATATCGTCGAATTAAGTAAGGAACAATCCGCTGAAAGTGTTGATAACATTGTTGACACAGCGGATGCTGCAGCAACAACTGAGGGTGATATAGAACCACAACAAAAAGACGTACTAAAATCTGGGGAGCGGATTGAAGAAGACCACACCGAGATGACTGTCGCCAACGTAGAGTCGTCTTCCTCTTCGCTTGCTGCATCGTTGATTAATTATAATAAAGATCAATGGTCACCAAATAATCCGGGTGGTAAAAAACAATATGATCGGGAGCAACTAATGCAGCTACGTGAAGCAAAGGCGTCTCGCGTCCAACCCGAAGTTAAGAATGTTTCAATACTGCCGCATCCGAATCTCATGCCATTATTCATGCGCAACAACAACAATAACAACAGCAATAAGCGCGTGCAATCAATGGTGGGCGTGGTTGGTGGTGCCAATCGGAACAATGAATCTGTTGGTAATAATTTCGCTGGTAAACAATCGCATGTTTCAATGTCCGGTGTGCAAGCTGGGGGAAGAAATAGCATGAAAGGTATGATCCATGTCAATCTATCGCTTAACCAAGATGTGAAACTCAACGAAACGGAAAATGCTTGGCGTCCACGAGCCCATAATAAACAGGATCATCGTAATGACAGTAATGATGATAACAGCAAAATCAATCATGAGAAAGATGAACTTGTGCGCAGAGTTCGTGGTATTCTGAATAAACTAACGCCGGAGCGATTCGATACGTTGGTTGAGGAGATTATCAAACTGAAAATAGATACGCCAGATAAAATGGATGAGGTAATTGTTCTAGTGTTTGAGAAAGCAATCGACGAACCCAATTTTTCTGTTTCGTATGCTCGACTGTGCCATCGGCTCATTAGCGAAGTAAAGGCGCGTGATGAGAGAATGGAAAGCGGGACTAAAACGAATTTGCAACATTTTCGAAATGCATTGCTGGACAAAACAGAGCGCGAGTTCACACAGAACGTGTCTCAAAGTACTGCCAAGGAGATGAAATTGCAGCCAATCGTGGATAAAATAAAAAAATGTCAAGATTCCAATGAGAAGGCAGAACTCGAAGCTCTTCTTGAGGAAGAAGAGCGTAAAATACGTCGTCGTTCTGGCGGCACAGTACGCTTCATTGGGGAACTCTTTAAGATTTCTATGCTGACGGGCAAAATTATTTACTCTTGTATTGACACACTGCTTAATCCACTTTCTGAGGACATGCTTGAGTGTCTATGCAAACTGCTGACGACTGTGGGCGCGAAATTTGAGCAAACACCGGTAAATTCCAAGGTCCCCGGTCGATGCTATTCGCTCGAGAAATCTATTTCGCAAATGCAGGCGATTGCATCCAAGACCGAAAAAGATGGTGCCAAAGTTAGTTCGCGTGTGCGGTTTATGCTGCAGGATGTTATTGATTTACGCAAAAACAAATGGCAATCGACCAGAAATGAGGCACCTAAAACTATGGGCCAAATTGAGAAGGAAGCGAAGAATGAACAGCTGTCGGCACAATATATGAATTATAGCGGTTCACTATCATCGTCGTCCTCAAGTGCCACTGGGCCGCAGACAGGAGGACCGGGTAGTAAGCGCGACGATCGCGGCAATGGTCGCTTCGATGGACGATCCGCTGGCGGCGGCTATGGTGGCAGTCACAGTCAACGCGGTGACGTTGGCAGCAAATTACGACATCAACAAGGAGGCGGAAGCAGCAACTCTGGAAATAGCAATGCGAATAGCGGCGGCGGAGGCGGCACTAGCAGTGGCAATAATGATGACAACATGTGGCATGTTCAGACTAGCAAAGGTAGTCGCTCTCAAGCAGTTGATACCCAGAAATTGGAAGGCCTGGTAAGTTTTTATGGGGGCATACTTTTAACAGGTAATTTAAGAAATTGTATATTACTCTTTAAAACATTTTTAATGTATGTTGTCTGAGTTATTGTATTATAATTACACTATAATAATTAGTATTTTTTTAAATCTAAATACTTGTCCAATTAGTCAAATTAGATATTGCCTTTGCAACATATGATAATTACTTAAAAAGACATGCTATTCTTGGAGTAAGTTTATCAAACTGACATATGTAATGCTTTTAAACATTATAGCATTATCAGAATTTGGATACTAAGAAAATGGGAGGAGTATCTCAATTTATTTGGGATCAATCTGCAGCGCCAACAACAACGCAGTCAAATTCATTTGCCGCACTTTCCTCGCTAATTGATAAAAATATGTCGGATCGTGATCGTGATCGCAGTGGACCCAGAAACAAGGGATCTTACAATAAGGGTTCCATGGAGCGTGATCGTTATAGCGATCGAGGTGAGTAATTAATGATTATCGTTTGTCATATATTTCAATTATATATTTTTTAGGCATACACTCAAGAACCGGTTCGTCACAAGGATCACGGGAGAACTCGTCGTCGCGGGTTGGACAGCAACATTCACAAAACCGCGGTGGCATGCTTAACTCTACTTCATTACAAAAATCAGCTAGTCACTCAAAGTACACTCAGCAGGTGCCACCAGCCAGACTCTCGAATAAGGTACACAATTTTATGATATTAAAATTTTTAATTATTATAAACTAGCCAGTTTGATCCAAAATTTTGCCGGAATCGATTCTCGCATGCAAAAATTTTGAATCGAATGTGTATGTCTTTCAAAATCAAAAAACTAATAAATGTATTATTGACCGTATTAGTTAAATGTCCTTAAATCCTAGAAGTTTAATTTTTGTATACACATTAGTAACAATAATATAGGTGCATTATTGTGTGAATTTATAATTTATGCACACTCGGGTTCGAGTTCGTATTTACCATTCAATATAATAAAAATTAATTTTATTGCAAATTGAATGTACGTAGCTCAAATACCAGATTAGATATGATTTGACCATAGTATTGACCAGTGTTAATAACGAAGATGGACATTCTAAGGACAAAGTGAAAACCGATGCAATGTAAATGGATAAATTAAATTGTTTTTGCATATAGAACATTTAAATATTTTTTGATACGTACATACATAAATTGATTCATAACAATTAATTTACACATTTATTTATAACAGAGCTCGCAAATAACTGTCGACCGTTTTTCTTCTTGTGCTCTCTTTGCGAGCACAACCGAAAAAGTTCATACTCTCTCGCTCTCGCTCTGAGAAAGAGACTTTTGCCATCTTAATTTAATGTTTTCTGTTGAGCACTTTTCGTTGAGCTGTTTGTATTTCGGTCTTTCAATGAGCAGTGCATAAAGAGCGGATCGAGAAACGCTCGCACAATGAGAGTCAGGAAAAGACCGATTGACCGAAAAACTCAACGCAAACGATCTTCGTTCACGATCGCGATTAATACATTTCGTCTGCAAAACATCCCTCAATTTGCTTGCCTATGCGTGTGTATGTATACCAATACATACACAAAAGACCTTTTTCTTCGCAAAACTCGACAAAACGGTCTTGGAACAACCAGAACAAAACCGAATAGAAAAAATCGGTTTCGCTCTGAGCGCGAGCGATTTCGTTCGCGAACCCATAAATCGGTTGCTCACTGAGACTTTTCGTAAAGAGTCAGGAATAGACACTTATTTGCAGACAACGAGAAACGGTCGACAGTTATTTGCGAGCTCTGATTTATAAACATTCGACAAAAATCGACTGAAGTTAAGTTAGACAAAGTTCATATTACCAGCGGTAGAAGCTGCGGTCAAGAAGGCTAGCAATAATAATTTGATTATCTTTTGATAGGCTATGGGAACTGTGCTGAGCACCTCTGGCACCGGAAACGTTGGCGGCATGTACAGAGGCAGCGATCATCAGCCGTCACCGTCAATTGCCTCATCATCTATATCTATTTCTGCTACACTATCTGGTGCGAGAAATGTTGCGCCACAAGCCGTGTTTATTGAGCCACGACCCAATGATGTGAAGCTCTTTAAATCGGTAGTCTCAGATCTCATCGATTTGGCGACGACACCCAAAACTACGGACACTTTAATGAATGAAGTGAAATGCTTCAAACGGATACCCGAACAACATCGCTGTGGCTTTTTGTTCTATATTCTTACCGATTATTTGCATTTAGCGAATGTTGACAAACAGTACAGGAGATATTTAGCTAACAAGATTGCGACACTCATCCAGGAAAATCATATTTCAGTGGAACATTTTAAGCTTGCATACAAAGAATTTAGCGAATTTGCAAACGATTTAATTGTTGATATTCCAGATTTATGGTTATATGTTCTTCAATTTGCTGGTATGTATTCTTTTAGAAAAGGGCGCTGTAACGTTTCACAATTATTAATATCAAAGAGAAAAATTTATAAAATTGAATGTGGGATCAATTTTAATTTCTCTTTATCTAACACAAAAAAAAAAAAAAAAACAAATTTTATCTGTACTTGTAGGTCCACTAGTGGTAAAGAAAGTGTTGACACTATCAGATTTGTGGATACAAAACTTGCGAGATAATCCATCATGCGATGGTAAACATTTTCTTAAAACATATTTGATCTATTGTACACGAGAAGTGGGACCTAACTTTACCAGAACTATGTGGAAAAAGTTTAACATTCAGTGGGCTGATTTTATGCCTGACAGCGAAGTAAACGATTTTATTGAATCGAATGTAAGTTGATCATTTCCGACACTTTATAGTTTATTAATTGGTATTTCACTTGTAAAGAGGTTCGAATATGTCGAGAGTGAATTAAAAAAACCAGTGATTGAAGAACGCCTGTCCCCGGAGAAGCACATCGAAAATGTGATAGATCATATTGACCACTTAATAAAGGAAGGTTCAAGTGCAGATTGCATCATAGATTACAGTAATGTAAGTTGTGTCGAAAATTTGAATTTAACGAAAATGCGATTATATTTTATTTTAATATTTCTAGGGCAATATTGTTGCACCCGATAAAATCTTTATAAGAGGTTTGACAAAAACTCTATGTAACTTCGCAATCATCTATAAGGACCATAGTTTTAAACTTGAGCCGGAAATTTTTCAAAAAGTTTGCATACCAGTTTTTCAACGTTATATTGATTCCAATGATGACCTGCAGCTTGAATGCTTATATGCAGTGCAGCTACTTGTCCATAGTTTAGAGCATCCCCGAGGTTTGTTGCTTATGAACTGTTACTAGATCTTATATTAACTTTTTTCTATTCAGGTTTATTAAGTGAATTATTTGGTGAACTATTCGATGGTTACGTAATACAGAAGGAATCGCTCTGTATTTGGCGAGACTCAAAAGATCAATCCGCTGGCAAGGGTAAGGAAAATAATTGATATAAAAGGCAACTTTTAGTAATATAATTACTTGCAGGTGTGGCTGTGAAAAGTCTTAATCCATTTTTCAACGCTTTAATCAATAATGAAACCAATTAATGAATAAATGTATACTCGAAGATGTAACAAACACCGCGAAATAGGGCAAACAAAAACATAAACAAAATATATCACAAATTATAAGAAAAATGCAGCACTTGAATTCAATATATATATATACATATATATATTTATAACGGAAAAATCATGGAATAAAATCCAGAGAAACTTGTATGTTTTACTTCAATACATATGTATGTATATATATATATACACAAAGTTATGCTCTGGTATAATAAAGCAATCCTATAAAAACATATATAAATTGTATAACTGTGTAAGCACGTGTACTATAAATAAAGCAAACCTAAATAAATTTCATAGTTGTAATCGGTTGCTAAAAAATGTTATAAAAGAAACCACAGTAAAGATGCTATCATATGAAAACGCTGGTACAGAGCTAAGAAGCTAATAGTTTTGTAACAAAATGATCCATGCATTAAATCTCTATATTTTCAATCGCGGACATTTGAGTAAATGTAAAAGAATATGAATTAGAGCAAAGAAGTTTAATCCAAGCAACAAAAATTTTCATAAAAATGGAAATTAATTGACGTAAATGCCTGATCGTTTACATTTGTATCTCTAAGAGATTAACAATCAATTTGTAATTTAATGAGGAATGATAAAACAAATTTAAATATAAAGTTTTTAAAGGTGAAACAACGCCCAATTTCTTCGAATTTGTTTTTAATTTGTTATTCAATGAAGCATTTTTAATTCGATTAGAATTAAATATGACAAATAATTCGTACACCCGAAGGAAAAAGGCAATTCCCTTGCCAAGTAGGATTATATCTATGCATGCGCAAATGATTTAAACACATCAAAACAAATTTAAGATTAGCGGTGGTGGATTTTCGTCGTCAAAAGCTGTAAGTAGTGCCAATCTAGACAAAATTATACCCAATAAGCAAGAATTAAGAAACAAGAGTTATCACTTGGTGACCAAATAGTTCCAAATAGATCTAAACTTGAAGTCAACTTATGCCGCTAGACCTAAAGAACTGATACATTTAATATGTATCACATTGTCAAAGAACCAGCAGTGAACACTTAATTGGCCTTTCATATTTGAAATATTTTCTGTTCAGTAATATGCCCACTACACCGCATTGTCTCCAACAAAAATAATACACACCAGTTGTGTGACCACATAATGCCGTTAACAAAAAGGATAACTAATGGATACGTGTAAAAAGATAATATATAACACTAACACGGAAGGAATGCACAAAAAGCGAGCATAATTTAAACCAACAACAAGGCCATCCGACTGAATTTATGTAAACATAAACAATCGCAGCAAATTCTAACCAATTTAAATTCTAAAAGAAAATTTTAATTGGGCTTAATCTTGTAATTGTAATCATTTACTTTATAATTCTTTACTACCTGCACAGATAACAGATAGAATTTATATTTTTAATTTAATATAAATTTGTCATTAAACTCGTCACTTATAAAAAGCAACTCGCCGTGTTACCTCATAATTATCAATATGGTTTTTAATAATATAAATTTCTCTGAATTTTATAGAACCAACCTTTAAGATATTTGATTTAAATCAATAACAAAAAAGATAATTTTGTAAAAGCATTAAAAATTATGGGGTTTGATTAAAAATGCTTTATTTGCAGCTATTTAATTATCATAAATTGTTTTTTTTTTTTATAATATAACAGGTATATAACAAATATGTAATTTCAAGGTGGGTTGAATTTTCAATTTTTCGTTTTTTAAACTCAGTTTCTATCAATTTCAAATCATTTTTTGTTTAACTCTTAGTTTTAATAACTTCATATATTTATTTTTTAATTATTTTAATTGGTTTTATATTTGCACTTTATATCTCTAGACGCTTGTTCCGGCAATGGTTGGCTAATTTCTTTACAGTTACTCATTTTGCTTTAGTTTCGTATGTTTTATTTCTAATTGTCGTCTAATAAAAATATTTTTTATTTATAACCTATTTTCCTATTTAAATTTTTTCTTTGTTTAAGCTACTAATTTATATATATTTAAGATTATCTTTCTTATCTTTTGACTTCCAACATACATATCTCTTTGGGTTTTTTAATAGAAACAACATTTCGCATTTATGTAAGTAATTTGTAACAACGTCGTTTTACGAATTAACATAATCTATTATTTAATAACAATTTCCAACATTTTCTATTATATACATACATATGTATTTATGCGGTTAATATATTTCAATTCGTTGGACACGAGAAAAGAATTTTTTTTTTTTTATATATAAAGTCTCGTGGCTTTGTGAATTATTTTAATAGTGTTTTCATAAGTAAACACATATCTCTTAAATTTTCTTTATTTAAACTTATTTTTTATTATTAAAATTAATGCACAATGAAATTTAAAGACAATTCATATTTATTAGGCATTATTGCCAGTGTGAACAATGATTATTTTATATTTTATATCATTTATGTTTGTTTATTCATAAGGGGAGGTACAACTTTTCATAATAAACTATAAATGCCAATATAAAACTTTGAAATTTATTGCTGCTACACGAACTTTTTTAAGTGGGGTAATTTGCATCGTCTTAGCTCCAGGAATTTATAAATAAGCAATATTGCACAGAATTATAAAAACCAGTGTGCACTTAATTTTAATACTGCTAAACCGTTTTGCATACAAATGAATCGCACGACTTCATTTTAAATCGTTTTCTTAAAGTACTACGACTATAAATCTATTAAGCGGTATATTTTCCTCGCTTAATGGACATACTTATAGAAAACCAGAGAAATAGAAAATTGCGGTGCTTCGTTCAACGACTCGGATCGCAAAATAGGCATTTAAGCTGTTTATTGTAAGCGTTTTCCGTAAATAATTTTCTTATACATCGCTGTATAATATTTCGAAATCCTTTTTTAAATTACTCTGGTTTTAAGCGATGCCATTGAACTATGGTTTGCTTGGGTTTCGAAATCATATCCTGCCAATGTTTTGTTTCTGAGGCACCCGAACCATTTTTACCTGTTGGAAGGTATTTACTAATTATTAATGAACATTACTATGAACAAGTATGTGTGTCCTTACCAGCTAATAATATTCTGCCGATCAGTTCGTTTCGTCCAATGTTATCAAAATCCATAACCATAACATCCAGTGAACACTCTCGAATTTTTTCCCATGGGACATTAAAACTAAATGATTCATTAAAAACTGGATTTAACGTACATGTGAATATGGGCGTTTTTCTCTTTTCTACACGCTTGTCTCCAAATTGCAGCCAGACCTTTACATATGGATCTAAGATATATGTGTATAAGATTTGAGATAAGTACCAAAGTTAAAGACTAAGAAAATAACTTAATACTCGCCAGCAATAGCAAGGATATACTTCCTACTCTATACTGTTTTCATAATATATAGTAGTTATCAAAACATTTTCAAATTATTTACCTGACTTTCCATTAATGTCCTTAGCTTTTAGGTTTCTCGCTTTTATCAATGTCAATGTTAAAATTGAATTTGATGGATGATAACATAGCGATGACAAGAGCTCACCACATTTATCTTTAGCTGGTGGCTTCAATGCTTTCCAAAAAGACTGCTTTCCCGCGAAATCAACCTTGATAATCGCAAACATACATTAAATATAATTTTTTTCATTTACATTTTGACAGAATTATAATTATAATATGATTATAAAGCGCAGGAAATTAAGAGCGGTAAAAAATTATATTACTAATAATCATCAAGTCTTTATTTCACACCTGGCATAGCGGTAAAAATACTTCTCCAATTGAATCGTCCCTCGAAAAACGATCATAGTCAAAGACATGTAAATGAAGTACCTACAACAAACACAAATTTATATTAAACAACTGTTGAGATTAACGTCAAGATAAGAGTATATAACCTTAATCTGTTATATCTTACGTTGCTCTCACTATTATTTTTCAAATTTTCAATGTATGTATGCGTATGCATGTCATTAGCAGATTTGCTTCTGTGTACTTTTAATCTATATCTGCTTTAATAATCAGATTAGATATCATTTTAATTCCATTTAAATTTAAAAAATTAATGAATTAGGACAAACAAGTTTAAATATATAAATATAGTAAAGTTATTATTCACTTACTCGACTTTGAAGCTTTTGTATTGGGAAGCCCTCAAAATAGAAGGTTTCATTCCATCGAGGATTTAAAGTTCTTCGTTTAATTTTTGTTTCCAGTCGATGCTTTTTGTCAGGAAGCAATGTCACTCGTGCATATGGATCAGAAGTGCCACTTAAATCTTTTGCTGGAAGTTCTTTTCCTTGCAAGACCTTCAATATTAATGTTGTATTTTGAAAATCATATTCCAACGAAAAATGTATTTGTCCAACATTCTCACTTGGATCTGTGCTATCAAGGTACATATCGGTCATAGAGATACTTTTATTCTATAATAGAAGTATTATGATTTTAGAAATACAAATTGAATTATTATTAAAAAATTTTATTTATTTAGGGATATGTATATCAATGATTTGTGTATTATGTATTTGTTATACTAATGTATGTAACAGGTTGAAAGAGACGTCGCAGAACAAATGTTGTTACAACCAAAATGTTCAGAATCGAAAATAAAATCGATTTGGCCATGTCCGTCAGTCTGTCTGTCCGTTCGTCAGTGCGTATGAACAAATAGATCTCACAGATGGTAAGAGTTAGAGTAACCAAACTTTGGATTTAGGTGTAATATGCAACTACGCAGATCAAGTTTATGTTTTTTTCCTTCCCCGCCCGTCCCCTCGTCCACAAACCGCAAGAAACTCAGGGATCCCAGCTAAAAAGTTATTTTAAAGTGCAATATGTAGATATTTATCATAATAACCGAAATCGAAAAGATGGCTCAAATCGGATAAAAAAACTAGCTTTGTTATAAGCAACAAGAACAAGCATTAGTCTTCTAGCGTATTCGTACGCCTGCAGGTTTGCTTGTTTGTGTGCGTGTGCATGCGTATTCGAACAACAGAGCTGGACTGCTGTTTTTCCAATGAAATGATATGAATGTCGTTTGATGTGATCTCTTTTATACTGGCTGTATTTTAATATTCGCTGAGTTTCATATATTATTATTTTAAGTGGAAGTAATTAGGATGACGACAATTTTACTTATGTTTGTTTTAAATTTTATTTTATCAAATGGCACATGGTATATCACAGTCGGGATAGCTCGACTTTAGCCGTTCTCATTTCTTTTTTATTTAAATTAATTTGAAATTCTTTAATGGAATTTGGGAAAGTTTTCGTTTTTTACACGATCGTTACAATATTTGAAATATCTATTTGTCTATATGGATACCTTGATTTTTGAGACTATTAAAGCTAGTAAACCCAAACTTTCTGACGCCTTACTTATTTTATACGAATAACGATGATTGCGATCGAATGAAAAATGTTAAAGGTAATCAATAAATATAATATAACTATAGTATAGGGCAGGCATTTAGTTAACGATCGTACTGTATATGGTATTTTGAAGACCATCCAGCTTTCAGAGCTTGTTGTAGTTAATAATTATTGAGTAAATATTCAAAAATAGCAAATGTCGTGTAAATCATTTTAGTCTGTTAGTCAAAACTTTTCTATAAAGCAGGTATATAGATAGATAGATAGATTTGACAATGTATAAACAACTTCTAACATATGAATAAATTATCTTCAGAAGGGTCATACTCTTGACAAATGTTAAGCCAATAAGTGCCTTTCTCGTCATATATTTAGCGAATCCAAATACTTGATCGTTTTCTAATTTTCTAAACGGTGATTTTTCATGCTGGAGATGTGGTGCTTCGTGTCGTATATCGACACATGTTGAAGAAGAGTTCACATCCATTTTTGGTTGCATAAATATGCACTGACGGCTGACATTACTACCAGACTCTATGAGATTATTCAGATAAAATAAGGCATTGCATTAGTACTATTAGTGGCTATATACGGAAATTATCCGATAAGATTCTACATTAACAATATGTTGACTGGTGCTGCATACGTAGAGGGCTTACGGACTATAAAGTCTGTTGCATCGCAGATGTTTTCGGGAGCTGTCTCTTTTCATTGGATCCAACAGCAGCAACACAAGTGGACGAGATTCATGCGTGATCAATAAACGTGGATTGGTGCTGTGTCCCTACTAAGCAAAACCCAGCATCGTACCAAGAGGCTACGATGGGACTGAATTGTGCACGTCAATTTGTGTTAGGCGCCTTTCAGAAGAAACGACTTTATGCCGTTCAACTACCATTTTAAAAATGGACAACTTGGAATTGAATAAAATGCATCGCCAAATTCAATTTAGGTGAAACTATTGAGAAGTTATCAATGCATGCAAAGCTTTTGCCTGTAAACGATTTTGTGTTTCTCTTCATTCGGAAATTTAATAAAATAGGAACATTGACCAACGCCAAGCGTTCCGCCCATTGATGGTGTATATTGCAAAGTATCTTATTTTCGATGAGTTGTAGACCGTGGTCTATCATAGACGGCCTCAATTGGGGCACGCTCGTAGCCGCCTGCCAGGACTTCTTTGTAATACAATTACAACATTGATGGTGACTTCGAGGAAAAGTGAAAATTTTTCTCATAATAAGTCAGCAGATCAACCACAAGGTAGTTAAAGAGGTCATAGCACCGATGCCCCAGCAAAATTTTATTCTACCAAATTAAAAAGTAAAATAAATGATATGTTCTGAGCATTTAGTGTAAATCAATGAAGAAATGAAGAAAAATAAAACAAAATGCTAAAACATTGTGGAAACCACTTGTTAGTTTTACGTCAAGGATTCAAATACGTATTTTGTGATCAGCATAAAGTATATTGCCCTCAGAACGTAAAAAGAACCTTGATAAAGAAATTTATATTATTTGCAGGGTAACAGAATCTGCATGGAATACAACAACAGACTGATGGTTTTTTAAAATATGGTATCATGTACGCTTAGGAGTTATAATTAATGATCTTCCAATTACATGGTCGATTTTGTGACACGGATAGTATACATTTAAACCGAAACACAATAACAATCAAGTGAGAAAGTGACAATTAAAGCCTCTTAAATGACTAAGAGTAATACGTAATAATAAAAAGGCATCGTTAGCTGGGAGATATACTTTCAAAGTACCATACTGCCTCTCCTTCGTTAATTGAAAATAAACATACATAAATTATTTATGTATCATACAATTTACGATTGTTTTCCAGATTAAGTTAAGTTTAATTTATCTAGCTATTTTTTGATCAGATTTAGGTGCTACTGTCTCGGCTGTTTTCTTTATGTGGTCGGGGAGATTGGCAACAAACCAGGAAAGATCCGAAAGTTCTGTCACAGTCATAAGGATAAGCATGAAGAGTAATTCAATAGAACTAAAGATTTTTCACCACTTAAGTCCACTCTTTTAAAAGTCTATGACAGGAATTAATGTACAAAAATTATTCAAAATTATTTCTTGAAAAAACCATATTTTTATAAATTATAATTACTAAAATTGGAGACTCCAGCTTAAAAGATGTTGATTGTTATGCTTTATTTATTAATTTTCGGGATGAAAGGGGGCATGTTGAAAATCAAAAACAAACTCAATATGCGCATGGTATACTTGAGTATTATAGAAGGTTTGATTTCTCTAGTTTGAAAAGTCTCTGTAATCAATGAGTTCACACAGTTTATTGTTTAACTTCGCAGTCTCCAGCTGAGTACATAAAAAATGTATTTTACTTTCGCGAACTTAAGTAAAACAAAAAACCACATTCTTTCGTAATTATAAAATATTTCAAATATTTTGTATTTATTTATTGTAATTAAAAAAAAATATATAAAATATATTTAAAGTTTTCGTTTGTGTCAGTCAGATCAATTAAATTTGCAATCTATTATATATAGAGAGAGAAAGAAAGAGATATTTTTGTTGATACTTACTGCAGAATCTTTTGATGTACCATCATTTGTAGCTGCTCCTGTGCAAGTATTTAATGCTTTTGTCGGTGTTGTTATTGAGCTGCCCCTAAAAAATATAAATACATATTTTTGTATAATGTTAGAAGTACAACACATTTTAAAATTTGTAGCAGGGATTTTAACAAAAACAATTTTTTCAATTATATTTTAATTTTATGTAAATAATGACTTTTCATTCATAAATCTAATATAAATTATAAGGAAAAAAATTTTTTCTTTGATTTAAAATTTAAACTAAAATATAATTTTAAGTTCGAATTAAAAAAAAAAGAAACAAACTTTTTAGGAAGCAGATATTATAAAAATTGAAAATTATTTTTACTAAACTAAAGTTGCAATTGCAACCCAATAGTTAAAAATTAATATACCCAATAGTCGTGTAGTACTATTTTGTATGAACCACTCCCTCCAAGTTCAATAGAAATTAATTGAAAAAGAAATACCAAAGTAAAACTGTTGCATTGGTCATTTATTGTTTGCATTTAAGTTAATGTGTTCAACGGTCCTATGATTTTCGGTTATTGCAATTAAACTGCGCTTTAATATAATTAAGAAATAAGGATATTGAACCAATAGACTGCCATTTCGTTTTGGGCTATAACTTGAAAGTAAAAGTGAAAATTTCATTACTCAATTTATATCTCTAATGCTATAAAAATATTTTTAGAGTTATACTATTATCCATATTATATAAAATTAAACATACCCAATGAGAGGTGTTCTAAGATTTAAAAAGCCATTTAATTTTCGATTAATGTTGTTTTGCAGTGGAGTTGTTGTTGTTTGGGCAACTGGGATTTGCGGCTTGCTGGGTGGGTTACCAGAGTCCACAATATCCTGCGTAGCCCTTTTGTTAAATGACAAAATATATGTTCATTCATTTATAACAAAATTTTAATTAATTTAGAAAAATACCCATTTCTTTTGGTTTTCAGTTTAGTAGTTTTAAATAAGTCGAAATATCATTTGATAGAAGTAATATTCACCTCAAGCTATAACTACTGGATTCCTCATCCTCATTTGGTTCAATGAACTGTAACTGGGATCGTTTATGCCTCCACCATAGGTATCCGCCGGCTAAAAATAGGGCTATTGCGATGATTAGACCCAATATAGCTAGGCAAGCTATTAGTACTATGCTCGCCATATCTGAAAATGCATAATTGTATTTGATTGAATTATGAAATAAATTATATAATCAACTTCTTGGTTTTTCAGTCATTGTATTTTTCATTGTAGCTTTTGCAATATAAATTATAGGATACAGCAATTTCAGCCCTGGAGGAAGCAATGCGTTCATTTTTAACACCATACCGGGTGGCACATAGTACAGAAATCTGAAGTATCCAATTGGTTGGGTTGCCAAACATGAACAAAAGTTGCTTTGGTGTTTTAAGCTATTATCTAAATGTTTCTCTTTAATATTAACATATAGGCTTTAAATGTAAGTTTATGTTACATAAATACTTCCATTCGGGATAGAAAGACTATATTTGCATAATAATTTCACATATGGGTAATTTAAATATACATGATTTTTAGTTAGTTCAATAAATCAACATATACTTCTTTGCATATGTAATATGTAATTTCGCGTAAGGTATTATAAATTTTTATTGAAGTAGAAAATTTACTATGTAATATAGTACATTTAAATACTTTTCTTACATTTTTTTTAGTGTTATTATCTCGATGACAAGTTGTTTCACAATAATTAATTGACCGTTATTATTTTCCTCTTACAAGTTTTAAGAAAACTATTACTTGTATTCATAAAACAGAATTAAAACGGAGTAATTCACATTAGCTCATGAGATTTAAATTTGAGTAGGCACAAGTTTTTAGAAAATTATTTTTTCTTTTTACTTTGTTTTAAATTATTATTTCTTATTTCTAAATGACACTTCACTAGAAAGATGTATTTATTTATGTATAGATTAATGTGACTAACTAGCAGAGGATAAAAGTGACAGTAACTGAACTCTATTGGGCAATAACCCGAATACAAAAAGCTTATTTTATATGATGGCGATATCGATAAACGTTATGATATATAACTATGATATGCTATGCAGTAGCACCGGGATGTTTGTTCACTTTCCTGTTTAGGCACTACTAAAAATTACTTGACCACATTTCTCCTTTTACCTAACCTTTGTTATTGGTGGTATTTTATTGATTAAACTAAGTTTACCTCTTGGATTACTCAAAAATATTTAAAAGCCCAATTTGGTGTTCTTGCATTAGAGAGCTTTATATATGTTGTATGTATGCGTTTGTGTATCTCAGTTCGGAGAATTGAAAAATAAGAGTTTCTCTTTAAAGCTCATTATTTTGCGCATGTCATATAGTCATTTTATAAATGTAACTGCGACTCTTGCAACTATTTGAGTATGTGATAATATCGGAAATACAAATCAAGCATTATTTATGAAAACGCACAGTCCAAAATGTAATATTCAGATGAAAAACCTAAATCATATTTAAATGCAAATTTGAAATAATTTTCTACAACAAATTAAATATCACAAACCGAGAAAAATATTATACCCATGGCTACAACCAGCTTTAGATTTACTTTAAAATATACCTCAATCTAATATAGAATTAATGAATTTTTAAATATTCTAAAATATAAAAATAAAATATTTGGAAAATGTTAATCCACCATTCGCACAATTTTCAATTTTAAAGAAATTCTATATTTTAGAAAATTTAACAATGCTTGTCATAATTTCAACAAATAAGTTATTCTATGAAAATTTGTCAATATTTTTATAGGTGCAACCAATAGGATAGAAACAAAATATATTCTTGCTCAGAGTGAACAGCCGAGACGATATAGCGATATCTTTCTGTCTGTATGAACACGAAGATTTCAAAGACGAAAAGATTTAAACATACCAAGCTAGATATCTGTACTCGTGTATGTCCTACGCAGATTAAGTTTGTTTTAGATTTTGCCTTCAAAATAAAATTATCGAGCTTAATAAACTTAGACACAATAACAACGACAGCCTTGGCAATCCCTGAAAATTTGCTTACGATCGGATGAAAGTTAGAAGTTATTGTTTGCTTTAATAGACAATGTGACCCTGTATTATAATATATTGGAAATTGTGCAATACCTATGTTATGTTGAACTTAATTGAATAACAACAACTCAAAGAAACCATATTTTTTTTTTAATACGTTGGAAAATGTAGAATCTTAATTGTTTTTCATATAGAATATAAGTTTTAGTGTTTGTCAGAGCTAAGTCAAATCAATGATCTTTAAGATCTTGACTTCTGCACAAAAATATTATATTCTGCAGTGCTCTGACTATACAATACATATTCACTCTGCATTGTAATTGTGTGTTTATGATGCTTTGATAGTTACATGAATGTACAAAGATCTATACTACTCTTTATGAAAATGCCCAGCTAGTAAACTGTACATAAATAGAGAGATAGAGAGTGAAAACACGATATTCTTCTTGCTTTCTACTTGTCTTAGTCTCTTTGGCTATTTAAAGACATGCGCACTATGAATTTTAATGTGTGCGCATGCATTTGACTCAATTCAATCGCCAGTAATGTCAGATAGTCGCCTGCATGGCAGGGCATATTCCACATAATAGAAAATATTCCATTTTTAGTTGTGTATGCTTGCTAAACAAAAGTATTTTACCTACCTTAACTACCTACATTTTTTTCTCTTTATAAGTAAAGAGATATATGTAGAAATCGATGAGAGCCTCATTGAGAAAAGAGAATTACATATAACCTATACATATATAGGCATGGATGTACATACATATGTATGTATATGTGAGTAAAGGCTCCTGTAGTGGAAAAGCTATTATAGATTTAGTAAAAAGGCATCGGTTTTGCACGCCGTACCTATTTAGTCACTATCTGGTTGCCTAGAGTGCATGCAATTAATGTATGTTGCTGTATTAATTTGACTTTTGTTCTTTTCTGCAATTTATGGACTAACATTACTATTCTGCAATATAACTTATTTAACTGCATGGCTGATATAAATTGACCAGAGTTCTTTGTAATCAATTCTATTGATATTTTCACATTTATTCAATATATTTATGTATATATATGTTCGTATGAATATTTTATTGTGTAATACTTGTGTAATGTTCGAACACAGTAATTTAAAAAGATCGAAAACTTCAACTGCATTGAAAATATATAATAAAATTACAAATGCCAACATAAAAATTAAATATTAATTGTTTCGTTATTTACAGCGTCACCGACATCAAAATAAACTTAAATAACTAGATTAAGAAGCTATAAATTAAAAATGAATAAAAAATTAACATTTGTAGTATGAAGAAACCTGACTCAAAATCATCAATTTTTAAATAAATTTAAAAAAACCGTGACATTATTTAGCTATAATGATAAAATAAAAATTATCATTACAATTTTAATTTCCAAAAGTTCCAGCTGAAGTTAGATTGTAATAATTTAAATTGCACAAAAAGTGATAATTGTTATTATTTGAAATAATCTGTCTCCCAGATTAAGCTTTCATATTCAATTACTACGTGTAAATGAATATTTAACCAATCAAATACTTGTTGATGCAAACAATATATTAAAAGTAATTCAATGCTTAGTGTACTGCGCAAGGTATGTTTATACCAGATGCACTAAGAAGCTGTATGATCGAGACGGACGTATCTTCATATTTACAAACGTCTTCAACAGGGCAGGTAAGATTGTACCATTGAATAATAATGGATACGCAACTACATATAAGGTGTTAATAACAACAACCGTAAATAAATAATGGATTAATTGTAATTTTAAATCTTAATCCCTATAATGTAAATTTACTAATTCTATTGTTAGGTGTGAATTACTGTGGATGTATAGGAAAAGAATCGCTAATCTAAACGTATACCATATTTCAACGTTAATCAATAATAATTTCAATGTAATTAAAATTTTTTAAATATATATATATATACATTGAGTTTTCGATATATTTTTGTTACAACAAACTTTTATGTAAATCAAATTAAATTTTTTAATTGTCACACAAAATAATATTCAATGTATGCATCGTGAAACCTCCCAATTTGAATTAATTTTTATAACTGTTGCTCATAGGGTGGAAGGGAATTACAATTTCGTGCCACCAGAAAATGTATGTAACCAACAGAATGAAGCACCTGTCTGTCTGTTCACTTGTCCCAAACTTTTTGATAATGCTTGTGTATGCCATCATATTAAGTTAATTTCAAATCTTTACCACGTCTCCTAAACTGGAACAAATTTGATTTATGTACGTATTTTTTAAGCTGGAATTTCAAATTTGGTGGACACAATAAATTAATTATTATTAATTGGGCAGCAGGTATCTCATAGTCGAGCACACTCGCCTGTAGTTTTCCGATTTGTTTGCGGTGTATAAGTGTCTATTGCATTATATTTACAAAAAACTAAATATTTATAAATCTATATGTTCTTCATTTTCAAAGAAAAATTTTTAAAACTTACCATACGTGACGTGACCTTAATAAATAAAAAACGTTGAGTCTAGCTATTGTATTAGCATGTACTTGTTGATTAATACGAACTAGTATTAAATGAGAAAATAGAGTATTTGTTATTTATATTTAGCTGTGTCTTCATCGAAAGAGGAAAATAATTTAATAGCTTAAATCAATTTCGTCATTGGCTAATATTATAAATATGTTATATAAACAAAAAATTGTACTATCTATAAGTAAGCTTTGCAATTATTACCCGAATAATAAATAATTTTTTTCATTTCTGGTTGGGATGGCTATAAATGCTAGTTAATTAAATTCTTAGCTCTGATTGTTTATATAATCGTACTACAAAATAGAATTTAATATTAATTGCCATGGAAAATACTCTGGATGGTACCAATCAACAAAATCTCAATTTAAACAGATAGTTAATTTTTGCATAAACAAAGACTTATATTTATGGATCTGTTCTCTTCTAAAAAAAAAGTGATGAGTGAAATCAATAGCAGAGTTAGATAACGCCGTATCTGTCCGTAGCTCCTAGTTCATATCAACTATGATAGATGAAGCCACCTGAAATGAGAAACCATGGATGTATTTTATATAATATCTCCAAATCTTATATAGAGAAGATGAAGATATTATGTAATGAAAGTAATCTATGTAGTAAGACAAACCTATAATTTGTGTAATCAAATGTATCATTGATTGACGTTTGATGACTAAATTATGACTGCGTAAAGCTGTTGATTCTTTTCAAACCGTAATATATTTTATTCACGTTTTCTATACATTTACAAACGTTTCTTTAGCGCAAATAATTTGTATTAATTGAATACTCCATTTTTATTATTAGATATTTCGAAATATAATATTTCTCATGTGGGCTTAATCAAAATTCAACACAGAAGTCTACAATAAATAGAAATGAAATTCATGCCTTTTACTTAGTATTTACATAAGGGAGATCGAAAACATCAGACTAACTAAAACTGTATAAAATATATTATTTAAGTGTATGAAATAATTTTTTAAGCTTATACTATTGAACATATTATGTATAGTATTTGCATGTGTGTCAATGATTTTTGCGTGTCTTTTTATGTACTTAGGATGAATTTCACCCCTTTATTGAGGCATTATTACCATACGTCAAATCATTCTCGTACTCTTGGTTTAACTTGCAAGCTGCTAAGCGAAAATATTATAAAAAACATGAGAAGCGAATGTCATTGGAAGAAGAAAGGCATTGTAAAGATGAGTTACAGGTAATTTTTGTCTCCATATTATATTTTCTCTATTGTGTTATAATTGGTTATTGGAGTTCAATACTAATCTGTACGATATACACAGAATGAAAAAACTGAAGTAAAACAAAAATGGGCCTCTCGACTTTTGGGCAAACTAAGAAAAGATATAACCCAAGAAAGCCGCGAAGATTTTGTCCAATCAATTATCGGCAAACGAAAATCGATTTGCGTTCTCTCGAATCCCGATCAGAAGGGCAAAATGCGACGTATCGATTGTTTGAGACAAGCTGATAAAGTCTGGCGACTGGATCTTGTTATGGTCATCCTCTTTAAGGCTATTCCTTTGGAGAGTACGGATGGAGAACGATTAGAAAAGAATCCAGAATGCCTTCACCCAGGTCTTTGTGTAAATCCTTATCACATCAACGTGTCTGTGAGAGAATTAGATTTATATTTGGCCAATTTTATAAATACCCATAACTCAATGGTTATTTCTGCAAGATCGCCTCACATGTATAATCAAAATCGAAATAACAATACCAGCAGCTCATTAGTCGATCGAAAGGATGAAAGTGTGGAAGGCTCAGAAACAAAAACTAGAGGAGGATTGCGGCACAATCCATACAATGGAGTTGTTTGCAATGATATTATTTTGGCAACTGGAGTATTTTCATCTCAAGAGCTTTGGACCTTATCTAAAGGTATAATAGATCTTTATACTGGCTATATTTGAAATGTGATTGTTAAACTCATTTGCAGATTCAATATTAGATGAAGAGAGTAATAACAGTTTGCAAGCAAATATTATAAAGAGAGAAAATATAGCTGCGTCTTATGATTGCAATACATATCAATTGACCCCAGATTCCCCAATCTCAAGTTCTCAGAGTCAAATTCAAGCCAATTCTACTACCACAACTACAATTCCTGGGACTTATAACAGTGAGTATTAGTCTATAAATACAATAGTATATGATATCAGTATGTTTAATATCAATTGAATTATATTTTCTAGTTGATTTTGTCGATCAAAATCATAGAAATGTGCATTTGTCACAGTCGCCATTGTTACGGTCTAATACGAACAATGGATCCACTGATGTAATCAATAAGATTAATCACGCTGTATCACCTCCAGCTATATCGCGCCCAAATACAGCTACGGAAAACTATACAACTGGCAGCTTTTCTGTAATACTTCGATCGGCTGACAGCATCAATTCCATACCGGATTCAGCTACTGTTACTACAGATTCCGCCACTATTTCGCTTCATCGATATACACCCGTAAATGGTAAACCTCCAATTGCAACCACCAATTCACAAATTCGAACAGCAGAAGGTAATATGAAAATAAAGTGTATTCGTCAAATCTAAAGTAAATATTATATAATCACTAATCAATAGTTGCGGATTCAATCGAATTATAGGAATTTGGCAACTATGCTATGTCCTAGATCTTACTTCTTTTAAAAGGCAAGCATTGAATATAATGAATATATGTAATTTGCATCTGTTTATGCAGATTCTAGTGATGAGATGAAGAAATTAAGGATCTGACACCTATTAGAATTATGTTGGCTAATTTGACTCAGATTTCAATCTGCAGCTGCCTACATTTCAAAACAGCCATAAGATGAAAATTAAGAAAAACTGAAATACCCGTCACACTCTTTTAGATCTATTGTTTTTTTTTTTATTAGGAAGTAAGCGCAAATGCGAAGGTTCGAAAATCCAGTGCTCGAAACTCATACTCAACTCAACTCCGCATTTTTTTTGTCTCTATTGGTTAACTTTTATAGCGTGTATGTGAATTTAAATTCAATTTAAAACTACATATATGCACCGCTTGTTATTGGACACCAATATAAATTACTTTAAATTATTTGTACGGAATTAACCTTATAAGTTTTATGCAGTTTTATGGTGGCTGGATAGTCATAGTCAAGAAAGCAACATATTGCTATTTTTTATGTAAATTAAAAAGTTTAGGAAATACTATTTCCTACCAAAGAAGATGTTTCAAACTAAGTTATTATATTGTTATTATTATTATTATATTTTGACCAATAGTACAACTATTAAATCACTTCTAATGGATATCGTGTTCAGCTTAACATATATATTAATTGATTATACAATCCATACATCAAAAAGTACACTGGAAATTTAATGAAAAATCCATCCATCCATTAATCGAAAATCCAGTGCTCGAAACTCATACTCAACTCAACTCCGCATTTTTTTTGTCTCTATTGGTTAACTTTTATAGCGTGTATGTGAATTTAAATTCAATTTAAAACTACATATATGCACCGCTTGTTATTGGACACCAATATAAATTACTTTAAATTATTTGTACGGAATGAACCTTATAAGTTTTATGCAGTTTTATGGTGGCTGGATAGTCATAGTCAAGAAAGCAACATATTGCTATTTTTTATGTAAATTAAAAAGTTTAGGAAATACTATTTCCTACCAAAGAAGATGTTTCAAACTAAGTTATTATATTGTTATTATTATTATTATATTTTGACCAATAGTACAACTATTAAATCACTTCTAATGGATATCGTGTTCAGCTTAACATATATATTAATTGATTATACAATCCATACATCAAAAAGTACAATGGAAATTTAATGAACATATTAACTTAATTTGACTTATTACAGCCATTTTGCATCATAACTGCTCTACACTGCTTACCACTTCTGTTAGCCCAGTCAACACTTTATATTATCCTCAGCATAGTAGTCCCCGGCTATTAGTTCCCACGCATACAACAGGTTTGGACCAAGAACATGTGCACGGTCAAACCCACTCCCAATCTCAACAGCAACATGGTGAAAAGTTCTCCACTGAAGCCCATGATATCTCCGATTTTGTAACATATGTTTGTGAGGATGGCGGACATGCAGCAAGCATTCAAACGACATCCGGTTCATCAGATAGTACAGCATTTTCGCATGCACATACGCACTCACATCAAGTGGCTGTGCATTCTCCCCACTACCAAATTCACCAACAACTGAGAAGCTCTAAATTGACTGGTGTCCAATCGCCTCATTATCACAGTACAATGTTGCCTCCGATGTTGCCACCGATGGCACGTCCAGTTGCCATCATACGAACTAGTGGGGATTTGGCTATGATCGAATCACCTCCTTCGACGTCGGCAAATCAGTCATCCATTTTAGGATCAAGCAACGGTTGCTGCGTGTCAACTAAAGGAATTCTCATCGGTGAAGATAGAAATGCGCATACAATGGAGAGCAATCCTCACAGTCCAAATAATACCGAAGTGGATCCAAATGCAGCTGATTGTATACCACTTGTTACACGAGCTTCACCCCCGCCTCAGCCTCCGGCAATTCCTCTTGTGTCTACAGAAGTGACGCGATGCAAAATGCACCCAATAGCCCCAAATTCTTCAACACGAATGGCAACGCATATATATCCATCTACGAACAGTCGAGATTACTTTAATCATTTTCATAGCCAATCAACTTCGGTAAATTATTTTTTATTGTTCGAGAATTCAATGATCATGTGTTTTTCTTTTTAATAGCTTTTGGGCTATGCAGGATCAATTTCAACAATGTCCGGGGTTATAAGCCCAACAAATCTGAGTCTGTATTCAGCACCTGCAATGTCTGTAACTTCTGCACACCGTCCAAATGTGCGGCCGCGTTGGAATACTACACTTTCAGAAGATGATTTCAATATAATTTCACACTCTGTAGCCAGTACGAATACAGAAAATACACAAGTTGTATTAATGGATGACTGTAAGTCCATAACTATATGTAAATTCATGTATTATGCATTTTACGTTAACATTTTTAAAAATTGCAACGGTGTTCCACAATTTAATTCAAAATTTTAAAATACTATAAGCTATTTATAAACACTAAAGCAAGTTTCAATCGAGTGCTCGACCCAGAAAATACCCGCTACCCTTTTTTGAAAGGAAAAATAATTTAGAAACATACATTCGGATATGCTCGACAGTTAAAGGATTAGCATTGTGCCATCAGAAATTGTGTGTAACAACACCTTAAAGTATATATATTACAAATCGTTATCAACATTTGAAATAATGTTGCTATACGAGCTGGAGATACAATCCCGTGTATGGGCTCAGAGGCTATGTTTTTTGTAATGTTTGTAATAATTACCTAGCATATGAATAAACTTATTATGTTTATTTCAGTTGGAAACAAATATTGTACGTCGCCGATTAACGAGTATAATTTTAATATTAGATTTTAAATTGGAGCACACAATAATATTGTCCTGATAATTCCGAAAATATTGTTGCGATCGGCTGAGAAACTATAGCAAAAAAACTTGTAGCAATCTGACCACATGTATTTTCTACACCTTAATTGACTTTGACCATTATGCTATGTATATTTTAATTCCCGGTCACCTATAGGGGACAACAGTATTATAACATTGCGACGCTAGAATATATATGTGTCAGACTGAAGGAAGCATATCCGACTCCACAAAACATATACATTCTTCTTCAGGCTTGACAGCCGCGTCGATATAGCCATGTCCCTCTATATGAATACATAAATCTCAAAATCTCGCGTCTATCCTATTCAGATAAAATTTGTTTAAGATTTTGGCTATATGTTCGTGAGGGTTATATTAAGAACGAAATGCAATATCAATTGACCAAAAATACTTCGTGGTATATTCTAGTATATTTAAACTGTGTAGCGGGTGTCTCAGAATCGAGCACACTCGACTGTAAATTTCTTGTTTATAGATTGATTTAACATAATACTTAAAATCGTATATTTAAAATAATTTTACATAATATTTAATTAGTAAAACAATTTATTTCAGCTACGGGTCGTTTTACTGATGACTATTCAGCTAATACTAACCGTGACTTTGTGTCATGATTCAGTAGGGAAATAAAAATTTGACGTCAGTCATAATAAACAGAACAAAAAACAGACAACAATACGTATATAGAACAAATTATTATAATCTTAAAAAAAAAACTTAAAAATTCTTTACGGTGTATGCGTAAATACATATATATATATATATATATATATTGCATTCATTTTACTGAAAAGCTTTACAAAATTATAATGCGTGCAGACAGTTCTAGATTAATATAAATAAGTATTTTGAGAAAAATGATACATTAATGTAAATAATTAATAAATTAAATATAGGTTGTATATTTCATCAAAGGTCAGATAATATACATACCTATTATCACTAATTATATTTTATCAACAATAAGTTTCACAAATAAATGTGCTTATATATAAACATGTTATAATACATGATTGTATATTTATACATTTTTAGTTTATTCAGTACGATATGAACTTTAAACACTACAAATCCAAAATTGATATATTTGACTGATAGGACCTAAATTCATGATGAATAAATACTCTAGTATAACATTTTATTTTACACATGAATAAATGAAATTAGTCAATTTTTTATTTATATGCAAAAAAATAAGTTCTTTTTGATTACTTTAATTTTGAGGACATTTTTAGTCATCCTCTTGGTTTAGAAAAACATTATTAAATAATTTAAATATAAGAACGGAGAGTAGGTAGATTAATTATAATAGTATTGAATGAACCAATAATGAATACAATAATTTATAATAAATATTAATATATTCTATTTACATAATAATAATAATAAATATACTTTTATATAATAGAAATCTGTGAGAATTAAAATGATGTAACTATAAAGACTTATAAGATATTAATTAAAGAAGTACATGTATGTTGATTGGGTAAACTTTGTATTCAATATTGACAATACTAGATGTAGTCCCAAATGTGGCAAATATGTATATTGGCTAATTACTATACAAACATATTTAAAAATATATATTTATTTATTTATATTATTAAGTGATTATTTTTAATGAATATATTAGAAGTGATTTTACGATCAGAAGTGGTTTTTTGTGTAAAATCATTTCAAATATTACTTATTTTGTATTTTGTTTATACAGTTTAGAGTTGATAATTAATCAAGTCATGTAGCAACATATCGAGTAATAATTTCACATTTAGTTGTTGCACCGTTGAATCAATTCGTTATTTTCAATTGAATGCTTTTCGATTGTAGATAGTCTTCCATTACATTAATATTTAATAATGTCTTTGATATTATTATTAGTACAATAATAGTTTTAAGGTAACGTCAACCGGCATGTGAAAAATTAAAGGCAATATTTATTGTAAATTTATGAATTGGCTGTGAATATAATATATTATTGCTGATTACTGTAAATGCCTACAGAAATGTATTTCACTTTGCACAAACATACGCATATAGTTATAAAAAAAAAAAGTGAGTGCTTTTAAATTGCTCTGTAATTAGGATTATACGTTAATACATAAATGAGTGAATATTAAATAAACTAAATAGAATTAAAAAAAAAATTTTTTAAATGAACAATTTTATTAAATAATTGTTTAATTTAGAAGTTTCCTCAACATAACAGCTGACATTTTCGAATGTTCTGGTAACCTATTTGCCATAATGAGATACACACCTATTATTATAAAATGTTAAAAGAAATATAGGTTGAAGAAGACATCTGCAATCATAAATAGTGGATATAATATGGATATATGATGTTCTATCTTTTTGAGTATATGGATATAAGACACTAAAAACTTGAGCTGCAAAATGGAATTGGTAATCCGAATATTTTATGTTATTTTAGTAGTTTACTAAACAAAGCATCACTGGGGATAACTCCAAAAAGGCTCGAAATAAATATTTTTGGTGTATTTCTTGTATTAATTCTTGCGAAGGATGAAAAATCTTTAACGCTAATCCTTATTTGCCAAGTTGGATCCATAATATATATATATATATATATATATATATATATATATATATCTACATATGTCTTCATTTGATTAAAATAAGACATACCAATTGATTTTGGAGTGTACAAGTCAAAATGTCGAGTGTGCTCGATTGTAAGATACCCGTAACAAGGTTTAAACTCACTAAAATATACCAAAAAGCATTTTTATATCCGTTATATATCCGATATTTTCGGAATGTTTGGTATTTACATATATTTCAGTGCATTATAAATATCCCTAGAGTATAAATTATACCACACAGTGTCACAATGTCCACTAAGGAAATATATATGTCATGGAAATATATATGGCAGAAGGAAAAATCTCCTACTCCATATAGTATATATATATTCTTAATCAGCATGAACAGTCGAGCAGTATAAACCGTCTGTCCGGAATAGATTTTCAAGATCCAGTATCAAAACAATTTTTTTTACTATCTTTTATTTATTTTTATGTATACATTATTTTTTATATATATAATTAATAAAATTAATATGCATTTGAGCCCATTTTCAGAAATAACAAGTGAGAAGTCGTCGCCTTAATTTACTTCAAATTAAAATGAAACCCAGAGAATACTAAAATACAGCCAAATTAAAAGAGATCATATCAAACGACAACGAGTCCAGCTTTGTTGTTCGAATACGCATGCATACACACACTACCTGCGTATGTGTTCATGCGTACGAATATACTAGAAGATTAATGCTCGTTTGTTTTTTTGTTGCGCCCGCCACTTGCTTTGCGTATGTATTACTTCTTTTTATCCAATTTTAACCATATTTTGGATATGCACTGTAAATTAACTTTCTAACTCTAAGGATACAATAGTTTTTTGCGGTTTGTGGGCAAGGGGAAGGGTAGGGAGGAAAAAACATAAAGTTGATCTGTAAATGAATATTACATCTAGGTCCAAAAATTTGGTTACTCTATTTTTTACCATCTCTGGAATCTAGGTGTTCATACGGACAGACGGTTGGACGGACAATCAGACGACGGCCATGGCTAAATCGATTTTATTTTCAAATCTGAATATTTTGGTTGTACCGTCCGCGACGTTTCCTTCAACATTTGAACGTACTTAATATACCTTTGTGCCTATGTACATGGTATAAAAATATACGTGGACGATGGGCAGCCAGAAATGAAATGTATCAATGTAAATAAATCGATAATCACTTTTTCAATGCCTCTTAATTCAAGTTCCACTTACTAGCATGTGTTCTAATAGTGTTCTAAAATCTTTAGTGGAAAATCAACCATTTCTGTGATTTCCAGGTCCCAAATTCAAACTTATGTATATCGGGTAATTTGGAAAAAAGTTCATAAAGAACTCCCTCGTATCAAACTCAAATGTATGTACATAACAAATATACTTTGTGGAATCGGGGATTCCTTCTTCGACCTTTTTGGACTCTCTAAGTAAACAATTCACTTGCCGAATTTCCTAGGAAATTCTTCAAGATTCAGTTTAAAGTACTACTAAAATTTGACTATGCTGATAAAATTTACGTTTTAATACGTGATAATGTCTATTTTAATTAGACTTTGAAATAATTTTAATGACACTACAAATTTTGAAGGAAATTTGAACGAAATTTTAATTATTAGGATTTAATTATTTTCAAAAAATAATATTTTTAGTTTAACTTATAAAAGAAAATAGCTTGCATATTAATTTATATTTCAGGATGTTGGTTTTATTTGCAATAAAGTCATAGATTTCATTAAAACAAAATAAATACATCAAATGGGTATTTTTCTATAATTATTTCATTGCTTTGAAGAGACGCAGCCGCACAATTCAAAATCAAAATCGAGCACTAACAAAATCATACCGAATTATAAAGACATATAACTTGTATGTAAGCATTAATTATATACATACATATATATATATATAGATATATATATATGTACAGATATATACATATGTGTGTGTGTGTGTCAGTATATGTACATACATACTAAAATATATTCACTTAATATAGATACACAGAATTCTGTACAGCTGAATGAATAGAATATTTATACATGTGTGTCGGTCTAAGAAGTACACATATTGATATTTTGGATATATTTATAAGAATATGTATGTATACAACCATACATTTGAAGAATAAGCTGATTTTTTATGCATGCTCTCAATATATTTCGCGTTGCTCTAGAGACTGTAGCCCATTGAACAGCCTAAAAGTGGTGTTTTTTATTCGAGTAGTTTAAACCCAACACTCTCATTTACTTTCATATGTATATCGACTTGGTTAATATACATATACACAAAATCATGTAATGAAATGTAAAAAAAAAAATAAAAATAAAAAAAGAAGCTTCTTTTAAAAACTGTCTAATTTAAATAACCTTTGGTTATGAATACTTACAAAAATTAATTTACTAACTCGTATTAGCAGACGAATATGGATAAATTCGCAAGCGTGTAGTATGATTGCTTTTGACTTACATTTCTAAATTTATTGAAGATATGTGAGTAATTCGTGACAATGAGTAACAGTTATGTAAACATGTGTCTTAAAGTTGAGTTTAGTAAATAAAAGTAATAATTTATACATTGAATTAGTTACCACATTAAGTTAAAAACTTTCTCAAACTGTAAGTATAAATGTCAAAATATGATTGACTTTGAATGTGTAAAATTGTCCTATGATTTCTGATAGTAATTGTTTTAAAAATGAAAACAAGAGAGATATAAATATGCCAAGTGGTGATTCATCAAATGTCGCTGGTTAACATTTACTCTATATGTACCTTGAACTAGGTTATTATATTATATTCATTTTCATAAGCTTAACTAAACAAATATAATATGATAGTTTTAAATTTTCCTAGTCAGAAATGTCTCACCCGTTTAATATTTTTTAATTTATTAATTTATACATCACATAAAATTTCAGATCTTATCAGCTAAAAAAGAAAAAACAAATAATAATGGATACAGTGAAAAATGTTTCTAGTTCAACCGGAAGATTGGACAATATTTTGCGCAGTCCTGTAGCAATTGTGAAAAAAAGATCAGGTCCTTTAGAATCTTTGATTGATGAGCTAAGTCGAATTGATGGAATTGACGGTGGAACTATGGCGTCACCAGAGCATAAAGTTGTTTTGAAGAATATTGAAAAACCAAATGCAATCACCGAGAATGAACCGGAAAGGTCATTGACAAAATCTTCTCCATTATCAAGATCGGTTTCAGGTAGACGACGTCAACACACAAAAGATAAAGACAAAAAGCGTGAAAGGTGGCTTTTAACGCGTAAAACATGGAGATACATGACTGATGCTGGACGAAAGTTACTTCCTGATGGAATGCATAATGGAGCCTTCGAGAATATATCCTATATAGAGTCACAGTTTCAGCGTGTATGTGCCTCAGAATCTCGATTTATTTTATGGCGTCGAAAAGGATCCTTTCCAGGTGCCACAAAAAAACGCCTTAAAAAACTTTCGCGACATCGCTTTACTCATGCTTCACATACCCTTGAAAAAGAAGAAAAGCTTAACGAAAATATTGATAAAACTATTGAAATTTTACAAAACTATTTGAAAATTAATGATTCATTAAAGACGACTTTCCTGCTTGGCTGCAAAACAGTAAGGCCTGACCAAACTGCTTCACCCAGCTCACAGCGTCCAATAATCAACTCGTCTACTAATAGATATTCTTCAAATACTGTTAATAAGTCTTTAGATAGCGGTGAGCACAGTATAGAGCATTGTGAATTGTATGAACGATTGAAAGAATTGTATCAAAGCGTGCCTTTAGGGAACATACAACTGAATGAAAAGACAATATCACCAGCAATTCTTGAAAATAAAGTACTTCTCAGGAAAATCTATAATATATTAAAAAAGCAGCAACTGCACCGAATATTACATTCCTCAGAGCCAACGAAATCAAGTCTAGATCGTGCTTCCTCCGTCTCAAGTTTGCTCAATTACTCAAATACTACCTATAACAATACGATTCCCCGAAACACAAGAGAAGTTTCGAAACTGAATAGAGAGACACTTTTTACAAAACGTCAACTGAAACCTCCGGATACACTGGCGTTAAGTTACAGTACACAACAAAATTATCAACCAAAAACAAGACGGTGTCGAGAAAAAATTATTTCATGTGGAACGCAAACGGAATTCATTCAGCTATGTGAATTGAAACGGATCGCTGACGAATATGAATCCGCATTTGACAATAAGGCTTCAGACGATGCACACAGAGAAGAAAAACATTACGATGTACTTCGAAGAAACAGTTCTATTGACAACGAGGATGTATCACAATCCGTAAGCGATACCATAAAACGATATTTGAGGATGGCTCGAAAGAAAAGTGTGCATGATGCAGACGGAAATCGTTTTAAGTCTGTTAATTATGACAGAAACTTGCGTAATATTAGGGCAAAAGGTGAGATCAATCCACCAGGAATGGATGAAGACAACAACAAAGCTATACAAACTTTGGATGCTTGGGCACTTATTGCTTTAGATTTTATACATGGTAACGAAAACTCCAAGCACTTGATAAATTCGCATGTAGCGTGGGCTAAAGACTTGAACCTGCGAATACGAAAGAAGTTAGAATATGATCGAATCTGTCAGGAAAGTGGTAACATCACTAATAATACAAAAGCGAACAGTATACAGTCACAAACAATTTGCGTTTCTGCTCCGACATCTCCAACGAACCATATTCAAAGTCATCATTATAAATATAAAGCTGGAAGAGCCACAGGATCTTTACTTACGTCAAGTTCGCATTTTATTTCCAACTTTTGGCATGCAAATAGTTCATCAAATGAATCCTCACTAAATGAAAAGTTAAATGAATCATATATAAGTAAGTAATCCATAAAAATTAGTACATTGCAAAAATAGACATACGAAAGAGATACATTATGCAATAAGTGGATAACATTAAGTGAGTAATATGATATTTTTAATGAGTTTTCAAGAATACGCACGGAAACACCAAACATGTGATTTGAATACTGGCTATCACTTATGTCAAGAATTTGATATTTAAAATTTGCTAGAGTCCGTTTGGATTATTTTCCAACGTTTGATTGGGATATACATAAGCTGATAGTATGAAATGTGTTTTACTTTTTATTGAAATATACTGGCTATCACTCATGTCAAGAATTTGATATTTAAAATTTGCTAGAGTCCGTTTGGATTATTTTTCAACGTTTGATTGGGACATACATAAGCTGATAGTATGAAATGTGTTTTACTTTTTATTGAAATATTTTAAAAAAATTTTTTCCAGATAAAAAAAATGAAACAAATATGCAGAAATCTAAATCGTTATCAAATGTTGGTCAATATGTTTCAAAAAAGATCTGGGGAAGTCGATTTAAAGGTCAAAATAGACATACTGAAAGTAAACCTTTTGAATCACAATCACAGAAATGGGCACCTTCTGTAAGTAAACTTTTAAAACAATTTTAATAATTTAATCTTTAGTGTCGTGAAATATTTGTAAAGTTACATTACCCATAGGATAAAATGGTTTTCAAACTATATTCGAATAGTAAATATGTCTAATAGAAGAAAGCAGACCATTTATACGGTCTTATAAAATATAAGATCCAGAAAATATAAGAACCAAAGCTGGTGTCTGTATCATCTGTGATATTTTTTCATACCAGCTGCCCATATGGTAGATGGGTATTATAGCTTTCTGCCACCAAGAAATGTATGTAATATGGAAACTTCCGTCAATCAGTCAGTCCGTATCAACAAACTTTGTTTTTTGCAAGTTTAGGATTTTAAGCACGTCAATTTCTTTTTTTATTTTTGACTGGTGGCGCCGGTTATCTCTCTGCACTGGATTTTATTATTTTATTTTTTTTACTTAGCTTAACTGCACATGGATATCGGACCAAGGCCAAGTCATAGAATTAATTGATACACCATTGGAAACCCTATCGCAGGACGAAGCAGCAATACTTTCCAATATTGCTATTGAGAAGATTAAAGAGCTGAACATAGGAAAGAATATTGGTAAGTGTGTAGTATAATTAGAACCTTATATAATATATATATTTATATATAATATACTACCTGACCCGATGAACTCTGTTCCGCCTTAAAGGTAATAAGTATAATAAACAATTAGCATATTTTTAAATTCCTATATAAATAAGTCTAACCGTTTATTAGAAAAAAAACAAATACAAAATTAAATATTTTAATCATTGATTATTGTTGCTATGTCTGACTTTAAGCTACCACCGCACTTTGTCGAATAACTAATTATCTTGACCTTCAGCTTTGCAGGTTGTAGTGCTGTTTAATATACAACTTACATTTTGCTAAAGATTAACATTATATTATTATAGAAGAAATTAGAATGAAAAACAAATTGTGTTTGACTAAAATAATGAATTTTTAAATTATTCGAATATGTCCAATATACTAGAATAAATCGACCGTTAATTTTATACTTTTTATATATAGAACTGAAGTCGCAGAGAACACGAGTAATATCGAAGAAAAGAGCTTTAACAACAAGTTTTTTTGACATTGGGAAAAAGGATGAACAGAGTAAGGATGGATATTTTTGAGCCCGCATAATTATTTTTATATCCCTCACTTTAATATCTGGTAACAAAGTCCAATATAACATTTTGTTATCTAATATAATATAATATACTTGATTTCCAATTACTTATATTGTTTATCTTTTAAAACTAATATGACATCAACAGTGTAAATGTGACTTGAGATTTATGTAATTCCTTATCAGTTTAAACAGCCAAAATGATGTGAAATATGGCTATCCGTTCGACCATTCCGTCGTGTTTTTGTCCGGCATTTTTTCTCACACGTTCTGAATTGCCTTAGTAAACGATGTGATCGTTTTTTTTTGCTCTATGTTGGCGTAAATTGTAGTGCCCACTTCATACCATGTTAAATCATATTACATGCGGATCCCCGATATAATCCACTTCTCTCTTTGTTAAAACTGTAGATAGATAATTTATGAGAGAAGTAAGGAGTCGAGTTAACTAAAATGAGCAACCCTAAAGGTAACTTGAAATATATTTGAGTCAAATTAGTTTTTTGGCTTAAATTTAATTAATCCAAAATTATATATTAGAAAACAATGATTAGCTGAGTTAAAGTTTTTGTTAAAAGTAAAAAGAAAAAAGAATTAATATTATTATTATTATAGTTTAATTAGCATGTGAGAAATGATATGATTAAAGTAGTTTACTTTTTATATTATCACTAATTGTGGTTTTATTGTATATACAGATAGACGTGAGTTCTTATTTGGAACATCCTTGGAAAGTTGTTTATCAAAAGATAGAAATCAAACAAGCGTGAAGGCTGGATCGAAATCATTGACATCAATATTTCGTAGTAGCAATAACACCTCTAATTGTGGAAGGATTGGAAAATTAAATAATAATGTACGTATCTGACAATACCGAATTTAAATAAATAGTTATTATATTATAGGTGCGTTCATGTGAAAACTTGCCAACAAAATTAATGGATTATGTGGGTCGAGGCTCTCCCGATCAAGGATCGTCAGCTGATAATTTGCCGTATATTCATAAATGTTCATCAATTTCGCTCAGTCAGTTTGATATGAGAAAAGTTGATATGGAACTAGATGGCACATCTTTCGACGAATATTATGCAATTAAGTTGAACGTACCTATATTCGTAATAAATTGTATAAAATATTTGGAAGATCATGGACTTCAGAAAGTTGGCCTCTTTCGAGTTAGTACATCGAAAAAACGAGTGAAACAAGTGAGCACATTTTTCCAATCCTCGAAATAATTTGTTTTTAAAATTCAAAGAATACTCTTTGTTAAGTGGCTAAGATATGAATTAGTTTAAAGGTATAATGTTGTTATATCAACTTAAAGACGGTGAATAATTACTTGTATTTGTAAACCACATCTTTTTAGCTTCGTGATGACTTTGATAAAAAATGGAACATGTGCTTTCCTGACAGCACATGCCCTCATGATGTCGCAACATTGCTTAAAGAATATTTACGGGACCTACCCGAACCTTTACTGTGCAACAATCTCTATACCACTTTTTTAGAAACTCAACGTAAGTTAAAAGCTACAGATGGAAATACTGCAAATACAGCACAAAACATATTTTTTACAGGTATTCGAAATCGACGCTTACAACTTGAGGGAATATCTCATTTAGTCAAATTGTTACCAATTGCACATCGAGACACATTACATGTGATATTGAAGTTCCTTGGTAATGTCGCCGCACATTGTGATGATATATTATCAGCTGATGGAACAATTCAAATCACTGGCAACAAAATGGACAGCCATAACTTATCGACAATATTTGCACCAAATATTCTGCGTACTTCCATGTCAAATGCATCAGAATTAAAAGAACATGAAAATATGTCCGATGCAATAAATGTAGTAAGGTAAAATCAATAGAAAAATATACTGACAGTACGAAAAAAATTCCAAAAATTGAAATAAATCATGACATTGATGAATATATTGCTTTTGCAGAATAATGATTGATCACTATGAGGATATATTCAAAGTGCCATGTGAGCTAATTGATGTTCTGTACACTCATATGTTAGATACGTGTCCAGACACCCTACACTCTCTTATGTCAAGGAAATTCCTTCAATTTCTAAAGTAAAGTTCAATTTTAAATAATAGATTGTTTTATTTGTAATTAAACTAATTATTGTTTTTAGACAAGATGAAAATAAAAAGGCGACATGCACTAATTTAAATCACGAATATCTTAAACCGACTCCATTAGAATCATCTGGTCATTTACAATCTGATGGAAGACGTCAATCAACACCTATATTGCTTGACAAACTAAGCGTATTTTCGGCCAGTCTGCTTATATCAAAGCCAGATATATCAATCAAAGGTAATACAAGTATTATAAATAAATATGTAACTTAGTTTGTAATATACATACACTAGCACACAAATTTTGTATCTCACCTGATTTAATTAAATTTATTTTACATTACAGATAAAAATATATTTATTGCCAGTATAACTGAGCCTAAAGATCCACCGAGTATATCCAATATAGGAGGACCGACACTAAGTGCAAAGACTGCAGAATATGAGAAAACATATACTAAAAATAGCATAGATACTAATGTGCATAATTGCCCATCGAAAAGGAATCATCTTTATAAACGTCAACAGCTTATACCAAGCTCGAGGCACAAGAATTTAAATTAAAAGTGTAGTTTCTATAGAGTATAGTAATGATATATTTAGTTTATTTTTAATCTAGATTGTTGATGACTGATGACTTACTGTCAGACCAAAGCTCAAATAGTAGCACCACATATAACGTTAATTGCTCCATAAAAAATTTTAGTATATTCCGGAAGTACCCAATCAGAAACGAATTCAATAATTCCATTTGCAAGTGCATTTAATTAATAATGATTTATTAATTGAATTTATGCATCATATTCACATGCACTCAGAAAAACGTTTATGCTCACATACTCACATAGGTTTGTGAGTCAATTTACATATTAGCTGTCACAATACAGAGTTTCCTCAATAAGTATCAATAAGTTAGATATATCGGTGTTATTGATCTTTCTTGGATTTCGTCTTGCTCATTATTTTCTTATTACGTTCATATAGAATTCTTTGTTAATCATTTGAAGTTTTGTTGGCTACTGCTCTAAATAATAAATAATTATGTCGTAATTATGATTTTGAAACATAACTTATTTGAATATTTATATTAAAAAAGGGTTTTTCGAAATAGACAAAAATAAAAATTTACCGGTCCAATTTATTTGAGTCCCTAACCTTCATATCATTTAAAATGGTTTACGCAAGCCAAATATTTTAGCGTTGGAATTTAAATCTTGAGAAATCATTTATTTTTATCTACCAATCGCGAGCGAAGAGAAGAGAAACCGACAATTGCAATTTCTACACACAAATAATATAAATTGCTTATTAATTCAAATATTTTTAAGGAAATTTTTAATGTTATAAAGAAAAAAATGTAATAATAGTAGGAACAAAATGAATACTTTTGTGTCTCAATACAAATCGAGCGATGGCGGTGTCAAACTGTCTAGCTATAGTATATATTTTCAATAATAAGCCTTAAATGGCTTTGTTTCCAGTTAACATTCTTTTTAAAAAATTAGTATATCAAATTAAATATAATAAATATAATGATGTAATGATAGTAAGAAAAATAATATGTAGTAATTATAATTATGAACTTAACTTTGTATATTTAAATATTTATAACAAAAAATAAATTTCCGAAATATAAAATATAAAAAATTAATTTTATAAAATTACATTACTTAAATAATTATTTCTTTAAATAGTTTTAAGAAAATGATCATTGGTATAAAGGTAAAACTTTTAAAACAATTGCAACAAAATTATTTTGGTGGGTTCATATTGCTTATATTATAAATTATAAGCCTCAGATGGCTTAGTTTCCAGTTTCAATTATGTGTGAAAAATATAAATTAAATTTAATAATAATACAAAATCATCAGACACTACATAGTTGCGAACTAAATTTGTTAAAGAAATAAATTGTTCTACTATGTATGACTAGGCACTTTGCTTTTAAACTAATTTTCGTTGAAATAGATTTAATGAGATATGAACCTATGGAAAATATCTAGGTATTATATAATTATTTTTGCACTCCATATATTGTCCACCCATCCATTTTTATATATAAACTAACGGTACCCTGTCGCGTTTCGCTGTGGCATCGACTGGCAGTCGTCCGTTTCTAATGCCCAGTAACTGTCGTGAGAACTCCTCCGCTGTTTGATCGTTCTGCAGCTGAATACGCATATTTGTCATCAACTTCAATGTACTTTCGTGTCGCCACAATGCTGAATATTTCAGGCAAGCATTTATTTCGTCGGCTGTACTCTATGAAAAATATCTTCAGACATATGTTCCCGATATCTTTCCCATAGCTCTGTGGGAGATGAAGGAAAGCATACGGTCCATATAATTGCAAACAGTGCCCAAATTTGATTTAGATGTGCAGTGTTGCTCGCATCATTAATACATGAATAACATTGTTGGTCGTCCTCCAATAAATTTACCGCTTAACATGCACTGCGGAAAGTGGGGTGTGTTATGCAGTTTACGTCTTTTAAATGCTGGAAAGACCTCGGACCAGCCACCAAGAGCATTTGAAGGAAAAAACATTCATTTTGATTAAAATGTACTTTATAAATTTTGTTATTCCAATGGTATTTTCTCAGAAAATGCCAAGTTGTCGGTCAACTGGCTGCCTCGTTTACGTCGCACAGTAGGGCCTTTTGAGTTTTTTTTATTGCAAAAAAACTTTTAAACGAACAAAGATAATTGAATAATTTTAACAGTATAATTAATCAATCTATGAAGTCAGTCCGATGCGCCACGCCCCCTGGAGTCTGAGATATAAGTTATCAAATTTGAAGTATGTGGAAAAATCAATATTTTTGAACACAATCATCGTTTTTTTTAGCAAAAAAAAAATTTTTAAGATAAATTTTGTATTTTTAGCAAAATTTTGATACATTTGATGATATAAAGTTATTACCAAACTCCCAAAAAAAAAAAAAAAATCGATTTTTTTTTGGGTAATTTTCATTACATTTGCATTACTTCTAGCAACATATGCACTTATATTCATGAAATATCTAAATAGACTAAGCATTTCTGTACTATAATTACTAGTTTCTATATCTTTATATACTTAATAACCATTGAGAACGAAGAACAACAAAATATTTAATACATTTTCGTTGGAAAACAAAAGCGCGCGAAATTGATAGAAAAAGGCGCGCAAATTGGAATACGCGCATTTTTTAATTGGAATGTCTTTTTTTGGTTTGTCACAAATTGCAGTCGGGGAAGCAGCCAGACGCAATTAGAATGGGGTATACGTTTAATCTATAATAATTAATAAAGAGTAATAAGTTAGTAATAGTGTGAAACTGTTACGAGTTGTTAATCATTTTTTATTTTTAAAATTGCGATTTACGTGAACAAAACTGCAGCATTATAAATGAAAACAATGACGATTTATTAGATGTTTTTTTTAATATTCTACCTCAAAGCGGAGAAAATAACCTAAATTTCGAGTTTCCTTGCATATTCAATAATTTGCTTGACTTTGAATGGATAATACTAGAACAATTTAGATTGCAGAGCTGTAATCCTTTACTATAGGACGTGATTCATTCAAAACGTGAACATGAGCATGACTTTTTGATTTTTGCAACGCTATTTGTTCTAGAGGCGCTATTGTGCGTCGTCCAAAAGCTTGTTTAGTTACATTCCACGTGTAATAGGACGGCACTTCAGAATACATCAATGTTCATCTTCCTGACATAATTTGAAGAAAGCTGTCAGAGTTGTATTAGGTGGATAGATGGCTCTTGTACGTTAGAATCTGTGAAACATACACGTATGCCATCTCCAAATTTACTGCTAAATTAACCACAGCTGAATTGCGTTCATGCATGGGAAATGAAAAATAAAAAGTGCAGTTTCATCGATAACTCTTTCTGCATTACTGTCACTAATTTCCGGTTGAACGTACACGCAGAGATCATTTTTTCCTAGAAGTTGGTATCATGTTATGGCCAATTAATAGACGAGTACTAATTGATGTACCATAAGCTATATGTATAAGTATATAGGTATTTATTATTATCGTAAGTTTTTATTACATAAGACTATAGGAATTATACTCAATGTAGAATCTATTTATGTATGTGTGTATGCTTGTATAGAATTGTAAACTGTTTTTGTTTTCCAAATGTTCTTGCTACAATCTTTCCTTTCGAATGTTTGTAATCTATAATATAGAGAACACAATGATTATTAAAAGAGGAACACATAAACAAGTAGTTAATTTTATTCGAATTGCATAAATTTTGAAGTTATTTATAATTATTTTGCTACATGCAATACCATACATAATGTATACAATATCAAATTTATGTTATAAGGGAATTGTGAAAATTGCAACTACCTTTTAAGAACATGTCTTTCTTTTCTATGGCAAATTCTTTTTGCCGTTAGTCAACTTAAACTTCGATGTACAGCAACACATTGTACTTTGCTCGAAATTCGAACTAACAATATATTTGATATGATCAAACACGTAATTACGACTACAGTAGAAGGACCTGTAGCGCTCACAAAACTTGTTTGCATTGCAGCTGGTTGCTCACCTGTAAAAAATTAAGTGGCAATAAATAAATTAAATATCAGCTTAAAAAATATGTCATTTAATTATAATTTGGTTTAATTTTTATAAATCGAACAATTATAATGATAAAAATATTGATATTTACTGACCCGTCAAGACGTGAACTCGTACTGAAGCTGGCATAGCCGCATTGGGAACACATGTATAATTTCCGGAATCTCTCAATGATGCACGTGTCAACATTAAACGACTGGTTGTACCAACATCCGTTTTTTCAGTTTCCAAACTAATACCTCCTCTTAGAGAATCGAAATCAACTATCGCGGATCCATGATACCTACGTTTATCAATAGTATCAATAGTAGAATGAAGCAAAATACTAATATTTACCAGAGTACAGAAGAGGCGTGAATATTCACCGAGCATGCCAAGGCAATAGTACTATCTCTTTTTACATGTATTTCTGTAGAGCCTAAAATCTTCGCTCGCGCTATTAAGTATTGTGATTTTTAATTTTAGAATTTATCGTTTATGGGAAGACACAATAAAAAGACACTTGCATTATCTATAATGATATTTTATATATGTACGTTTTATGAATCATTGAATTAAATCGGGTTATTATTTTGTTTGTCAATATTGTATTAGTATTATATTCTTAAACAAAATTTAAGCTATCTCAAACGATAAAATAATTTAAATATTCATAAATGTAAGTACGCTTAAAATTGAAATGTATTACCTTTTGAATCATAGAACATTTTCTCGGAATTTTTTCTTCCTCTCAGATCAATTTCAGCTAAAATATAACAGGTTAATTACTCGATTTAAAAAATAATGGAAGTCACAAAAGTAAATAAAAAGTATATTTTGTCTTTCGATATACCATTATTTTAAAAACTTCTTTGTCCTGACTGATGAAACCTATCAAGCTAAAATCCATTTACAATAATTTAAATATGGAAGTTAGATAGATGAGAACTAAGACTTTGAAATAAAAATAGTTTCCATTGCGAATGCACCGAGTATTTAATTGAAATTAAATTCACATACACACAGAAAAAGAAATCCAATACATACAAAAATATGCGGTGTGCTGTGTACGTGTGCGATTCGAGCTCTCCGCCTTCGAAAGCTTATAACAATAACAAAAACAAATATGACAATAGGCGGCCTAAAGTGTTGTCGCAGTGACAATTGCGTCTTGTTGTTCTTAGAATTTTTTCGTGTGTTTTGGTAATTCTGCAGAACCTGCACAAATATATATGGAAGTATGATATAAACCTTCTTTTACCTTTTTGTAAAAACTAGAAGCTTTATTTTTCGAACAGTATGGCTATCAAATTTAACTGCCGTATTTCAAAATGCCAACTAAAATCGGGTTATTAAGAGACATAACACGTTCCATGTAAAGCTGCAAAGCAAACTAATGTTACAGAAAGTAAACCATACATTAAGGGGCAATATTCTTTCGAGTGTAGCTCAGGTCAAGAATATGTATAATTTATAGGGTCATGTTTTCAATCAACTTGTTACATTTCCTGCTAAAAGGTATCGTTATATTTTAAAAAATTCATGCAATATGGAGTTAAGTAAAGACAATGGCAATTTATGCATCTTTGATATTTTAACATATGGGTAGCAGATACAAAATAAACAAATACATCAATTACCAGTTATTTCCAAGATAATTGCCAAGTTAATTTTTGGTTCAGTATTCACCTGGCATTCGTAAATGCCGCTGTCCCGAGCCTGTGCATAATCGATTTTCAAGTCCCAATCGTCGCTATTTGATGGGTGTATTACAGAAAAGCGTTGATCGCCAGTATATGTATAAATGTTAGTGGTCAGAATGTGTAAATCCCGTTTGCGCATCCACGAAACCTTTCAAAAAGATGCGTTCAAATTGATAGCCGGCAATAACACAAGAATTTACGACATACAGTTCGATTTCCTTTATTTTTAACACGACATCTTAAAATTGCAGTTTCGTCTACAATTACTGAAACATTTCTTGGATTAATATCATCAAAGAAAGGTCGATCCATATTAGCGAGATCTTAATTTTTATAGAAAAAATAGAAATGAAATTGAGATTATTAATTATATTGATCAATTCGATGTTGATAATTACCATTTAAATTTAAAACTGAAGAAGCGATGATATGCTGAAAACCACTGTTAAAATGCAATATCAACAATATGAAAGGTTTAAAACTTTTTAAACCATTTAAAAACTTTTTTTTTGCAAATGAAGCCGCCATTATTTTATTTTGAGAACTGTTGACGTCATTTGTCGATAAACTGTAAATAGTAAAAATTTAAATAAATGCGCTAAAACTTCCTGCTCTTATCATAGCATTCAAATTTTTTTTATACCCGATACCCATAGAGGGGTATTATAATTTTTATGTTTTGAATTTATGTACTTTATTTCAACAAATTAACAAAATTTTTGGTAAGAATATTAGTGTTTAATGTTTCAATAATTAAACGTAAGGAGGATATATACTTTTATGCTCCAAAGGAGCATGGAACCAATAATACTATAAACATTGTTTTACTCATCTCATGTTTTCAACACATACAACTAATAACTGTAACATTTCATATTGATGTATGAACATACTCAGCTTTAATATGGTATGAAACCTTATCATTCTCTTCTAAGAGTCCTTAAATAATATTGAATGCCTTTTAATCGTTTATTCATTATCTTTTTTCGTGAACTCAGTTGGAGCTTTAATTGAATAACAAAATACAAATTATATTACAATTCAAACGAATTTTACATACATACAAAGCACCACTTTTTTAACTAATGTTGAAAAACTTGCTCCATATATATTTGTTTTTGCATTTTTTCTATTCACAATACATGTTTGATTCGAATGCGCAACTCAGATCCGCATACAGAGTAGAAAAGCTTTAATTGAGAAAGCTTTTTGAACTCCCTTTAATTTAATGGACGACCAAATTTTAATATTTTATTCAACGAATTATTATTGGAGTCTTCTTACACTAAGTATTAATCCATTATACCACTAACTTTTTAGAAATAAAAAATTATTCTCCATTCCAACTCTTTCAACTAAATTAAACGGGTCAGAAAATAACAGTTGCGTGCGCTTGCTACCTACTACCACCAACCACGCAAATGGATATATACCAATGTATACCAAAAAACTTTGGTCACTCTGACCATGAATGCAACCATGGGTACCCCGATTTGAAACTCTAGCTTTACGATTACGATTGATAATCGTTTATTTTTCTTTTTTTTTTCAATTTTAGCGGCGAATGATTGGGTTTCGTAGATTTGAAATACAAGAGTATTATCAACCAATCTACGTTTTTCTGCGATCGTGAAATCCAACGTGAGCTTAAAATTCAAAATGTAGTCTGGCATTGAATTGTATACCTGTCAATTTTTAAATATTGGTGCCAATATTATGAAATTAATACTTTTAGCCATTTTATACCCAGCTTGATCATCTCTTCGCATTCCTTTAGGCGGAGACTAAGAATAGAATGTTTAATCTTTCAGCTTGATACTTACTATGTTTTATGAGCAAAATTTTCTCCAAGGGCGTTGCGTTCTGAAGACGGGAAAAAGGAACACCGAATTTAAATTTAGCGTTATTTGGCAAAGCTTAATCACGGCACGGACAAAATAGCTTGTTAAAGAATAGTTGGCATTTATTCTAATATTTCTTTATTTTATGTATAAGCAATTTTTTCTAAAATCGTGTCCAGAAGTATAGAGTAATATACGGGACAGACCAAAGTTGGCTTCAGTAATATGATAGGGGACTTCCAAAAGCTACACGATCAAGTTAGTGCTTTAAACTATCAGTTCAATAAAACGTCTTCCCCAAATGGCTCTATACTAAAAATATTATCATCTGTCTCTTGGTCTTCTTCAAGAATAATCGAACTTCACCTTTATTGTTAACTTATTAATGTATGGTTTTAACATCAAATTAGTAATCTATATATTGACAGTTTCAACTGATGCAATGTTTATTAAATATTGTTAAATTTGAATATCACTGATTCGGATCATTTATCAGTGAAGATCATCCTTCCCGAAGATGTGGTGTGAACTCCAACCTCTCATCGAAAACTCTGATTTTTAATAATTCCAATTATATTGAGTTTATTTCCATTAAATAATACATTCATGTTATTTTTTACCGACAATGGCCAGCCTAAAATTCACTTTGCTTGCAATTAGATCTGTACCAATTAGATCGGATTTAACCAGCGTAATCTAGTTCTAGACCAGAAGTCTCGAATTTAAGGGTTCTGACTTCATTGTAACTTTCTCTCAGTTTTATCCAAATTAAAGCTGTATGTTATAATAAAAACTTGACTCGAGACTATTCAACACCTGCATACCTGTTTTACGATAATTCGAAAATTACTTGACAAGAAATTCAAATAACTGCCAACCTTTTTGCGTTTTTACGTTATTTTTTATGACTTATTGTTCTTCTATCTATTCTAAAACAATCTTCCTAGATCAATTTTTCTCTTCATCTCCTTATTCATCAATCGTTGATTCAATATCTTCAAATAGATGAAACTGTATTTTCGCCAGATCCGAATGCACTGCGAATTTAAAAAAGTTACAACAAAATTTTACTTAGTGTTTTTTGTTTCGGCCTTCTAGAGTGAAAAGTTCATTACATTGGTTATGCTGATAGGCGAAGATAAGGAAAAATGTAGTGATGAGCCATGTCTGTTTTTAATTTTATTAAAATGTGTTCAAAGGTGTGTAATGAGTGAGACTAACATCATATAATAGTGGACTTCTGTTAGCTATTCTTAGAATTATGTTTCGTCGACTCTACCATGCGTAAAACTCTTTCAGTGGTAGATTAGTTGATACTATCATATATTTTCGATAAGTAGCACTATTTGGTAAAAAAAAACTTACTACTAACCTAGTTAGTAAATAATTAGCACAAATATATAGCTTATTTGTTTGAATATAATTATAATTCATTTCGACTATCCTCTTAAAATCACTTTTTCTTGAATCCGGGGTTTTATTCTTGGCTGAAAAATTCCCTTTCGAACGCTACTAAATTTAGCAAAGCGGGTGTATTATGTACATAAAGTATTTCACTCTTTAGGTACGCTACGGATTATGACTTACCTCCGTGATGACATAAAATTAATACAAAGGGAGTCTGCGGTTAGAAAAAATAGGGAACCGCGAACTGCATATTGTCATGTATCTTCCAGCCACTGGCATTGAAAGTGTGGTCTGGTTGATATCCTTAGATCCATTTGAGGATCCAAAAACCGACCGAATACTTTTTGCAGCTAAGTCGTCACTTCACCACCGTAAGTATCTTATCTTATTGACTTAAATTGGACTCACCATCAAGCTGATGCACAAGTCGTCTCTACGCAGATACAGTCGCTGAGTCAGTTCTTCAGTCACAAAATTCATTTGTGACCCTGGCTCTATCAAAGCTCGTGCTAAGTCATACTCGTAATCGCTAGAGTTCATCTTGAACTTGATGACTGCGGTGATAAATATCACTTTATCGGACACAGTCGCATTTATTGCATGAGAAAATGATGGCTGATTCATTTATCTGTTGATCGATGTAGCATAGTCAGATCGCTTTTTGTTAAGGAAGCGAACATCGTACAAGCAGCGATCGTATGGTCATCGGAATTGCAAAATGCACAATTCTGTATATTGCGATCACTCAGTTTGACAGTCGAGTACGAAAATGAGCTTTTATTAAACTGCCTGACGGAAATGCTTGACTTTCAATAGCAACGACTCATATATCGCAGAGACGGTGTCAATAAAAAAAAAAAGCTGAAGCCGCATGTTACAATATTTTTGACAAGTTATAACTATAACTACTAAATATAACTACGATATTTTTATTATCTCACCAGAGAGCCAGGACATGAAATGGTTGAATTTCGCAATGCGTCATTATATACAAGAGTCTGAAAAAGACTTATTAGTTCTTGAATTCCGAGTTCATTCTACTGAACTTCTGCTTCGATTCGCACCGGTACTTATCGACACTATCGAATGTTTCTAATCGGCTCTCGTACTTGAGAGCGCTTTTAATATGAGCGGAAACCATTTCTAATCAACACTCAATCTCTGTTAAATACTGACAGATAGTGTCTTCTAAGACTTGTTCGAAATTTATGGTAAAGCTTTTTACGCAAATCGAAAGATTCTTCTTCAAACCTTCAAGTGTGTCTTTTTAGGGCCAAATAAATATTTATAATAAATATTATTGTAGAAGAAAAATTGGTCGAAACGAATTTTTTCGGCTGCGCCATGAAAAATTGCAAGTTTTTACCAAGGGAAATATGGCCGGACATTTGCTTGTAAGGTACTTTCCGCGAAACCGATAGTGCAAGAAATGAAAACGACAATGATAAAGATTGGTTTCTGATTTGTAATTAATTTTTTTATTCAGTTGAACGTCGCTCAGACCTAGCATAACTAAGGTGGCGAAGAGCAAAAAGTACAAAAATGTACAATAGTGGTAGAGAACCTTAACAAACACCTGAATAACATGCATACGACATACATTTTAATGCATTTTTAAAAAAGTTTATATTTTCGATATTGGCAAGTCATTGTCATCTTATAATCAAATACAAAAATACGTCATCTTAACAATAGGATAAAAGCTGTTTTGTCGGCCAAAGTTTGACACAACCAGAATAGAGTATTTAAAATATTGCGTTTTTGGTGCGGTTGACACAATTACTGATATGAAGTCTTATCGGTTTGCAAAATAGTTTTTTTTGTTTCCATAAATATTAAATATTTGAAAAATTACATTTATTTTGAGATACATACCATTAATTTCACAAATAGCCTTTGAAATAAAACTCCAGCTTCATAATTAAATATTATTATTTGAAAGACGCATATAAACAATAACAAACAAAAATGTATGTACTATCATAGAAAGTGAATTTTTGCGTGGTGAATATCTGGTTAGTCTCCTGATTAACATGTCGTAAATCGAAATACAAATCGTATAATAATATATAATGATTTATGGAGTTAACTATCTAAAAGTCAGAATACGGCAGTCTATTTGCGGAGGCTACTGGAACTTTTTGACCAAATACCGAATTCCGTTCAACGGTAGATCCCAGTCTCCATCCACGAGCACAGTTGTTAAAGCTTTGATTAGAGAAACTTGTAGGTGATGTATTAGCTACTCCCTTGTGTTGATGAGGCAATGGTTGTGGAAGATAATTGCGATTCTCAAATTCTGCTCTAACTGGAGTGGCAGTCACATTACGTATGTTATTATATCCGTGTTGTTCGCTAGCGTTTGAATAACTTTGGTTCGACGATCTTGTTTTGGTTGTCTCTTGAAATTTCGACAACTTTTCGTATGACAATGGGGAGGGATTGAAATTGACGTGAGGTGTGGCCTCCATGGAATTGATTGGAACCTTCACGTAACTTTGTGGTTCATAAAGTTGTTGCTTTGGGCGCTGTGAGGAATATAATCCTGAAGTAGTATTGCGCTCTGGGAGCCCTTTGATAGTCTCCCCAATTCCAAATCCACTTAAACTTGCTTTAGCAAAATTAGCCACTGATGAATCTTGTTCATAACTGCGAATAGGTTCTTGGTATTTAGTTTGCATCGGAGGCGGTACGTAGCTAGCCAGCGAAATCTCCTTAGGTACATAAAGACCTAATAAAAAATGAGCAAATAAATAAAAAAAATTATCTATCTTTATAATAATTAATAAATAATATATGGAACACACAATACATGGTTGTTCTTGTCCGTGTTAATGAAATTTTATGCTAGAGTATTATAACTTCTGCTAATAAAAGTTTTAGAAACAATGAGGATGTAAATAATCATGTAAAATTTCGCCATGAATGGGTCGCTTTATACTTTATATACAGTTGACAATAATTATTTGTGCCGTCCAATTTTACAATGTATGTAGTCAGAGTCAAAGACATAATGTGGTAAGGTAATTCTCTCCACATTGTTCCACATTAGACGACTAACCAAGTGTAATTATTTATTTATTAATTTTTTGGATCGGTTGAGAGCAATGGGCTTCCTTGATAAAACCCTGTCAGTTCGCTACTCCAATAATCGAATCCAATTAACCCAAAGCTACATCGTGAATGCATACTCATGAAAGAAGACCAAATGGTTTAAATATTTTAGTAACACTAATTCCAAAAGAAAAACTTCACATGAAGAAATGGAATGAAATATTTCTACGATGTTCTCAGTGAATTATTAAATTACTTCTTAGTTTTTGATTAATCGTAACCAAACTTTCATCAAGTTCATCAAGACTATAGATATTATTGTCTCTACTAATATTCGAGTTTACACTCTAGCTCATAAGCCTTGATTTCGAATTGAAGTAGAAAAAAAGTTTCGAGGCGACAATCTAAAACAAATTTGATCTGCATACATACATAAGTATGTACAATATATTTAATAGGGTCTGATGTATTGGATTTTTAAAGTAAGTGGCAATATTGTTCAGTTTAAACTTTCACAACGCAAAATTCTAAAAAGACTAATGATAAGTACATTCACGGTTTTATGTACATGCTTTGTAATTATACACAATTGAAGAACGTTTAAATTGACACGAAAATAACTAATTTGAGGGTTCATCATCATGCCTTTTATTGTTGAAATATCATCTACTTCCAATACTGATATGTTTTCATTTGCAGTTAGTCCTGTCTCGCCAGTTATAATTGAATTCATATTCTTGTTTTCTTCGTAGTCTCTCAATGATTGCTTCTCAAATGAGTAAATTAACTCACGTACACTAACAAATTTATCATTTTCTGAACTGTTATTGTCAATTTCAAAATTTTTACACTCTGCTGGAATAATCGGTATTATGTTTTGAAGTAAATTAAGTTCATCTGTGTTTTTTTTTGTACACTCAGTTGAGACAGATGATTGTTGATAACAAGACAATATTCCTGATTGCTTATTGGTGTTCTTAAGACCCAGACCGAATCCAAGAGTTAATCTTTGCTGGAATAGTTCCAATTGGTGGAGTCGCTGTAGTATTTCATCGTTGCAATCAGTAATAACTGGATTTATATTTTAAAAAATTAGTTTAATATTGTAGTTACGCTTTCGAGGATAGAAAATATTTTATTACTCACTAAATTAATTCTAATTTTACATGTACATGAAAATAGTGTTATATTAAGTAAGTTTGTAATAAAATGTAACCAATTTGTAAGACTTCAAATTGTACTATAAAATGTAAATAAATAAAATACCATGTTTAGTAGACTATTTAAACGCCTATGATTTTTTCACGCCCTTACCTCTTGGTAACTCAACACTGCGACCTCCCCAACCCTGAGCTACATTTGGTTTATAAGCCAATGCTCTTTGAGGATTGTGTGGCAAAATCGGTTGGTTATGTGGGTGAGCATCATTAATCTTGAAAATAATAAAATATATATATATATATAATTTAATACGAAAATATAAATTAATATAGGACTGTATACATACATTTTTATTCGACTCTTGAGAGATATTTGATAAGACATTGTCATAACATGTCGGCGTTCGGGAATACGCATGAATCGGTTCGGAGTAATCATTTACATCTTTATTAAAATGCACAGGGGAGCCACCAATAGAAGAAATTGGCGTTTGTCTGCTATTATATGTGGGATCTTGTAAAAATGCTGAACTAGCTGACCCGGTTTGAAGCGCAGCTTCCCAAGGCGATTTAACAACAGTAACGCCGGGCTTTGAGTATTTCTCAATAAGATGATCCTGATGCAAATTCAGTTGAACGCGATGCTTACCAGCATCAGAATATGCTGGTAAAATACTTGGTGACGAAGGTGGCTTTGCTTGGTATTGTTGATAATCTGGAATACCAGATGGACTATGAGTACCGGCGTTAGTCTCGTCGACTACCCAATTATCAGCCTTTCGACGACGTTTTGCAAAGAGCTCAGCACCTTTTTGGCAATTGTTGAGAGCAGCACAATTATAGCAGGCCGGGCGAAGTAGTAGTAATAGCAAGCAAAGCGATTTTGTGTCCGTGTCCGTCAAAATTAAAAAATATATTTGTAATTAATATAAGTAATCTTATTCTTTATAACCTCAGTTACAAGTATTAAAAAATCCAACTTTGTTTAATCATAGGGCTTGACTTATTATGAAACATATGTATCAAACAAATACTGTATTTTACAAAAATAAAATCTTACAAGAATATAATATAACAATATAAATTATTATATTATTGAAAGAACTAGGCATCTATTAAAATGTCAATTATATATAATCACTTCAGCATCTCATTTCAGTACGCTTACAATCAATTAGCAATAATTTTGGATTTTCAATTTAATTGAATAGAACAAACTATAAAAAAAAAAACAGTTCAATAATCTTTAGTTTTTCTTTAATAATAAAACTTAATTACTTATGAAAAAATGTTCATAAAATGAAAGAATTTATAAGGTCTATTTGTTTTATAAACAATAAATATTTCCTGACTCTTTATATACACTAATATATATGTATATATCGGTAAATTATAAATTATTACCTCGACCCTTATGCAGTTGCAACGCAGTTATTAACTCAGCACAGTTTTCAGGTGATAAAAGCCCTGATTCAATATTTATTGAATCTTTAAGTGAATTATAGTCGCGCAATTGGCCGCATGGATTCATAATAAGCTTTAGTGGCAATTTTTCCAGCTGGGTTAGTTCCTTGCTCGCGGTTACATCTGTGTTTTCTTTAAACAATGATGAATTTTCAATTTTAATATCGTCTTCCCCTATTTAGTTAATTCCATTCACATTAAAGTTGATGTACAAATAAAATAAAATAAACATGTAATGAATATATAGGGTTCAGATGCCATAACAAGTGGCAACAAGTCTAAACACGGATAAGTATTATATTTATTAAAATTTTGAAAAAATTAAAGTTAATTAAATTAGACAGCAAATTTAATAAAAATTATATTTCAAATCTATAATATTAATTTTTATTTAATTCAAATTAATCTAATTAAGGGAATAAATAAAATTAGCAAAAAAATGTGCAGGATTTTTTTTTTTTTTAATATTTCAACGTTAAGCATTAACAGTAAAAAATAAATACAATTTGTACATGCATTCAAAATACCACCCATAAATACTGCTAAAGGTAATCAAATACTGTTTAAATATTCATGAAAAAATGTACATGCTTTTATAACAAATAAATAAATCTTTGCTGTATTTATTCATGCTTAAAGTGAAATTCCACCCATATTATGTAAAAGTGATGATGTAAAAGCATACAATATATGGAATTATATTGAATACAGTGATTTTGTAAAAATATACTTCCGCATAAAAAATATTCGAAATCATTTAGTCATTGCGTAGTCGATTACAAATGACACTTCTGTTTTTCATTTACCCAATCAGTTAACCCCATAAGTGAAATATGAATACATATATTCTTGGTCAAAATGTACAGAGTGTTTATAGTAATTTTCTTGACGAATCAATTTTAATCTTTTGTAAACTGTATGCAGGTATATATTAATAACACTAAAAATATATAGAGAAACCTTATGATTGGAAATTGGGAAATCTGTTACCTTGAAAGGAACCTTCGTGAACCCATTTGACTGATCGTTTTTTTCGATTGACAAACATTGATTGTCCCTTAGACTTTTGATTGCTAATATCGCTCAATGAATGCGAGATTCGGCGGGCAAGCTCAACTTGGTCCTCCACAGTAGGATGCAATGTCGGAGAATAAAATGCTGATGAGGCATATAACTTTCCTATATGATATTTAACGAATTCCAAGTCAATTGAAATATTTTTCCAACAAAATATATGTTTCATAAAAGGCGATACGTAATAGAATTCAAGCAATCTTAACTGCAGATATCTTTCAGGGTATTAGTTAACAAATATATAATTACGATAACAATGAAATATGATAATAATAACAAAAAAATTAACGTGCACGCAAAGCGATATAGCATTTCGACATTGGGTAGTCACCGGAAAATATACAAAATTTATTTTACGTATCACCTTTTTTTGGGTATATAATGGGGAAATATTACTTACGGTTCTTGGGTAATATTTGAGGAGCATCTGTAGCTGGAGTAAATATTTTGCGCAAATCAACTGTCCTTGATAGATTTGAAGATTCCTATTTTAATTACAATACATATATCCATATGTATTTTGCTTAGCTTACAATATTTCACAATTCTTTTACAATATTGTATTTATACAAAGTATAGTAATGTGTTCGGAAGAAAAGGCTACATACTTTTTTTCTTTGCCATATTTTATTACTCAACTCGAGTAAAATTTGCTTTTTACTTTCATCGTGTCGGTCACTAGGTCGAAAACCTCGTTTCCTTTCGATTATGGAAATCTTTTGCATATTTGAAGCAACCAACTAACTACTATAGAAAATTATTATATCTGCATAAATTTTAAGCTATTATGCACAAATCATAAAGTCTATTGGTTCAAACAGATACGAATTCATTAACATGCTCACATAAATATTGCATAAGACTGGCTATATGTACGATATCCATACATATGTATATTCTTAAAAGCTCTCTCTGTAATGCTAATTATAGTGCCATTCACAGAGTATGGAGAACAGTGTACGAGATAAGTTCGTTTTGTGAGTGAAAGTACTATACTACTTTATATATACTACGATGTATGTATATGTATATATAGTAGAGCATATAGATTTATATATATATATATAAGAAAAATTATCTGGGTAAACAAAAAAAAACATCTAGATCCGCGTACAAGCATACATATACATATATACATGCCAAAATTTAAAGTGTGTACACTTGAGACGTCAAATTCTGATTATCTTTAATTGAAATCTTATCCTTATTGTTGCAACAGATTAAATAAATGATACCCAGATTTCAAATATAGTAACTAATTTCAAAATATTATAATATTTTTACTCACCTTTGGCCTATAGATTTCATCTTGTATTTGCTTATAGTTATTTGTATATTGTTCTGATACTTTTGGCACGGATTCCTCCCGAAGTTTGTTAACGTTTTGGTAATGCAATTGTTGTTGGATCTCATGTGTTCGTTTTAACTCATTCTCCTTAATCTGATTTTGTGTAATTAGTTTTTGAGCCAATATCTGCTGTTGATGTATTTGGTTAGCTAGTTGCTTTTGCTTCTCAATCAGTTGAAGTTCTTGCTCCTTAAGATGTGCGATTTTTTCTTGCGCTTTAATATTGATATCAATATCAGATATTATGTTTTCAATTTGGTTACTTATATCCTTAAAATAATTAGAAACAAATACAAGTTTTAATAAATTCTCGATTGAGATTTTTTTTCAATTTATATATTAAGAAAGACTTACGTTCGTGTTTACATTTTTTATCTCCTCCAAAACTACTTCGTTTGTTGGTTTATTTGCAACCTCTGGAGATTGTTGCTTTGAAACTTTGGCATCTTCAACCTAATAAAATATATATGTGACTTTTGTATATTCTTCATAAAATCAAATTAAGAAGAATGAACACATTCTAAGGTTTATGAAAGATATTCAGTTATAGTCTGTCTGTTAAGCTAGCCGTCCTTTAATCTAAATAACTAACCCCACATTTTAAACACATGTCGATGATTGAATTAAAATACTAAGAACAAATGTCATATTATTTATACTTTTTCTATATTTTTATCGGCTTCTTCGTTGACTTCCTCTTCTGAAGAATTGGTACTATCTTCGTCTTCATCGTCTTCTTCATCGTCTGCATTTTCTCTTGATTCTTTTGAATTTGTTTCGGCCTCAGAGTATTTTGTTTCAATTTGTTCACCCTTGGATGTAATTGAAGTGTCACAGATATTTTCCTCAACCGTAATTGAAATTTCGGTAATCAGTTTCTCTTTTTCAGATGAATCTTCATAGCTCTCATTTACATTAATTGGCGTTGCAGTGACGGATTTCTTATCTTCAGAACTTTCAACATTTTCGCTTTTGGTGACATCAACATCGTTCGACGGGTTTAGCTCAGTTTCAATAATTTCCATTCCACTGTCCATTTCAGTAGAAATTAATTTTTCATTAACTGCCTTTTGCTTGTCATTGTCAATTATATCCTTTTTATTTAATATATGATCAGAAGCGATGGTATCTTGGTTTTCTTGTTTAATTTCGGTACCTAAATCATTCTTGATGTCCTTATCAGATGTAGGTGGGACATTTTCAATTTGGTTTGAAATTTCAGTATCATGAATTTCAGTCTTAAAAAAAAAAAAAAAAACCAAAACATAAATAATTAAGTTTAACCTTAAATTTTAATTACTGTTTTCATAATTTTTTACTTTTTGCAGCAATTATTTATTAAGCATTTGAATAAAATAAATTAATGTATTTTTAAAAATTAAATCTTCTTTTTATTCTTAGATTATTTTATCGCATCAGTTAAAGTTGAAAATAATTACGCTTTTATGAAAAAATTGTATTTGTATTTATTAGAAATTAAATAATATTATAAATTATGAATTTAAATATTTTTGTTATATTTCATATTAGTATTTTTGTTGCACTTTTGTATCTTTGAATCTACAAGTCTCGTTTAAAACACAAATGCTATTGTCGGGAATGGTCCTGTCTCCATTGGTAGGTAATTGTAGAACATTTCCACAAATTCTACTGTAGCAAAGCACTACGCATACTCAGAATGCACAAACTTTTTCTTTAGTAAAAGTCCATGTACTATAAATGTATAAATTTTATTTGGTTCTGCTGGTGTATTTTCTTCAGAAATTATTTAAGAGTTTAAATTGTTTACAAAAACAATTCTTAGTTTTCAAGTTATACGCAATTATATTTAATCAAGTTTTTCTAAAATTTAGGTTTTTTGCCTTTATTTAATGTTTTTATTTTTGTTGAAAATTATAAATATGATAGATATGATAAATATAAAAATAAAAGATTACAATCTTAAATATGGATTATGCCATTATATATTTAATTGTAGTTTTTATGAAGACGCTTAATTTTGGCATTAGTTCAAGGCCCAAAGCACGGCCAATCAGTGTTTTTTTTTCGAATTTATATCGGAAGATGCTGCAGTCCTTTACAAATGCGCTTATTATTTAATTATTACACGTAGTTAATGTATATGCACATAGATATATAATATATATATATATATATATATATATATATATATATATATATATAAATACCACGGGGATCAATTTTGTTTTATCAAACAATTTTTACTGTTTTATTGTTTTGTTTTTTGCTTATAATTTAATATTTCATTAAAAAAACATGCCTAGAAGAACGAACATTTCAATTATTATACTAGAAAAATATAAAGAATAACGCATAATAGACATAAAGAAAATTTGTAAAACATTATGTACAATGTTTTGCCAAATAACATATTCACACGTTAGAGCAATTTTTTTGTAAATAAAATGTGATGTATAAAAGAATACGAATTTTATCTAACGGTATATAAGTATAGATAGTAGTTATATGCACAACTACTGGCATTACCGAAAATCTGTTTAGCTTTTAGAATTCATTGTCTTCACTGGAATAAGAAAATATTTTAATCATTTAATCAGAAAATATTTAATTATTGTATTAATGAAATTCTTTTAGAATTATTTGTCTTCACTAAAATAAGAAAATATTTTAATCACCGCTAACTAAATTACCAGCAAATTATTCACTTAACACTTGAATTAGGATATTGAAAAGCGATGTGAATTTCATTGTGCGAGAAGGCTGCAGCTTCATTATTTAAAATAAATTGCAATAAAATTCTTTAAACTTAAAAAAATTATAGTCTCTATAGTATTTAACTAAACTCGAAACTCGAGTCTTAAAATAATTGTTATTTTTGTAATTTATGGGGCGGCGGTGAGTGGTCAAAACAAAAATTAATAAATAAATAATATTGTATTTTATCATTTAAAAATGTTGTATTTTACAATAACATGAATCGGCTATCTTATCTCATAAAAAAATTATGTATATTGCTGATCAGCGTTAACAGGCTAGACTATACTACCGCCTTTGAGGAACCAAACTTGGTAACAGTACTCGGGTACGTCGTATTTAAGTTCAAATTTGCTTTAGTTTTATGCCACGCCCCCAACAATCGAAAAAATTAAATTTGTGTAATTTTCAAGCTAGAGTCTTATATAGCCAATAATAACTATAGTCTACGGTTTCTGGCTGCGGATCAAAAACTTAACAGTGGCTCAGGAAACAATTTAATATTGCAAGAATATGGTGATAATATGTGTGGTATATTTTTTACTCTAAAAATTGTTGTGCATAATGGAATATTAATATACTAAATATTCATTAGTATATTTCTGTGATACATTTTAAAGATAACGCTTCGCATTGGTGCTGACGTGAAAATTGTTAATATCAAACACATTGATACTTAAAATTGCCTGCACAATTCAAAAATCCGTTTGATTGAGATTTCTTCTTACGGTATTTGAACCATGCCTTAAAATTATATTTAAAATTAAATCAATTTAAACCCAAATACTTTATCTATCGATAACCTCCTAAAAACACCCAGACAAAACATGTTGAAACGCTTTGGTCATACCCGGTTTCGAAATGGTTGGTGGTATATTCTTCCCTTTCGTTTATGAGGTGCCTACGGAGGTATCTCACGAGTTTGTACGTATTTCGATATGGTATCCTAGTTATAAAACGCGTTCTCTTTTTATTCAAAATTGATAGCAGACAGTAATATTCAGTACCATAGTAGTTGGTTATTATGAATCCATTATTACCAGTATATTAATTTTTAATATGTTTTTAGTAAGCTTTTAATATTAATTGTTAACAAAATAAAAATAAATATAGTGGGTTTAATAAATTATATTGGCGAAATCAGTGTTATTTTTTTGATAGATGCAATATAAAAATTTGGGCTCCACTTACGGTTAGTTCGGAATCCATTATCTTATTTTCAGAATGCTACCTAAGATAAAAGAAATAAAATCTTGATTAAAACATTTTATTATATAATATAAGAAAGTCTATATTTGACCTAATCAAACTAAATTGGAATTCGTTAAAGTCCCTAGACTACAACTTTCTATTTTTTTCACAACGGTAAAATACTATAAAATCATGTAATTTAATGTTGAATGCTTTAGTAATGACTATAATTTTGAATGGTTTATTATATGTAAGTAAATTATTATTATATGAAAGTAAGTAAATGTCAAAATATATGTACTTATTTTTAACATAATTTAGGTCAAATTAAAACCTTGAAAGTTTTGTCTGTAGATTTAAATATAACACCTTTTAGTATTAATATGAACTTTGTAAATTCATATATGTTTTTAGCATAATAAAAATTGATTATATACAATAGAAAACACGATTCCAGAAACATAAAAGAAATTGTTACATTAGCATATGTGTGATATATGTATATGAACGTATATTAATAAATTTTATATCGAGGTTGCAAATTTTTTTTTATAATTACGGCTAAAAAAAATAGTATTGGTTCCAAATACAAACACATTACATAATACACAATTACTTAGCACTTTATATGTATTTCTCGCATTTTATCAATTATATTTTCACTTACAAACTTTTCGAATGATTTGATTTTATAATAAGTACAACAGGAGAATGCTGTGCGATCAATCTTAAAATAACGGACTCTACTTGTGAAAGATAACAAAAAATTAAAATGCCAACTGAGCTAGAATAATGACCTCGAATGAAAGAAATATATGTGTACATATATATGCATGAATACCGTACACATATGTATTTCGTTTAAATTAAAGTATGTGAGTGCACATGGGAGACAACATCTACACTGTCCACATTCTATTTATTTACTATAATACCAAGACCCCGGCGAACAACAGCAATATCGAATACATATGTATGTATGTATATACAAATTTGTACAGCTTGTGATTTGTATAGTATGTGTTTTCGGGCGCAAACCTATACGTACATAAATATCATTATAACGAAATGTTCATTTATAGTTTTGTTTTAAAATTCAAACGCATTTAAACGGAAATAAATGCTTACACATGAACATACATATGTATTTGTATATACATAGCTAGGTATGTATTGTACTAATAAAGAAAAGTCGAAACAGAAAATTAATAAAAAAAAAGCAAATACTGCACTAGTGAGCTAAATTTAAAACAATTGTTTTGAAATCGAATTCATTCATCTTGTAAATTCAATCTACAAATTATGATATTTACTGCACATTAACAATTAAATAAATATAAATTATAACTACAATAATTAGTCGACGACGACCAGTTAAAATGCTATCCTTCTGAGCTAAAATGTTTATTAAGTTTTAAATAATAATATACATTTTGTTATCGCAAACCTTAAAAATACACAATTTGAATTAATTTATCGAATATATCGATATTTTATTAGCATCCCTGTATGCAATAATAAGAGCCTAAAATGTAAAAAACTAACAAACAAAAAATGGGGACTACAATGGCAAAAAATGGAAATTTGCTGGATTCCTTACCGTCACAGGTAATTTTTATAAAAAGCTAAATGTTTATTGTTCAAGGAAAAATTATAATATTATGATGCTTACAATTTTAGGGTACTCTTCACGTAGTAATGCTAGGCTTGGATTCCGCTGGAAAAACAACAGCACTTTATAGACTTAAGTTTGACCAGTATTTAAACACAGTTCCCACAATTGGATTCAACTGTGAAAAGGTACAACGTGATACAAAATGCATTTTGAAGTAAAACATTATTTTTTTTTTTTAGGTACAGGGTACATTCGGAAAAGCAAAGGGTGTTCATTTCCTTGTATGGGACGTGGGAGGACAGGAAAAACTTAGACCGCTGTGGCGAAGTTATACGCGGTAAGTTTCTTTTTGATTTATATGTGTGTGTATGTATAAAAGAACGGAAATAAAACGCTTGGTAAGTATAATTAATCATACTTATTTGCTTAGATTATTATTTTCTTTTTTGTTTTGTTTTGCTTAGATTATAATATACACTACATTACATTCTCTTTCTAAGAAATTTATTATTTCCAAAATAATTTATTATGGTTTTTTTTTTTTGTTAGATGTACGGATGGAATTTTATTTGTTGTCGATTCTGTGGACACTGAACGCATGGAAGAGGCCAAAATGGAATTAATGCGAACAGCAAAATGTCCAGATAATCAGGTATGGTTTTCTATTATTTACCCTCTTACGTTATATAATCGGAGATCTCTCTTTTTAGGGAGTTCCTGTACTTATTTTAGCTAATAAACAAGACTTACCTAACGCATGTTGCCCTAAAGAACTTGAAAAACTGTTAGGTCTACATGAATTGCAAAATCCAATAGGGAATGTAATAAACTTAACATGTACAGGAAGCAATGCTTGTCATAGCAAGCCGCGAAACCAAAGTTCTATGGATAATGAGGCGGTAAAAGAATTCAAACTACGCCATGTCAATTTGATATCTGACGTTGACAAAAAACAAACTGAAGACAAGGCAAATGAATCGGATGAATTGAGACTTAAAGCTAAAGGTGCAGTTGGAACATCACCCAAAATAGCCAACAGCAGCTCGCAATTTGTGATAAGCCACAATATGGCAAATCCCTCTTCGTCGTCAATTTATCTGAAGGGCTGGTACATACAACCAGCATGTGCTATAACTGGTGAAGGTCTACAAGAAGGGTTAAATGCATTGTATGATATGATCTTAAAACGTCGTAAAATCAATAAGTCTCACAAGAAGAATAAACGGTAATATTTATATTTTAATGCACAATTTAGAAAATAAAGTCTGCTTAGAACAATTAACAAAACTATGTAATTTTAAATTATAATTGGCAATTGAAATAAAAAATTCTTGTATAGTCGAGTGTCCATATCGAACAATAGTTGCTCAAACAAACGATTTTAACTTTCCATTTTAATTTTAAGTGCTCACATATATTACGTTCTACAATACACATATATTACGTTCTATAACGAGGTCGAATCGAGCGAGAGATTGTTTATGTCTCTCGCATATTTATATTTTTTTGGTACTCTACTCTGAATTTACAAAATTGAATATTGTAATTCTTTAAATGTCTCTTTGTCATCTATAAAATCTATTTTATCAATCCTCGGAGGTCTGGAAAAAAATCATCACATATGGGTCCACAATACAATTTATTTTATACTTATTGAAAGTTCGGATACAAAAATATGTTTTTTTTTTTAATAATATATATGTATGTATTAATTACGTTTGAATATATGCACATATTCATGTGTATAATTATCTGACTGTAATCTTAATTAAAGTAGTTGTAATGTACACCCAAATTCGGTAAATTTACATTAGTTGGAACATATGTTGATGGTGGAGCACATTTTGAGCAATCGCGTTTTAAAGTGGACTTTTGTTTGGATTTGGACCCTTGGCAGTGCATAGCGAAACGCAGTTCTTCGGCCATTTCCGAACAGAGAGATTGATTGTCAGTATGTAAGTTCTTTTTCGAGTTCCAACAAAATTCAAATATAGCAACAACTACGGCAAGTGCAAGGCCACAGAGAAGTACAACAAATACACCACCTTCAAATATATTAAAATTTATATATGAACCCTTTTTTATAAATATGTTCACATACCAATATTTTCAACACCCAAAGCATTTGCTTTAGATTCTTTGCTTTTGTCATCTCTGTTACACACATCTCCAGTATTTTTCCACCATTTGTCATACAGTATTTGAATAATACCTTTCTCTTGAAGTTCTAATATAGCTAATGAAATTTTATCCCTCCAAGGCGACCCTTTAGGTGTTGCAATACCATAACCTTTCGAATCAAGTAGACCTCCAATCTGTGTCAAATTACAATCCCGCTGAACGGCATAGTCTAACATTGTTGACTCCATTAGAAAAGCATAATTGCCCTCCATAACGCGCTTGATTCCATCTTCATAGGTTTTTACAAACACAGATGATTTTCTGTTTTCCATATATCTCCACATTTTTTGGTAAATCCCAATTTTGGAATCCTTCAAGAATATTTTTTGGCTTAGCTTGAAATTTAGGAAGCAGTATATAATTACCCTAAAAAATGTCATTGTGGATCCACCTTCCAATGTACCATATGATATTTCAGTTTGATCCGCCAAGTCGGATGCACTTTCTATAGGAGTAATCATGCGTTCAACTGTTAAAAACGCTGCCAAATTAGCTGTGTATGACGAAATAATAATCAAACAAAAGAAAAACCAACATCCTCCAACAATTCGAGTGGACGTTGCCTGCAATAAGAATATAATGGTATTGATTTAAAACAAAGAACTTAATAATATAAAAGGAATGTGGAATATGAAATATATAGTTATATCTTATTACCCTTGGATATAAATCGGCCCCTTGTTGCATAAGAGCGCCAATCGCAAACCAAAAGCTATTTTTCAATGTAAAATCATTTTGGACGCTTACTAATTCCAAAGTGTCATCTGACTCTATTTCATCATCATCACTATATTGTATATTAATATTATTACAATCATTATGCTTATGGTTAACAGCATATTGTTTCGAGGCATATTCTTTGATAGTTTCAGGTTCATTATTCGCTTTAGTAAAATCTCGATTTGCTAAGGTTTCAAATTCCAAAGGATTTTTAGTATAATTTGACCTTTTAATTCGCTTTAAAACATGATCACATGCCATAGAACAGGCTGGCTTTGAATGAACCCATTCGAATGGTGATACTCTTGCTACTATCCAAAAACATATAGATACAAGAATATAGCCAAAAGCTATATAAAACCATATTTCAATTGCAAGTGGATTCATAAAAGAGAAAAACTTCGTTTGGGCTCGATCGGATATCTGAAATTCAATATAACTTATTTCAATATTAAAACAATTTTTATTTTATACAAAATAATTTGTAACAAATGATATTTGAAAAGTAATTTTACTTCAACTTCAACTTTACTTCAATATTTAACATTTTTACAACATACCTTCGGGTTGAGCCCAGATCCTTGTCGTAAGAAAGTACCAGTTATAAACCAAAAACTGTTGGATATCGAAAACTGATTTTCAACTATATCAGTTTCCTTATAACATGGATGTGGATTTTTCCATTCATAGGGTGAAAATCGAGCCATCACAAATAGTGCAAACGATACTAAAATGTAAGCAGCTAGCACATAAAGCCATATTTCGATAGCCAACGGGTTCATAAAGGAAAACAGCCGTGTCGGTTGACTTGTCGGAACCTAAACAATTTAGCAATATGAATGAATTATATTATATATTTAATTATTGCTTAAAAACGGATTTTTCTAAATTTCAATATTGCTTAATTTACAGGTATAACTTATAAGTACATTATAAGGATATTTTAATTATAAACAAAATATAGAAATGAAACAAAAACTAATCTTTTGTTTATTTATGGAGCAGTACCTATATTTTACAAAGCTCTAAATATTAGAAACATGGCTCATGAGACAAGAATAAATATATTTAACGGGGTCGGAGATGCCTATTATCGCAAGTATTTCCTATGTAAAATTGATTATAAAATACATTTGTTGTTATACTATTAGTAAAATAAAAGTAATAACAGTTTGCGAGAAACATGTGCAAATGGGGACAGTTAAAAAGTGCGAAAATATTCATTAAAATTATGTAAATATTATAGTCTTTAGACAAAAATGGTAATAATACCAATCCATGAATTACGGTACTTGGAACTACCATCAAACAAAACTAAAGTTGTGATTTAAAGCCTTAAGTGTATATGAACACCAATACTGTTTTATTTTTTTGTCGAATCGCAATCAATTCTATTAGAAAAGTTTTCTACCAAAAATAAATACTTTTTAATTACTACAAAGTAATAAATTATCAACAAAATTTGTTACCTTAAAAAGAATGCCAATGCCAAGGTTCATAAATGGTTTAGTAAAATCAATAACACTTTCCCGGGCATAGTTAATTGTCATGGAAGCGACAGCTAAGTCAGCGCGCTGAAATTATAACAAAAATGAGTTAACGATTTTCTTTTAGTATATTATTGAATATACATACCCTTTCCATTAGCTCTTGTACAATTCCATTCCACGAATTTGTTTCTGGTATATACACGCCATACATGTTGTCGGGAACCAATTCTATTTTATATTGAAAACCAACTTGCTGTGCTATCGCCTTTAGTAAATCTATGCAAAATCCCTCAAATCGCGCATTTCCTGTCAGATTTGCATCATCTTTAAACATTACATATGGACGTTCCTAAAATCATTGATATAGTCGTGATGATGTCCTATAATATTATTTTAATTTTCGATTTTGATCAAACAAACCTCTCGTGTCATGACCACCAGCGTAATATTTGCAATATTCGAGTCGTAAAACGCTGTTGGATCCGAAATATTCACTCCGATGTCTGGTTGCCAATATCCAACTTTTTGTATTATTTCTTGCTTCAATTTAAGAATGTCAATCTTAAATTTATTGCGTCGACCTTCATTAAAGTTCACTTTTCCTGTGAGGCCATCAACGGAAACCTATTACATAAAAAAAATAATAATATAATTCTTAATAATTCTTATTATTCCAAAACACACAAATATCCTTACCGCATTAATAATAATTCTTATTATTCCAAAACACACAAATATCCTTACCGCATTAATATAATTAAATAACGAGAGTCCATCACCCCAAGCCTTATCCGAGTTACAGGAAATATTTTTAAATGCCAATGTGTGACTACTATCCAATCGTTTCAGGCCATGCGCAAAAGCATAAACTGAATCGAACATTAGTGCAGACTCCGCCTGTGATTGTTACACTATTCCATAATAAGTACAAATTTGAAAAATATAGTGGTTTACCTGAATATATGGCATTCCATTGACCATATCTAATCCACTATGCTGAATATTTTGCATTTGATCTATAACTTCCTGATAGCGTTTGCTTCTCACGTCAACTAAACGAAAAGCTGTAATATTAACACTGTTATACCTGAAATCCTCAAGGTCATACGTCTCCAAATCCTACAACAAATAAATTATATTGATATTTATTATTATTCTCTGATATTTTAGTGCATTCGTGGAAAGTTAAGCAGTTGAATTGCAGATCTATATACATATATACTTACAAAGGTTGTAAACATGTAATGATATCGATGATCATTCATTTGGAGCTGTAATATCTAAAAAACAATAATTATAGATAGTGTTTAATTGCATAAAAGAAATGCTGTAATAAAACAAATATATCGGACCACTTTGGAAAAATTATCTAAGGTTACTTTTCAATTAGGATTAAAAATTGTATTCTAAGTTATATGAAATTATTAACATTTGCGAAATTATATTTAGGATTTCCTTTTTCACTAAAGAGAAAAGAAATAACTTACATGCATCAGTGTGCAATCAGCAAGAAAAAAATACTATGATTTCGCAAAAAGAGCGAATATATCGACCCCATTTATATATGCATATAAGAACTTAAGCTGAGAATGCACGGCTGTTTCATACCCGTTACCCATATTAACAAAATTTAAAACAAAAAGTTGAGATCAAACAAACACCTCCTTAAAAAGTACTGGTTGATCTTTGAGAAATCGTTGAGAATAATACCATGCTTACTTAAATTCTAAATTAGAATTTTAAATTATTGGTGCAGAGCGTGGGTGCTAATACTTTGATGTTGATCAACAATTTACAAAATTTTAGTTACCGTAAAGATAAAAATGACAGCTGATATATATCACTAATTTATAATACACTATGAGTGACAGGCATATTCTGATGATGAAAGTATAATTATAATATAAATAATAATGTCTAATGTAAGAAACAGTAAGTAAATAGACAACGTTCGTACTGATCGGAAAAAAGTCTTGATATTAGTTGGATTTGTGTCAACTATGATTTGATAAATTTCCTTTTGACGAATTGCCCGTAAAACTTGACGATAGGTTTCCGGATTTGCTTGCCTTATATACATTTCAGTTCTCATTTCAGCAGATGAGTGAATTAAGTCCTGTTGCTTAAAAAGGCCTAAAATATATTATGAGTTTATACCAAATTAGTTTAATTAGCACTTAAAATTTAACATTTACCATAATCCTCTTCATAAATAATTGCAACTTTTGTCCAATTTAAATACATCATAAAGTCTCGATAGGCCAAGTTCATAATTTTTTGGGACGGATACAAATTAATTGAAAACTCTTTGATGCTCATTTCTAAATCCAGCCGAACTTCAATATGCGGTATGTCAAATGCTTCACAAATTGATTGCACATGTGCAGCAAGAAGTGGGTCTGTTGGCCCAAAGATCGCTTGAACTCCCGTTTCTAAATGGCGGCAAACTTTCTTCGTTGTTCGAAAGGAATCATCACGAGGCACATGATCAATATCATAGACGAGTTGCGTGTTAGGGAGCAGCGTTTTTTCTTTATTGATGCGATAAATTGCATATTTAAAAGCTGATTCAATGTTACTATCGCGTTCATCTTCAGTAAATATAGCGCCTTCGTCATGAAAGAAACAAATTTGAAAATACATATTATAATATGAAAAAAACGGTCAAGTAGAATCGAATGTGAAATACACACTGCACTTGCGTTAAGGATTACAAAATAGTCCAAGGAAACAGTCACGTAATTTTCAATTTTAAATATTGCCAGTATTTACCTTTCAAGATTATCAATTTTGTCATAATTCAATTTGTTTAAAATATTGATAATTGGTATATTCTGATGTCCAAAATAGTGGATAGATAAACAAACCAATTTAACTATCATTTTGTCTACAGCTAGTCAACATCAATTTTGTATTCTATGAGTAGAATGTATGTATTTTTAATAAATTAACTCACCAACTCGAATAACTGGAGGCAACGCATTGACAAATAATAACATTGACAATAAAATCAGATTCACTATATAAAATATCCCGCAGGATAAATTACAGTCAAATGAATTTTTTTTCATCAAGTTAGTTCTTCTTTGAAACGGTCCTTTGCAGGAAAAACAACAATCGTTATTGAAAAAATTTTTAATATATTGTGTCATTGAATATATTCGGTCCTATTGGGTTTCAATTTAAATTTGTTGCTCATGAAAAAAATAGTACATTGACTTCCACTCGTAATTTTTATGTACTTAGAAATCTTAACTTTTTAAAAGGTATCTTAATGCAATGTGCATATTTTTATCCATGTATTAAATATATATTTAAAATTCCGTAAATAGCTGAAATAGTGAAAAAACTGTAAAATATATTTTATTAACACAGCTTTTTGCAGCTTTTGGCTGTTCACTAGCAGCTTGAATCCACATTTCCACGCATGCGTTAAAAAAATGCAGATGCATTGTTGCATTGACATTGTCATATACATACACATATGCTATATATATAAATAAATAAATAAATATATATATATATATTTAAATATATACTGATTAAACTGTTAGATTTTTTTTCATCGTCATATAACATCATTTCAATTGTATACCTATGTATATAACCAAAAAAGATAAATTATCGATTATAATTTTATACCTGTTTCAATTTGAAAGAAGTACATTAAGTAGCAATAATGTGTGTAATAGGCCGAATTAGTCAAGAGTTTATTTATTTGGTTTTAATCTACTGTTCATAATATTAGCAAAATATATTAAATAAAACATTTAAAATCAAATCTTCTGTTCTTATACTTAACCAAGTTTACCATAATTTCTAGCAACAACAAAAACAAGTGAGAAAGCTAGTCAAGTGTACCTCGATACAAGATATCTTGTATATACTACATGGTCACACTGTCCACTAACTCAACTAAGCATGTGCAGTCGTTGTTCATCCTATGTTGACTATAAGCAGAAATATACATATAATAAGATATTCACATATCATTCATATCACACATAAGACCCCTCGCATATTAAATTATACACAAACTCTAAACAAATCATCAAGACCCAAAAGATATTAAACGCTGAATGCAAACGCTCCCGCACTTCAATGTAAACATAAAAACCAATAAGCATAAAGAGAGCGCACACGAGCTCAAAGATCACTTGACCAATACTTTAGAGGACTCAGTATTATTACACCCATACACTTAAGAGAACCCTGACTTACAGTAAACGAAAGTCGCAAAACGAACTATAATGTTAAGCTAACAGAAACTGTAAAGTTAGTTCTTTAAGAAGCCTTTGCTCATACGGATCGTAGTTATACTCGTTTCCCGAAAAATAAAGTTCTCCAGTAAAAAAAAAATACCCTTTTATTTTTTTACTGTTTGCACAAGCAAAAAACCTAATTGGCGCAGCCGGTAGGATATGTTAAAAAGTGTTAGTCAATTAACAGTCGTGACCGCTTAAAGGACAAAAGTTACTTCAGATTAACGCGAAATTGAGCTCTAACCACAAAATACACCCCCGCAAAAAGAAAATCTAAGTGTGTGAAAAGCTCATGGCCATCGAACTCTCGGAACAACATTTAAACCAATGTTTAAACGCTGAAGCTTTATCAGCATTTGTAAAAAGAGTAGATTTCATTCTATCTCTATACCCGACAAGATGCGCCCGGCAAATAAGTATCATCTTTGGAGCCATCGAACGACAACTGGACGGAGAGGCATTAAGAATCTCGTAGATTTCTCAAACCAACACCTGCACTCAATGACGAATTTAAAACTCAGACCCCCTACGAGGAATTGCAAGACGTCTCTACAATACAAACTGGAATGGAAGCCTACGTAAGTTCGTAGAAGAGCTTGAAAGAAAAGCATACACCATTATTAATAAGTTAGCTTTAGAAAACAATCCAAGCAACACGATAATTTTCTCTAATGCATTGCAAAACACAACGAAAGATGTAATTTTTAAGAAACTACCTGATAGGATGTTCATGACCCTTGCAAGGCATGACATAACTACAATTTCAAAATTGAAAACAGTTGCACAAATAGAAGGTATTTACGAAACTTATACCGAAAATCATAATATGTCGAAAGTTGAAAAATATAGTAATCAAAGACATAATAATAAACCCAATACAAACTTCAGATCAAACAATTTTCATTCTTATGACACTTCCTATTTCAAACCACAAGTGAATTACCAAAATCAGAATTTTAGTAAGCAAAACCAAAACCTCCATCAAGAATTTCAACACAAATTAAAAGAAGGACAAGTTCAGAATTCTTCTAATTATTCAAGAGATACTTCAACCAGTCATGGGCCTAACCAACCAGTTAAAAGACAAAGTCAAAGTGGCCAATTTAAAATGGACACTGCAGAAAATTTTCTTCAAAATGCCTCGGACCAAGATTTAGAATAACTACCCCATTCATAGAATTCACAATGCATTCAAAAAATTTAATGTGTATTATCGATACAGGCTCATCGATAAATCTCATTAAAGAAAACTTTTTTAACTTCAAAATTAACAAAAATCCAATAAAAGTACAAACAATAAACAATATTACTGAATTGTCAGATAATATTTTACTCGAATCCAGTAGAATATGCCCCATAGGCCAAACTTTTTATGTTCACAATTTTTCTGAAAAATATGACATTCTGATTGGAAGAGGATTCCTAAAAGCCAGTAGTTCACAAATCAATTATCAAAACGATACAGTCACGTTAGGAGTATTGAAAAATCGACGAAAATTTTGAAGACATTTACATAGAAGATTGTGCACTACCACCATTAATAGAAAATACACCTTAATTAAGAGAGTGTAACGAGTTTAGATTAGAACATCTTAACACAGAAGAAACAACAAAGTTAAAGAACATTTTGTATGAATTCCGTGATATTCAGTATAAAGAAGGTGACAGTTTGACCTTTACAAGTACTATTAAACACGCAATTCAAACAAAACGTAAGGACCCAATATACAAAAGACCTTATAAATATCCGCAAACTTATGGTCAAGAGTTCAATTCACAAATAAACGAAATGATAGAACAGGGCATAATTAAAAAATCTGAATCCCCCTATTGTTCTCTCATTTGAATAGTTCCAAAGAAAATGGATGCCTCAGGCAGTAGTCATTTACTACAGGAATATCAACGAAATTACCGTTGACGACAAATTTTCAATATCTAATATGGATAAAATTTTGGATAAATTAGGCAAATGCCAATATTTTACCACAATTGATCTAGCAAAAGGTTTTCACAAAATAAAAATGGACCCAAAATCAATATCAAAAACAGCCTTCTCGACAAAGCACGGTCATTACAACCAACGTTGCATGAATAATTTACTTGAAGATCTAATCTTCAAAGACTGTCCAAAGACTGTCTTGTGTACTTGGATGATATCATTATTTACTCCACTTCATTGGAGGAACATATTTCATCTATAGCTAGAGTATTTTCAAAACTCAGAGAAGCTAATTTAAAGTTACAACTTGACAAATGTGAATTCATGAAAAAAGAAACTGAATTCCTTGGGCATATAATTACTACAGAAGGTATTAAACCAAATCTCAATAAAATTAAAGCCATAGTTGATTTTCCCATACCAAAAACCACCAAAGAAATTAAATCATTTTTAGGTTTATTCGGATTTTATCGCAAATTTATATAATATAAAAGACCCAACATATGTATCAGCATTCGAGAAATTCAAAGTCCTTATTACATCCGACCCAATATTAATTTACCGAAATTTTGAGAAACCATTCTCACTAACAACCGATGCTAGCAATATCGCTATAGGCGCCGCTCTGTCACAAGAACATTAACCAATCTGCTATGCAAGTCGAACTCTTAACGAACACTAATTAAATTATTCCACAATTGAAAAAGAATTATTCGCTATTGTTTGGGCAACCAAATACTTCTGATCCTATTTATTCGGTAGAAAATTCCAAATATTAAGTGATCATAAACCATTAGTCTGGCTGAGCAACATAAAAGAACCTAATATGAAATTACAAAGATGGAAAATCAAATTAAACGAATATGATTATCAAATCAAATATTTACCTGGAAAAGAAAATAATGTCGCAGATGCACTTTCACGCGTAAAAATAGAAGAAAACTTCTTAGGAGAAGATGCTATAAGCACTACAGCAACTACACATAGCGCACAGGAAGATAGCCAATATCACATACAACTAACCGAAAGACCATTGAACTATTTCAATAGGCAAATAGAATTCGCAAAAGGTAATGACAATAAAGTTGAAACAATTCACTATTTCCATAAATTAAATATTAAAATTACTTACAAAGAAATGACAAATCAGTACGCCAGAGATATGATCAAAGAATATCTTTTCAGCAAGCCTATCTAGAAATCATAAGCTCAAATAATCCAACTAAAGTAATGAAAACAAAATTAAAACTTACTGATATTCAGACCTTCGCCAAATTTAAAGAATTAATATTAAAAACACATACAAAATTATTACATCCTGTCATCGAAAAAACAACTAAGTGGTTTAAGGAAAAATATTATTATCCAGATTATCAAAAATAATTACAAAATTTAATAAATGAATGTGAAGTTTGTAACGTAGCTAAAACAGAACATAGAAATACAAAGCTTATTTTTGAAGTAACACCGGAAGTTTTCAACGTCAGAGAAAAATATGTAATAGATTTTTATATGATTGATAAAAAACAATTTCTTTCATGCATATATTTATATTCAAAATTCGCATCAATAATTGAAGTTCAAAGTAGAGATTGGTTAGAAGCTAAAAGAGCATTATTAAAAATTTTCAATGAAATGGGAAAACCTATAGAAATAAAAGCAGATAAAGATTCAGCATTTATTAGCGCTGCTTTACAAATATGGCTACAAGAAGAAAACGTAAAAATTAATATTACCACAAGCAAAACCGGAATATCCGATATAGAAAGATTCCATAAGACAACAAATGAAAAATTGCGAATAATTGCAAGCGACAATGATACAGAAAACAAATTAACAAAATTTGAAATGTTTTAAATACTTACAATCATAAAACTAAACATAAAACTACTAATAGAATCCCAGCAGACATTTTTATATACGCAGGAACTCCAGAATATAATACACAAGAAAATAAAGAAAGACAAATAAGCAATCTCAATAAAAGTAGAAGTGATTTTGATATAGCCACAATTTTTAGACATTCCTCATTGGTAAAATCCAAAAAATAACAAACCCTTTTAAAAAGACAGGAAATATTAAAAAGCTTGATGAAAAGCATTTCGAAGAAACAAATAGAGGAAGGAAAGTTACTCACTATCAATCAAAGTTTAAAAAGAAAAAGATAATTAATAATAGTAAATACAACATTTCCAAGCCAAACAACAAAAGTGACGAAACTGCTAAAATCGATAATGTGCATCACACTTATAATCATTCTTACACCTGTAAAAGCCCAGCGTATTGAAGTTAATCATATACAAAATATCCAAGGAATTATGATATTTGAAACAGGAGTAATTAACATACCAATGACATTCGAACACCATTGTATTACCATTAACATTAAAGAAATAGAACAAATATTACAAATCCAAAGTCAACGTTTTAAATCATGTCCACAAGTAAAATACTTAATAGAAAAATTAAAACAAGAATTAAACGGCATTCGCATTACAAGACGCACTAAAAGCGGACTCATTGATTTTGTAGTATAGAAAACAACTTGAAGACCAAATAAATGTCATTGCACATAACATTATTCAGACAAATACTTTAAATAACTTCATTAACACTTTTAATCTAAATTTGGAAAAAATTAATAATCAAAGTAGAGACGAAGGACAATTAAATTCATTCATTTTTAACATTGAACATTTTACAGAATATATTGAAGATATTGAATTAGGATTACAGATAACACGTTTAGGAATTTTTAACCCAAAATTAAATTAATTAAGCACAACCAGATAGAACATGTTAATCATGAGAAGCTTATTAAAATAAAAACTTCAGCCTGGCATAACCCACAAACAAACGAAATATTCTTAATGTCGCATATTCCTATCACTAATTTTGAAACTAAGGCATTTCAAATAATACCCTATCCAGATGAAACTGGACAAATCATAAATGAAAATGTTGAAGGCAAATTTTACTTACATAACAATTTAGTTTTAAAAACCCTTTCAAAGAAAATTATAAACGATCATTGTATCGCAAATATTATAAAACATGAACCACCAATTTGAACATTTAACAAATACCGTAAACAAAATCTGACACATGTAATAGAACCAAATATAATAATAACTTGGAATGTAACACGAAACAAATTATATCAAAATTGTAATAAACAAGATATCTACATAGAAAATAACAAAATAATTAAAATATTTAATTGTACAATTGATTTTGAAAAGGTTAAACTATCAAATAAAGCTCAACAATTCACAAAATTAATATTTACAGACTAAAAACTGTTACTAAAATTAATCCTATATCACACATAGAAATTAAGGAAATGATTTTGTTCAATAATAAGGAAAACACGATTTATAAATATTCTTTAATCACAATTGTATTAATTTTAATCCTTATTATTATCATTACATACATACATTATTCAGTACATAAGAAACTAAAACACTCTCTAAAGCGACTATACAAAAATATTTAAAGAAAAATGAAACAGACAAAAATGTAATTGAAGAACTATCTTATAAACTCTCTTCCACTTATGTACCCCGAACAAAACGCTTAAGGTTAAGTTTATCTCTATAGGATGGGGGAGTAAGATATTCACATCTCATTCATATCACACATAAGACCCCTCGCATATTAAATTATACACAAACTCTAAACAAATCCTCAAGACCCAAAAGTTATTAAACACTCTCTAAAGCGACTATAAAAAAATATTTAAAGAAAAATGAAACAGACAAAAATGTAATTGAAGAACTATCTTATAAACTCTCCTCCACTTATGTACCCCGAACAAAACGCTTGAGGATAAGTTTATCTCTATAGGATGGGGGAGTAAGATATTTACATCTCATTCATATCACACATAAGACCCCTCACATATTAAATTATACACAAACTCTAAACAAATCATCAAGACCCAAAAGTTATTAAACGCTGAATGCAAACGCTCCCATACTTCAATGTAAACAAAAAAACCAATAAGCATAAAGAGAGCGCGCATAAGCTCAAAGATCACACAACAACTCTAAACAAATCCTCAAGACCCAAAAGTTATTAATTAAACGCTGAATGCAAACGCTCCCACACTTCAATGTAAACATAAAAACCAATAAGCATAAAGAGAGCGCACACGAGCTCAAAGATCACTTGACCAATACTTTAGAGGACTCAGCATTATTACACCCATACACTTAAGAGAACCCTCACTTACAGTAAACGAAAGTCGCAATACGAACTATAATGTTAAGCTAACAGAAACTGTAAAGTTAGTTCTTTAAGAAGCCTTTGCTCATACGGATCGTAGTTATACTCGTTTCCCGAAAAATAAAGTTCTCCAGTAAAAAATAATACTCTTTTATTTTTTTTACTGTTTGCACAAGCAAAAAACCTAATTATATGTATGTATATAATTTTAGGCGTCAGATATGCTTTCTTCTGGCTTTTCTTTCTTTTTATAGTGGCACAGTTTTTTTTTAATTGGAAGTCATAATTTTTATAAATTATATTATTATCAAATTTATATCTGGTTTTTAGTAATTTTAGTAGACAGAAAATCATTTTTAATAGTTATTCTTATTTATCCATTTTCTATTAATATGTATTTATTTGTTACAAAAACACAAATTAAGGATAGCTTTCGGATTACCATTTAATTTTTTAAGTCAGCACTTGACTGTAACCTTTCTAACCTATTTTATTTTTGTTTTTATTACTGGCTGTCACATGTATGTGTGTATGTGAATACTAGGTCAACAAAACGTTATTGTTAAGTATTTGCTTTTCACGATCCCATATATGTATAACATCTCCCAATAAATTTAAAAAAAAAGTACAATAATAGACCGAAAAAATTTTTGTATTAGGAAGTTATTATTTATTGACTATATACATACAATTTTGTTTCCTAACTGTTAACTCATTTACTGACAAAACAATAAATGAGCAGCTTCAAAAGTAAAAACTAGAAGCTTAACATTTGTCTGCTTAATTTTAAGAATTTAAAATACAATAAAATAAAAAAACACCACGTGATTTTAATACATGATTTTAATAACTTAATTGCTGAACAATATTATACATATATGGCCTAAACTGGCTTTGGAATTTCTGCGCTTAATTTCGGTAAAGTCCCAAACTGATTACCGGAAAGTTGATTTTCTTAATTTTTAGCATAGAAATGAATTTTGTTAAACAATGATCTACTTTATTTGAAGTTGACAAACATTTCTAAAAAACCGTTAAAACCCGTAATATAAATAAAAATATATTTATCAAAAGCTAAATGTATAAAATCATTAATCCAGATGTTTGTATGCAAATAAATTTATATTAAATTAAACATATACCAATATTACTATAATAGAATACATTGAATTTTGATGCATGCATTTTATCATTATGTTTTAACAAAATTAATACAAAAGTGACCCTCCCACATAACTATAATGCAAAATATATTTCCCTATTTCTAATGGTAACAAAATGTATCTACAAGCATACCAATGCAGGTCACGGGATCAAGTTCAAGCAATAAGTCGAAAATCAATACATTGATGAAAATTTTACTGTGTAGCGACTAATAGAACAATAAATTTCAATACAGTAGTTTTTAGATTATAATAAACCATGGGTGAAAATGTAAAAGTTATTATACGTTGTCGGCCTATGAATCTACAAGAAATACACCGAAAATGTGAAGTAAATTTTGCATCAAATAATTTAAGAATTGAGTATAAATCTTAATTCCTTTTCAATCGTTTTATTTCTAGAATATTGTGGAAATTTCTGAGTACGACGTTTCTGTGTTCAATCCCTCGGCACGAAGTGCACCGAGGAAATCGTTCAGATTTGATAGCGTCTATGATGGATTTTCCAAAACCGAAACTATTTACAATGATATGTGTTATGCGTTGGTGGAAAGCACATTGGAAGGGTACAATGGAACAATTTTTGCTTATGGTCAGACAGGTTGTGGCAAAACACATACAATGCAGGTAACGAAATACGATAATTTAATCTTTAGCTATATTATTAATTATGTTTTTCTATTTCTCAAGGGTAATAGTTCACTAGAAGATTCACCAAGCAAGGGAATTATACCAAAATGTTTTGACCATATATTTGAAACAATTTCAATAGCGAGCAGTGTCAGGTATCTCGCACTAGTAAGCTATTTGGAGATTTATAATGAGACTATCAAGGATCTTTTGAATGTATCGGACTCATCGTCCCACCTAACAAATCATCAACTAAAGGATTTACCAGGTGTAGGGGTTACAGTTCCATCCTTAACTACACAACCGGTAAAAAATGCACACGAGTGCTATAATTGGTTGAAATTTGGCAATAAAAATCGGATTACAGCAGCCACATTGATGAACGAGACAAGTTCACGATCACACACTATATTTACAATAAGTTTGGAACAAATTGAAGGTTCGATTAATCCATCAGCAGAATTCAATAATACTTCGCCAATTATTGGATGCATTCGAAGAGGCAAATTGAATCTCGTCGACCTAGCTGGTTCTGAAAGACAATCCAAGACAGGAGCTTTTGGTGAACGACTAAAAGAAGCAACTAAAATCAACTTGTCGCTCTCCGCTTTGGGCAATGTGATATCAGCATTGGTTGATAGCAAAACAAAGCATATACCATACAGGGACTCTAAGCTAACGAGGTTACTACAGGTAGATTAATAATATTTTAATTTAAAAGTCCGTAAGTTTCCAAGGTCCTAAAATATTATAATTTACAATCATCAATATAGTAGATATTGGCATTTGTAATAATCAAGCAATTTAGATTTAAAATAAGAGAGCAATACAACGATCAACGAAAGCTACAGTCGACTAAAATATATTATAGCCAAAGATCTTAATTAGTAATGATTACACAATGAGGGCGATGTAAAATTCTAAAACAAACTTCACCTTCACTGGTATTTGGATCTTCATAAAATCAGACATAGGCTTTCAATTGTTTAATATATAGTATACATAACATAACATGAGTGAATTTCTTAGAATTTATGTATACAAAATTTACTAGAATTGTGTGTATGTATGGTATCTGACAGTTTAACAGAGTCGACTGCAATTTTCATATTTATTGTAATTTTCTTTAGGATTCCTTGGGAGGTAATACAAAAACTATTATGATATCATGCATCTCGCCAGCTGATATTAACTACGATGAAACATTGTCAACTTTACGGTACGCAAGCAGAGCGAAAAATATATCAAATATTCCCAAAATTAACGAAGACCCCAAGGATGCCCAACTACGTCAATATCAACAGGAGATTTTGAAATTACGAAAAATGCTTGAAGAAAGTCATCAAAATGAGAGCAATATACTTCACAATGTTTCCGACGGTAATATAAAATTGAAAAAATTATCGCTGAAGGAGGATAAATCTAAAATACATCAGCTTATGATGATAGGAGTTAATCATTATGAGAAAGAAACAGGTCAAGATCTCGATAAAGATTCATCAATAAATTTCAAAAATGATTATGGAACAGAAACCGAATGTATTCAGTTGAATGCACGTAAACGTATTGATCTAATAAAACATGCTCTTATTGGTGGTGAGAGAGTTGATGATATTCAACTTCGAGAACATCATAAGCAACGTAAGAAAGAAGCTCAGCAACATTTGAGTGTCATCGCCCAGGCTTTGAGCCGTATTGAAAGTGATGATCGCAATTTATTACAAGTCCATTACGCGAACATTCAACAAGAGATCTATAACAAAAACGATCGCATTAAGGTGTTTAATCAAAAGATGAAAATGCTTGAGCGAGAGATTGAAGATTTAAATTCAGAATTTCAATTGGATCGTGAAGATTATCTGGATGAAATTCGGCAGCTTGGTCGTCATTTAAAATTTTATCAATTATTATTTGAGAAAGCGCAACGTATTCTTCGAAAAAACGGAAAGAATTGGTAATCTTCATATACATATTTCAGAAGTTTATCTGTAAGTACATTTTCAGGTCTAACCAAGCAATACAGTGACACATCATCTCACTGAATGATATAAATTCACTTTCAAAAGTAATATTACGAATCCCGGGAAGCTTAGCATTGTGATTAGAAGCCCAAAGTGTTTAACTCATTTCGAAACTCAAAATTAAAACGCAGCGACAGAGAACATAGCGAACTTTAATAATCAGCAGGGCTTCACAGTTCGTTGGACTGAGCTGCCTATTCCATAAATGTGTCGCAATCGTTAATGTGCGTGTGTCTATGAAGTTTTGCTACTGTGCAATAGAAGTCTCAACATTGAAGGCAACTCCCTTATCTTATGCCATACAATATGAAATATTATAAAAACGCTCCAATAATTTGAATAAAACGAGTTCAAAAAATAGGAGTTATTTGAATATTGTTTTAATAATATAATATTAGGTAACTGTTTTTTTTTATGCATATAGGGATCCTGAAGCAATTATGGAAAGTTCCATTTGGAATGATGACTTAAAAACATGGAAAATACCATCTGCATTAGAAAATAGTACTATAAAATTACCTCCTACTGATTCTACATCAGCTTTTCACATAGCCAAAAACAATACCTTCGATGTAAATGATAAAGAAATCAATTTCAGTGACTCTGAAGATAACGATGTAAGTTTTGCGCTATATGTTTACAAACCTAATTCTCAATCAAAAAATGTTCATAGCTGAGCTCAACGGAATCACCTGAAACCTATAAGACCAATGTTTTAAAAAACTACTTTCGGCGAAATCGGAAGCACACAGAACAAAATAATCAAAGGAAACAGAAATCACTAGTCTGTATTCGTGGTAAATTAATTCTATAAAATAATTTTTTGAAAGTATTAAATTTTGTTTTTAATTTCACGTTTATTGCAGAATCTATAGCTCGCAAAAAGACATCGATTCCAATTCAAGAACTGCAAGCAACTACTCTGCAAAAAGTTGCAGCTTTTAATCACAATTTCTGAAAACCCATTCGGCTTCAATTACTCATAAATCCATAACTAACTGTCAGTTATACAGTATTAAAAGTAGTATACAGTATTACAGTATAAAAGAAGTATATTCAATATAGGCATTATAGAAAAAGTTTGTTTTAATTTAGTTATGTACAGCATAGTTTTCTTGGTGTTTTTTCTTCGTAACTTTATTAATGATTTAATTATTAATTCTAGAATTACTATTACTTCTGAGTTATAGCTATTTGCTAACTATCTAGCTATATGTTATTTTTATTGATTTAAATATTATATTTTTTTAGTACAGCTGGTATTCTGCTACCCACAAGTTTGAGGGATACTATAACTTTGGGCCACCAATAAATATATGCAAAATTATCTCCATTAATTTAATAAATTGATGATCAGCATCAATAACAGGAACGATATCAATATGTCAGTATTTAGGTTTTATCTGATTTGAAGCATCTTTAGGATTTTGGTTATTATGATAAATATATACATATTGCTCTAAGGATGCCAGAGATTCAGTTTGTGGGCAAGGGAAAAGGCGGGCGAGAAAAAAAAAACATAAAGTTGATCTGCGTAGTTGCATATTAAATCTAAATCCAAAGTTTGGTTACTCTAGCTCTTACCATCTCTGAGATCTAGGTGTTCATACGGATGGACGAACAGACAGACGGACATGGCTAAACCGATATTATTTTCGATTCTGATCATTTTGGTTGTAACAACATGTGGTCTGTGACGTCTCCTTCAACCTGTTACATACATTCAAACGAATTTAATATACCTTTGTACCTATAGGTACATGGTATAAAAATACCAACAATAAACTTACAGTGTTTTAGTTGTTTTAATTCAATCGAGGGGTTTTTGATTGCCTTCTTCAAATGCAGATGCCCTCTCGCGATCTCTGTAAATTTTTTTTTTGTTGCGTTTAAAAAAACATACACTACAGTGTGACCCAAAAATAACTAAATTTTTTTTAAGTAGAATAAAGCAAACAATATTATTTTTAAGGGTTAGTATTCATTCAAAATATATTATATTTGACTCAAAACAACGTTTGGAAAGATCAACCAAGGCTTGCATTGATTTTTTATGTCATTTACTGAAATCTTCTTTAGCACCTCGGTCATGCCAGCTTGAACTGTTGGCATAACATCAAAAATGTTTCATTAATCTTAGTTGTGACTTTTAGAACTCAAAGATAATCACACGGTTATAGATCAAACTACATTAGAATGCGGAAGGTGGTCGCTTTGAAGATCTGACGAGGGAAACGATAATTGTACAACTCTGTTAACGCGATCATTTAAACTAATTGAAAAATAAGTGGCTGATCGAAATGTAGTTATTTGTAGATGTTAACTAATATGTGAGCAATATTATATATGGGCCAACCTTTGGCTTTGGAATTTCCGCGCTTAACTTCTGTAAAGTCCCAAACTGATTACCGGAAAGTTGATTTTCTTAATTTTTAGCATAGAAATGAATTTTGTTAAACAATGATCTACTTTATTTGAAGTTGACAAACATTTCTAAAAAACCGTTAAAACCCGTAATATAAATAAAAATATATTTATCAAAAGCTAAATGTATAAAATCATTAATCCAGATGTTTGTATGCAAATAAATTTATATTAAATTAAACATATACCAATATTACTATAATAGAATACATTGAATTTTGATGCATGCATTTTATCATTATGTTTTAACAAAATTAATACAAAAGTGACCCTCCCACATAACTATAATGCAAAATATATTTCCCTATTTCTAATGGTAACAAAATGTATCTACAAGCATACCAATGCAGGTCACGGGATCAAGTTCAAGCAATAAGTCGAAAATCAATACATTGATGAAAATTTTACTGTGTAGCGACTAATAGAACAATAAATTTCAATACAGTAGTTTTTAGATTATAATAAACCATGGGTGAAAATGTAAAAGTTATAATACGTTGTCGGCCTATGAATCTACAAGAAATTCACTGAAAATGTGAAGTAAATTTTGCATCAAATAATTTAAGAATTGAGTATAAATCTTAATTCCTTTTCAATGGTTTTTTTTCCAGAATATTGTGGAAATTTCTGAGTACGACGTTTCTGTGTTCAATCCCTCGGCACGAAGTGCACCGAGGAAATCGTTCAGATTTGATAGCGTCTATGATGGATTTTCCAAAACCGAAACTATTTACAATGATATGTATTATGCGTTGGTGGAAAGCACATTGGAAGGGTACAATGGAACAATTTTTGCTTATGGTCGACAGGTTGTGGCAAAACACATACAATGCAGGTAACGAAATACGATAATTTAATCTTTAGCTATATTATTAATTATGTATTTCTATTTCTCAAGGGTAATAGTTCACTAGAAGATTCACCAAGCAAGGGAATTATACCAAAATGTTTTGACCATATATTTGAAACAATTTCAATAGCGAGCAGTGTCAGGTATCTCGCACTAGTAAGCTATTTGGAGATTTATAATGAGACTATCAAGGATCTTTTGAATGTATCGGACTCATCGTCCCACCCAACAAATCATCAACTAAAGGATTTACCAGGTGTAGGGGTTACAGTTCCATCCTTAACTACACAACCGGTAAAAAATGCACACGAGTGCTATAATTGGTTGAAATTTGGCAATAAAAATCGGATTACAGCAGCCACATTGATGAACGAGACAAGTTCACGATCACACACTATATTTACAATAAGTTTGGAACAAATTGAAGGTTCGATTAATCCATCAGCAGAATTCAATAATACTTCGCCAATTATTGGATGCATTCGAAGAGGCAAATTGAATCTCGTCGACCTAGCTGGTTCTGAAAGACAATCCAAGACAGGAGCTTTTGGTGAACGACTAAAAGAAGCAACTAAAATCAACTTGTCGCTCTCCGCTTTGGGCAATGTGATATCAGCATTGGTTGATAGCAAAACAAAGCATATACCATACAGGGACTCTAAGCTAACGAGGTTACTACAGGTAGATTAATAATATTTTAATTTAAAAGTCCGTAAGTTTCCAAGGTCCTAAAATATTATAATTTACAATCATCAATATAGTAGATATTGGCATTTGTAATAATCAAGCAATTTAGATTTAAAATAAGAGAGCAATACAACGATCAACGAAAGCTACAGTCGACTAAAATATATTATAGCCAAAGATCTTAATTAGTAATGATTACACAATGAGGGCGATGTAAAATTCTAAAACAAACTTCACCTTCACTGGTATTTGGATCTTCATAAAATCAGACATAGGCTTTCAATTGTTTAATATATAGTATACATAACATAACATGAGTGAATTTCTTAGAATTTATGTATACAAAATTTACTAGAATTGTGTGTATGTATGGTATCTGACAGTTTAACAGAGTCGACTGCAATTTCCATATTTATTGTAATTTTCTTTAGGATTCCTTGGGAGGTAATACAAAAACTATTATAATATCATGCATCTCGCCAGCTGATATTAACTACGATGAAACATTGTCAACTTTACCGTACGCAAGCAGAGCGAAAAATATATCAAATATTCCCAAAATTAACGAAGACCCCAAGGATGCCCAACTACGTCAATATCAACAGGAGATTTTGAAATTACGAAAAATGCTTGAAGAAAGTCATCAAAACGAGAGCAATATACTTCATAAATTTTCCGACGGTAAAATAAAATTGAAAAAATTATCGCTGAAGGAGGATAAATCTAAAATACATCAGCTTATGATGATAGGAGTTAATCATTATGAGAAAGAAACAGGTCAAGATCTCGATAAAGATTCATCAATAAATTTCAAAAATGATTATGGAACAGAAACCGAATGTATTCAGTTGAATGCACGTAAACGTATTGATCTAATAAAACATGCTCTTATTGGTGGTGAGAGAGTTGATGATATTCAACTTCAAGAACATTATAAGCAACGTAAGAAAGAAGCTCAGCAACATATAACAAAAACGATCGCATTAAGGTGTTTAATCAAAAGATGAAAATGCTTGAGCGAGAGATTGAAGATTTAAATTCAGAATTTCAATTGCATCGTGAAGATTATCTGGATGAAATTCGGCAGCTTGGTCGTCATTTAAAATTTTATAAATTATTATTTGAGAAAGCGCAACGTATTCTTCGAAAAAACGGAAAGAATTGGTAATCTTCATATACATATTTCAGAAGTTTATCTGTAAGTACATTTTCAGGTCTAACCAAGCAATACAGTGACACATCATCTCACTGAATGATATAAATTCACTTTCAAAAGTAATATTACGAATCCCGGGAAGCTTAGCATTGTGATTAGAAGCCCAAAGTGTTTAACTCATTTCGAAACTCAAAATTAAAACGCAGCGACAGAGAACATAGCGAACTTTAATAATCAGCAGGGCTTCACAGTTCGTTGGACTGAGCTGCCTATTCCATAAATGTGTCGCAATCGTTAATGTGCGTGTGTCTATGAAGTTTTGCTACTGTGCAATAGAAGTCTCAACATTGAAGGCAACTCCCTTATCTTATGCCATACAATATGAAATATTATAAAAACGCTCCAATAATTTGAATAAAACGAGTTCAAAAAATAGGAGTTATTTGAATATTGTTTTAATAATATAATATTAGGTAACTGTTTTTTTTTTATGCATATAGGGATCCTGAAGCAATTATGGAAAGTTCCATTTGGAATGATGACTTAAAAACATGGAAAATACCATCTGCATTAGAAAATAGTACTATAAAATTACCTCCTACTGATTCTACATCAGCTTTTCACATAGCCAAAAACAATACCTTCGATGTAAATGATAAAGAAATCAATTTCAGTGACTCTGAAGATAACGATGTAAGTTTTGCGCTATATGTTTTCAAACCTAATTCTCAATCAAAAAATGTTCATAGCTGAGCTCAACGGAATCACCTGAAACCTATAAGACCAATGTTTTAAAAAACTACTTTCGGCGAAATCGGAAGCACACAGAACAAAATACTCAAAGGAAACAGAAATAACTAGTCTGTATTCGTGGTAAATTAATTCTATAAAATAATTTTATGAAAATATTAAATTTTGTTTTTAATTTCACGTTAATTGCAGAATCTATAGCTCGCAAAAAGACATCGATTCCAATTCAAGAACTGCAAACAACTCTGCAAAAAGTTGCAGCTTTTAATCACAATTTTTGAAAACCCATTCGGCTTCAATTACTGAAATGAAAAATATTTACTCATAAATCCATAACTAACTGTCAGTTATACAGTATTAAAATCACTATACAAAGAATATTCAATATAGGCATTATAGAAAAAGTTTGTTTTAATTTAATTATGTACAGCATAGTTTTCTTGGTGTTTTTTTCTTCGTAACTTTATTAATGCTTTTAATTATTAATTCTAGAATTACTATTACTTCTGAGCTATAGCTATTTGCTATCTGTTATTTTTATTGATTTAAATATTATATTTTTAGCATGTTTAAATTTGTCAATTTCCAAGTAGCTAGTACAGCTGGTATCCCGCTACCCACAAGGTTGAGGGATAATATAACTTTAGGCTACCAAGATATATATGCAAAAATTATCTCCATTAATTTAATAAATAGATGCTCAGCATTAATAATAGGAACGATATCAACAAGTCAGGTAGAGAAACTAAAAACAATACTCGTGCAAGTCTGACTCATGCGTTCACACCAAACGACATTCATATTATCATCATCATCATTGGAAAAGCAGCAGTCCAGCTTTGTTGTTCGAATATGCAAGCATACACACATACAAGCAAACCTGTATGTGTGTAAGCATGCTTAAGCATACGCTAGAAGACTAATGCTTGTTCTTGTTGCGTCCACTTACGATTACTTTGAGTATGTTTTTTTGGTTTTAGAAAATCTATTTTTTATCCGATATAAACCATCTTTTGGATTTCGTTTATTATGATATATATCTACATTAACTTACTTTCTCTAAGGATGCCTTTAACTTTTTAGCTCTAAGGATGCCAGAGATGCAGTTCGTTGGCAAGGGGAAGAGCGGGGAGGAAAAAAAACACAAACTTGATCTGCGTAGCGGCAGATTACATCTAAATCCAAAGTTTGGTTACTCTAGCTCTTACCATCTCTGAGATCTAGGTGTTCATACGGACGGACGAACAGACAGACGGACATGGCTAAACCGAAATTTTTTTCGATTCTGATCATTTTGGTTGTAACAACATGTGGTCTGCGACGTCTCCTTCAACCTGTTACATACATTCAAACGAACTTAATATACCTTTGTACTTATAGGAACATGGTATAAAAATACCAACAATAAACTTACAGTGTTTTAGTTGTTTTAATTCAATCGATGTGTTTTTGATTGCTATCTTCAAATGCAGACGCCCTCTCGCGATCTCTGTAATGTCGAAAGTGTGTGGACGTGTATATATATATTTTTTTTGTTATGGCTAAAAAAACATATACTACAGTGTGACCCAAAAATAACTACAATTTTTTGATGTAGAATACAGCAAACAATTTAATTGTTAGGGGTTAGTATTCATTCAAAATATATTATATTTGACTCAACACAACGTTTGGAAAGCTCAACCAAAGCTTGCATTGATTTTTTATGTCATTTACTAAAATCTTCATTAGCACCTCGGTCATGGCGCTTGAACGATTGGTATAACATCAAAAATGTTTCTTTCATCCTGGTTTTGACTTTTAGAAATCAAAGATAATCACACGGTTATAGATCAAATTAGATTAGAATACGGAAGGTGGCCGCTGAAAAAAAATCCGTTTTTCAAGATTTCAAAATAAAGATTCGTTAACTTTATGTGATGTGGTGTGTTATCGTGCAATAAAAAAAAACTGTTTTTCTGCTTGATGGTCAAGTCTAACGCGACAAATTACTCACCATTTTTTTTTAAAAAAATAAACTAGAGTGCAAGCTATTTGATATAAATTCATTAAAATAAATTCTTAATTGACGACGTAACAAAACTTAACGAAAGACTAAAAAAATAAGACGGATTTGAAAACCTTGAAAATTTGATGAGGGTAACACTGATTGTACAACTCTATTACGCGATCATTTAAACTGATTGAAACATGAGCAATTTAATTTTAATTTTCAAATCCTTAGTCGCATGTGATAAACCTTCACAACGCGTACACAACAAAATTAACAAATGGTACTGTAGTTTAGTGTAAGGCTAATTTGTTATCTGTTTGGGGTACTTTAAACACATTATTGCCATAAACAACTGATCAGTCAATCAACTACTTGAATGACCTTTTACATAAATTCAGCTGATAATAGGCCATTTTTTTTCGATGTTGTGAAGCACACCAACCGGACTAGGCGAAAGCACTAGAAAATGTCGAATCAACGACTCTACTCACTGAGAATGATACAATTGGACCTAGAGAGACTATAGAAGTAGGGCGTATTAGAATAGATAGAAGTAAACTATAACTCAATCGAAAAGTATTTTTGGTATATTGATACTTTTTTCTATTCAATACAAATGAATTTTCTCATACAAAATTGCTTCTAAAATAACTTCCAAGTTTTGTACCCTATCACATCGAAACATGCATGGATTGTCAAAACTATAGCTATTGTGAAATTCACTGCTTTAATAAAATGAAAGGAATTGTGGCTGTAATTAAACTTGCGTCTGATATACACGTCTACTCATTCTGCCAATTACATACATACATTTCAAGGTGGGGACAGTCTTAATAACATTCTACCCTAACCAAAATTAAGAGCAGCTCTTACGGTTACTTCGAGAACCGAAGCGTATAACGAGTACAGTAATATTTACTACACACAGCGTTAAGCACGAAGAAATGCATTAACACGATGATTTAACTTTTAACAAAAGACATAAGTGACAGAATAAATAACAGTGCGAATATATTAAGTAATTTAGAAATTGGATTCATTTAGGAAAAATTGGGTGGTAAAAGCCATCGCAAGATATATGTATGTGATATATATTTATATAGAACAATGCTGATTCGATCACATTCAAAGCGCAGAACTGATTCTCAGTTCTCAGCGAATTTTAAATATGGTAAATGCCATCTAAAAACTTCAATAAAGTTGCGTCTATTTGATGAATTTGGAAAACAAAAATTTGGATATAGTCTAAGGTGTTCGATTGGATTGCATCCGGAGGATAAACATGTAATAATATGAGCAACTTATCTAATTAAAATAAAATCAATATTATTATGGTTGCTATAATACAAAGGTGCCCATGAGATGGGCTGGTAAAAGTTCTGAATCAGAGATGTCTGAAATTAACCAAGTTAACATATGGTTACCAATATATCTATGTAAGCTATGCAAATTTGTACAGGATAATTACTGTTTGAAGAATAGGAACAACAAGAGAAAGAGGGAAAGTCTACTAAAGTCATTGAATTTGTTCAACTTAGATATTAAGCTTAACAAAAATAAATGTAATATTTACCGAGGTACAGCAACGCAATTGACAACATAGAGCCTACTAATAAAACTAAATGTGCATGGATTTCGTTCTACATATGTTATTAAAAATTTTCAGGGATTTTTTAAATTATTGTGTGTATTGAAATAAAACTTCAAAATTATGCTAGTAAATCGTTTTTGATTTTAATTTTTTCTTTTCTTAGAAAAATGTTTGTTTTTCTTCTATGCAAAAGTAGAGGAAACATTATTTATGCATACTTTCTCTCTGCAGAAACTTCAAGGCTGAAGGTCTTGTATATTTAAGTATGTTTGCATATGCGTGCAAAGTGGGTATGTGTGTTGTTAGTCTTGACGACGGCGCAAGAAATTAATATGCGCAGATTCGCTCTGTAGGTGTAGTGAAGTATATAATATAAAGATCCATTCTTTCATGGTTACCACAAAGAATTACAGCACAATCTTTTGAGCCAAAATTCTAATTGATCATGCAGACATGTCTATATCGTCCCGGATCAAGAATACGTAAACTTTATAGAATCGGAAATGCTGCTTTCTGTCATACATTTTCTAGGCGCATAAAAAGAATACCCTACTATCCGGAGGGCAACGGGTATATAGATACATATATCCCACACTTGTGGTGACGGAATATTGTGAATTAAATTATTTTAAAATTAACGGGATTACAAGAATGAATTCACACTCTAAATGGCCAAGTAATTTAGTTTTCTTTTTTAAATTCCACAATATTAAACTTATGTTGTTAAAATAAATGAACTAGAGTGCCAGCTATTTGAAATAAACTCATGAAAATAAATACTTAATTGTCAACGTAAAGCAAAAATTATCGAAAGACGGATTTGAAAACTTTGGGAGATCTGACGAGGGTAACACTGATTGTACAACTCTATTACGCGATCATTTAAACTGATTGAAACATGAGTGATTGATCGAAGTCTAGTTATTTGTAGATGTAAAACTTCATTTATTTATGTTGCAATAATATTCCAAATATTGATCAAATATTCTTTTCTCATTTCTTCCAATTGAAATTGTTTGTGCAATTGTCCTATAGCTTTTATGTGATAATGAAAACTCAACTTATTGTTTATTCATCAATTTATAATTTCCACCTGGCATTTTAATTTTCATTGAGAAAATTCTGGTTTAAATCGATTTAATGTACATACATACTACTATGTCATATTTTCGTTCGACAGAATATAGAATATAGCAAATATTCTTAAATTACACTTAACACAAATTAAATTACTAAAGTGTATTCACCACGAAATATGTATACATTTAAAAAATTGTTTACACAATAAAATTTGTGTATATTTTAATCGGCATACATTACAAAGGGGGCATGGTTAACTGACATTGTATCACGCAATTCAACTTTAATTAAATTTGTAGAATTTTCTTCTTGGAGACTAAACTCGTTTGTACTAGGACAATTAGCAAATCGTGGATTACTTGTGTTTCGTCTGAAAATAATTGTCTCAATTATAATTATTTTATTTAAACTCAAAAACAAGTTAACATACTTGGCTTTTGCATGTGTTAATATGTGTGACTTCAAGTTTGTAGACTGGGCGAATTTTTTATTGCAAGCATCGAACGGACATACAAATGGCCTGTCTCCTGTGTGTATTCTTACGTGCGTTCTGTATGAAAAAATTGTTAATAAGCATACATATAAAAAAACAGAAGAATAAGGATAATTACCTTAAATTAAAGTCTAATGAAAAACGTTTCCCACAGCCTTCAAAAGTACATTGAAATGGTTTCTCTCCAGTATGAACTAACTGATGTCTCTTAAGTTTAGAGCTCTCGACAAAAGCTTTTCCACATTCCGCACATACATGAACACGAGGTCCATGAGTATGTAAGTGCTTGCGCATTGCAGATGAATCTCGAAAGTATTTATTACAACCCTTATGGGGACAGGCTATTTTCTTATCATTAGTATATTGCGCAAAATCAGAAGTATCTGTATCATTTGCAATGCTTTCAACTGATGGCGTTACTGCAATATATCAAAAATACGTCAAATTTGTTAATATTAAACCTATTAGTAGTAGCTAGCTTACCCAAGGGTAAGGATCCCGACACAGCAACTTCAGAATCACAATCGTTATCTCTTTGTTTGACTCCATGTTTGTCGATCACGGAAACTGTTTGCTCGTTAATAACAAACTGGCATTCCTGAGAAATGTGTGCATTCAAAGTTGAACGCGTTTCATTGTGTACATATAATTTATGGTTGCGATCGACAATTTTGTCTGCTGTGCACGTTGGCAACTGAACAGCCATCTGTTGCTGCATCTGCAGAAAATTTTCTTGATTTTGTTGATAGAGCAAATGCTCATGTTCGTGTAATACTATGTCCTTGTCTTTACTATTTTCATCTGAAGCTTCTATTTGGTTTGTAGATGACATCAGTAATGTTGATTCCGTGGGGGTGGATGTATTCTCATTAAAGCTGCAATATTCATCATCCGACATCCCAGACGCCCACATTGTAACACTAAATTCCCCCTCCATTGTCTTAATTTGTACCAATTTCTGCTCCCAGCGCCTAGATTTCCCATTAACAGATTGTATCAAAGCAATATTTTTACTATTAATTGCTTCCGTACATTTGGTTCGACTTTTCATGCTTTCCTGAGCACGTAATTGTTGCATATAATTCATTAGAACTTGCGGAGCAGCATCCTCGGTTACATCCTCACTCTTTGAAGCCTTTACTATCATCCTAACTTCACCGTTTTGCATTTGCAAGCTACTATCGGTTAACTTCGCATCCCTAATTAAAAATAGTAAGTTGATAATATGGTAGTAAAAGATATTAAAATTACGTCTTACTCTTTTGTTGATGACAAGCAAATATTTTTTGTCGATTTTAATAAAGATTTATCACCGTAGCTGTTGATAGCACTATGTTGATCCGATTGAACATATGTAAATGTTTTATCATTCTGTGATTCAAGGAACATGTTAATGTTAGCATTCTGACAAATGGCATCAGGGCACAACACTAATTACATGGAAAAATATAGAAATATTAATTAGCAATAAATTATATTTTAATATAACAATTGAATGCATTTAAATCAGCAGAAAAGTATAAACTGATATGGAGTTGTGCAACTAAAAGGACTTATGAGGTGCGGAGCCCAACACAGTTTATAGTTGCATTTAGCTAGTTGAACTCACCGTTATTTAGATTGGGAACGTTAATAGGCTGCTCATCAGGGGGTTTAGGGATTTCATCTTCATCATTATGAACCAGTATTCCGAAATGTTCATACGAAAAATTTCTGGGATCCATTATTTTCCTTATAGTTTTTATCTTATTTTTTAATTCTTAAACATCACATACGTAATCAAAATCTAGAGCCTATATGTAGACTTATTTAAATTTGTTTTTATGTAGATTCCTGAGCGAAATTACACATAGACTCAAAGCCGATTTTTAATGTAAACAAATGAGCAATGGCGTTTTATATGTATGATTTTATATACAAATGTAACTTTACATTCTTAACAACCCAACGTTATAAATGCTTATATTTTCCATTATTTGTTTGTATATTTTTTCGCATGTTTAATATTTGTATTATATATTAGATACGTTGTATTTATACATCAAACATAAATTCCAAACTTGCGATGTTTAAGAGTAAAAAGATGAATATTTCAACTATCAGCATTGATGTATATGTTCTCAATAATAAATCATTGTAAAATGAGTATCAATTGTAAACATATCAGGTTGACAAATACTCTTCACTGTTAGGGATATTCTTAATTATGGCGAAATAAAACAATTTGTACAACTGATAAGTAAGAAATCAAATATACTTCATAACTATAAGAAAGTTGTTTATTACAAACACAATATAAAGAGAACCAAGCAAAGCTAAAATGGATGCGATGAATAATTGACAATGTGACCAGGATATCTCGTTCTTGCTATACCTATGATTAAGAAGAACTTCATAATATAAATTAAAATCTGAATGAGGAATATGGAATAGAACGAAAATAATTTCACATTATATTATTATTGTGATTGTCTATAATTATTACCCAAAATACCTATAGAAATTCCCACATATGCCGCAACGCAATAAATTAAACTTATTTGGGGTATACTGCGAGCTATAAGTGTTTTCTACAAAAATGTTGAGATCACTAACCTTTTACAAAAGTAATAGCTCAAATCTCTTTTTTAATCCTCGAATATATATTCCCACAATTCAAAATAATTTGAGTTTGACAAAAAATAATGAAAAAAAAACCTCTACCGCTAACATTAAAATACCATATTATTTTCAAACGACATTCAAATAATAGTACTACTTCAATAATGCAAATAAAAATCAATAAATGTAATTTAACATTATAAATATCATGATAAATCGCTATTAATTTAATTAGTTGTCTGTCAATAAATATTATCTATAAATTAAATATTATAAACCGTAATATTAAGAATCTATAACGTAATATAAAGAATTGGAATAATAGTATTATTTTAATAATACAAAGAAAGATCAATATAATTCAACGTTATAAATATCGTAATAGTTCGATATTAATTGAATTAGTTGTCTATGTGTTAACAGAACATTATTACTTTTTGTTGTTATTATATAATAGATATTATAAACCGTTATATAAATAATCTTAAAAATAATAAATCAAATATAGTTGTTATCATAATATGTTTTCAAACGCTTCCCATAGATTTCTTTCGAATTTTCATGCTTTCCTGAGTACGTAATTGTTGCATATAATTCATTAGAACTTGCGGAGCAGTATCCTCGGTTACATCCTTACTCTTTGAAGCCTTTACTATCATCCTAACTTCACCGTTTTGCATTTGCAAGCTACTATCGGTTAACTTCGCATTTCTAATTAAAAATAGTAACTTGACAATATATTTATATGAATGCCGAATGCACAATTTTGAAAAATTAAATGAAATGGTATAAACAGAGAGATTACATAAAGTCTGTATCATTCCGATGTTCCAAAAATGTCTTATATCAACCTTAACAGCCTCGTATAGTGTAAGTACGCCTTTTGTTATCGATATGAAATGAAGCAACTCTTACGATAGTCAAACCGCATGACAGTTTAACCAATGTGATTCGACCTTTTCCGGTTTAGGCGTTTACCATGGCGGTCGGTAAAAATAAGGGTCTCTCGAAAGGTGGCAAGAAAGGTGGCAAAAAAAAGGTGGTTGATCCATTCTCTCGCAAAGATTGGTACGATGTTAAGGCTCCAAACATGTTCCAAACCAGGCAAATTGGCAAAACCTTGGTTAATCGAACACAAGGACAACGCATTGCGTCCGACTATTTAAAAGGTCGCGTCTTTGAAGTCTCTTTAGCCGACTTGCAAAAGGATATCGATCCCGAGAGATCTTTCCGCAAGTTTCGTCTCATCGCTGAAGATGTGCAGGATCGCAATGTACTTTGCAATTTCCATGGTATGGATTTGACCACAGACAAGTACAGGTAAGTTTTATTTCTGTGCTCGATTTTTGTGATTTGTTCAATATGCATGTGTTTAGCGTGTATACTAAAAAATGCTTAATGATTTGCTGAAAATAGATCGATGGTGAAGAAATGGCAAACACTGATCGAGGCCATCGTTGAGGCCAAGACCGTCGATGGATATTTGCTGCGCGTGTTTTGCATAGGTTTCACCTCCAAGGATCAGCAATCGCAGCGCAAAACGTGCTATGCCCAGCAATCGCAGGTCCGTAAGATTCGTGGACGCATGACGGACATTATTAACAATGAAGTGAGCAGTGGTGATCTTAAGCAGCTGGTCAATAAGCTGGCACTCGATTCGATCGCCAAGGATATTGAGAAGAGCTGCCAACGCATCTATCCTTTGCACGATGTGTATATCCGTAAGGTGAAGGTGCTCAAGAAACCCCGTTTTGATGTTTCAAAGCTGCTGGAGCTACATGGTGACGGTGGGGGCAAAACTTCTGAAGCCGTAGTATCAGCTGAGGGTGCCGTAATTGATCGCCCTGAAGGTTATGAGCCACCTGTACAAGAGGCCGTTTAAATCGAAATGCTGCTGTAAATTACAAATGCATTCGAAACATTAAATAAAAGATCCAATAATAAAAAATGATGCGCACGTGTATGCGTTTTGGGTATTTTTTGTAGATTTATTCGTTTTCTTTCAGTTTTTATTTTTTTATAGGTTATAAAAGGTTAGTAAATAATTGTAGCATTAAATGAATATTGTAAATATATGATGTTTTATTTTTCGTCTCTGCTACTTAGTTGATGAAAACAGATTGTTCCTGAGAATTAAATATCATTTGTTTTACATATATTTTTCTCACAACACTATTAATTATTTTTAATGATTGCAGAATGATCCAGTTCGTTACTTGAGGAATTGCAGGTAAATAACAAGCAATAGGTATTTCGGAAATTTAATGTGATGACTATATTTGCTACTCTTGAACATTTGCCATTGATGACATATTACCTTTGCAACTGAATAAATATATTTTTATAAGGCTCAATTATCGCTGATAATCATGTATTTAATCAACTTTATTTTTATTTTTCAGATATTTCATTCGTGTCGAAATCCGCTATAAAATGGTAAGATGCCTACGCTAATATTTATGTGTATACATAAACATTGTTTAAAATTGAAGTGATGCCGTTTATTTGCTACTCTTGAAGTGTTAACAAATGTTGAAATCATTCACTTTTTCAACTGATCTGTTTAGTTGCTCCTCGTTTAAGTACCAATCCACGAACTTCAGTTAATTTTGTTTTTATTATATTTCAGAATGACTCCATGAATTTATTGATAATTGTTTTCAAATTTGATGCTATATATGTTGATAGAACATTTTGACAAAGGTTAGTTAACACTTAAAAATTCACTCGAAATATAATAAAACATGATGACAAACTTACCCAGCTCGCTTCGATAAATCATGAAGAAAACTGTTCCTTAACCAACGCAAAATAATGTATTACTGATATAACCTAGATAAGCTAATAATTTTTTTAGATCAATCGAACATTTTTTTAACATTTAGATAATTTGTTTTTCAGTACTTTGTAAATGAAATTTATTGGATCTCAGAATTGAACGTTGGCAGAATTTTCTCCTGTTATGTAAGGTAAGTTAATAAATACCAAATTTAAATTATTCTTACTATACAAAATTTCCATTAAAAACAGGGTTTTCTGAATGTGACCTTTTATTATTTGCGTACTTCGAAGTGTTTTTTTTTTTGTATTAAAAGGGTTTTCTGATCGATTGCTTATGAGCTATATTTCATTTACATTATCACTTTAAAGTTCAAAGTCATTAAAATTTAAGGTTGCGATGTATGCAATCGAGATGTAATCAGAATGCATAATTTAATTTAAATTTTAAAATATGTTAAAAACACCTTTTTTCAAGCAGATAAATGGTTATTTTTTATAACTACTCCAATTGCGTAAGCAAAAGTTTAAATGCATCCATTCTGTTTAAATACAGTGAATAACCTTTAATTATTTTCTTTCCTTCAGCATGCCTTGTCCCTAAATTATTTTGGGAAACACTTTTCGATAAAGGTGAGTAAACACATAAACTGACTTGCTGCAAAGTACATTAAAATTAAGTTATACAACTATGATGATAAATTTACCCAGCTCGCTTCGATACACCATGAAGAGAACTTTTCCTTAACCAACGCATTTATAATAAATTTCTGAAATATTTTGTAGTTCTTATGTTTTTACAAACGATTAGTATCATAATTATTAATGTGTGTTATAGTCTGTACTCTCGTTGCAGTATTTAATAAATAATATCGTCAATGATATGCTTACGTTTGACCGAAGATGCGAATTTGGAATATAACTTCAGAAAAAAGAATATTTCGACGGTTAGTAGAAAATATATTTAAATAAAACGCAGCAAATCAATTGAAATAAATATGATGACAAACATACCCAGCTCGCTTCGATGAACCATGAAGAGAACTGTTCCTCAACCAACGCATTAAAATATATAACTGATATACCACATATTAGCTGTGTTAAATTAAATTAAATATAATAGTGTTAATATTTTGGATACATATTTTTTTGTTTTACAGTATTTTAATAAATAAGCTGAATCTGGAGTGGAAAGTGAATGCTGACATAATTTTCTCACGTTATGTAAGTTTTGTTTTAAAATATAATATTTTGGTTTGGAACGTTAGAATTTTATGATGAATTATCTACGGATTCCCCATCATTTAGAATACAAATGAAAAAAACATTTTCTGACTTACATTTTCATACTATATATAGTTTTATTCTTATGGATCAGGTATTAATTATGCTATTGTTTTTTTTTACAGAATTATGCGACACACTACAACAGAAGGTAAGGGAGTTTTCATTAAAATATATGATGAATGCAACTTATTGTTGGGTCGATTGTTAAAAAATTATAGAGACAACTGTTGAACCAAATAATACATACAATTTACTATTTAAAAATTTTTCTTTTTATTACGATTTGCTATTTTTTTTTCAGGGTGTTGAACGTTAAAATGGATGCTGGATATCATTATTTGATGTTTTTGTCATTTGTCAAATTTATATATATATATTTTTTAATTTCTATGAAAAATAAAATTATAAGTTGATAACCAAAACTTCAGCTTATGTATTTCGCTGGTGGGTTCAATTCCAATGGGTCAAGACATTGTTTTCTTACAAGAGGCGGCAAACATGCGCATCGGAAACCCTGCGATAGCGAACATCGTGACATTTTAAATAGCTAATATTCAGTGTTTCATTATCGAAAGTATTCTTCAAACAATATATCATTGAGATCAAATTTGGCATCTTATAGTATTTTTGGCCTTCATAATTGTAATGTTGTAAACAATTGCGAATCGACATGAGTTCATATATGCAACGAATTCGTTGCTATGGTGAATTTCCAGGAATTTTCTCAATCACGGCAATAGCAGAAACCTTTATTTTTGGTTTGGAGTTTTTCGGTTTTAGTAGCATGTGTTCGACTGTTAGTCGCTGCTTGATTTAGGGAAATACGAAAGCGAACTTACAACCTTTGGGATGTTATCCAAGCAAGTCATTGTTGTTATTCTACTGTACAGTCCTACTGAAATTGGTTGATCTTTCAAAATTAGTTCAACCATTCGACAACTTTTATTAAATGAAAATACAATGAGTTCTATTGTATGGCTATTTTTTATTAAGTGGAAGTCGAGTGTGCTCGCTGTAAGATACCCAAAGATACCAAAAAGTAAAGTACTCCATTTCGATGAATATATAAAAAATACCGTATGACTTATACGGTAAGCAATCACATATATATATATGCATATAATTTTAACCACAAAGTTTTTCATGACTGAAACAGAAAAATTTATTGACCTTATTTTAAATTTGCTAAGACATTTGGACTTTGAATAACAATTTTGGATTTTGTTGAAATTAAAAATTTCATTTAGTACATTTGTTTTTTAATTTAATTTTAAAATCTAAATCATCGATCTCCACTTTAAAGTTTTTTCATCTCTACTAAGTAGCAAAGCAAGTCATAGAATCATGGCCACATTGTACCGGGTATAAAATGTCAATTATCGATAGAATACCATAAAAATATGGTATATATCGCATCATCATATGTTTTTGTAGCGAGCAATTGAAACTAACAGAGCAATACTCGTTACTTTAAAAATACTTTTTGAATGATGTGTACTGCGGCATCTGTTAATAACAGCAGCGTGTTGCGGAAGCATTTGTAAAATTTTCAGTTTTTGGTGCGCGAGGCTTGCAGAGCGGTCGTGTGGTATTCCTTCGTGGTTTTTCATTTATTTGAAATAACATATTTTAAATTTTAATAGTTTTGAAAATAAGTGGTAACTGAGTTTTACAATGAATATTACAATTATGCAAAGCAATTAAAAAATTCCTTATGTAAGAGATCGCGCTGATTTGTAAGTTAATGTGAACGCAAAACCATATTCTTTTACACAGATATATATAATTCTGACGCATGTTTTGTGTTCATACACATATGTAAATTGGCAAACACATGCAATCGTACAGATGATATTATATCTGTTTCCATGTTTGTATGCATACATACATATATGTATCAGTGTAAGTGTATAACATTCAGCGATTGTGATCGGGATCGTCATCGACTCAATTCACTTATGCATTTGAATGTGTGTGCTGGCATGTGCGTGTAACGAGTAAAAGTTTCAAAGAATAAAAAAGATAAATGCGATGAAGTTTTAAAAATGGTTTCAGTGGAGAAATAAATCTTGCAATAATATATTATTGTATTCTTGGCAAATCACACTAAATAACACAATTAATATATCTCTGCAATTTTATGTCATATATATGTACGTGCGTATACAGACACACGCGCGCGATTTTATTTGAGGCTGTACGAATATGCACATAAGTGTAGAATGCATACAAATAAAAAATGAAAAAGAAAATTATTAAATAATTTATTGTTTATGCAATTGGTCATCTATTAATTTCTTGCCTGTGCTTCAGCCCAAACCAAAACCACCGCAAAGCAACAAGCATGTTAGTTTGTTTTGCCGACGGAAAAAGAGTTTTTTTAATTAAATTTGTGATCTCTTCAAATTGTTGAATTTAAAAAGGTAAGGCAGTGCTAGTTATATTTTGTTCTCTTTTACAATCTCTATACCTCATAATAATAAAGCTGATTTAGATATACATACATACATACGTACACACATATTTGTGTACATCTTAGAAATAAGATTTTTCGTATTCTCGTTGGTTGGCATTTTGTTTTGTTTCGTTCATTTCTTTTTCTACCTGTTGATATCCTACAATCATTTCTCTAAATAGAAACTCGTTGTCATTAGTGTTGTGACGCTGGTTTGTTGTTGTCGTGGTTTTGGGTACGCTTGTTACCTTGAACTAATAGTTGGCGTTATTCTCTACTACGAGTGTGTACACGAATCATAATGTGTGTGTTTTGAAACCCGCCTTTCTACATCAGATATGTACATGCATTTGTATGCATGCTTTGTGGTATATGTAATATATATATATACACACACACATATATATATATATATATATATATATATATATAATATATATATATATATATATATATATATTTTGTCTATATATATATATATATATATAATACATACAAACCAAAATACATAGTTGGTCTTCGTGCCCAAACGCTTAAACAAACCTGTGCGTGTATGTTTTCATGCTATTCTTTGTATTATACAATATGTTTGGAGAATTTTGAAAAAGTACGAAGGGACCGGCGACAATTAGACATTGGGACACAAAAACTATTGACATTGTAATCAATGTCAATTCTAGGAAATAATTTTTGGTCAACCTTTTGCCCGACAAGCCGATAACGATGATGCATGAGTATAAAGTTGTGTAGGTTCGTTAGGACATTCGTAAATTTACCTGCATATAAAATCTTGTCCACCAACATTTTATAATATAATTCTATTTTACCCATCATCGTTTTCCTCTTTTTTAAATTATGTTCCATACATGCAAAAATATGCTGAAGTTCATTTACTACAAATTGGGAAAAATAATGTTGACAGGGAATTAATATTTATTTAGTTACATTTATGCATTTAGTTCTTACCGATAGTTTGACAGATTTACTGCGATTAAATCTTCAGATTAGGGTTGATTGGATTGCTCAATTGTTATGGTGGACTTGCGAGTGGCAATATCAAAAACAACTTATATCTGCGTATAGTCTAACAGCATAGTCTACAAAAAAGCTTACTTGTCAACAAACAATTTTTAAAATGCTAAATTTATAATAAATTAATTGATTTACATATTTTTTGTTTTATTTCATATCCAACAGCGGCACAAAGTGGCGAAAACTAACTACCAAGATGGATATTCTGTATCGATTAATACAATGAAATAAATAAAACTGAGCCTGTGGTTACCACATGTTTAGAGCGACATGGATAGCAAATCAATTTTACAGGATATTCAATTGAGGTTATCCAAAGTGATGTTGTATTATGCATTAAGCATAAGAAAGGCGTCAGCGGTATTTAAATAATTTAGGTAACGCTCACTTATTGCTAAAGAGCTGGGGAAGAATTGAATCATGCCACATACACATACACGACATGGATCATCTGGAGATGATTTAGGCAGCACAGATGAAGTCAAGATATTTAAGGATGAAGGCGACCGCGAAGATGAAAAAATATCATCCGAGAACCTTTTAGTCGAAGAAAAATCAAGCTTAATTGACCTAACTGAAAGCGAGGTAGGCTTCAATCTGTTTCATTTACTAATATGCAACATAATGTAGTATACTATCCTCATTTCTCTAATGCATGAAAATTGTGACAATCATTTATATAAATCTATTTTATTGGTTCAGATTTGCCTTATGGACAACAAGCTTATATCAATTATTTTTGCAGTGACTCATATGTATTATATATAACGTTTTTCACCCCATATTTTTGCAAAGTATATTGCAAACCAATATGAATCTTATAGAGAAAGTGTCCGGCTAATAAAATTGGGAGCTATGATAGCCGGACACTTTCTCTATAAGATTCATATTGGTTTGCAATATACTATATATATATATATATATATATATATATATATATATATATATATCTTTATACATCTAGTCGAATCGTTCTTGACATTACACATATAGTCAACTAATATTCATTCGGTTAAGAGTTTTCCTGTAAAATACTTGGTTCTTAAATATTTATTTTTTTCATATTGTCTTTAAAATAATTTAAAATATAATTTATTTTTATTTATACTGGGTCCCTCGCTTTTCACAAATTTAGTCTCACACCGTAAAAAAATTCAGTCATTTTCCTCTTTTAAACTTCCCCATAAATTTCGTTCTAACACTAATAATATTGATTCCAGCACTAATTTTAAATTTATATAAATTATTATATTCATCATCATATGACATACTATAACATACTATTTAACATAGTCCAACATTTATTTTATTTTCATAGGAAAAGGGAAACAAGACAGTTTCCAGGCCTGGACATAGCCCCGTTTTTAGTAAGTATATATCGCTTTTTATGTATATAATATTTACAATGCAATATGCAACAAGAATGTTGTTATATTGCACTGCAACAATGCCAGTATCATCAAAATTGTGTTTAAATTATTTTTAAATATGTATGTTAAGTCGGAATACTCCATCTCATCGCAAAATTTAAAAATGAATGATATTATTACTACACTTTATATTTTATATATATATTTTTTCTTCTTTAAGATGAGTTATTTTACGATTCAGAGATACAGAGTATTTTAAGGTTGGCCAGTCCGAAGTGGATCGATCTCACTTCCTATAGGCATATTCTTCAGTATCAATATATGTGCTCACACTCAAGCTTTTAGCCATAGTTGGTGTGGGTCGGATAAATAACCGGCTGCTGCCACCGCTGTCGAGTTTTAACCTTAACATCCGTCGGCATCGCGTTGCGTCTGCTCGCATCGGCTTCCATGGTGCTAACAAGGTGATGCAGATCGCCTCGTCGACACGCTACTTACTTCATTTCTTGTTTTCTGTTGCTACATTTTGCTTTCTTTTTCTTGTGTTCGTCAGCGGGGTGTACGTACCCGTGTTTGTATGCCTCGGTGTGTGCTTGTGTGTACGAGTACGAGCATGTTTTCATAAAAGAACGAGTAAATAAATAAAACGTATGTGCCCATATATATGATGAGAATGTGTGTTGGCATATTGTTTAGGTTAAACTATGGATGCATCTCGCGTATTGAGTATGTGTATGTATTATTGATATCAAAATATATATATAAATGTATATATAAATATAATATATGTATATGAATATGTATATGAATATGTATATGTATATGAATATGTATATGTATATGTATATGTATATGTATATGTATATGTATATGTATATGTATATGTATATGTATATGTATATGTATATGTATATGCATATGTATATGTATATGTATATGTATATGTATATGTATATGTATATGTATATGTATATGTATATGTATATGTATATGTATATATAAATATATATATATATATATATATATATACATATATAGCCGCATACATATGTGCAAGTTTGTATAAATTTGGTAATTGGACTTTGATAAGCTGTAAAACAGATCACATGTGTAACGTCAATAAAGATTTTTATTGATTCGATTATTTTTATTTTATGTATATCTTATAACTATCTTATATCTTATACTAAACAAAATAATACAATCTTAATAAATGTCTTATATCACATTTTGAAACTTCATATTGAATACTACACTGAATACAATTAGTGTTTGATTTTTAGGCATACCATGATGATTTTGCATATAAGCACGCATGATTATATTTATATTATAATATATATATATATATATATACATATACATATATAAATGTACATATACAACAGTATTTCTACCTTGGTGTTGTCAGTCCTTGGAAATTAATGAGTTTTCGTAGAATTGATGGTTGGACTCGTTTGTCGTGCATTTAACATCTGGTGATGTTAAATGCTTTAAGACTGAATATTGTATTTTGTGTGCTGCTGCCAACATTTAGAAAGAAAAAGCGAATTTAGAAAAACACAAATTAAAGAAAATTTATGGAAAAAAGAAGAAAGTAATAGACAATAACTTGCATTAATTTTTCTACATTTTTAGATATAGATAATAGCCAGATTTAGATATTTAAACAACAGTACAATTTTTCATAGAGTTAAGTTAGAGTTATGAGTTGATACGACATTCGATATTTAAAGACGTTGTAGTTATCAATTCAAGAAAGCAAGTAAGCTTGATTAACGTCTGTATTTATGCTTCTCTCCTATTCGCGCTTTATTGATATTTAACGTTCTATTTGTTATCCACATTATTTATTTATTTATTGTTAATTGTTAAAATAATTTTTTCTTTTATTTCTTTACTAATCTTTTATTTTATTTCTTAAAATCTTCAAAATTTTTATGTTTACATTTTATACTAATATAAAATTGGAACTCTCCACTTAGAGCTCTTAATTAAGTAAATCACAATATAATTTACTCACCACCACTTCTCCAAAGTTCAAGTCTAACTGAACTTCTGAAATTTCACATAAAAATTAAACTTTAACTAATAGGAGAACGTTGATTCAGAACTGGAACATAGAATGAATTTTCGTAAAATATACGCGGGAATACTATAACCTGCAAGTTATTCTATTATTTTTTTATTTTAATTGACCGCTGGCAAAAAAATGTGAATTTAATGACACTATTATTTTTATTTAAATGTATTAAACTTGTATTATTGTTGTTCATTTTCAGGTAAGCTTGAACCCCATACCCACACATTTAATATGGGTTATTTGGTATCACCGTACTCTTATGCCAATGGCGCACCTGGTGGATTGCCTGTAACTATGGTAATTCTAATTTATAAATAACACTTTTATTATTTTATTATTTATTTTGACAAGAATCTTTTATATATTAGATATATTAAAGTACTAGCAAAAAAATAATTTTAAAAAACATTTAATTCGGTTACTAGACACATTATAAATCTACTTATGATATGTGTGTTAAAGTTCCAAAGATTGGAAATTGTAATATTAGACTTAAGCAATGAATGGATGCGTTGACCCATTTAGTGTGAATTTAATTTGGTTTTGCTCATCTTCTATTTGATGAATATGTGGTAAGGCTATAAAGGTTAAGAAGTAGAAAACTGTACGGAAGTAAGTGGTCACTTTGTTACGGTACGGATATTCCCCCAACTGAATTTTTCTTCATTTTCCATTGTATTTGTTGTTCCAAAGATTAGTTCTATAAAGAAGCTGGGGTCAGGAGTCTGTTGTGGGGAATGATAACAAAGAAAGATTAAGTACAATAACATCAGCAAACATCCTAAGCTATTAGAGTAACAATATATGGTAGCATCAACAGGTCTGTTAACCATTTCCGGCAACGTGCGTTCAAGCAGAAAAATATAAATTCTATTAAAATGGGGTTGAAGTCTGTGTTTTGACTTTTGTAATTTTGTATCTTCGATATCGAAAATCTATATAGTGTAGTGTTCTACACTCATAGAAATACTCTGTATAAATAAATTGCAGATTCCGCAAATAAATTAATTTATTTGTTTAAGAAGATATAAAAAATCTGGATAAAAGTTTAAATCGTAAGAAATTACAATTCGATAAAATTTCTAAGTTTTGATTAATAAGTATTTAAGAACGATCCTTTTAAACAACGCAGTCCATCGCCAGTGCTCTGATCGATTCGTTCTCCACTCTGGTCCTTTTAAATTTGCGTTTGCTTTTGCTATTTGTGCGTCGGTTTTGTACATTAGTAGTCGTATTTTCAGACATCAGGTATGTGCACATACACACTACCTGCCACTTCGGTTCCAGCCTCCTATAAACACACATGTGCGCATAGAAAATCTCTTTTACTTTGTCTCTTTCTCGCTCATGTATGAAAACAATATCAATCTATGAACACTCATACACTCAGGCCTACACACAAATACTTGCGTATAAGTAGTACACCCAACATTCACATCAATTCTGGCCGGCAAATATACACGCACTCATACATATACGTATAGAAGCATACGTACTATTCGTCTGAGTATCCAAAGAGCTGAGGAAGCAATCTAAAAAAAAACACTGCTTACAACCCCAACTACATATCATCGTCCCAGTAATGGTAGCGACGGCCAACAACCACCCAAAATGCCGACGTCGTGGGATCTGGCCTTTCTTTTAATGAGACAAAGACCAACCCCCAATTTTTTCGCTGCAGTTTATTTTTTAACAATGGCGTCCAATTACATTTGTACAGCATCATTTCTCTTGCATTTTAATTTTGGTTTTCCACTTAGTTCCCACTACACCAACTCCACAGTGCTCTTGCTAAGTCCAACAATTGTTAATTGGATCACTAGGTTCTATGCCTATTAGACCACGCTACGGGCAAGGAGTAAAATAGTACAGCTTAGAAGAAACTTGTCTGTCTTAACATTGGCATATCCGCTTATTGAACAGTCAATCTACGACCTAATCTGATTCCTATTACTATTATATTATATATATTTTGGGAAATTCAAATGCATCACAGTTTAATATTAAATTTTTGATTATTATTTTTTGACATATTATAAAATAGTTTGTCCTTATTGATTCACTCACTGACTGAGTTACAGCCTAAATGGTAAAAGCCTAGAATTTTTATACAAGATGGTGGACATAATTTGATCAAGCTGTAAGACTGACTCCATATTAAATTACTCATTAAAATTTCAATGCAAAATCTTGTTGGCTCTGTATACTTATATACTGTATAATGTATAATTGGAAATCTCTTTATGTTTGAATTCCGCCAGGAGTCGATTTTGCCCTTATGATTTAATCTGTTTTCGAAATATTGAAGTGTAATCGATATGTATCCAAAACAAACAGAAAACTATCATGCAATTTTTTCATGTGTGTTGGTAGTTTTAGATCGAATAGTGAAAAAAAAAACAAAGTTAAAAAACAACTTTATCAAAATACAAATATTTGTATCGAAATGCATCGCGGACAAATGTGCGATTCAAGCTCGCCAATTTATTACATTATTTTTGTATTTCCTATCCATTGGCATTAATGATGTTATAGTTTTGTGTCAATAAGAAATTTATTAAACAACCAGAAGGGCCTTATAACATATATATTATATTATTGACCAACAGCTGATACGATAAAGCTTTAAAATTTGTGCGATCAGATGAAAAATCTATCAAAGTATTGAAAATTTGGCCATTTGACCGTGGATGTTTTTTATTTTGTAATATATGGTATTTCGAATGATATGATTTACTGGCAAAATAAGTTGTGGATATCTAACATCATGGATAATGATGCATCTACAATTTATTTCCCTATTGCATTTTCTTACAAGTTATTTTAACAAATAAAAAATATATATTTAGCATTTAAAAGAGAACGACTAACCCTCTCGACTAAAGTATTGTTACTTATTATACCCTATACCTATAGGTATAAAGCTATATTAAGTTTGTTCGAATGTATGTAACAGGTTGAAGCAGACGTCGCAGACCACATATTACAACCGAAATGTTCGGAATTAAATATAAAATAGATTTAGCCATGTTCATCTGTATGTTCGTCCGCCCTTCTGTTCGTATGAACACCTAGCTCGACTGTAGTCGTCCTCACTTGTTTTTTTCTTTTATTTAGCAAAAATAATATAAATGACGTATGTAACAAATTTTTAAATTTTTTTCCCAATTTTTAATAATATGCATAACATTATTATTTCTTTAATTTTAGTAAACTATAACTTAATACAGGGTATAAAGAAAGATTACTTTAAATTTAAGTGATCAAAAGCTAAGCCAGTAACATACGTTAGTCGTTTATGCAGCTCTTGTGGTTATAGGGTGGTGATTTTTACTGCGGTAAGCGGGAAGAAGCTTAGTAGAGGAAACGAACGCTGGCGGAGAAGAGCGTTGGCGGCACTTTTTATATTCGTTAAGCGGCGGCTACATCAAAGACATATTTTCAGTTTCACTGACTCGTCGCTTGCTTTGTAGACGACGCCGCTGCTTCCATTTCTGTTATTATTGTTATTATTATGGTTGTTGTGTCTGTCGTTTGCATGTTGTTGTTTTATTTGTCATGTCACAAGTACGTTGCGACAATATGGGTGATGATATGAAACATACAAATATACAAAACACAGTATTTATGAAGATAAATTACTTCATATAAAACACTCATATATAAACTTATCAAACTTTTCACGAAAAAATCCGTACGGAAAATTGTTGGAAAGCAATTTTTTTATAAAAATATGTGTATAAGTACTATAAGCATATGCACCTAAATATTATATTTGAACAATTTTTATTTCCGTAGACGTCTCTATTGCCATTGCAATTCGCAAATATTCCTATCTATATAAGCGTCGTACGTAACAATTAACTATATTTTTTTCAGGCGAATAAAATTGGGTTACCACCTTTCTTCTGCCATAATGGTGACCCACTGACGACACCACCGCCTGCTCATTGTGGAATTCCACCATATCAATTAGATCCAAAAGCGATAGGTGAGTAAGTTCAGTGACTCGTTTTATACATAGTGACAACATATAAATATGTTTGACAGCCAAGTTACATTAATTATATCCGCCTTATTGTTTGTATTTACGTGAACTTTCGTAAATAATTTGTTTTTAATTAATTTTTTAAATGAGAAAGTGCACCCATAACAATTCATAACTTTAACAAACAGTTAACTATGCTTTATTTTTATAAATGTATGTCACGGACAGAAGTTAGCATCTCCGATCCCATAAAGAATATGTATGTATATACTGGGTGTATGAGAACACTTTCAACACACTATACATTTTAGACTTGGTAATATAAAGCTTAGGGTCTATAGTTTTGGGACACATAATAACAACTATAATCTCGATGATCTCTGAAACTTTGATCGTAAACTTATGGAATTGAAAGTTCTAATGGAATATCGAAATGTATCTGAATAGTTTTTGATATATGTAAACTAGATAGATGTCTGAGACAATTTTCAACACACTATACATTTTTGACTTGTTTTATATAAATTTTAATTTCTACAAGACCATGAATTAATCTCTGCCAACTTGAATTCTACAAAGGTATTGTAATAGGTCAACATTTCTACCTATATAATAAGAAGTAACCCAACCACAAATTATTGACTTTCTCACCCTTGAACTAAATTATTTTAAATTAATTTTTTAAATGAGAAAGTGCACCCATAACAATTCATAACTTTAACAAACAGTTAACTATGCTTTATTTTTATAAATGTATGTCACGGACAGAAGTTAGCATCTCCGATCCCATAAAGAATATGTATGTATATACTGGGTGTATGAGAACACTTTCAACACACTATACATTTTAGACTTGGTAATATAAAGCTTAGGGTCTATAGTTTTGGGACACATAATAACAACTATAATCTCGATGATCTCTGAAACTTTGATCATAAACTTATGGACTTGAAAGTTCTAATGGAATATCGAAATGTATCTGAATAGTTTTTGATATATGTAAACTAGATAGATGTCTGAGACAATTTTCAACACACTATACATTTTTGACTTGTTTTATATAAATTTTAATTTCTACAAGACCATGAATTAATCTCTGCCAACTTGAATTCTACAAAGGTATTGTAATAGGTCAACATTTCTACCTATATAATAAGAAGTAACCCAACCACAAATTATTGACTTTCTCACCCTTGAACTAAAAGGCGAAATGCAAACAAATTATGAAATAATAATTGTACATGATACGACTTTTATGTATGAGTCTGTATGAACGATTATGGCATCCTTCTTTTCATTCATTCTGCCAAATTTCCCTTATTATGTGTGTTTGATTGTCGTATTTCATTTCTATGGGGTTGCGGTGGTTGGCCGTTTAAGGGCCTGTTAATGGTAATAGTCGGCTGCTTAATGGGAACCAGCGGCGTAAATAAAAGGCATGCACTTAAGAGCTGCTTACGGATTACATGGCATTATGATTCATAACAATGCTGGCATACTAATAATTGAATAACACAATAAAATCTCAGATATCATTTTTTTTTAGTATGACGGCGGGTTTGTGCATATTTCATTGATGCTGCGAAGTTGCATGTTTTAGTAGTATTTATATGTGCTAGGCTAAAAAAAACCTATTCCCTCGTCCTCCATAATTAATACAAATTAATTAAATTAATAATAATTTGTCAAAATTTACGTTTTTTCTGCTACGCATTAAATCAAACAAATTTTATTTTTCCTATCTTGAATGTTAGATTGACAAAAACGAATGAGCCCAGAGATTTAACCTTATTTATTTTCCTATTATTAATACTTACTTAAAATTACTTGTGCGTCCGTCTATGGCTTTAATCTGTTACAGTTTAAAAATAGGAATCTTTATTGTAATAATTACTTTTCGTATATTAATTAAAGAACTGTATTTTGACATAATATGTATCCGCCGCTGCAATAAAAACACCTAATTGCTAAGCTATTAGAATTTCTGAAAGGGGCGTATTTTCTCTCTACACACTCAATTACAAGGTTGCAACCGTGTCGTGCGTGCCTATCTGTACTCTACTCATGTTGAATAAACGGGAATGGCCTGTAGCAGCGGGTTGTCAACAACCCTCGTGACCCTAAGCAACCCAGGATCAGAATTGAGATCGCAATCGTCATCAGCATCATCATCATGGGCAACGGCACATGCCTCTTTAGATGCATGTAATGATATGCGCAGCTTAAGTATATTCAATACTCTAAAATGCATGCATTGACAAAAGGACGAAAAGAGATTGAGAGAGAAAGAGGACCGGTTTTTCTCATTTTAAAGCAAATAAGGTTTAATAAGAGATTTACTATAGAATAGGGTTGACACTTTAGAGGATTGCGTTCTATAAAATCATACTGAATTTTTAATACTCTAATAATCAACACAATATAAAATTTATATTGCTGATTCACACTTATCAAATATTTTTAATATAAAGTATGTCTTATTTTCATTCTGAACAAAATTTAAAGACTTAAAAACAAATAACAAAACACACAAATATTGTAACAACAAACCAAACAAATATTGTAAACATTATGAAAAATATTTTCATAAAATTAAATGTTAGAAATAAATTTATTAAATATATATATATATATATATATATATATATTAAATATTATTAAATATTAAATATATATATATATATATATATATATAAACAACCGCTTTATATATTATATATTATATATTATAATATAATATATAGTAGATAAAGCGGTTGGGTTAAGGGTAGCGTATATAATAGACCTAAAAGAAAAGATATCCGTATCACTAATTCGGCCAAACGCATTCAACTCGAAAAAAATGCCCCTAATGAATAAAAACATGTTGCACAACCACATGATAATGACATCCTTTTTGCCGTCGCTAGATCCCTTTTTCGTTTTCGACCACACTGCCACCCTCTGCACTCAATGCCACATTGGCCCGCGGCTGATTGCTTTAGCAGTGACAGACGCCGTGATACACCCTTCCCTTTTTCTGGTGTGTACATTTTTTTCTAAAACTTTGGCACACTATAATGTAACTTGGAAATGACAACATTGCTGAGAACTTCATTATTATTGTAGATAACATAAAACATTCGGAGATGCCAAACATAGTGGATGAACGACAAATTTTCAATTAAAATATATCAGGCATGACATGGGAAACCGAAAATTGCCAAATAATCCTTTATTTACAAGATGTTTCTAAATACTATGTGTTAAACATGTTGTATTTCATCAAACATATTATGTTTGTTATCTTTTTGTCTAAAATTAACATAATATGTGTGTGACCATTTATACATTTTTAAAATGAAGCTAAATTTACCATACTAAATTACAAACTAAATTTTTGAAATAACTTTATTTTTCAGGTCTTGCTCGTCCTGCGTTATATCCATTCACTACCGGCCAATATCCATATCCAATGTTAAGTCCAGATATGTCTCAAGTTGCTTCATGGTAAGTTTCCCGCTGCATCCGCTACACATAGGTCAGAAGAGTATTATGACTTTGTGGGAAAAGAAAGCGAATGATAGGCAGAAGGAAACATCTCTGACAGCATGAAGTCTATTTAATCTAGTTGAGAGTCAAAAGCCGATACAATATAGCTATGTCCTTCAGTTTGCTTTTCTATTCGTCTTTTTTTTATACACCTAAATCTCGGAGACTACAAAAACTACAGATACTGAATTTGTTGATTGAACTCGTTTATGTCCATATTGAATATAGTTTTTTAGAAGCTATTCGGTACCAAATAAATTGTATGGCAAAATCCGTATGCAAAAGGAAACTAACAGAACATACGATTGTACAAAACTAAAGAGATATATATGTACGTTAAAAATATGTTTATAGCCTTATTATCTTTATCATATCAAACCAATGGGCTTGGTTTTGATGTTTAAATTAATATACATAACATATTCGGTATTTTATATTAACTATATATTTTGAAATCTATTAATAATAAATAAATTTCATTGTATACATTTACATATACATAAGAGAAAGTTACCATTTCTTGTCGTACGACACAAGTTCTTTTTTTGGTTTTGATATCATAATGTTGGTCGTTACTCACAACAACAAATTTCGTGATCCTCGCTGACTAAGTACAAGTCATTGGTTTTTCAAAAACGAGCATTCTTGATATAGCAATTTCCGCAATCAAGGGAAAGTGACAGTTTTGTGACCATAAATTACAGAATTGCACTCTTAGAGGCAATTGTATTATTTTGAGCAGTTAAAAATATTAAAAATATAAATTTTAATATTAACATTTAACTCACATCAACTATTGGGCAGGTATAATTAAAAGGAAAAATTTCTGTAATACAAGTTTTCCCCAAAAAAATATTTCGAACAGGTACTTTGAATTAATTTGTATTCAGATTATGGACTATGACAGAAAAGGGAATAAACAAGAATGTACTGTTATTGTTAACTTACAACTTTAATATAAACACTTAACGGACATCAACTATTGGGAAGGAATAATTAAAAAGAAAAAATTTCTGTTATATTATAAGTTTTTCCCAAGAAAATTTCGAACAGGGACTTTAAAATATTATATTTATTTGTTTTAGTATGCTATATATTTAAGTATAGCATTTTGATTTTCTCCAACATTTATTTTCAGGCACACGCCGTCGGTGTACTCAGCATCAAGTTTTAGATCCCCTTATCCCTCCTCGTTGCCAATAAACACAACGCTATCGAGGTGATAATGCTATTTTTAAACTTAAAATTTGAATTTAGAATACAAGTATTTACTGGAGAACTAATAGCAAAAATTTTATAATTGCAGCGATTTTCCATTTCGGTTCTCCCCAAGTCTTTTGCCATCTGTTCATGCAACATCCCATCACGTTTTAAATTCGCATCAATCGATTGTGGCTCCCAGTTCGAAACAGGAAGGCGGCATACAAGATACCACAACGAGCAATCGATATTCAAGGTAAGACCAAATTATATCTGCATATATTATATATAATATGTCTGCATTAGTGAAGTGTAGAAATTTATAAATCTAATGAACAGAAGTATGGCTTTTATAATGAATATTTTATTCGAAATTCAGTTTGTTTTAAATTTGAAATATTATCTTAAGAAACTCACAGAATGCATTTTACACGATCCACAATCTCATATTTTCACACTCGGTCATTAACATGGCACTAATACTCGCGCAGTGGTTCATTAAGTGAGGACTTTTCAGACGCCATATTTAATTTATCCGCCCCGTAACCCACTTGAACCCCCTCCCCACGCATGCACGTACTTATACGTGTACACAAAATCTTACACATACCCATTTATACAAATATACACACATACATACAAATATTAAAGACTCCTATTGGCTCTTTCAAATACAATGCGTCTGCGCATTGAGTTTCATCCCCTAACACAAGAAATTGCATTGCCCCTTAATATTAAAGCTATTTCACATGGACCATGGAACTGTGTGTTTTTGACATTTACTTAATTTTAACTGTTAGTGTATCCAGTATAAATCAGGTCAAGAGGAATAGCCAATTATAACTATAATCTATAATTTCTCAGGAGTATTAAACTTATTAGAGAGTATGTACACGCCCCTTTCCATCTCTGGATGTAGTTAAATATCAACGATGCTGAATTGTAGGAGAAATATAAATACTCTATTTTAATATGATCCAATAATAATCTTCTATGTTCATTAATCAAATTAATTGGACTTTATTTAGGTATAAATCTTTAAAATTACCATTGCATGCAAGTTAGATTGAGAATGTATACCATATATACTATATAAATGATTTCTTCAATCAAAGAATAATCATTCATAGCCACATACTCGCTATACTCGCATATATAGGTTAGAGGTTTTTATTATAACTTTATGCCGTCATAAAAAGTATTTACAACGCAAAAGGAAAACCCCTCAAAACGGAAACCGCTCCGACACAATAAGCTATATATATTCTTGATCATACCCATCATGAAGATATCTAAACATATTTATTCAACAAAGTCCTTCTATTGCATTGCCCCTTAATATTAAAGCTATTTCACATGGACCATGGAACTGTGTGTTTTTGGCATTTACTTAAGTATTTTAACTGTTAGTGTATCCAGTATAAATCAGGTCAAGAGGAATAGCCAATTATAACTGTAATCTATAATTTCTCAGGAGTATTAAACTTATTAGAGAGTATGTACACGCCCCTTTCCATCTCTGGATGTAGTTAAATATCAACGATGCTGAATTGTAGGAGAAATATAAATACTCTATTTTAATATGATCCAATAATAATCTTCTATGTTCATTAATCAAATTAATTGGACTTTATTTAGGACTAAATCTTTAAAATTACCATTGCATGCAAGTTAGATTGAGAATATATACCATATATACTATATAAATGATTTCTTCAATCAAATAATAATCATTCATAGCCACATACTCGCTATACTCGCATATATAGGTTGGAGGTTTTTATTATAACTTTATGCCGTCATAAAAAGTATTTACAACGCAAAAGGAAAACCCCTCAAAACGGAAACCGCTCCGACACAATAAGCTATATATATTCTTGATCATACCCATCATGAAGATATCTAAACATATTTATTCAACAAAGTCCTTCTATTGCATTGCCCCTTAATATTAAAGCTATTTCACATGGACCATGGAACTGTGTGTTTTTGACATTTACTTAAGTATTTTAACTGTTAGTGTATCCAGTATAAATCAGGTCAAGAGGAATAGCCAATTATAACTATAATCTATAATTTCTCAGGAGTATTAAACTTATTAGAGAGTATGTACACGCCCCTTTCCATCTCTGGATGTAGTTAAATATCAACGATGCTGAATTGTAGGAGAAATATAAATACTCTATTTTAATATGATCCAATAATAATCTTCTATGTTCATTAATCAAATTAATTGGACTTTATTTAGGACTAAATCTTTAAAATTACCATTGCATGCAAGTTAGATTGAGAATATATACCATATATACTATATAAATGATTTCTTCAATCAAAGAATAATCATTCATAGCCACATACTCGCTATACTCGCATATATAGGTTAGATGTTTTTATTATAACTTTATGCCGTCATAAAAAGTATTTACAACGCAAAAGGAAAACCCCTCAAAACGGAAACCGCTCCGACACAATAAGCTATTTATATTCTTGATCATACCCATCATGAAGATATCTAAACATATTTATTCAACAAAGTCCTTCTATTGCATTGCCCCTTAATATTAAAACTATTTCACATGGACCATGGAACTGTGTGTTTTTGACATTTACTTAAGTATTTTAACTGTTAGTGTATCCAGTATAAATCAGGTCAAGAGGAATAGCCAATTATAACTGTAATCTATAATTTCTCAGGAGTATTAAACTTATTAGAGAGTATGTACACGCCCCTTTCCATCTCTGGATGTAGTTATATATCAACGATGCTGAATTGTAGGAGAAATATAAATACTCTATTTTAATATGATCCAATAATAATCTTCTATGTTCATTAATCAAATTAATTGGACTTTATTTAGGACTAAATCTTTAAAATTACCATTGCATGCAAGTTAGATTGAGAATATACACCATATATACTATATAAATGATTTCTTCAATCAAAGAATAATCATTCATAGTCACATACTCGCTATACTCGCATATATAGGTTAGAGGTTTTTATTATAACTTTATGCCGTCATAAAAAGTATTTACAACGCAAAAGGAAAACCCCTCAAAACGGAAACCGCTCCGACACAATAAGCTATATATATTCTTGATCATACCCATCATGAGGATATCTAAACATATTTATTCAAGAAAGTCCTTCTAGGTAAATTATATAAGTTCCATGTTAAAGATAATTTGTCCTTGCCATACCTTTACTTTGACTCTAACTATTTGACTTTAACTCATATAAATTTAAAGTGAAATACAATTACTGGTTGTGGTTCCGGTCTGAGTCACACGTTGTTCCATACTTTTTGACTTTCAATCACTTTTTGCTATTAAAAATTGTTTTTTGGAGATTGATATTTTGCAAATATTTACTTGTAATCGAAACCAAACATTTTTTAACATAAGTTCTTAATCAATTATCATGAAATAGCGCGACTTTTTAGCAGGATTGTGCAATATTTTGTACAATAATAAGCTCAAGAGAATCAAATTAACTTTATTATATTGATAGCTATAGTTTGGTATATATAAAAATGAATTGCATGAATTTAAAAAATAAGTAAAGAAAATTTGTAGCTATTAGTAGTTTTGTTATTGTATGCAATGCATATTTTATTCTTAATTGGTCAATTTACTGCTTCAAGTTTGGTATATAGTCACGTTGAGTGACGTTTTGAACACAAAAACTCTTTGAATTTTATCGCTCAATATATTCTAAATTCATTAAAAAAATGTATATTTACTTTGCATTTGCAAAAAAAACTGGTTGACCTACACCGAAGATATTTTGTTTTGTATGGTAATGATAAGGTTACGATTTTGAATTTCCATTTTCAAGTAAATTTTCGACAAAGGTCAAATTTATTGAATGATGATTAAATTTATCGCTATATATAAAGTAAACAGAATTATGAATGAACAAGTTTATAGAATACACGAATCTGATGCACCACCCATCATTTATTTGTTAAAGTTATTATTTTTTATTGCTCAGTTGAGCATACTTGACTGAGGATACCTCCTACCCATTTTAAATAAAACCGCATAAGTGTCTAACATGTATACTAATGTATGTTCATCTTGATGGATAAAATATTTCGTAGTGTGAAGTGCAATGGTGTAACGATATACAGCAACTAATAAATGCTTCATTTTTATTTTTTTTTTAAATATACAAAAAGTATATTTAGTATATCAATATGCCACTACGTTAAAAATATCTCACAGAGTATTAGATATTCCACACACGGTCACATTTTCTACCAAAGCAATAAAGCTCATTCAGATGAAAACAAATTCTACATAAAATTTGTTTTTTCAATAACTTTCAAAATTGTAATCTTATCACAACCAAATTTTTGGGAATCATATACACAATAGTTATTATTGGTAGTACCCTTTCGAGACCCTTGCTTTGAAATTATAATCGATAATTTCATTTTCATTTTCGATAATTGATTTTTCCTTTTGAGAAAGTACGAATACTGTCATTAGTTTATAACAAACAAAAGAAAACAGCAAAATAAATACATGCCAATTTTTTAGCAACAATTGCGGGAATATACAAATTTTTACCACAGTCAAAGCAATTGTGGTTGCACAACTGTTGCAAAACCGTTTAATCTACTGAACGATAATGCTGGTAATTATATTATCCCGTTTGTGGTACATACACTCCTATAGAAAAATAACGATTGCTCATTAGCAATTCCCTTACCTACTCGATTAAAATTATTTATAGTTGAATAATAATAATGATTAGTTTTATTTTTTTCACTTTTCCATATGTCTACCTGTATTATAGAATTGAATTTACTTTATTTAAGAGCAAAATTAAGAATTTGCAATAGGGTATTTTTATTTGTTCTCAGAGCAAACAAGATATGCGTATACGCTCTCAGCGCACTAGTTTTCGTCTCATTTTTGACGCACTGTTTTCACATTCTCAGAGAACAGTATAGAATACAGAGAGCAACGAAAAAGAGAACAAACCGTCGTTGCCGGACCACCACTGAAAATTGTTAACTTGAAGCCACGAATGTTGGATGTAATTCGTGATATTGTTAAACAGCGTATATCCTTGTGAGAAAATAAATGATTTTTGTACAAAAAATAAAGACTTTGAAATGCAATCATTATTTTGTATATAATCCGCAAAAGTTATGTAATTTCGATAAAACCGATTGTCGAGTTTTGTGAGAATCTTTTTTTTTATGACAAACATATATGCTAAATAAGTTGTCTATGCAATGTTATGCACAAAAATGAATTCAAGGGATATTCTTATATTTACGTGTCTAAAAAGTGAATAAATGTTGTGAAAAATATGGTAGAATGAAAAAAGACAATGCAAATGAAATATATATATATATATATGTTTTTTTTTTTTTAGGCATATGTGTATACATATCCAAGTGAATGTATGTATGTACTATATTAATATGTTCATAGATATATGTATATATGTATAAATAACAAATATTGAGGTAATATACGTTAATATTATATACACATAGATGTGAATAAGGTCTTGAATCTCAAACTAAAATCATAAGTTCAGTGAATTTCCATCACGTTCCTCAATTCAATAATCGGCAACAGGCAGGAAATAAAACTATTATAACCGAGAGAGAGATAGAGAGAGAGGGAGAGAAAATGAGAGCGAAAGAGTAAAAGAACGAACCACACATGAAAATATAGGTAGCATTAAATTAGTACGTCGCGTATATCGGAAGTAAGAGAGGAGAGAGAGAGAGAGAGAGAGAGAGAGAGAGAGAGAGAGAGAGAGAGAGAGAGAGAGAGAGAGAGAGAGAGAGAGAGAGAGAGAGAGAGAGAGAGAGAGAGAGAGAGAGAGAGAGCGCGCGAGAGAGAGAGAGAGAGAGAGAGATAGATAGATAGATAGATAGATAGAAAAAGACTGATAAAGAGAAAGCTGCTCAAGTGATTAATATATATCGTGAAAGCGTATACAATACCAAAACTAAGTTATACAAAATATAGTTGTTTGGTGCAAGTCAAGAGTGAAAATGTGTATTTTAATCCTATTACAACTGATAGTATTAAATTTCTCCAAAAAGCAAATTTTAAATGTGGCATACATACGAACTTTATTTTATTACATATTATAAAAACTAAAACCGTCTACCTTTATTCAATGCTGATTAAAGACGACCGAGTATTGGTAGCTGAAATATATCTATAAATATCAATATATAATATATATATATAACTATATATATATATACTGTATATATATATAACTACTATATATATATATATATATATATAACTATCTATAGGTATTACGACCGACAATTGTTCCAATAGTAAATAAAGTGTAAAGTATACAGGTATACTGTGAAAAATAGTTATTATTTAATTAAATAAAACTTCCATTTTCTTAAAATTTACAGTTGCGCCAAAAGCGGTCAATTAAATCGATTTTCGTGATATTGTGAGAATCTCCGAAATCGAAAGAATCTGTGCGATATAATGCAATAATAATAATTTGAAAACTATCTCTTAATCGACCAAAACACTTGCAAAAATACTTGAAAAGTGGATTTAAATAGCCCGAATCAATTCAATGTCAAATAGCGATTTAGATGTTATGGATACGGAATACGTTACTGATAATGGTGAAAAAAAACAGACTTCAAAACAAAATTCCAGTGTTGAAATTGCTACCGCTGAAGCAAATGACATTCAATTAGAAATTTTAATAGAATGTGGAACCCAATCCAACTCCGTTTCACAAGAACGAAACCACACTCAAGAAGGTGTCATTGGAGAATTTAATAACCATAGTAATGTTTCAGAGCTTGAAGTCGATAAAACTGCAAATTCGATTATTATGGAACATATATTCAATAATACACCAAATAATAATACAGCAAAATCGACATTAATGCCAGAAAGTATATTACCCCAGCAACAATATAGAGAGTTATTCCAGCAATGGTCGAAACTGGACGTGGACCTTGTACCTGGACAAATCTCGTGGGATCGTAATCAGGATGCATTATTGTCTCGCATATACACCAATAATGGCTCTTCACAACAACAGCAACAAAATTTGTTGGCAACTCAATTACTTTATGCACAATTTCTACAGCAGTCGCAACCACATAGACTTGAAGCGATGGAAAGAGATCTTACTGTTCATTTATTAGAGTTTCCTGGATTAAAAAAAACCTTTACAGAAACTGAATCAGCGTCATCATTATCGATCAAAAAAGGACAAGATAACAATAATAATTTAAGAACTTTAAGTGACATTACTATCGACGATGATCATCGCAGAGACCGACGAGAAAGAAGCTCCAACCATATTGTCCATGATGCGGGGGGAAAATATTCGACACGCCCAATAGGAAAACAAACTTGCGTAGACTCCAAGAGTTACTTCTTTCGAGAGCAGAAGAATATTCTTTTTGATATCAAGAAAGGCTTGGAGAAGTGGGCGTTGCTTTGCAGTAAATTTCAATTAAATCTAAATGCATCCCGACAAGCATGTAGATCTCCAAGCGATGAAGAAGATTATGATGATGAGGAACAAAGAAATTCAAACTCTGCACTGGAACTCACTGTCCAGATGCAATTAAAGAGTAATAGAAAGAAAATTGATAATATGATATTGCAAGTGCGAAGACTTTATCATCAGTGGAGCAGTGCTGAGCTGTACTATATACGAAGCTTGCAGCGCCTGGGTCTATCTCAGGATGCTGACAATGATTCCAGCTATAGAGCGCGACCAAACTCAGCACAGCGTACACATGAAACAATGGCATTAGCAGCAATCGCTCTTTCTGCTGAATTTGATAGAGGAGAAGGAAACTCTGAAAATATTTGGAATCCTTACATGCGTATGCAAGAATCCGATATGCAATCACGTTCTTTGCAAGAAATTGAAAATATCATTCTGGCCCAAGCGGCGTCTGCCGTTAGTCAAAAAACTTATTCCGATCAAAGCGACAATACTGCGGATAGTGACAACGATGAAGAGGCGAAACCTTTATGTATTTGGCATCCAAGCTCTAATTCTCATCAACACACAGAACCCATGCAACTTGAGTGCAGTACTGCTGCGGAGATTGTTCTAGAATTCGCTTCGCAATCTCAATTACAGAATGTCTTATCAAGTGCAATAAATACAACTAGTAGTCTTATTCCTGTTCCTGCTCTCAATCCAGCAGATGGCCTAACAAAGCAATGTCCCGTTTTAAATATGTCTCCAGTTACTGCTCAAGTGCTTAAGCCAGAAAATATTGTTCCTTCTATAAGTGATCCAGGTTATTTGGTGGACATTCAGTTCCCACCAACGCCATCGACACCACCAAGTAGTAACAGCAGCTGCTCCACAGGTCCACTTGGTGCATCATTTTCCTCAAATAGCAGTAGATATCATAATCGCCGGAAGTCACGATTTGCACGTCGCATTGACATGCCTGCAACATCCTCATCAATGCCAAATGTGGGCGCAACCAATAAATCGACGAATCAAACGCGCCTAAAAGGGAATGCCATTCAAGATGTTGCTGTTACCATTGCCAGTCCGACGGTGTGTCCAAAAACTTCTGCTTGTCGAGCATCCACCGCCACTTCTTCCTCAACGGTAGCAACAGTTGCTACATTTCAGGAACGTACTTTTTCAAAAATGTTGAAGGCACAGTTTAATAACTTGACGATGGCCGACGGAAGTAGAATTACAAGTGGAAACGGCACAACTGGAATTGGAATGGGTACCGCAAATAAGGATGTTTCCAGAAATAATAGTGATGTAATCACTATTTTTGACGCTCCTTACGATTTAAGCATTGGAAGCCGTCTACAAAAAATGTAATTTTTTAAGACAAATAAAAGTTCAATTTTTGGGGTATAGGAATTGTTATTTAGTACCAATAGAAATGTATATTGCAGACGGAAGTAGCTATCTCCAATATTCTTTAATATTAACGTAGGCTTAGCTCTCTTCTGCATTATCAAATTGAAAAGAATCTATTAGGTGCGCAAGTAAGTCCTCGTCATCTTTCTCTATCTTTCTGGCAAAAACCGAGTACCATTAAAAAAAATAATAATCGGTCGTTGGAATATCTGGAGATTATTGTGGGTGGGGTTGGATTTCTCATTTTTATATAGGTTCTAATGAGTTTGGCAACGTTAGGTCGAGCGTTGTCATGCGTCACTTTTTTCTGCGTCTCCTGGTATTAAGGCTTTTCTGAATCATTTCCACCGCATGTAGCCGCTTTGATATGGCTTGCTGGTTGAACCTTAAGGCTGAAGCAAGCTATTACGTTTGACTCGAATACTCATCGAGTAATGTCTCCAATTTCGAAGATTTTTTATCTTCTTTCACGCAAACGTTGTCCGTCAACTTTTTGGAGTTCTCAATGTGCTTCGGATGCTGATTTCTTTGACTGGAAGAAGAAAATCAACACTTTCGCAAATGCCAATAATTGGCGAAAAATATATGACACATAAACAATGTCACTAATGTGATAACATAGCTTCCTTTTTAACCAGAGTTTCCTTGAAAATCGATATTGACAATAGCGGAAACTTAGTTGCACTCATAAAGTTTTTAAGCACAACACGAGTAGCTATTATCCCTTTAAATTAAGTTTTGATTAGAATATATCTTGAAAGTTTTTAAATAAACAATTTAAATGTACCAATTATGGGTAACATTTGAATTTAATAGAGTATTTACATATTTATTAAACTTCTGTAATATTTTGATTAATGGTGGATCGTATATTACAATAGGTAAGCTGTATTCCCATTCTTTGTCCATTAACAGAATAAAATTAAATAATGGGTAACTGTAGTCATTTAAATATTTAGAGGGTATAAATATTTTCGATTATTGTAATTGGTAAGTTTTAGGGAATATATTTAAAATTTTAATACCTTTGTATAATCTCGGGCTTTATCATTCAAGGGTTTAACTTTTATGGCCTTCACTCGATTTTTTGTTCATTATTTTTAGATTCTGATTCAATAAGCATATACTAATTATTTACGTAAAAATTTGTTATATTCACCAATTAAGATTTTGTAATTACAATTCTTATAATTGCAGAAACTTGGATAGTAAAAACTCATCAAATTCCCAAATAAATGACTGCAAAGAAAGTTCGAATGATAAGAAGAAACCACATATCAAAAAACCTTTAAATGCATTTATGCTCTACATGAAAGAGATGCGTGCCAAAGTAGTTGCAGAATGTACCCTAAAAGAGTCTGCAGCAATAAACCAGATCTTGGGACGACGGGTAAGTTATTAATCAAAGTATGCAATTTGATAAATTCATAAATTCTTCTGATATCAAGTATTTTGTGAATTGTTGTGCAAAAATAATAATCTGCAACTAGGTTTTCAGAGTTTTATCATTTCGTCACACAACAGGAAATTAAAAAATGAATAGAGACGATTTTATGTATTGTGAAAATAAAATTAGTAACGAAATTGACATACTGACTGACCTACAATTGCCATTCTACTTTATGTGTATTTATATAACAATGTAGATATACAGCGTAGAAGCGGCATATAAACTGAGTTTATACTTAAAGAATTTTTCCTAAAATATAAGAAAACAAAAAAAAAATAACTGATTCCAACATTAATGATGCATTTTTGTAGTGGCACGAACTGTCCCGCGAAGAACAAAGCAAATATTACGAAAAGGCGCGTCAAGAGCGCCAATTGCATATGGAGTTGTATCCGGGGTGGAGCGCACGAGATAACTACGGTTACGTGTCAAAAAAGAAAAAGCGTAAAAAAGACAGATCGACTGCGGATTCGGGAGGTATTGCACAAAATTGTCAAATTTGTAACACTCTCTTATCTTATACTTTAACCAACTGCATTCAAGTTTTTGTTTTCGATTTTGTTATAAATTTTTTTCATTGAAATTACACATTGCATATTTTTACATACTACACATATATTTACCAATAACAACGATACAGCACACATATTCCACATCAGCTACTAATCCTCCAAAATAACAACAATTAGAACTAACAACATTTAATTGAACCAAGTACCAACTATATATGTAATTTGTGTATATATTTAGAATAAATTTTATTCTCGTACCATACTATACTTTATATTATTAAAAAAAAAAAAACAGTTAAAAATAACATTTACTTACAACCGCAGTAAACAAACATTTAAATATTTTAAATCAAAGCGTTTGACAGCAGATTGTATGATTTTCATATTTAGCGTCATTAATTTAGAGTTGTACCTACTGCAATAGAAGATTAAATAGTCGTATAACATTTTCCTTAAAACTATATTTTTCAAAAAGCCGAACATTAGCTGAAATAGATTTCTAATTTGATTTGAAATAATGGAACCTACAAAATAGCTTTATAAATTATAAAAGTTATTTAAAAGGAGTCCAAACAAATGTTTATCTTCTTTTTAAGTCTTCAAAGCTATTAAATTTAAGTTTTACTACTTTGTGTAATACATTGAAGGTTAGTGCAATCGTATCCAAGCATATATTTTATAATTCCTAAAATCATTTAGCTAATTTCAACATATGGTATTCCCACCTAGAATATATTCTTTTCATGATGTATTTTCTTTAAAATTACTAGCTCACTTTTGTATGAGAGTTCATACGCGAAAGGTATAATTAGTTTAACTAATTGTAAATTTTTCGATCCATTGACACTCCCTCTCCGTATGCTTCATGGTCGTAATGAGATATCGCTTTCGAACTGAAAATCAGATTAGGGATTGTCCTTTTATACAATAGGTATACAGAATTTATTGGCAACACATTACACTTACGGTGACACGAATACAATATCTATTTTTCCATTAAAATTGGCAATGTCTGGAAATGAGAAAAAGATAAAAACATCATTTTATTTAATGCTTTCATTTCCATAGACTCTTGAGTATAATAATTATAAATAATATACATACGAACTTAGAAAACTAAACGTGTGAACTTTAATTGGCGAATGCATGCACCCGAAACCGTCTATAAGATCGATCAGTCAAAGCTTTTCAACAAATTATATTTCTGCGGATCACGCGAGTTTTCTCGTGATTTTCGTTGACAGTACTCTGTCCCTTGGCGTATTTTTTTTTTTTTTAATTGTATATTATTATACAAATATATATATATACATTTCTTATATTAATATTATATTGCCTTAATATTTCACCGTTTTTATTAAAAAACAAAACAATATCATTAAACAATATTAAAATATATATATTAATGTATAAAACTTATAATCGAGGAACATAATTCGATTATTCGCGCCTTACCTTAAATTAAAATATTCAATACACATCGAATGTACTGAACTGAACACAACAAACAACTACTATTACCCACAATTCTTAATTTTCGCGACACCTTCGCATTCGCATATAATCATCCCACAACCCCAGTGGCATGCATTGGGGCGTGAGGAACAGGCCAAATATTACGAATTGGCTCGCCGGGAACGCCAACTGCACATGCAGATGTATCCCGATTGGAGTTCACGCACGAACACCACGCGCGGCAAGAAGCGGAAACGGAAGCCAGAGGCGAGCAACGACGGAGGAGGTTAGATTTACTTTTTTAAACTCTCTTGAACGATACATATGTACTATATCATATTCAATTATATAAACCGTAATCAACAAGAAAATGTAAGTTAGATCAATTTGTGTTGATACAACATTAAAGAGAATATTCGAAATAGCTAAAATAAAAAAAAATCCGAGCCCAGAGATTCACTATTCAATATGTATTATATTATAGCTACGATATTAGCCATTTGGCGTAGGCTTCGGGGGTTGCGACATGCTAATATTGTATATAAAAACATCAAAAGATAAGGATTGCTTTATTGTCACTCTCTTTTTTTTTTTAAATTCTATTAATTCTATTTGACGAAAAATTTGACATTAGTATTCGTAACTCACTGATTTTAAAAGCTTAGATGTGCAAATTGTATCTTTAGTTGACGATACCAAGTCAATTCGGTAATGTCGAATATATTGTAATATAATATAATATAATATAATATAATATAATATTTAATATTACAGTATAGTAAACCCATCATCCAACGTGTCCATCCATTCACAGGGATTCATTGAAAGTTTTCTTTGTCTGATTGATGCAATTCAGAATATCGGCTAAATTGTTTTGAATATTGTTGGTTTTCAGTACCCTGTATTATTTTGCATTCCAATGGCATATGTATTGTATATGTATTATGTATTACAGATACATATGTAGGTAACATGTAGTTTTTCTTTAATCTCTCGTATTGCATGTATATTTACTGTGCTTTCGAGTTCACCACTGTTTCTAAAAATACCAATTTTTACTCTCTATTTCTTAATTTCTTATACGTACCTTAATTATAGATATTGCATAATAGGCATTTTATTTAGCGCCAGTCATTGACGGTTGTAATGATTTCTTGACTTAAGTTTATATATATATAATGGTTGTCAATACTATTTAGTACGCAATTGTCAGTAAAGGTGCGACAGGTTATGCATCGAAATTAGTCAGCTAACAATGATATTGAACGATTTTTATAATTCAAAATTCATATGAAAGTTTTAGTAATATGTAAAACAAAACTTAATCGGCACATTCCATGGCAACTATAATTTTTATACAGTGATTTTTGATTTTGGTTTCAATTTAGCATGGTCCATTATTAAGTTAATTATTTGAGGGAAGGTACATTGCTTTTTACATATTTGTTAGTTAAATATATAGTATGCTCATATCATAAAACTTGTACTACGTAGATCATTTTCATTTTAATTTTTATTCAGTTTTTTCTTCGTTTTTATGTTGAATGCTTTGAATATTTTTTTGTTTAAATAAACTAACAAATTGCAAGTAATATATTTAATTTTGAATACGTAATCTTAAATTCTATCTTCAAAACAAATTTTAATTAATTTTTTCTTAGGCAACAATATGAAAAAATGTCGAGCTCGCTTTGGCCTGGATCAACAAAATCAATGGTGCAAGCCGTGCAGGTAGGTTGTAACCTTAAGTACTGACTACATTCTATTTAGTAGCCTCTTAAATGCTATAATATGCACAAATACATTCATTCATCTTTGGATGATATATAGAATACGTGAAAAATGACTAGATCAACATTTTATAGTCCATGCTTAGCAACAGCTTACCATTATCTAAATATTCAATTTGGGAGTTGCAGATTTTTTGCGCAGTTCGATTAAATTTTGGAAGTGATTTTCTCACTCGTGGGGATTAAAACATTTGGCTTACGTAAGAATACTTGTTTAAATTTTAGTCAATTGACAAAAACATTTTAATTTAAGCGGTGAAACTTCCATTGAGATAATTTTTCTTTTAAATATATGTATTTAAAAATACTGTTAAAAAATAAGCAACGGCGTTCTTAAAATCTTGCAGGTCAATTATAAAATTTTGTAATCGATTGTTGATACATTAATCCTCATGAACAAAAATTTGATTAAACTTTAAATGTTATATCTTAGATGGTTTTAGAGAATCATTTTAAGAACTTTGTAAAGGTTGTATATGTATACATATATATATACATATACATATACATATACATATACATATACATATACATATACATATACATATACATATACATATACATATACATATACATATACATATACATATACATATACATATACATATACATATACATATACATATACATATACATATACATATACATATACATATACATATACATATACATATACATATACATATACATATACATATACATATACATATACATATACATATACATATACATATACATATACATATACATATACATATACATATACATATACATATACATATACATATACATATACATATACATATACATATACATATACATATACATATACATATACATATACATATACATATACATATACATATACATATACATATACATATACATATACATATACATATACATATACATATACATATACATATACATATACATATACATATACATATACATATACATATACATATACATATACATATACATATACATATACATATACATATACATATACATATACATATACATATACATATACATATACATATACATATACATATACATATACATATACATATACATATACATATACATATACATATACATATACATATACATATACATATACATATACATATACATATACATATACATATACATATACATATACATATACATATACATATACATATACATATACATATACATATACATATACATATACATATACATATACATATACATATACATATACATATACATATACATATACATATACATATACATATACATATACATATACATATACATATACATATACATATACATATACATATACATATACATATACATATACATATACATATACATATACATATACATATACATATACATATACATATACATATACATATACATATACATATACATATACATATACATATACATATACATATACATATACATATACATATACATATACATATACATATACATATACATATACATATACATATACATATACATATACATATACATATACATATACATATACATATACATATACATATACATATACATATACATATACATATACATATACATATACATATACATATACATATACATATACATATACATATACATATACATATACATATACATATACATATACATATACATATACATATACATATACATATACATATACATATACATATACATATACATATACATATACATATACATATACATATACATATACATATACATATACATATACATATACATATACATATACATATACATATACATATACATATACATATACATATACATATACATATACATATACATATACATATACATATACATATACATATACATATACATATACATATACATATACATATACATATACATATACATATACATACACATACAGTCAGTGCATCTAACCCCAAATCCAACTCTTTACTTTTCTCTATGCCTGCGCCTTAAAAAACACTTTATTGTTTTTTTTTGTTTTTGGGCGTCAAACACATAGGTTTTCAAATTTGCGGTAACTTAAAGCATAAGGTTTACAATAGTTCGTATAAATTACGATTTAGATTATTTATAATATATTCGGAATTCACAATATCCATTAGATTTTACCATTGTATTTATAGGCGTTAATTTATAAAATTCTGTTGGGTTTAAAATATTGAAAAAATGTTCTACTTGTCTAAATAATTCAATGCTTTTAAGAATATGAATATGAAACTAATTAAAATTAAATTAAAATTCATTTTTATTCTTATCACCAACAAAAAACAATAACTAATCAAACTAACATACAGTATCATAGTTATTTCCTGAAATTACTATATGATATAGTTAAGCAAAAATGCACAATATGGCTCTTATAGGAATCGCTATACACTGTTTTAAATGAATCATCATTATTTTGTTAATCTGCATTGTAATTTTAAGCTATTGATTTCTTTGCATTATATGCCCGGCGCGATTAAAGATTTTGCAGGGTCAGAAAATTAATACATTTGTTTTAAGTTTCCATACTCACGGCTACGCAATATCCATTAGATTTTATCATTGTTTTATTAATAGGTGTTAATTTATAAAATTATGTTGGGTTTAAAATATTGAAAAAATGTCTACTTGTCTAAGTAATTCAATGCTTTTAAGAATATGAATATGAAATTAATTAAAATTAAATAAAAATTCATTTTTATTCTTATCTCCAACAAAAAATAATGAATAATAAATAATCAAACTAACATACAGTATCATAGTTGTTTCCTGAAATTACTCTATGATATAGTTTAGCAAAAATGCACAATAGGGCTCTTATAGGAATCGCTATACACTCTTTTATATGAATCATCATTGTTTTGTTAGCCTTCATTGTAATTTTAAGCTATTGATTTCTTTGCATTGGGGTCAGAAAATTAATACATTTGTTTTAAGTTTCCATACTCATGGCTACGGCAACTATATACCAAAATTTAAACAACAACAAACAATAACACAAGAGAATGAAAAATAATTTGTGTAATGTTTTTATTTTCATAACAGCTTACAAAATCAATATATAAATGACAGATATTAATTCAAAAAGCAAACATATACAGTTTATTTGTTTTATATTAGTATCTTGTAACGTTTAAAATACTAGTTAACTTCATATATTTGGAGTATATTTGTGGATACATCTTATTTTTATGTACAGTTGCGACCTAACACTTAACACAAAGGTCATACAGTATTTGTGATTCGTGTAATAATTCCTTAATTAGATTAGTTAATAAAATTATTTTTCTATCAAGTATAAAGTGACATATTAAACTTAATTTAAAGACAGAGAGCAAAGCATCCAATTTATAAAAAAAAAGATATTACATGCACGGGCTTTTTTAATTCCGTTAAATGTTGACAATGTACATATATATATATCATATATATATAATATGTATTGAAATAAATATATGTATTGAAACTTCTTTCAAATGAATATCTTAAATGTATTAATAGAGAACTTTTAAAGTTATATTTTCAGTGTATAATAAGATAGTTCAGCTGAAAAATACATTGAATCCAAGAAATTATTTTTAATTTTAATTTAAATGATCGGTTTTGAAATTTGATTCAACAAATTATATAACGACATTTTGACATTTACCTTATACATACTAAAATACTAATTTATTGATAATAATGTAATGTGGTATTCAAGATGAAGTAACAAAAAGCTTTTAATAAATTAAAATTTTGCTAATTTGGTTTCCTGGACAATCGATCATGCGTGATATGAATTGGCTAATAATACAACTAAGCAATACGATATTTTAGTTGAGCTTTAGCGATTGTTATTAACTTGTTAGGATACGTCTATTGATAATACTCTAGTACTATGAAACCAATTTGAAATCGTAAAAAAGGAAAAAGTTTTGAAAGCTGCCGCCGAGTGTGCTTGAATCTGAGATACTCGCTACCGGTTTTTGAAGAATACAAACAGGCTCAGGGCTGACTGCTGAGATGCACGAAGTAAACCTATCACATTCAAAATGAAGGACGTATAATATATATGTATATACACTATTACGTTTCATATACATAAAACTATGCCGTAGAGTAGAAAAAATACCATAAATTGTCAAACATGCGGTAAACCTATAATAAGGCGATTAATTCGTTAGTAGAGATAATGTATAGGTCTTGTAAGAGTTCCGTCGCTATGGTTGTTTCCCCAAATTTGTCATAGTTAAGGTTTTCATATTTCATTTTTTTTTGCAATAAGTTTTGTCGATACCATTCATAAATACTCACAAATGAAGTCTTATAAATAAGATAACACTACTAGATAATAATTCTATGTATTGATTTCTTTTCTATTGCTATACCAAATATTGGATTATTAAATGATTCTGTAACCAAAATTTATATTAAAAAATTGCGGTTTTACATCAGTCCGAGTATCAGCTTGGGCGTTATTTCATCAGCGAGCAACAACAATGTTAACGGCATTATCGGGGGCTCAGGTGTTAATAGCATAAGTGTCGGTATGCTTACTCCTGGCATAGTGGGTGTAGGAGGAACAGTGATGCTTCCAAACTCCTCGTCGAGCTCTTCGTCGTCATCAACATCCTCATCGCTAACCCAAACCCACTTGCAAATACTGGCCAATAGTAATGGAAATGGAACAACAATAACAACTTTAAATGGCAACACCCAGCATACACACCAGCAGCCCGTTCTTGGTTCCGTTGGTAGTAGTAACAATGGCGGTGGATTAGTTGCGACCGCAACAAGCATTCAAGAGCTATCCCCCCAGGCACCTCCGACATATGTCAATTTGTAAAGTTTGGCGACGAAGACGTTGAAATAAGCAGGCAATTCCCAGGATAACACCAATTAAAACTGAACTGCAACGGTTACTGACTACTGGGTGTACTCAACCTTCGAGGTTCTGCTCTTTAAAAATCAGTAAATAAATTACAATTATATATTAAAGTCAGTGTATGCCAATTTGTTATTAAATATTTTTTCAAATAATAAAATTAAAATAGCTCTTTCAATAAATATTAAGCCCCGCATTAGCATAACTTTTCAATAACAATAAATAAAATATTTTTATGGGAAAAATGTTTGATAATTCAATTTAAAAAATGTATTGTGTGATATTTAATTTGTTAATGAGAATCATGCTAATGTGGTGTAACAACGAAAAATTTCACTGAATATCTAACAAATGGATTATTATGTACGTATATATTTGATCTGTTTATATTTAATACAAAAGGAACAGATTAAAATTCAATTATAGTTTTCTAACTGTAGAAAATAATTTGAATTTTTGAGTCGAGCGTATTTCTGTACATACATATTTGCGGATATTCATAAACAATGAGAGTTATTTTGTTAGAGCTATTTAATAATGTTCTTATTGTTGTTGTTGTTGCTGTTTGCTTTTTGATTTGAGTATGTGACCAACCTGAATTAAAACGTATTATATTTAATAAATGTATCGTTAATATTGTGGCAATTGCTATATTTCTCGGTAACATACTTGAGTTGCAATAGACAAAATAAAATAAAATTTGAATTCAATTAATGTTTTGCTTAAAGTTTTTGATGTTGTATGGATAGCTTTATATCTGATTGGGTTGCTCAAATCGTGTTTTAAATTTTTTAAATTTTTTTGCTATTCTGCATACTGTTCATTATTAACTTTGCTTTATCTGTTCATAATCCAAGCTACTATATGTATTATTTATCACTTCAAGAAATTTTAGAAGTGCGCACGTTAGTAATGACATGAATTTAATTGTAAATATATATTTTAGTTTTATATCTTTTCAATGAACGAAAGCGAAAATGATAGGATTTTTTTAAGAACTCCAAACTTTACACAACCAATTTGAATGTTATTTTCAAAGATTAATAAGCAGCTTTTTAATTATTGAGTTAAAATAAACGTAATAATCTGTTCTGTACACGACATCTTAAAATAACTTTCTGAAATAATTAATGTAATTGTGTTTATATTTGTATTGGGCTTCAAATGAATTGTTTGAAATTTGAGCTGCACGATATAAACAAAATGTTTGCCAAAGAGGACGCAAAACATAAATCGAATGCCGATAAACTGAACCTTCTTAACATAATCTCACGATTGCTAAATATAAATTAATTTAGAGTTTTATATGGCCGAATATTAATTGATTGATTGCTGCTTTTCAACAATCTTTCTGTGTGCGTAAGATAGATTTTAAAGAGAACAAGCTATTTTTACTTGTGTTTGCACGGTCTATATGTTTATAAAAATATTTTATTTATATCATGTCACTTGTAGTGATGGGTATTTGTAACCTTGTGCATGTATTATACAAATTATAATCATGTACTATACTATGGAATGTTTTCGTATTTTTTGTAGTTAAGTAGTGCATGTACCATATTATAAATGTAATTAATCTTTACTTTTAATTTTTTACTTTGTTAGGCGTAAAAAGAAATGCATCAGGTACATGGAGGCATTGAACGGAAGCGGGAGGCAAGAGGATGGTAGTTGCATAGATGACATGGGCAACATGAGTCAACTAAGTGATGAGGACGATGACGATGATGATGTTGATCTAGCTGGTGCCAGTGGTGGAAGTGGTGATGAGGGTGAAGCTAATAAAACGGTGGATCCTGAGGATACAGAAGAGTCGACTAATCAGTCAATGTCGAGCCCGGGTTGCCTGAGCGGTTTGTCGAGCTTGCAAAGTTCCACTACAACAAGCCTCGCCAGTCCTCTGAACATGAATTTGTTAACTAGTCCAGCAACACCCCAAACACTGGCTACTGTTAATATGCTCCCGCTCAATATCAATGCTGAGCAGACCGCGACTTCGATCAGTCAGCAAACAAAATGTACAGGGTCAGCAGGATCTGGATCGACGAATAGCGTCGCAACCTGTAGCTTAATAAATACGCCAAATACCTCAAGTGCCTCTTCACCGGCGACATCGGCGTCAGGATTCGGTATAGGTAACGGAATGGGAACCAATATAACGACAACGTCAACTAATGAGAGGGCCATGATGCTTGGCACACGTTTTAGTCATCTTGGTATGGGATTAAGTCTGCCTACAGAACAAATCTTTCAATCGAATGTCCATCATCATAACACCGGCTTAGGAACAGATACTAGCATCAGCAAAAGCAACCCATCTTCTACCTCTTTGACAACAAATGGATTTAGTATTTTTAGTGGGCCTATTACCACAACGCCGTCGGGTAGTAAGTTAGTATCCTCAAACTCAGCATCATTAACTCTCTTACCAACAACTACATCGACACTACATCGCAATCCAATTGGCGCTAATCCACGCGACGTTAACAATCCCTTGAGCATTAATCAACTGACGAAAAGACGAGAAGATCACAATATTGCTATAATTGACGGGGCTAATTATGACCCTCAATTGGCCGCAGCATCGATAGCATCACTTCGTCATAATCCGTATATGAATCCTCATGCAGCGCATCCACATCATTCACTCTTCAGCAGCAGTTTGTCTCATCACTTCCAACAACAATTAAGCAATCATCTCGCAGCAACGAGCAATAGTACTGTTGGCCTGCAGTCAGCTGTTCTTCCAATTGATACACCGACCTTAAATATGAAGCGTCGAACATCCGATCCTCCATCCGCTGCATCTGGAAATGCTGCTGCAACACCCAATACCTCGGATAATGGAGCCATTAGCGTCTCATAGCAGTTTTGTGATTTATATGGTCTTTCGGCATATAAATATCGATATATTTCATTAAAAACATATAAATATCGATATATTTCATTAAAAACACTAATCAACAATAAAAGTGCAATAAGAATCGTTTTTCGCCATTTCCCCACTATTGCCATTATTATAAAATGCTATACAACTTGTGGCCATTAATTAAAAGTGCCAAAAAAAAAAAATAAAATATACTGTCATCATAAATATGAGTATCTTGTGTACCATTAAATATATATTAATCATTGATTGATGGCTTTATTCTATTTTGGAGTGTACCCTAGTCGTATTACATGCTATAATATAATGACGAGGATGGGAGATAAACTTAGATTTCTCTATACAAATATCATACGTAAAATAAATAAATTTTGAATTTTGATTGTAGGTGTTATGATTGCGGTCAATTAACAAAAATTGTAATATATAAATAATTGCAAAAATGTAATATAAATTTTTGATTCCAATTAGAATGAGAGTCGTAGTTGTCAGTTGCTATCATCCACTTTTGAGTCGCGTGTATAAAGTTGCAAACGGGGGTTATTAATAGTTGCGGAATAATTTCAATAGGGTTTCTATCAATCTGAAATAATATATTTTTGAATTTGTCCAACTTAAAATTCAAAGCAGTTTTGTGGCACGTCTTCTTTTTATCAATTACAATTTATACAAACATCTGAAGTTTTATTTTAACGAAAGAATTGAAACATCTTAAATAGACGTGTTCGTATATTGTATAAACTCATAGGTAGTAGCTTATAAGTTGATACACACATTTTAATAATAAAACGTACGAATTTATTGACCACTGACCTGATAGCTACTACTGAAAATTAAGTTTTCATGTTAGGTCTATAGATAAATATGTATTGTATAGACACATGTTATAAATGTGACAAAAATAACAAAATATTAAAAAAGGGTTCATAATGTAGCATTAGTGCATAATGCTTTATTTTATTATTTTCAAACAATGACTTTTTAATTTTGTCTGTATATCTGATATAAAATTAAATTTATGTTTCTATTTAAATATTCCTTAATCCAACAAGGACGTCCCGAAAAATTTTATGTAAAGTATCTATATAATTCTCACTCAATAGAATTGTTAATTATTTGAATTTATTCAATTTTCAAACATGAATGTATTTTTTAGTACACATGTATGCATATGCTTTTGAATAAATAAAATGTTCAGTTTAAATGAATACAGATAATAATAACCCTGTGCGATGAAAATAAATGCGAGATTAACTTGGATTTATATATGAATATAAATATTAGAGATATATGAATTATATTATATTTTGTACATATGTGTGTTGTGTACATTTTATTAGTATTAACAATAATTCGTATTTATAGACATTGCCAATCGTAAGTATACGTATATATAAATAAAAAAAAGACTGTTACATAATTAAAATAATTATAAATGTACTATATGTACATACAAAATTTATACACAATGTGCATACACACAAAAATAAATATATTTATTATTACATATATTCTATGTTGTAAGTGACTATAAAAATGTATATCTTTAATACGACTTATGTAAGTGCAGTGCAAATATACGTAATATGTATGTATATATATCTATATATATTATAAATAACAACCATCATTAAATAATTCAATTAATTATGAATATATTAATATATTTGCTGCGATTCAGAAATGTTAGGATGTATTTATGTGCAGAATGTTTAGAGAAAGAAAAGTAATCTAATCGAAAGTAACAAATTAAGGCTTACGTTAACAATGCTTCCATTTTTCTGTGTTTTTATTTACATCTTTATACAAAAAGTAGAGCTAATATCTTTGACTGCAATATATTTTGATTAATTTACTATACGTCAACTTTAAGTTACATTCATGATAAATTTATAAGTAATTAAAGATAAAAGATTTTAGTGCCCAAATGAAATGTTTGGATTATTATTTGTCTTTAATGCTAATATATATATTATTTAAAAATTTTACATGCTTATTTCTTATTGTAAATGTTTAGCTGGCGTATGTCTGCATACACATTGTTTAAATACCTATACAAAATTCCAAATGTATAGCTATACAAATATCCGGATAAAATATAATCAAAGAAAAAATAAATTTAAACATCACAATTTGTTAATAAATGTCATCGTCAAAAATGTGTTAATAAAAGCTCAATTTTAACTGTTATTATTTTGCGATTTTTTAATTTGTTTCATTGCATGCAAAAACAAAAAAAATCAGATATAATTAAATGTCACAAGTAAATTATAACTTGTATAAAAATTAGCTTAGTTAATAGCTAAACTGATTGGTTAATTGTTCCACTTATTTTTAATTTGTCTAACTGTAACTAGAGATATATTAGAAAACAGTTAAACATTACGAACGTACTCTTAAACATAAATAATAAGTATTTACATACATATAAAATGTTACACATAATATACTTATCATAAATATATAGTTACATTATAAATTAAAATAAAACCACGTAAACATTCACGCAACAAAATTACATACATAAATAATAATTGATAAAACCAATAAAAAAAAAATATAAAATGGATGTAAAGCACAATCAAAAATTGGAATTTTAATAACTACATGTTTTTTTTTTCGTAAGTGTACTCTTTATTGGGCTTGTGGTGGCTGGCTCTGCGCTACTCTGCGGACGACCTCGCGACAAAAGCACAATCAAAAATTGGAATTTTAATAACTACATGTTTTTTTTTCGTAAGTGTACTCTTTATTGGGCTTGTGGTGGCTGGCTCTGCGCTGCTCTGCGGACGACCTCGCGACCTCGACCGAATCGGGGCAGCGTTCTCGCTAGAGTGTCGACCCGTTTGGGGCCGTGCGATCGCACTCGATCTGCACTGTTAGCGCATTTCGAGCGCGACACACGGCCGTTGGGTATCGATGCCAAAGGGCATCGAGTGCGTGTAAGCACAACAATAAAGCGATACAGAAAAATTTTTAATTGCTAGCTTATGTTTGACGATTCCTATCTTCCCTGGCCATTTCTGGCCAAGTTGCGAGACGCACACACCTGCGACTCGCAGGTGACACAGTTAATGGCGTGTAACAGAGTTAGCTTGCCGATTGTTCCAGTCTGCCGGCTGGCCTAGGGCCAGTCTGCAAGTCGACACGCTCGACATCTACGTGTTTAATTTGCTAACGTCTAGTAGGAAGAACTAGTACTTAATAGGTAAATTAAAGCTAGGTGCTGGGTTGTCGTCGCCTGGCAAAGGCGGAGTGTGGCGCCCGCTGCTGACGCCGTAATCATGTTTAGGGCCGTGCCGTACGGCCTGCGTGCGGCAAAGTCGAATATACTGCTGCTGCTGCTGCATGCTGCGGTTTACTTCTCGATGCGGCGCATGCTCCGGCTAATAAGCATGCTTGTCGCTGCTGGTCTTTCTGCTGCATAGTGCTGCCGTGTTACTTCGCTGCATGCTGCTTCAATTTCTGCTGACGATCGATGATGCCTCAGTTGCATGTTGACGATCGATAATGCTGTCGTTGAGGCGTCATAGCCAGACCTTTTTCGTTTTATAGCGGCGATAATGGCATGCATTTCGTCGACTTTTAGTTGCTGCAATGCTGCGTATGCTTAACATATCGCTGCTAAGCATGAACTACTTTGAGCCCACTAATTGGCTTTTTTTTTTTTTTTTATTGCATCTCTACTGGCTCGTGGTGGCTGCGCGCGGCGACTCGACCGGCCCGGCGCTCTCGGCTCAGTGACCGACTCGGGGCAGCGCTCTCGATTGAGTCTAGACCGCCTGGGGCCGTGCGATCGCACTCGATTTGCACTGTTAGCGCATTTCGAGCGCGACACACGGCCGTTAGGTATCGATGCCAAAGGGCATCGAGTGCGTGTGAGCACAATAAATTAATACAAAAAAAGTTAATAACTAGCTTATGTTTTGACTATTCCTATCTTCCCTGGCCATTTCTGGCCAAGTTGCTAACGCACACAGGACATATTGCAAACCTTAGTGGCTGGAACCGTCGCAGGTGACAGTTAGTGGCGTGTATGAGAGTTAGCTTGCCGATTGTGCCAGTCTGCCGGCTGGCCTAGGGCCAGTCTGCAAGTCGACACGCTCGACATCTACGTGTTTAACTTGCTAACGTCTAGTAAGGAGAACTAGTTCTTAGTGGGTAAATTTAGGGCTAGGTGCTGGGTTGTCGTCGCCTGGTCAAGGCGGAGTGTGGCGCCCGCTGCTGATGCCGTAATCGTACTTAGGGCCGTTCGGCAAAGTCGGATGTACTGCTGCTGCTGCTGGTGCTGCTGCATGCAGCAGTTTACTTCTCGATGCATCGCATGCTCCGGCTAATAAGCATGCTTGTCGCTGCTGGTCTTTCTGCTGCAAAGTGCTGCCGTTTTGCTTCGCTGGGTGCTGCTTCAATTTCTGCTGTCGATCGGTGTTGACGATCGATAGTGCTGTCGTTGAGGCGTCATAGCCAGTTCTTTTGTGTTTAATAAGGGCGATAATTTCGCCGACTTTTAGTTGCTGCAATGCTGCGTATACTTAACAAGTCGCTGTTAAGCATGCATTGCTTTGGATCAGCTACATGGCCACATTATGAATTGTAGCGGCCGTCGAGCTGATAGTTGTGTAGAAGTGCGGATGTGCTTTGCAGCCACAATTATTTTGGTGCTACTGCTCAGCTTGTGCTTCTCCAGTTAGTTGTTGTTGTGTATGATGTTGTAGTTGCTGTTGCTGTTAAGAAGCTGGCGGTTTGTCTCCAAAGGCCCATAGTGTATGGGGGCTAAGGGGATTGCTTGCCGCTGCTGGTCTTTCTGCTGCTATAAGCTGCCGGTTTGCTTCGCATGAGTGCTGCTTCGATTTCTGCACTCGATCAGTGATGCCTAAGTTGCATGTTGACGATCGATAGTGCTGTCGTTGAGGCGTCATAGCCAGTTCTTTTTCGAATTTATAGCGGCGATGATGGCTTGCATTTCGCCACTTTTGGTGCTGCAATGCTGCGTATACTTAACATGGCGCTGTTAAGCACGCACTGCTTTGAGTCATTAATTGGCCACATTACGAACTGTAGCGGCCGCCGAGCTTTGAGTATGCTTTGCGGCCACTGTAATTTTGAGGCTGCTGCTCAGCTAGTGCTTCTCTAATTAGTTGTTGTAGTGTATGGTGTTGTTGTTGCTGGTGTATTGCTGGCGGTTAGTCTCCAGAAGCCCATAGTGAATGGGGGCTATGGGGGATTGTTTGCCGCTGCATGGTCTTTCTGCTGCTGATAAGCTGCCGTTTTGCTGCATGCCGCTGAATGTTGTTTCGCCGCTGCTGCTTCATTTTCTGCATTCAATCGATGTTGCTTCATATGCTGCAGACGATCGATTATGCTATCGCTGAGGCTTCCTACCAGTTGTTGTTTTGTATTGGCGATAATGTCAAGCATTTCGCCAAAGTTTATATTGCTACAATGCAATACTTGCATGCACTGCTTTGGAACAACTGCTGGTGCTTAGCAATTGCTTCATCGTTAGTTGTTGACATGTTGTTGTTATTATTGTTATTGTTATTGATGTTGCTGTTGTTGTTGTTATGTGTTGCTGTGTAGCTGGAATTAATTCCCAAGTGCCCGTAGTGGATGGAAGCTGTGGAAACTGTTTTCAGTTTGCTCAGCATTCTTCTGTATGCATGCCCAGCTTGAATCAGCTGCACTGGTCGCATTTGAAATGTAACGGCTGTGAGCTGTTACTGGTGTCGGCAGGCAAATGAGCTTCGCAGCCCCTATTGTTTTGATGCTGCTGCTTAGCAAATGCTTCGTCTGTTAGTTGTTGCCATGTTATTGTTGTTGTTATTGTTATTGTTATTGATGTTGATGTTGTTGTTGATTATGCTGCTGTGTAGCTGGAAATAATTTCCATATGCCCGTAGTGAATGGAAGCTGAGGGAACTGCTTTCTACAGCTTGCACTGCTTTGCGTAATATAGTGATTTCAGCTTATACGCATATGCGTTACAGCTGACTACACGTGCAAGGGGGATTGCATGTATTGGTGTGTATTAGTAGGAGAGAGACCAGCGCTGTTAGGCTTAGCGTCGTTGCGTTGGCAACGCTGTTGATCGTCCCTGTATTGGTTTTCTGTTGCGCTTTGTTGTCGTTCACAATAAATAATACAATACACAATACACAATAAATTAATACAAACAAAAGTTTTTAATAACTAGCTTATGTTTTGACTATTCCTATCTTCACTGGCCATTTCTGGCCAAGTTGCTAACGCACACAGGACATATTGCAAACCTTAGTGGCTGGAACCGTCGCAGGTGACAGTTAGTGGCGTGTATGAGAGCTAGCTTGCCGATTGTGCCAGTCTGCCGGCTGGCCTAGGGCCAGTCTGCAAGTCGACACGCTCGACATCTACGTGTTTAATTTGCTAACGTCTAGTAAGGAGAACTAGTTCTTAGTGGGTAAAGTTAGGGCTAGGTGCTGGGTTGTCGTTGCCTGGCCGAGGCGGAGTGTGGCGCCCGCTGCTGATGCCGTAATCGTACTTAGGGCCGTTCGGCAAAGTCGGATGTACTGCTGCTGCTGCATGCAACAGTTTACTTCTCGATGCATCGCATCCTCCGGCTAATAAGCATGCTTGTCGTTGCTGGTCTTTCTGCTGCATAGTGCTGCCGTTTTGCTTCGCTGGGTGCTGCTTCAATTTCTGCTGTCGATCGGCGATGCCTCAGTTGCATGTTGCCGATCGATAGTGTTGTCGTTAAGGCGTCATAGTCAGTTCTTTTTTTTTTTTAATTTATAGCGGCGATAATGGCTTGCATTTCGCCACTTTTGGTGCTGCAATGCTGTGTATACTTAACATGGCGCTGTTAAACACGCACTGCTTTGAGTCGTTAATTGGTCACATTACGTACTGTAGCGGCCGCCGAGCTTTGAGTATGCTTTGCGGCCACTGTAATTTTGAGGCTGCTGCTCAGCTAGTGCTTCTAAGTTAGTAGTTATTGTGTATGATGTTGTTGTTAGTCTCCAGAAGCCCCTAGTGAATGGGGGCTAGGGGGATTGTTTGCCGCTGCATGGTCTTTCTGCTGCTGATAAGCTGCCGTTTTGCTGCATGCTGCTGGATGTTGTTTCGCCGCTGCTGCTTCATTTTCTGCATTCAATCGATGTTGCTATCATATGCTGCAAACGATCGATTATGCTTTCGTTGAGGCATCCTTTCGCCAAAGTTTATATTCCTACAATGCAATACTTGAATGCACTGCTTTGGAGCAACTGCTTGGTCGCATAAGAATATGTAACGGCCGCCGAGCTGTTACTGTTGATGAATGCAGATATGCTTAGCAGCTATTATTGTTTTGATGCTGCTGCTTAGCAATTGCTTCATCGTTAGTTGGTGGCATGTTGTTGTTGTTATTGTTATATATGTTGTTGTTGTTGTTGTTATGTGTTTCTGTGTAGCTGGAATTAATTCCCAAGTGCCCGTAGTGGATGGAAGCTGTGGAAACTGTTTTCAGTTTGCTCAGCATTCTTCTGTATGCGTACCCAGCTTGTATCAGCTGCACTGGTCGCATTTGAAATGTAACGGCTGTGAGCTGTTACTGGTGTCAGGAGGCAAATGAGCTTAGCAGCCGCTATTGTTTTGAAGCTGGTGCTTAGCAATTGCTTCATCTGTTAGTTGTTGCCATGTTGTTGTTGTTGTTGTTATTGTTATTGTTATTGGTGTTGTTGATTATGCTGCTGTGTAGCTGGAAATAATTTCCACATGCCCGTAGTGAATGGAAGCTGAGGGAACTGCTTTCTACAGCTTGCACTGCTTAGCGCAATATACATAGTGATTGCAGCTTATACGCATATGCGTTCAGCTGACTACCCCCGCAAGGGGGATTGCATGTATTAGTGTGTATTAGTAGGAGAGAGAACAGCGCTGTTAGGCTTTGCGTCGTTGCGTTGGCAACGCTGTTGATCGTCCCTATATTGGTTTTCTGTTGCGCTTTGTTGTCGTTCGTTATGTGCCATTCAGTCTAGTGTGATGCAGCTGCTAGTAATAATTGCGCATTTTCCGCGTGCATGCATAATGCGTGCCATTCGCACAAGTTGCGCTGATTTGTGCTTGGCATCAGCTGCTACTGTATTAAAGTATTTGCCTTGCCGTTTACAGTACACGTGCGTGCGTTTTATTTTTTATTTTTTTTTTTGTTAAGCGCGAGTTACAGTCTGTGGCCGAGTAAGAGTAGTATTACTCGAGAAATTCAGAAATCAAAACGAGATGTTCCCTTCTAAAATGAGTACGAACGTGTGTTGTTCGTCGTAGTCGCCTACTGGCGTTTTGAGTCAGCTTGAGTTATTCGTATGTAGCCGGGAAGAGGGACGTGTTAACTCCTCCCCCCCCAGTCCGAGGAGGAGGCCATAGAGGGGGAATGGCCGGATCGGAGAAAGGTGGCGGCGTGTTGTTGATTCTTATCTCGTGGTATTTAGCGTCTATTTTAGTTACCATTACTAGGTTGTCTTCTTGTGTATGGGTGGTTCCTGTATGTCGAGCTGTCGCGACGCCGGTTCTCTTGATGTTTAATCAAGCTTCTAGAAAAATTTAATTCAATCTGTCCGTACTCATATGCTTTTTCAATTGTCTCCGGCCGTTGGTTCCTAATGGCTGACCTGAGTGGGTCCTTTAATCCAACTAGGAACGTATGCAGGCAGAATCTGTCATATTGTTCACGTTTGGCCACGAGGGATTGTCCACTAGGGTCTGCTTCTCTGGCTAGTGACATTAATTCACCTCTTATCTTTGTGGCCGAGTAATTGTGTAATTCCCTAACGAGCATTTCTTCTGTTTTTTTTACTATAATAAAGTCGTTTTAAATTTGTTTTTATATCATCCCAACTGAGGAGTATATCGCAGACACTCAGCGCTTCGTCTGCTCTGCCTTTAATTTTATCACGGATGACTCCAAGTATATATTGTTGTTTCCTCTATTGGTCCAGCTATCAAAAAAAACTACTCGATTCTGCTTATGAACCTGTCCAAATTATCAGGTGGGCCTTCGTATGTGGGTAATTGTTGGGCAAGAGTTAATATTTGTTGAAAATTCAAATTTGTGTTTGAGAGGGTTGGTAAATTAGTATCGGTGGGGCTTAGTAGCCCTGATGTGTCACTAGAATCCATGTTTGTCGTTGTTTTTTGCCTTGGGATCGGTTTCGGATAAATTTGATCCGCTCCTATACGTGTTACAGCGGTTTCCTTCAACCTTATATATTCTAATATTATAATGCTTAATAATGCTGTAATGTAAGTGATTTAGTAAATAAGCTTAGTAATTTTAGAGGTTAGTGAACAAGTGACAACAATGGACGTTTAGTTGTTCACGAATCGTGTTGTAATTTACTCTTCTTTTTCGTATTTTGTATTATTTTCCTTTAGTTTTTTAATATTTATTTATTCATTCTTCTGATGTGCGTAGTGCGTGTTGGACTTTTTGTATAACATTTGTGCATGTTTAATTCATTTATTCTTTTATGTTAATTGATAAGTGAAAACGATCCCGGTGCCTTAACAGCGATTGTTGTACACATATACGGTCATTAATCACACAACTTTCGTTTATCTCAGTAAACCACTATATGCGTAAGATCCCGGTGCCTTATCAGCATTTGATGTACACATATTCGGTCATACGCAGCGATTTGATATTTCGAATTTGATTTTTCATTTGTGAGTTGCTGTGTAAGGATGATCCCGGTGCCTTATCAGCGATTGATGTACACATATACGTCATCAAACACTAGCAACTAGTTGTCTCACACAAGCGATCCCGGTGCCTTATCAGCGATTGATGTACACATATACGGTCGCTTGCGTTGCAACTTAAATTTAATTTTGTAAGGTTTTTCCCTTTTTGCACACACATTTGTGTTTGTTACGTTTTTCCGTTTGCACACATTTTTGTTTGTTACTTTTTCGTCTGCACACTTTTTGTTACTTTTTTTCTTTCGTTTGCACACATATATTTTTGTTTTAAGTTAAATTAATTTCTCTTTTTTTTTTTGATTTATTTATTTTTTTTACGACTAAAATTTCCATTACCACCGCTGTCAACTGTTCACTCACCTCAACCTACAATAAATCAGAACGATAAGCGTAGTGGAATAAAATCCGATGTTCGAAGACCGGCTGCGCCAGTTACAGTCTGTGGCCGAGTAAGAGTAGTATTACTCGAGAAATTCAGAAATCAAAACGAGATGTTCACTTTCGAGATCAAAATAGAACTGCCCTTATATTCTAAAATGAGTACGAACGTGTGTTGTTCGTCGTAGTCGCCTACTGGCGTTTTGAGTCAGCTTGAGTTATTCGTATGTAGCCGGGAAGAGGGACGTGTTAACTCGCGCGCCGAGTGTTGTTGTAGTGGGATTGCGTTATTTGGCGCTGCTGCCGCTGCATGTCTCGTTTTTTTTTTTTTTTTTTTTTATTGTATCTCTACTGGCTCGTGGTGGCTGCGCGCGGCGGCTCGACCGGCGCTCTCGGCTCAGTGACCGACTCGGGGCAGCGCTCTTGATTGAGGCTAGACCGCCTGGGGCCGTGCGATCGCACTCGATTTGCACTGTTAGCGCATTTCGAGCGCGACACACGGCCGTTAGGTATCGATGCCAAAGGGCATCGAGTGCGTGTGAGCACAATAAATTAATACAGAAAAAAGTTTTTAATAACTAGCTTATGTTTTGACTATTCCTATCTTCCCTGGCCATTTCTGGCCAAGTTGCTAACGCACACAGGACATATTGCAAACCTTAGTGGCTGGAACCGTCGCAGGTGACACAGTTAGTGGCGTGTATGAGAGTTAGCTCGCCGATTGTGCCAGTCTGCCGGCTGGCCTAGGGCCAGCCTGCAAGTCGACACGCTCGACATCTACGTGTTTAATTTGCTAACGTCTAGTAAGGAGAACTAGTTCTTAGTGGGTAAAGTTAGGGCTAGGTACTGGGTTGTCGTCGCCTGGCCGAGGCGGAGTGTGGCGCCCGCTGCTGACGCCGTAATCGTACTTAGGGCCGTTCGGCAAAGTCGGATGTACTGCCGCTGCTGCTGCTGCATGCAACAGTTTACTTCTCGATGCATCGCATCCTCCGGCTAATAAGCATGCTTGTCGCTGCTGGTCTTTCTGCTGCATAGTGCTGCCGTTTTGCTTCGCTGGGTGCTGCTTCAATTTCTGCTGTCGATCGGCGATGCCTCAGTTGCATGTTGCCGATCGATAGTGCTGTCGTTGAGGCGTCATAGTCAGTTCTTTTTTGTTTTATAAGGGCGATAATTTCGCCGACTTTTAGTTGCTGCAATGCTGCGTATACTTAACAAGTCGCAGTTAAGCACGCACTGCTTTGGATCAGCTACCGTCGAACTGTTAGTAGTGTAGGAGTGCGGATGTGCTTTGCAGCCACAATTATTTTGGTGCTACTGCTCAGCTTGTGCTTCTCCAGTTAGTTGTTGTTGTGTATGATGTTGTAGTTGTTGTTGCTGTTAAGAAGCTGGCGGTTTATCTCCAAAGGCCCATAGTGGATGGGGGCTAAGGAGATTGCTTGCCGCTGCTGGTCTTTCTGCTGCTATAAGCTGCCGTTTTGCTTCGCATGAGTGCTGCTTCAATTTCTGCACTCGATCAGTGATGCCTAAGTTGCATGTTGAAGATCGATAGTGCTGTCGTTGAGGCGTCATAGCCAGTTCTTTTTTTTTAATTTATAGCGGCGATAATGGCTTGCATTTCGCCACTTTTGGTGCTGCAATGCTGTGTATACTTAACATGGCGCTGTTAAACACGCACTGCTTTGAGTCGTTAATTGGCCACATTACGTATTGTAGCGGCCGCCGAGCTTTGAGTATGCTTTACGGCCACTGTAATTTTGAGGCTGCTGCTCAGCTAGTGCTTCTAAGTTAGTTGTTGTTGTGTATGATGTTGTTGTTGCTGGTGTATTGCTGGCGGTTAGTCTCCAGAAGCCCATAGTGAATGGGGGCTAGGGGGATTGTTTGCCGCTGCATGGTCTTTCTGCTGCTGATAAGCTGCCGTTTTGCTGCATGCCGCTGGATGTTGTTTCGCCGCTGCTGCTTCATTTTCTGCATTCAATCGATGTTGCTATCATATGCTGCAAACGATCGATTATGCTTTCGTTGAGGCTTCCTTTCGCCAAAGTTTATATTGCTACAATGCAATACTTGAATGCACTGCTTTGGAGCAACTGCTTGGTCGCATAAGAATATGTAACGGCCGCCGAGCTGTTACTGTTGATGAATGCAGATATGCTTAGCAGCTGTTATTGTTTTGATGCTGCTGCTTAGCAATTGCTTCACCGTTAGTTGTTGACATGTTGTTGTTGTTGTTGTTGTTATTGTTATAGATGTTGTTGTTGTTGTTGTTGTTATGTGTTGCTGTGTAGCTGGAATTAATTCCCAAGTGCCCGTAGTGGATGGAAGCTGTGGAAACTGTTTTCAGTTTGCTCAGCATTCTTCTGTATGCGTACCCAGCTTGTATCAGCTGCACTGGTCGCATTTGAAATGTAACGGCTGTGTGCTGTTACTGGTGTCAGGAGGCAAATGAGCTTAGCAGCCGCTATTGTTTTGAAGCTGGTGCTTAGCAATTGCTTCATCTGTTAGTTGTTGCCATGTTATTGTTGTTGTTATTGTTATTGGTGTTGTTGATTATGCTGCTGTGTAGCTGGAAATAATTTCCATATGCCCGTAGTGAATGGAAGCTGAGGGAACTGCTTTCTACAGCTTGCACTGCTTAGCGAAATATACATAGTGATTGCAGCTTATACGCATATGCGTTCAGCTGACTACGCACGCAAGGGAAATTGCATGTATTAGTGTGTATTAGTAGAAGAGAGAACAGCGCTGTTAGGCTTTGCGTCGTTGCGTTGGCAACGCTGTTGATCGTCCCTGTATTTGTTATTCTGTTGCGCTTTGTTGACGTTCGTTGTATGCCATTCAGTCTGGTGTGGTGCTTCTAAGTTAGTTGTTGTTGTGTATGATGTTGTTGTTGCTGGTGTATTGCTGGCGGTTAGTCTCCAGAAGCCCATAGTGAATGGGGGCTACGGGGATTGTTTGCCGCTGCATGGTCTTTCTGCTGCTGATAAGCTGCCGTTTTGCTGCATGCCGCTGGATGTTGTTTCGCCGCTGCTGCTTCATTTTCTGCATTCAATCGATGTTGCTATCATATGCTGCAAACGATCGATTATGCTTTCGTTGAGGCTTCCTTTCGCCAAAGTTTATATTGCTACAATGCAATACTTGAATGCACTGCTTTGGAGCAACTGCTTGGTCGCATAAGAATATGTAACGGCCGCCGAGCTGTTACTGTTGATGAATGCAGATATGCTTAGCAGCTGTTATTGTTTTGATGCTGCTGCTTAGCAATTGCTTCACCGTTAGTTGTTGACATGTTGTTGTTGTTATTGTTATAGATGTTGTTGTTGTTGTTATGTGTTGCTGTGTAGCTGGAATTAATTCCCAAGTGCCCGTAGTGGATGGAAGCTGTGGAAACTGTTTTCAGTTTGCTCAGCATTCTTCTGTATGCGTACCCAGTTTGTATCAGCTGCACTGGTCGCATTTGAAATGTAACGGCTGTGTGCTGTTACTGGTGTCAGGAGGCAAATGAGCTTAGCAGCCGCTAATGTTTTGAAGCTGGTGCTTAGCAATTGCTTCATCTGTTAGTTGTTGCCATGTTATTGTTGTTGTTATTGTTATTGGTGTTGTTGATTATGCTGCTGTGTAGCTGGAAATAATTTCCATATGCCCGTAGTGAATGGAAGCTGAGGGAACTGCTTTCTACAGCTTGCACTGCTTAGCGAAATATACATAGTGATTGCAGCTTATACGCATATGCGTTCAGCTGACTAGCACGCAAGGGAAATTGCATGTATTAGTGTGTATTAGTAGAAGAGAGAACAGCGCTGTTAGGCTTTGCGTCGTTGCATTGGCAACGCTGTTGATCGTCCCTGTATTTGTTATTCTGTTGCGCTTTGTTGACGTTCGTTATATGCCATTCAGTCTAGTGTGGTGCTTCTAAGTTAGTTGTTGTTGTGTATGATGTTGTTGTTGCTGGTGTATTGCTGGCGGTTAGTCTCCAGAAGCCCATAGTGAATGGGGGCTACGGGGATTGTTTGCCGCTGCATGGTCTTTCTGCTGCTGATAAGCTGCCGTTTTGCTGCATGCCGCTGGATGTTGTTTCGCCGCTGCTGCTTCATTTTCTGCATTCAATCGATGTTGCTATCATATGCTGCAAACGATCGATTATGCTTTCGTTGAGGCTTCCTTTCGCCAAAGTTTATATTGCTACAATGCAATACTTGAATGCACTGCTTTGGAGCAACTGCTTGGTCGCATAAGAATATGTAACGGCCGCCGAGCTGTTACTGTTGATGAATGCAGATATGCTTAGCAGCTGTTATTGTTTTGATGCTGCTGCTTAGCAATTGCTTCACCGTTAGTTGTTGACATGTTGTTGTTGTTATTGTTATAGATGTTGTTGTTGTTGTTATGTGTTGCTGTGTAGCTGGAATTAATTCCCAAGTGCCCGTAGTGGATGGAAGCTGTGGAAACTGTTTTCAGTTTGCTCAGCATTCTTCTGTATGCGTACCCAGCTTGTATCAGCTGCACTGGTCGCATTTGAAATGTAACGGCTGTGTGCTGTTACTGGTGTCAGGAGGCAAATGAGCTTAGCAGCCGCTATTGTTTTGAAGCTGGTGCTTAGCAATTGCTTCATCTGTTAGTTGTTGCCATGTTATTGTTGTTGTTATTGTTATTGGTGTTGTTGATTATGCTGCTGTGTAGCTGGAAATAATTTCCATATGCCCGTAGTGAATGGAAGCTGAGGGAACTGCTTTCTACAGCTTGCACTGCTTAGCGAAATATACATAGTGATTGCAGCTTATACGCATATGCGTTCAGCTGACTACGCACGCAAGGGAAATTGCATGTATTAGTGTGTATTAGTAGAAGAGAGAACAGCGCTGTTAGGCTTTGCGTCGTTGCGTTGGCAACGCTGTTGATCGTCCCTGTATTTGTTATTCTGTTGCGCTTTGTTGACGTTCGTTGTATGCCATTCAGTCTGGTGTGCGTGGTAATGCGTGCCATTCGCACAAGTTGCGCTAATTTGTGCTTGGCATCAGCTGCTACTGTATATTCACTTGTATTACAGCGTTTGCCTTGCCGTTTGCAGTGCACGTGCGTGCGTTTTATTTTATTTTAAGACACGCGCCGAATGATGTTGTAGTGGAATTGCGTTAATTGGCGGATTCAGCAATGATGCTCATGAAGATGGCAGCCGTTGCAGTTTCCAGAAACCAAAGGAGCAAATAGGAACGGATCCGCTGCCGATATTGCCTATTGGATCTGCATTGCATTTGTGCACTCACATATATAGGCGCATATGCTTGTTTGTGGGCGCTCATGTCCATATTCGCCTATGCATACATAAACATACATAGGCGTATATGCGCATATGCGCTCGCATACCTGCACATACATATGCATACTCATGTGAGCACGTGCTTGAGACGCTCAGGAGCGGGCGTGTGTATGTGTTGGTAGTCGCGTGCCAGGGTGTGCTGCCGGAGAATGACGTTGTTGCCGCTGCCTGCCTGTGCGTTGCGTAACTATGGCAACGTGTACTGACGCTGTCTCACTCGTGCTGCCGCTGCTGGGATTTTGCGGTTGTAGGAGGACTTAAATGGATTACGTGAGTGTTATTGTGTGTATAATGGCGAGATCATATACTCAGTGTGCATTTCTTTTCAGCTTCGAGTTTTATGGTGAGCATATGATGTTTAGTTGCTGTCGTGTGTTTTTGATCATGTAAGTATGGCTGTACGTTGAATCGCCAGATCATATACTAAATGTCCATTGTTTCCAGTAGCAGATCTTGGTGATGTCGTAGTTGCTTCTGTGCGATAGGTGATGCTGTCGTAGTATTTAGATTGCTGCTCTGCCTTATTGATGCGATCCAAATTTGCTTATTGTATATAGGCATACGCGCACACCTGCAAGTGCGATTGATTCTTGCACAAGGCCGGACACGCGTGCAAAGTAATTGCATGCATATATATATGCATATGTATATATGTGCGTGTGCCGTGCCGAAGTTCCTGCGGGAGCATGGCGCTGCTGCCACAATATGCCGATACGTTGCATGTTGCTTCCAGCTGCTAACCACCGCCGATTTTGGTAGCTGCTGCTATTTAACACGACGTGGCGTTGCTGTAGCTGCATGCTAGGAATCGAAGGAGGTGCGTTGGCAATGCTGCTCTCAGGACTCTCTGTCGGATTCAGGAGTAATTGTTGTGAGGTGGGCGAAGCTGTTGATGCTTTTGTATTGCTTCATGTCATCCAGATGTATACGTTATACAACGCTTGATCGAATCCCTTGACGGGCATTGCGTATATGTGGCAACGTAAGCTGACGCTGCTGCTCTTGAGTTGCCGCCGCTGTTAATTTGCAGTAAGGCATGTAAGTATATTTGCTCATTTATGCCGGATAATATACTAATTGCTTATTCTTTCCAGTAGCAGATCTTGTTGTTGCGGTCCACATATGCATTATTATGCATGCACAACATGCTCTCATGTCGTATGTGGACAATTAGCATACTGTCCCGTATGCTGCTCCCAGCGACACCGTCACCGATCCCGATAGCTGATGCCGAGGATCGGGGCAAGAGTTGTTGTTATGATGTCGGTGAAATCTGTCGCAGCATTTATATTGCTGTGATGTATGGCTGCTGTTATATGCTATGTTGACGTCGGAGGGATTTTATATTAATTTTTTTTTTTTTTAAGCACGTGAGTATATATGTATCGTTAATAGCCAGTTCATATACTTTTATATTTTCTTTTTCTTTTTATGTATGTGATGAGTCTGCTACTAATCGCTGCTGCCGCTTTCACCTGTATAGCTCAACATCATTACGTTGTAGGTATTAGTTGGTCAAGTGTTAATGAAATTGTATAATCAATGTCATATCCTTTCAGAATGGAACTTGGATGGTGTGTGATGATGTCGTATGTGCTGCTGCGAATTGGGCTATACAACTGATAAGTTTAATGGCTGCTTTGTCGACGGCGCTGCAAGTCTTCATGTATATTGTTAAGTAGTATTAAGGATTTATGTTATGTATAAGCGTTGGCGTTGCTATCATCGATGATCTCCGGGAGCCACTCTTGATTTATGCCACTATTTATCATCAGATGTCGTTCGTCGCTCAATCTCACACACATCCAAGTTTCACGCTGCAAAACGGCGGGTGAGTTATTTGTATATTATGCATGTTGCGTTGACAATGAAGTCCGCAGTCAAAGTAGATCCTTATATTATTATTTCAGGATCAATATTGTAAACATAAGTGTTTGTATGAGCATCTATTCAGCATAGAATTTGAGAAGTGCACATGTCGTTGTTGCTATTGTATTTGGAGGGAATAATGGAATTTTGTCGTTATATTCCAGAATCATTGCCTGATTGGCGTTAAGTTAGTTTGTGTTGGAGTATATTGTTTTATTATTTTTTTTTTCGGGTTTCCCTTTGAATCTGCAACGATGTGGCCAACAGTTTCAACAGATGTGTCGTCTGGATTTGGGCTTGCTATTATGACTGACGCCTCGACATGTTGATGTTTTTTAATAGGCTGCCGTCTGTCTGCGATCAGTGTTTGTACAAGCTCCAGCACTAGATTAAGTTTGTCTGTTAATTTGGTAATGTTGGATTCGTTTTGAATGACCAATTGTGATATAATTGTAGGATTGAAGGCAGGTTCACTGTTGGGGTCCTTTTTGTTGTTAATGTTATTGTTATTAATGTTATTGTTATTATGCTCCATGCGTAGCTTCGTCTGAAGCATGTGAAGGTGGCGGCTGGCTGGCCCTGTGTTAGTTGCATAGCGGGTGTTGGATAGCTCTCTAGGTTTGGCAGCATTATTAGAGGTGGCTATTCTTTGTATGTTGTAATTGCTGGTGCCATTGTCGCTAGTACGACGACTAGTTGAACGATTACGATTAGTAGGAGACTGTTTAGTAGGTAGCTGCGATTCTCTTTGTATTAATAGCTGGTGTTGTTGTTGATTATGTGGTCTGTTTGGCCGCGTAGCCTGGGTGTTTTTATGTCGTGGCATCTGGAGTTGTTCGTCTAGTCTGGAAGCATTTTCCTCTAGGCGACCAAGGTTCGCGTGTGCCTTATTGATGGACATTTTTGACTTGGCTATTTTGAAGGTCACGCATCCTTTGTAGCTGGCAATGTGCGGTCCTTGACAGTTGGCACACTTGGCAGGCAATGTTCTTAGTTTAGTGCAGGCTGAGGTCAGGTGATCCCCAGCACATTTTAAGCACACGGCCTGTCGTTGGCAGTAGTTGCGGGTATGGCCAAAAGCTTGGCAGCGATGACACTGCACCGGGTCAGTGCGTGGTAGTTGCCTCTCAACGCTGACAGTTTGTGTCCCAAGAGCCGTCAGGTTAAGTATTTTCTCATTTGTCCCATCTGTAGTAGGCGAGAGTTCCACGTCAAACATATTCATTGGCTGTCCAGTGAAACGATGTTGTTTGACGCGGATGAATCGCGGCATGAATCCCAGTTTCATTAGTTGGTCTTTGATCCACTCTCGTGATGTTGTACTGTGCAGATATCTAATAACGACTCGATATCCACGGTCAGCACGTAACTGATGCGTATGCATAGGCAGATTGCATGAGTTGAGCTCGTTCGCAATGATTGTGTATGTGTTTGTGTCATTGCATTGGAGCCGCACAGTGCCATTACGCATGGATTTTGTCGTGTAGTTGGGGTTAATCTTCGCTGCAGTGAGGAGATCGTTGAAATGGCCAAGGAGTAATTGCATGTTTTCAACATTTGGTATGAAGAGTGTTGGTATTTTTCCACTCTTGTTTGCATGAGACTCGCTTCGATCATTCTTCCGTTGCTGCTTTTGAGCATGGATCTCCTTTTCTTTAGCGAAGAAGTGAGCCCTTTGCGGGGTAATTGCTGGTGAGAATTGTTAAGCTTCCGCCGGAGTTGGCCCCTTTAGAGGTAGTAGTGGAGGTGTGTTTGCTAGCCTTGGGTCTGCAGCCGTTCTTAGCGATGTTAATGTCAGATGCAGGTGCTGTTGTTGTAGCATCATTTGTTTGTTTCACATCGAAAGGTAATGTTTCTTCGCATGAAGCGTCGTCATAATCGTCTGAGATATCTTCCCATTGCGATATGTCTGGCTCCTGGCTGTTATTGGCAATGTTGTCGTAGTAGTAGTCGACGTTGTCATGGTCCTCCAAAGCATCATCATACACTTGTGGATGTGCTCTTTTGAGTTCCTCAAGTGCTCTCCTGAATTGCTCATCTGTCATAGTTGGGCTGCGAGATCGCTTATGTGATCGTTTAGGACGATTGTAAAGTGGGCGTGCGGGCTTTCGCTTAATTGGCACACTAAGATTTATTGTATTTGTTGTAGTGGCTGCTGCAACAGGTGGAGCAAGTGAAGTAGCTTTGCCATTGGATGCTTTGCTTGCTTGATTATTGTCTTCGTCAGAATTTTGAAAGACAATTTCAGGTGATGACACAAGCGGGGATATTGTGCCAATAGAGCTTAAGCTTTTGCTTTTGTTGTTGGCGTGTGTGGTTATGGCGCCAGTAATGTTCGCGCCAAAATTCGTGCCAATATTGGCGCCAAGGTTCGCGCCAAAATTTGCACCGAGATTCGCGCCAGTATTACTAGCGGCCATTTTGTATGCTGTATGAGGCGGGAAATGTGTTGTTGTTGTTGTTGCTGTTGTAGTAGTTGCTGTTGTGGGGGTTGCTTTTTCCGCTGTCGGCGAATCGAGCAGCGTCAGCGGCAGTAATATAGACGAAGAGGGGCCATCTATGTTAGAAGGCCAGTATTCTCTGCTTACACTTGCCCTGCTAGGTGGATCCTGATGCTGGGCTTGATAACGCTGGCTGGGCGGCATCTTATTTGCCGCTAAAGCGGGAGTCGTTAGTGGCCGCATCATGCTTGTTGTTGTTGCCGTTGTAGGCGTATTTGCTGTTGTTGCACTCATCTGCTGCTGCATTAATTTGTCGGCCGGTCTTGAGGTTATTTTAATGGCTAGGTCGTCAGAGTTTAAGCCAGTCAAGCCAATAGTAGTGGAGGGCGAATGATATATGCCCAGTGGGGTACAAAGAATGACGAAGAGAACGAAGAGACGAGTTACGGTGAGACAATCACTGGGGCATGAATACACATGCAATAGTCACATTTAGGACAATCACTTGACGAACAAAATCAAGTCTGCCAATGCACAATTGTAGTAATTTCCAAGTAGTTGCTGTAATTTCCTCTTCTGCGCACAGGCGCACACACAGCGTTTCTGCGTTTCTGCGTAGTTTTTCACTAATTTTCGCTCAAGAGCACTGAGCAATTAGTGGTCCAGTTGGAGAAGTGTGTGTGTGCGTGGCGGTTCAATATTTCGGCAGCGGTGGCTTGGGTGCAAGGGTCACAGAATTTTTCACTTGCACTACACTTATGTTAACAGAGAGCTTTGACTCTGTTAACTCCACATAGGTTATATTGAAGTGTGACTTCTTTATTCTTTGTTAATTGTTTAAATTGTATCAAGTAGTACTTTTTAACAGCACACACACAGCGATTTGGCGTATTAGCTGTTGAATTTTCACTAATTAAACACTTTAATTAGTAGCCCAGTGTGAGATGTGTGTGTGTGTGACGGAGTTCAATATGGCTGCAGCTTGGGTGCAAGGGTCACAAAATTTTCACTTGCACTTTTCACTGTTGTTCGATTTAATATTCTGTGCGAGTTTAATGTAAACTGCACTTGATTAGTTGCTGGCTTTAGTTGTTGTTGAACTCTGCTTTCATTTTTTAATTTAATAGTTAATTATTGCCTTTTTATTTTATTATTTATTAAATAGATAAATTAATCACTTTTTTTTTTTTTTTTTTTGTGTATTTATTGCATCTCCGCGGCTCGTGGTGGCTGCGCGCGACTCGACCGGCCCGCTCAAGGCTCAGTGACCGACTCGGGGCAGCGCAGACGATCGAGTCTAGACCGCTTGGGGCCGTGCGATCGTACTCGATTTGCACTGTTAGCGCATTTCGAGCGCGATACACGGCCGTTAGGTATCGATGCCAAAGGGCATCGAGTGCGTGTGAGCACAACAGATTAATACAATACAAAAATTTTTAATAACTAGCTTATGTTTGACTATTCCTATCTTCCAGGGCCATTTCTGGCCAAGTTGCTAACGCACACAGGACATATTGCAAACCTTAGTGGCTGGAACCGTCGCAGGTGACACAGTTAGTGGCGTGTATCAGAGTTAGCTTGCCGATTGTGCCAGTCTGCCGGCTGGCCTAGGGCCAGTCTGCAAGTCGACACGCTCGACATCTACGTGTTTAGTTTGCTAGCGTCTAGTATGGAGAACTAGTTCTTAGTGGGTAAATTTAGGGCTAGGTGCTGGGTTGTCGTCGCCTGGCCGAGGCAGAGTGTGGCGCCCGCTGCTGACGCCGTAATCGCAAAGTCGGATGTACTGCTGCTGCTGCTGCTGCTGCTGCGTGCAACAGTTTAATTCTCGATGCGTCGCATCCTCCGGCTAATAAGCATGCTTGTCGCTGCTGGTCTTTCTGCTGCATAGTGCTGCCGTTTTGCTTCGCTGGGTGCTGCTTCAATTTCTGCTGTCGATCGGCGATGCCTCAGTTGCATGTTGCCGATCGATAGTGCTGTCGTTGAGGCGTCATAGCCAGTTCTTTTGTGTTCAATAAGGGCGATAATTTCGCCGACTTTTAGTTGCTGCAATGCTGCGTATACTTAACAAGTCGCTGTTAAGCATGCACTGCTTTGGATCAGCTACATGGCCACGTTATGAATTGTAGTGGCCGTCGAGCTGTTAGTTGTGTAGGAGTGCGGATGTGCTTTGCAGCCACAATTATTTTGGTGCTACTGCTCAGCTTGTGCTTCTCCAGTTAGTTGTTCTGTGTATGATGTTGTAGTTGTTATTGCTGTTGTAAAGCTGGCGAGTTTATCTCCAAAGACCCATAGTGGATGGGGGCTAAGGAGATTGCTTGCCGCTGCTGGTCTTTCTGCTGCTGTAAGCTGCCGTTTTGCTTCGCATGAGTGCTGCTTCAAATTTCTGCACTCGATCGGTGATGCCTCAGTTGCATGTTACCGATCAATAGTGCTGTCGTTGAGATGTCATAGCCAGTTCTTATGTAGCAGTGATAATGGCTTGCATTTCACCACTTTTGTTCCTGCAAAGCTGCGTATGCTTAACATGGCTCTGTTAAGCACGCACTGCTTTGTGTCGTTAATTGGCCGCAATACGAACTGTAGCGGCCGCCGAGCTTTGAATATGCTTTGCGGCCACTGTAATTTTGAGGCTGTTGCTCAGCTAGTGCTTCTATGTTAGTTGTTGTTGATGTTTTATGTAGTTGTTGCTGGTGTGTTGCTGGCGGTTAGTCTCCAGAGCCCATAGTGAATGGGGGCTAGGGGGATTGTTTGCCGCTGCATGGTTTTTCTGCTGCTGATAAGCTGCCGTTTTGCTGCATGCCGCTGAGTGTTGTTTCGCCGCTGCTGCTTCATTTTTTGCATTCATCGATGTTGCTTCATATGCTGCAAGCGATCGATTATGCTATCGTTGAGGCTTCGTACCAGTTGTTGTTTTGTATTGGCGATAATGTCCAGCATTTCGCCAAACTTTATATTGCTGCAATGCAATACTTCCATGCACTGCTTTGGAGGGACTGCTTGGTGGCATTTGAATTGTAACAGCCGCCGAGCTGTTAACTGGTGATGTATGCAGATATGCTTAGCAGCTGTTATTGTTTTGGTGCTGCTGCTTAGCGAATGCTTCATCATTAGTTGTTGACATGTTGTTGTTATGTGCTGCTGTGTGGCTGGAAATTTGTTTCCATATGCCCGTAGTGGATGGAAGCTGGGGAAACTGTATTCAGTTTGCTCAGCGTTCTTCTGTATGCGTACCAAGCTTGTATCAGCTGCACTGGTCGCATTTGAAATTGTAACGGCTGTGTGCTGTTACTGGTGTCGGGAGTCAATTGAGCTTAGCAGCCGCTAATGTTTTGATGCTGCTGCTTAGCAGAATGCTTCGTCTGTTAGTTGTTGCCATGTTATTGTTGTTGTCGTTGTTATTGGTGCTGTTGTTGTTGTGTTTATGCTGCTGTGTAGTTGGAAATAATTTCCATATGCCCGTAGTGGATGGAAGCTGGGGGAACTGCTTTCTACAGCTTGCACTGCTTTGCGTAGTATAGTGATTTCAGCGTATACGCATATGCGTTACAGCTGACTACACGTACAAGGGGGATTGCATGTATTGGTGTGTATTAGTAGGAGAGAGAACAGCGCTGCTAGACTTAGCGTCGTTGCATTGGCAACGCTGTTGATCGTCCCTGTATTGGTTATTCTGTTGCGCTTTGTTGTCGTTCGTCATATGCCATTCAGTCTAGTGTGACGTATTTTACGCGTGCATGCATAATGCGTGCCATTCGCACAAGTTGCGCTAATTTGTGCTTGGCATCAGCTGCTGCTATGTGTTCACTTGTATTACAGCGTTTGTCTTGCCGTTTGCAATACACGTGCGTGCGTTTTTATTTTTTATTTTTGTTTATAATACGGCACGCAACAAGAGTGTTGTTGTAGTGGGATTGCGTAAATTGGCACTGCTGCCGATGCATGCCTCGAATCTCGCATAGAGGTGCATTCAGCAGTGATGCTCATAGGATGGCCGCCGTTGCAGTTTCCAGAAACCAAGGAAGCAATTGGAGCGGATCCGCTGCCGATAATGCCTATTGGATCTGCATTGCTAAAGCTATCAATTTGTGCAATCGCATGCATGTATAGGCGCATATGCTTGTTATGTGGGCGCTCATGCCCATATATGCGTATGCATAAATACACATGCATACGCATATATGCGCATATGCGCTCACATACCAACACATACATGTGCATGCTCATGTGAGCACGTGCTTGAGGCGCTCGCGAGCGAGGCAAGTGTATGTGCAGGTAGTCGCGTGCCAGAGTGTGCTTCCAGGGTGGCGTTGTTGCCGCTGCCTGCCTGTGCATTGGGTAACTATGGCAACATGTACTGATGCTGTCTCACTCGTGCTGCCGTCGCTGAGATTTTGCGGTTGCAGGAGGACTTAATGAATTACGTGAGTATTATTGTGTGTATAATGGCGAGATCATATACTTAATGTGCAATTCATTTCAGCTTCGAGTTTTATGGTGAGCATATGATGATTAGTTGCTGTCGTGTGTTTTGGATCGTGTGAGTATGGCTGTACGTTGAATCGGCAGATCATATACTAAATGTCCATTAATTCCAGTAGCAGTTCTTGGTGATGTCGTTGTTGCTCCTGTGCAAAGAGCATTGCGTATATGTGGCACGTAAGCTGACGCAGGTGCTCTTGAGTAGCCGCCGCTGTTAATTTGCAGTAGGGCATGTAAGTATGTTTGCTCATTTATGCCGGATAATATACTAATTGCTTATCCTTTCCAGTAGCAGATCTTGCTGTTGCGGCCCACATATGCATTATTGTGCATGCACAACATGCTCTGATGTCGTATGTGGACAATGAGCATACTGTCCCGTATGCTGCTCCCAGTACACCGGCACCGATCCCGATAGCTGATGCCGAGGATCGGGGCAAGAGTTGTTGTTATGATGTCGGTGAAATCTGTCGCAGCATTTATATTGCTGTGATGTATGGCTGCTGTTATGTGCTATGTTGTCGTCGGAGGGATTTTATATTATATTTTTTTTTTTTTTTTTAAGCACGTGAGTATATATGTATCGTTAATAGCAAGTTCATATACTTTCATATTTTCTTTTTTTTTTTTTTTTTATGTATGTGATGAGTCTGCTACTAATCGCTGCTGGCGCTTTCACCTGTATAGCTCAACATCATTACGTTGTAAGTATTAGTTGGTCAAGTGTTAATGAAATTGTATAATCAATGTCATATCTTTTCAGAATGGAACTTGGATGGTGTGTGATGATGTCGTATATGCTGCTGCGAATTGGGCTATACAACTGAATGGCTGCTTTGTCGACGGCGCTGCAAGTCTTCATATATTGTTAAGTAGTATTAAGAATTTATGTTATGTATAAGCGTTGGCGTTGCTATCATCGATGATCTCCGGGAGCCACTCTTGATTTATGCCACTGTTTGTCATCGGATGTCGTTCGTCGCTCAATCTCACACACCTCCAAGTTTCACACTGCAAAGCGGCGGGTGAGTTGTTTGTATATTATGTATGTCACTTATTAGTTGCGTTGACAATGGAGTCCGCAGTAAAGTAGATCCTTATATTATTGTTTCCGGATCAATATTGTAAACATAATTGTTTGTATGAGCATCTATTAGCATAGAATTTGAGAAGTGCACATGTCGTTGTTGCTATTGTATTTGGAGGGAATAGTGGAATTTTGTCGTTATATTCCAGAATCATTTCCTGATTGGCGTTAAGTTAGTTTGTGTTGGAGTATATTGTTTTATTTTTTTTTCGGGTTTCCCTTTGAATCTGCAACGATGTGGCCAACAGTTTCAACAGATGTGTCGTCTGGATTTGGGCTTGCTATTATGACTGACGCCTCGACATGTTGATGTTTTTTAATAGGCTGCCGTCTGTCTGCGATCAGTGTTTGTACAAGCTCCAGCACTAGATTAAGTTTGTCTGTTAATTTGGTAATGTTGGATTCGTTTTGAATGACCAATTGTGATATAATTGTAGGATTGAAGGCGGGTTCACTGTTGGGGTCCTTTTTGTTGTTGATGTTATTGTTATAAATGTTATTGTTATTATGCTCCATGCGTAGCTTCGTCTGGAGCATGTGTAGGTGGCGGCTGGCTGGCCCTGTGTTAGTTGCATAGCGGGTGTTGGATAGCTCTCTAGGTTTGGCAGCATTATTAGAGGTGGCTATTCTTTGTATGTTGTAATTGCTGGTGCCATTGTCGCTAGTACGACGACTAGTTGAACGATTACGATTAGTAGGAGACTGTTTAGTAGGTAGCTGCGATTCTCTTTGTATTAATAGCTGGTGTTGTTGTTGATTATGTGGTCTGTTTGGCCGCGTAGCCTGGGTGTTTTTATGTCGTGGCATCTGGAGTTGTTCGTCTAGTCTGGAAGCATTTTCCTCTAGGCGACCAAGGTTCGCGTGTGCCTTATTGATGGACATTTTTGACTTGGCTATTTTGAAGGTCACGCATCCTTTGTAGCTGGCAATGTGCGGTCCTTGACAGTTGGCACACTTGGCAGGCAATGTTCTTAGTTTAGTGCAGGCTGAGGTCAGGTGATCCCCAGCACATTTTAAGCACACGGCCTGTCGTTGGCAGTAGTTGCGGGTATGGCCAAAAGCTTGGCAGCGATGACACTGCACCGGGTCAGTGCGTGGTAGTTGCCTCTCAACGCTGACAGTTTGTGTCCCAAGAGCCGTCAGGTTAAGTATTTTCTCATTTGTCCCATCTGTAGTAGGCGAGAGTTCCACGTCAAACATATTCATTGGCTGTCCAGTGAAACGATGTTGTTTGACGCGGATGAATCGCGGCATGAATCCCAGTTTCATTAGTTGGTCTTTGATCCACTCTCGTGATGTTGTACTGTGCAGATATCTAATAACGACTCGATATCCACGGTCAGCACGTAACTGATGCGTATGCATAGGCAGATTGCATGAGTTGAGCTCGTTCGCAATGATTGTGTATGTGTTTGTGTCATTGCATTGGAGCCGCACAGTGCCATTACGCATGGATTTTGTCGTGTAGTTGGGGTTAATCTTCGCTGCAGTGAGGAGATCGTTGAAATGGCCAAGGAGTAATTGCATGTTTTCAACATTTGGTATGAAGAGTGTTGGTATTTTTCCACTCTTGTTTGCATGAGACTCGCTTCGATCATTCTTCCGTTGCTGCTTTTGAGCATGGATCTCCTTTTCTTTAGCGAAGAATTCAAGAAGTGAGCCCTTTGCGGGGTAATTGCTGGTGAGAATTGTTAAGCTTCCGCCGGAGTTGGCCCCTTTAGAGGTAGTAGTGGAGGTGTGTTTGCTAGCCTTGGGTCTGCAGCCGTTCTTAGCGATGTTAATGTCAGATGCAGGTGCTGTTGTTGTAGCATCATTTGTTTGTTTCACATCGAAAGGTAATGTTTCTTCGCATGAAGCGTCGTCATAATCGTCTGAGATATCTTCCCATTGCGATATGTCTGGCTCCTGGCTGTTATTGGCAATGTTGTCGTAGTAGTAGTCGACGTTGTCATGGTCCTCCAAAGCATCATCATACACTTGTGGATGTGCTCTTTTGAGTTCCTCAAGTGCTCTCCTGAATTGCTCATCTGTCATAGTTGGGCTGCGAGATCGCTTATGTGATCGTTTAGGACGATTGTAAAGTGGGCGTGCGGGCTTTCGCTTAATTGGCACACTAAGATTTATTGTATTTGTTGTAGTGGCTGCTGCAACAGGTGGAGCAAGTGAAGTAGCTTTGCCATTGGATGCTTTGCTTGCTTGATTATTGTCTTCGTCAGAATTTTGAAAGACAATTTCAGGTGATGACACAAGCGGGGATATTGTGCCAATAGAGCTTAAGCTTTTGCTTTTGTTGTTGGCGTGTGTGGTTATGGCGCCAGTAATGTTCGCGCCAAAATTCGTGCCAATATTGGCGCCAAGGTTCGCGCCAAAATTTGCACCGAGATTCGCGCCAGTATTACTAGCGGCCATTTTGTATGCTGTATGAGGCGGGAAATGTGTTGTTGTTGTTGTTGCTGTTGTAGTAGTTGCTGTTGTGGGGGTTGCTTTTTCCGCTGTCGGCGAATCGAGCAGCGTCAGCGGCAGTAATATAGACGAAGAGGGGCCATCTATGTTAGAAGGCCAGTATTCTCTGCTTACACTTGCCCTGCTAGGTGGATCCTGATGCTGGGCTTGATAACGCTGGCTGGGCGGCATCTTATTTGCCGCTAAAGCGGGAGTCGTTAGTGGCCGCATCATGCTTGTTGTTGTTGCCGTTGTAGGCGTATTTGCTGTTGTTGCACTCATCTGCTGCTGCATTAATTTGTCGGCCGGTCTTGAGGTTATTTTAATGGCTAGGTCGTCAGAGTTTAAGCCAGTCAAGCCAATAGTAGTGGAGGGCGAATGATATATGCCCAGTGGGGTACAAAGAATGACGAAGAGAACGAAGAGACGAGTTACGGTGAGACAATCACTGGGGCATGAATACACATGCAATAGTCACATTTAGGACAATCACTTGACGAACAAAATCAAGTCTGCCAATGCACAATTGTAGTAATTTCCAAGTAGTTGCTGTAATTTCCTCTTCTACGCACAGGCGCACACACAGCGTTTCTGCGTTTCTGCGTAGATTTTCACTAATTTTCGCTCAAGAGCGCTGAGCAATTAGTGGTCCAGTTGGAGAAGTGTGTGTGTGCGTGGCGGTTCAATATTTCGGCAGCGGTGGCTTGGGTGCAAGGGTCACAGAATTTTTCACTTGCACTGACACTTATGTTAACAGAGAGCTTTGACTCTGTTAACTCCACTTAGGTTATATTGAAGTGTGACTTCTTTATTCTTTGTTAATTGTTTAAATTGTATCAAGTAATAGTTTTTAACAGCACACACACAGAGATTTGGCGTATTAGCTGTTGAATTTTCACTAATTAAACACTTTAATTAGTAGCCCAGTGTGAGATGTGTGTGTGTGTGACGGAGTTCAATATGGCTGCAGCTTGGGTGCAAGGGTCACAAAATTTTCACTTGCACTTTTCACTGTTGTTCGATTTAATATTCTGTGCGAGTTTAATGTAAACTGCACTTGATTAGTTGCTGGCTTTAGTTGTTGTTGAACTCTGCTTTCATTTTTTAATTTAATAGTTAATTATTGCCTTTTTATTTTATTATTTATTAAATAGATAAATTAATCACTTTTTTTTCTTTTTTTTTTTTTGTGTATTTATTGCATCTCCGCGGCTCGTGGTGGCTGCGCGCGACTCGACCGGCCCGCTCAACGCTCAGTGACCGACTCGGGGCAGCGCAGACGATCGAGTCTAGACCGCTTGGGGCCGTGCGATCGTACTCGATTTGCACTGTTAGCGCATTTCGAGCGCGATACACGGCCGTTAGGTATCGATGCCAAAGGGCATCGAGTGCGTGTGAGCACAACAGATTAATACAATACAAAAATTTTTAATAACTAGCTTATGTTTGACTATTCCTATCTTCCAGGGCCATTTCTGGCCAAGTTGCTAACGCACACAGGACATATTGCAAACCTTAGTGGCTGGAACCGTCGCAGGTGACACAGTTAGTGGCGTGTATCAGAGTTAGCTTGCCGATTGTGCCAGTCTGCCGGCTGGCCTAGGGCCAGTCTGCAAGTCGACACGCTCGACATCTACGTGTTTAGTTTGCTAGCGTCTAGTATGGAGAACTAGTTCTTAGTGGGTAAATTTAGGGCTAGGTGCTGGGTTGTCGTCGCCTGGCCGAGGCAGAGTGTGGCGCCCGCTGCTGACGCCGTAATCGCAAAGTCGGATGTACTGCTGCTGCTGCTGCTGCTGCTGCGTGCAACAGTTTAATTCTCGATGCGTCGCATCCTCCGGCTAATAAGCATGCTTGTCGCTGCTGGTCTTTCTGCTGCATAGTGCTGCCGTTTTGCTTCGCTGGGTGCTGCTTCAATTTCTGCTGTCGATCGGCGATGCCTCAGTTGCATGTTGCCGATCGATAGTGCTGTCGTTGAGGCGTCATAGCCAGTTCTTTTGTGTTCAATAAGGGCGATAATTTCGCCGACTTTTAGTTGCTGCAATGCTGCGTATACTTAACAAGTCGCTGTTAAGCATGCACTGCTTTGGATCAGCTACATGGCCACGTTATGAATTGTAGTGGCCGTCGAGCTGTTAGTTGTGTAGGAGTGCGGATGTGCTTTGCAGCCACAATTATTTTGGTGCTACTGCTCAGCTTGTGCTTCTCCAGTTAGTTGTTCTGTGTATGATGTTGTAGTTGTTATTGCTGTTGTAAAGCTGGCGAGTTTATCTCCAAAGACCCATAGTGGATGGGGGCTAAGGAGATTGCTTGCCGCTGCTGGTCTTTCTGCTGCTGTAAGCTGCCGTTTTGCTTCGCATGAGTGCTGCTTCAAATTTCTGCACTCGATCGGTGATGCCTCAGTTGCATGTTACCGATCAATAGTGCTGTCGTTGAGATGTCATAGCCAGTTCTTATGTAGCAGTGATAATGGCTTGCATTTCACCACTTTTGTTCCTGCAAAGCTGCGTATGCTTAACATGGCTCTGTTAAGCACGCACTGCTTTGTGTCGTTAATTGGCCGCAATACGAACTGTAGCGGCCGCCGAGCTTTGAATATGCTTTGCGGCCACTGTAATTTTGAGGCTGTTGCTCAGCTAGTGCTTCTATGTTAGTTGTTGTTGATGTTTTATGTAGTTGTTGCTGGTGTGTTGCTGGCGGTTAGTCTCCAGAAGCCCATAGTGAATGGGGGCTAGGGGGATTGTTTGCCGCTGCATGGTTTTTCTGCTGCTGATAAGCTGCCGTTTTGCTGCATGCCGCTGAGTGTTGTTTCGCCGCTGCTGCTTCATTTTTTTGCATTCATCGATGTTGCTTCATATGCTGCAAGCGATCGATTATGCTATCGTTGAGGCTTCGTACCAGTAGTTGTTTTGTATTGGCGATAATGTCCAGCATTTCGCCAAACTTTATATTGCTGCAATGCAATACTTCCATGCACTGCTTTGGAGGGACTGCTTGGTGGCATTTGAATTGTAACAGCCGCCGGGCTGTTAACTGGTGATGTATGCAGATATGCTTAGCAGCTGTTATTGTTTTGGTGCTGCTGCTTAGCGAATGCTTCATCATTAGTTGTTGACATGTTGTTGTTATGTGCTGCTGTATGTGTGGCTGGAAATTTGTTTCCATATGCCCGTAGTGGATGGAAGCTGGGGAAACTGTATTCAGTTTGCTCAGCGTTCTTCTGTATGCGTACCAAGCTTGTATCAGCTGCACTGGTCGCATTTGAAATTGTAACGGCTGTGTGCTGTTACTGGTGTCGGGAGTCAATTGAGCTTAGCAGCCGCTAATGTTTTGATGCTGCTGCTTAGCAGAATGCTTCGTCTGTTAGTTGTTGCCATGTTATTGTTGTTGTCGTTGTTATTGGTGCTGTTGTTGTTGTGTTTATGCTGCTGTGTAGTTGGAAATAATTTCCATATGCCCGTAGTGGATGGAAGCTGGGGGAACTGCTTTCTACAGCTTGCACTGCTTTGCGTAGTATAGTGATTTCAGCGTATACGCATATGCGTTACAGCTGACTACACGTACAAGGGGGATTGCATGTATTGGTGTGTATTAGTAGGAGAGAGAACAGCGCTGCTAGACTTAGCGTCGTTGCATTGGCAACGCTGTTGATCGTCCCTGTATTGGTTATTCTGTTGCGCTTTGTTGTCGTTCGTCATATGCCATTCAGTCTAGTGTGACGTATTTTACGCGTGCATGCATAATGCGTGCCATTCGCACAAGTTGCGCTAATTTGTGCTTGGCATCAGCTGCTGCTATGTGTTCACTTGTATTACAGCGTTTGTCTTGCCGTTTGCAATACACGTGCGTGCGTTTTTATTTTTTATTTTTGTTTATAATACGGCACGCAACAAGAGTGTTGTTGTAGTGGGATTGCGTAAATTGGCACTGCTGCCGATGCATGCCTCGAATCTCGCATAGAGGTGCATTCAGCAGTGATGCTCATAGGATGGCCGCCGTTGCAGTTTCCAGAAACCAAGGAAGCAATTGGAGCGGATCCGCTGCCGATAATGCCTATTGGATCTGCATTGCTAAAGCTATCAATTTGTGCAATCGCATGCATGTATAGGCGCATATGCTTGTTATGTGGGCGCTCATGCCCATATATGCGTATGCATAAATACACATGCATACGCATATATGCGCATATGCGCTCACATACCAACACATACATGTGCATGCTCATGTGAGCACGTGCTTGAGGCGCTCGCGAGCGAGGCAAGTGTATGTGCAGGTAGTCGCGTGCCAGAGTGTGCTTCCAGGGTGGCGTTGTTGCCGCTGCCTGCCTGTGCATTGGGTAACTATGGCAACATGTACTGATGCTGTCTCACTCGTGCTGCCGTCGCTGAGATTTTGCGGTTGCAGGAGGACTTAATGAATTACGTGAGTATTATTGTGTGTATAATGGCGAGATCATATACTTAATGTGCAATTCATTTCAGCTTCGAGTTTTATGGTGAGCATATGATGATTAGTTGCTGTCGTGTGTTTTGGATCGTGTGAGTATGGCTGTACGTTGAATCGGCAGATCATATACTAAATGTCCATTAATTCCAGTAGCAGTTCTTGGTGATGTCGTTGTTGCTCCTGTGCAAAGAGCATTGCGTATATGTGGCACGTAAGCTGACGCAGGTGCTCTTGAGTAGCCGCCGCTGTTAATTTGCAGTAGGGCATGTAAGTATGTTTGCTCATTTATGCCGGATAATATACTAATTGCTTATCCTTTCCAGTAGCAGATCTTGCTGTTGCGGCCCACATATGCATTATTGTGCATGCACAACATGCTCTGATGTCGTATGTGGACAATGAGCATACTGTCCCGTATGCTGCTCCCAGTACACCGGCACCGATCCCGATAGCTGATGCCGAGGATCGGGGCAAGAGTTGTTGTTATGATGTCGGATGAAATCTGTCGCAGCATTTATATTGCTGTGATGTATGGCTGCTGTTATGTGCTATGTTGTCGTCGGAGGGATTTTATATTATATTTTTTTTTTTTTTTTTAAGCACGTGAGTATATATGTATCGTTAATAGCAAGTTCATATACTTTCATATTTTCTTTTTTTTTTTATGTATGTGATGAGTCTGCTACTAATCGCTGCTGGCGCTTTCACCTGTATAGCTCAACATCATTACGTTGTAAGTATTAGTTGGTCAAGTGTTAATGAAATTGTATAATCAATGTCATATCTTTTCAGAATGGAACTTGGATGGTGTGTGATGATGTCGTATGTGCTGCTGCGAATTGGGCTATACAACTGATAAGCTGAATGGCTGCTTTGTCGACGGCGCTGCAAGTCTTCATATATTGTTAAGTAGTATTAAGAATTTATGTTATGTATAAGCGTTGGCGTTGCTATCATCGATGATCTCCGGGAGCCACTCTTGATTTATGCCACTGTTTGTCATCGGATGTCGTTCGTCGCTCAATCTCACACACCTCCAAGTTTCACACTGCAAAGCGGCGGGTGAGTTGTTTGTATATTATGTATGTCACTTATTAGTTGCGTTGACAATGGAGTCCGCAGTAAAGTAGATCCTTATATTATTGTTTCCGGATCAATATTGTAAACATAATTGTTTGTATGAGCATCTATTAGCATAGAATTTGAGAAGTGCACATGTCGTTGTTGCTATTGTATTTGGAGGGAATAATGGAATTTTGTCGTTATATTCCAGAATCATTGCCTGATTGGCGTTAAGTTAGTTTGTGTTGGAGTATATTGTTTTATTATTTTTTTTTCGGGTTTCCCTTTGAATCTGCAACGATGTGGCCAACAGTTTCAACAGATGTGTCGTCTGGATTTGGGCTTGCTATTATGACTGACGCCTCGACATGTTGATGTTTTTTAATAGGCTGCCGGCTGTCTGCGATCAGTGTTTGTACAAGCTCCAGCACTAGATTAAGTTTGTCTGTTAATTTGGTAATGTTGGATTCGTTTTGAATGACCAATTGTGATATAATTGTAGGATTGAAGGCAGGTTCACTGTTGGGGTCCTTTTTGTTGTTAATGTTATTGTTATTAATGTTATTGTTATAATGCTCCATGCGTAGCTTCGTCTGAAGCATGTGAAGGTGGCGGCTGGCTGGCCCTGTGTTAGTTGCATAGCGGGTGTTAGATAGCTCTCTAGGTTTGGCAGCATTATTAGAGGTGGCTATTCTTTGTATGTTGTAATTGCTGGTGCCATTGTCGCTAGTACGACGACTAGTTGAACGATTACGATTAGTAGGAGACTGTTTAGTAGGTAGCTGCGATTCTCTTTGTATTAATAGCTGGTGTTGTTGTTGATTATGTGGTCTGTTTGGCCGCGTAGCCTGGGTGTTTTTATGTCGTGGCATCTGGAGTTGTTCGTCTAGTCTGGAAGCATTTTCCTCTAGGCGACCAAGGTTCGCGTGTGCCTTATTGATGGACATTTTTGACTTGGCTATTTTGAAGGTCACGCATCCTTTGTAGCTGGCAATGTGCGGTCCTTGACAGTTGGCACACTTGGCAGGCAATGTTCTTAGTTTAGTGCAGGCTGAGGTCAGGTGATCCCCAGCACATTTTAAGCACACGGCCTGTCGTTGGCAGTAGTTGCGGGTATGGCCAAAAGCTTGGCAGCGATGACACTGCACCGGGTCAGTGCGTGGTAGTTGCCTCTCAACGCTGACAGTTTGTGTCCCAAGAGCCGTCAGGTTAAGTATTTTCTCATTTGTCCCATCTGTAGTAGGCGAGAGTTCCACGTCAAACATATTCATTGGCTGTCCAGTGAAACGATGTTGTTTGACGCGGATGAATCGCGGCATGAATCCCAGTTTCATTAGTTGGTCTTTGATCCACTCTCGTGATGTTGTACTGTGCAGATATCTAATAACGACTCGATATCCACGGTCAGCACGTAACTGATGCGTATGCATAGGCAGATTGCATGAGTTGAGCTCGTTCGCAATGATTGTGTATGTGTTTGTGTCATTGCATTGGAGCCGCACAGTGCCATTACGCATGGATTTTGTCGTGTAGTTGGGGTTAATCTTCGCTGCAGTGAGGAGATCGTTGAAATGGCCAAGGAGTAATTGCATGTTTTCAACATTTGGTATGAAGAGTGTTGGTATTTTTCCACTCTTGTTTGCATGAGACTCGCTTCGATCATTCTCCCTATGCTGCTTTTGAGCTTGGATCTCCTTTTCTTTAGCGAAGAAGTGAGCCCTTTGCGGGGTGATTGCTGGTGAGAATCGTAAAGCTTCCGCCGGAGTTGGCCCCTTTAGAGGTAGTAGTGGAGGTGTGTTTGTTAGCCTTAGGTCTACGTTCTTGGCGATGTTGATGTCAGATGCAGGTGCTGTTGTTGTAGCATCATTTGTTTCTTTCACATCGAAAGGTAATGTTTCTTCGCATGAAGCGTCGTCATAATCGTCTGAGATATCTTCCCATTGCGATATGTCTGGCTCCTGGCTGTTATTGGCATATGTTGTCGTAAGTAGTAGTCGTTATTGTCGTGGTCCTCCAAAGCATCATCGTACACCTGTGGATGTGCTCTTTTGAGTTCCTCAAGTGCTCTCCTGAATTGCTCATCTGTCATAGTTGGGCTGCGAGATCGCTTATGTGATCGTTTAGGACGATTGTAAAGTGGGCGTGCTGGCTTTCGCTTAATTGGCACACTAAGATTTATTGTATTTCTTGTAGTGGCTGCTGCAACAGGTGGAGCAAGTGAAGTAGCTTTGCCATTGGATGCTTTCCTTGCTTGATTATTGTCTTCGTCAGAATTTTGAAAGACAATTTCAGGTGATGACACAAGCGGGGATATTGTGCCAATAGAGCTTAAGTTTGCTTTTGTTGTTGGCGTGTGAGGTTATCGCGCCAGTAATGTTCGCGCCAAAATTCGTGCTAATATTGGCGCCAAGATTCGCGCCAAAATATGCACCAAGATTCGCGCCAAAATTTGCACCAAGATTCGCGCCAGAGTGCAAGGGTCACAAATATTTTCACTTGCACTTTTCACTGCTGGTCGATTTAATATTCTGTGTGAGTTTAATGTAAACTGCACTTGATTAGTTGCTGGCTTTAGTTGTTGAACTCTGCTTTCATTTTTAATTTATTAGTTGATTATTGCCTTTTTGTTTTATTATATATTAAATAGATAAATTAATCATCTTTTTTTTTTTTTTTTATTGCATCTCTACTGGCTCGTGGTGGCTGCGCGCGGCGACTCGACCGGCCCGGCGCTCTCGGCTCTCTGTCCCGACTCGGGGCAGCGCTCTCGATTGAGTCTAGACCGCCTGGGGCCGTGCGATCGCACTCGATTTGCACTGTTAGCGCATTTCGAGCGCGACACACAGCCGTTAGGTATCGTTGCCAAAGGGCATCGAGTGCGTGTGAGCACAATAAATTAATACAGAAAAAAGTTTTTAATAACTAGCTTATGTTTTGACTATTCCTATTTTCCCTGGCCATTTCTGGCCAAGTTGCTAACGCACATAGGACATTTTGCGAACCTTAGTGGCTGGTACCGTCGCAGGTAACACAGTTAGTGGCGTGTATGAGAGTTAGCTTGCCGATTGTGCCAGTCTGCCGGCTGGCCTAGTGCCAGTTTGCAAGTCGACACGCTCGACATCTACGTGTTTAATTTGCTAACGTCTAGTAAGGAGAACTAGTTCTTAGTGGGTAAATTTAGGGCTAGGTGCTGGGTTGTCGTCGCCTGGACGAGGCGGAGTGTGGCGCCCGCTGCTGACGCCGTAATCGTACTTAGGGCCGTTCGGCAAAGTCGGATGTACTGCTGCTGCTGCATGCAACAGTTTACTTCTCGATGCATCGCATCCTCCAGCTAATAAGCATGCTTGTCGCTGCTGGTCTTTCTGCTGCATAGTGCTGCCGTTTTGCTTCGCTGGGTGCTGCTTCAATTTCTGCTGTCGATCGGCGATGCCTCAGTTGCATGTTGCCGATCGATAGTGTTGTCGTTGAGGCGTCATAGTCAGTTCTTTTTTGTTTTATAAGGGCGATAATTTCGCCGACTTTTAGTTGCTGCAATGCTGCGTATACTTAACAAGTCGCTGTTAAGCATGCACTGCTTTGGATCAGCTACCGTCAAGCTGTTAGTAGTGTAGGAGTGCGGATGTGCTTTGCAGCCACAATTATTTTGGTGCTACTGCTCAGCTTGTGCTTCTCCAGCTAGTTGTTGTTGTGTATGATGTTGTAGTTGTTGTTGCTGTTAAGAAGCTGGCGGTTTATCTCCAAAGGCCCATAGTGGATGGGGGCTAAGGAGATTGCTTGCTGCTGCTGGTCTTTCTGCTGCTATAAGCTGCCGTTTTGCTTCGCATGAGTGCTGCTTCAATTTCTGCACTCGATCAGTGATGCCTAAGTTGCATGTTACAGATCGATAGTGCTGTCGTTGAGGCGTCATAGCCAGTTCTTTTTTTTTAATTTATAGCAGCGATAATGGCTTGCATTTCGCCACTTTTGGTGCTGCAATGCTGTGTATACTTAACATGGCGCTGTTAAACACGCACTGCTTTGAGTCGTTAATTGGCCACATTACGTACTGTAGCGGCCGCCGAGCTTTGAGTATGCTTTGCGGCCACTGTAATTTTGAGGCTGCTGCTCAGCTAGTGCTTCTAAGTTAGTTGTTGTTGTGTATGATGTTGTTGTTGCTGGTGTATTGCTGGCGGTTAGTCTCCAGAAGCCCATAGTGAATGGGGGCTACGGGGATTGTTTGCCGCTGCATGGTCTTTCTGCTGCTGATAAGCTGCCGTTTTGCTGCATGCCGCTGGATGTTGTTTCGCCGCTGCTGCTTCATTTTCTGCATTCAATCGATGTTGCTATCATATGCTGCAAACGATCGATTATGCTTTCGTTGAGGCTTCCTTTCGCCAAAGTTTATATTGCTACAATGCAATACTTGAATGCACTGCTTTGGAGCAACTGCTTGGTCGCATAAGAATATGTAACGGCCGCCGAGCTGTTACTGTTGATGAATGCAGATATGCTTAGCAGCTATTATTGTTTTGATGCTGCTGCTTAGCAATTGCTTCATCGTTAGTTGGTGACATGTTGTTGTTGTTATTTTTATATATGTTGTTGTTGTTGTTGTTGTTATGTGTTGCTGTGTAGCTGGAATTAATTCCCAAGTGCCCGTAGTGGATGGAAGCTGTGGAAACTGTTTTCAGTTTGCTCAGCATTCTTCTGTATGCGTACCCAGCTTGTATCAGCTGCAATAGTCGCATTTGAAATGTAACGGCTGTGTGCTGTTACTGGTGTCAGGAGGCAAATGAGCTTAGCAGCCGCTATTGTTTTGATGCTGGTGCTTAGCAAATGCTTCATCTGTTAGTTGTTGCCATGTTGTTGTTGTTGTTATTGTTATTGGTGTTGTTGTTGTTGTTGTATTATGCTGCTGTGTAGCTGGAAATAATTTCCATATGCCCGTAGTGAATGGAAACTGAGGGAACTGCTTTCTACAGCTTGCACTGCTTAGCGCAATATACATAGTGATTGCAGCTGTTGACGTTCGTTGTATGCCATTCAGTCTGGTGTGATGCAGCTGCTAGTAATAATTGCGCATTTTCCGCGTGCATGCATAATGCGTGCCATTCGCACAAGTTGCGCTGATTTGTGCTTGGCATCAGCTGCTACTGTATATTCACTTGTATTACAGCGTTTGCCTTGCCGTTTGCAGTGCACGTGCGTGCGTTTCATTTTATTTTAAGACACGCGCCGAATGATGTTGTAGTGGAATTGCGTTATTTGGCGGATTCAGCGATGAGGCTCATGAAGTTGCAGCCGTTGCAGTTTCCAGAAACCAAAGGAGCAAATAGGAACGGATCCGCTGCCGATATTGCCTATTGGATCTGCATTGCATTTGTGCACTCACATATATAGGCGCATATGCTTGTTTGTGGGCGCTCATGTCCATATTCGCCTATGCATACATACACATACATAGGCGTATATGCGCATATGCGCTCGCATACCTGCACATACATATGCATACTCATGTGAGCACGTACTTGAGACGCTCAGGAGCGGGCGTGTGTATGTGTTGGTAGTCGCGTGCCAGGGTGTGCTGCCGGAGAATGACGTTGTTGCCGCTGCCTGCCTGTGCGTTGCGTAACTATGGCAACGTGCACTGATGCTGTCTCACTCGTGCTGCCGCTGCTGACTTATTGATGAGATCCAAATATGCTTATTGTATATAGGCATACGTGCACACCTGCAAGTGCGATTGATTCATGCACAAGGCCGGACACGCGTGCAAAGCAATTGCATGCATATATATATGCATATTTATATATGTGCGATTAACTTTTGAACTTGTACTTGTATCTCGCTTATTTGGCTTTGAGGATTTCTATAATTTTTTATGTAAACTGGTTCATCATCCTTCAATCTTAGCTTTTGTTTGTAAAAGTTATTTGTAGTGATTGATTCGGTTTCGAGTCCGAATACGTCACTAAACTGGGTGCATAAATGGGTCAATTCGTTTTTGAATTGTGGTGGACATTTTTTAGATGATTGAGATAAGACAGTTTTTTTCTCTATTTACTGGATTGTTTTGAACTATGTCATAGTTCGAAAGTGGTTCATATGATAAGTTTGTAATATCTACTACTTGATCGGTACTGGTTGTATTCAGTAATCGGACAAATGCATTTTTGGTTGTTGCAACTGTATTTGCCACATAAATGCCTTCTTTAATTTCCTGGTTTGGAATTAAAACACTATCCTCATCTGATGATAGATGAATTTTTCTTATTACTTGGGATCTTGCTGGTAGAACAATGGAATTATTACCAGAACTGTATGTTATTTGAACATAAATGGGGAAATTTAGATTATTTGGTCTCATTATGAGCCAATCTTCATTTGGTTTGAAGTCTAACTGGCAATTGAATCTCTTAATGAAGTCAATGCCTATTATTCCATCAAAAGGTATTGCGAAATGCAAATCTACTAAGTGAAAATCGTGTGGAATTATGTATTTACCTGTCTGTATCTCTATTGAAATCAGTCCTTGCGACTGTATTATGTCTTGGCCTATGCCTTGAATATTTATTTTCTTGTTTATTTGGATATCATAAAAGACATCAGAATTTTCTTTTAAGAGGGATATATCTGCACCAGTATCTATTAAAAATACAAGTTTTTTATTTGTTTTTACATTGAAAAAGTTTACAAATATGTTTAAACTAAGATTGATGGTATGAACCGCATAATTTCTTAATGTGGAATATCTGAGGGTTGCTGGGAGTTTCCCTGATTGTTTCGGGCTACTCTCACATTATTTGTATTAATATTGTTTCGGCCTCGGTTGGAATTGTTGTTTCCATTTCCTCGGCCTCTACGGTAATTGTTGTTTTGATTTCCGTAGTTATTATTTTGGTAATATCCTCTATTTTGATAGTTACCATTGCCTCTACCACGATAGTTTCCACGATTATTACTACCACGGTAGGCATTATTATTTCCTCTTCTGGAGTACCTCATTGTATTCACGATACCAGTAATTCTTGTACTAGTACGGATGTATGCGCTAACGGCAGCATCCATGGTAGTGAAAACACCAGACTCCAAAACGGGTTTAACACTCTCATGACTAGTTTTACTAATCATTGTGTTAACGGCTTCTGTAGTGCTGAGCATGTCAGCATTTTCAGATGGTATACCTTGGTCAATATAAGCAGCTTCAAGAAGCTGTCGCAGACTTTCTAGTTCATTTGTGAACTCAGTGGCCGTTTTGCCTTTCTGCGTTAAGGTATCCATTTTTGCCTTTATGTTGGCGGGTATTTCACCGACAACTACGGCATTTAGTTTAACAATGATTCCATCTATTGTGGTTTCATTTTTTATTTTGTTAATGGTTGTGCCTGTTATTTTTGATCTAATCACCTCTATGGCAATTTCCTCATAATTTCCTTTTGTTAGATTGATGATTAATGCCGTTAAGAATTTTTCAAGACGGGATTTCGTTCCGTCAAATTCTGGGACTGCTTGTGCAATTTCCCTAAAATATGCCCTCTGGGCAGCGGCTGTGTCAATCATTATAAGGCTGTTATCAGCACTTTCTTCACTTTCAGATAAAATATCTTTGGAATCCAGTGTGATAACAGCGGGGATTGTCAAATTTGATAAATCTTCTTCTTCTAATCCGAACTTCAAGGTTTTCACCGAGTTCCAACTTTACGGGTGTATTCAAGATAGAAGGCAAAATTAGATTTAAATTATGCTTGTCTTTGACTGTTTGATGTTTAGTTTGGCTTTATGGGCCTTACTTCTAATTGGGCAAAAAATATTCTGCTCAATTTTACATGGTTTCTTATAATAATAAAAAAATATGCAACGCAGTGCAATATAAAAAAAATATGCAACGCAGTGCAAATTAAAACAAGTGAGAACGTCTACAGTCGACCTAACCCGACTGTAGTATACCATGTACCATTTGACAAAATAAAATTTAAAACAAACATATGTAAAATTGTAATCGCCTAAATTTACTTATAATTAAAATAATAATACATGAAACCCAGCGAATACTAAAATTCAGCCAATGCAAAAGAGATCACATCAAATGACATTCATATTATTTCATTGGAAAAGCAGCAGTCCAGCTCTTTCGTTGAAATACGCATACATACACACACATACAAGCAAACCTGTATGTGTGTATGCATGCGCACGAATACGCTAGAAGACTAATGCTTGTTCTTGTTGTTGTTGCGCCCGCCTCTTGCGCTTGCTTTGCGTATGTCAAACTTCTTTCGCTTATACCAAAGCTAGATTTTATCCGATTTGAACCATATTTTGGATTTCGGTCAATATCATAAATATCTACATACTGCACTTTAAATTAACTTTCTAGCTCAAAGGATTCCAGAGTAGCTTGCGGTTTGTGGGCAAGGGGAAAGGCGGGGGAGGAAAAAAACATAAACTTGATCTGCGTAGTTGCATATTACACCTAAATCCAAAGTTTGGTTACTCTAGCTCTTACCATCTCTGAGATCTAGGTGTTCATACGGACAGACGGACGGAGGGACAGACAGATAGACGGACATGGCTAAATCGATTTTATTTTCGATTCTGATCATTTTGGTTGTAACAACATGTGGTCTGCGACGTCTCCTTCACCCTGTTACGTACATTCGAACAAACTTAATATACCTTTGTACCTATAGGTACATGGTATAAAAAATTATGGTCTGACTTGGGCGGTCAGACGGGGCCGGTGCTGGCTGCACAGGTCATTATTTCCTTGGTGTGGCACCGGTGCTGGCTGCACAAGTGTATTCACAGTGCGTAGTGAACAATGGTCCCTCGCAGTCGTTGGGGCAGGTCTTCTTGATTTTGCTTATATCTTTCGGCTTTGGTGGGGGAGTCGTAATTAGCGTTTTTTCCGCAACAACTTTAATATTTCTTTCTGAGTGAGTATGCGGTGTTGGGTTTTGTTTTATGTGTATCAGTTCTTTCTGATAAAGGTCAAGCATGGCCTGTAGCCTTGCTGTTGCCTTCCACGGTGTGTTGGCTTCGGGTGAATATAATTGCCACTTAATGTGAGCAATTTCTTTATTGAATTTCTTGACCCGGCCACCGCGACCCATAACACTCACTATACTCTACTCACTCAGCTTTTTGATTGGTATTCCAGTTGTTGCCATGTAGAGATGTAGTTTTACTTGATATATTGTATTTGTGGTTGGTGTGATGATGCGTCGGCGTCGGCGGCGCACGCTAGTCGTTGTGCATCTGATATCTGACGTTGTTCATGTAGTTCTTGTTAACTCCTTGCAGCCGATTGTTTTTCTTCATTGTTTTCAATTCAGGTCCATGTTACACGTTTCACGGTCGCCATGTAGCAATTGGAAAAACGTCACAGCTCTCGTGTGGCGTTTTCCATTAAAGAATGATGAAGTCTTTCTTGGTTTTTACTATCAAAGAGTAGGACGTCAGTCCGCTCTGATGTGTCTTTATTATTTGATTCTTAAGTTTAGTGCTGTCCATTGTGAAGCAGTGAGCAGCCGTTTTACATACATTATGTTTTGCTTATTATGTACAGCAACGGAGGCGTTGCTGGCTAGCTGAGAGAGTCACGCGCGCACATATGCATACAGAGCAACGGTCAGACGTAATAACGCTGACTTAGCCATTTGGCCAGTCGCACTGAGTATGTGCAGAGGGCAACGAGCTTAAGGCGAGCAGCGACAAAGTCGCTGCTTATACATGCATTGTGTTGACATAACAACAAAGTGTTGCGGCCTTATTTATATGTATGTATATACATATGTACGCATGCTACAGGTGTCATTTGGTTTAATGCAGGACGTGCTTAGGTGGTTGTCGCCGCACGTGAGGCAAACAAATTGTCGACGACAGTAATTACGGTCCTTGGGCCTGGCAGCGATGGCATTGCACTGGGTCAATCCGTGAATGTTTGACCTCGACTCGTATGCTCTGGTTTCCCAATGCTTTCAATTTGAGTATTTTATCATTTGTTCCATCTGTTGTCGGCGCTAGTTCGGCCTTGAAGATGTTCATTGGTTGCCCTGTGAAGCGTCGCTGTTTGACTCGGATGAAGCAGGGTACAAATCCCAGGCAGGTTAATTGATTGTGTATCCATGTAATTGGTGTTGTGCTATGGAGATATCTAATGATAATACGATATCCCCGGTCAGCGCGTGGCTAGTGTGTATGCATTTGTAGGTCGCTAGAACAAAGTTATTTGTGTATTATGGTGTAGGTCTCCATGTCTTTACATTGGAGCCGCACTGTGCCTTTCTGCAAGGACTTGGTAGTGTAGTTTGGGTTTATGTTCATTTTAACAAGAAGATGGTTGAAGATTTTCAACGTTACTTGCCATTCTTGCCGTTTATTGTTTCGGCTCGTCTGGTTGTCTGCGCATGCGTGTGACTCCGTTGAAGTTTTTGAGTGTTTATATGTTGTTATTGCTGCGGTTGTCGCTATGCTCGTAGTGGAAGTTGTAATGCTGGTTTCCATGTGGGTAGGTCCTACTTGAGCATTGTTGTCTATGTTATTTAGTTTATTATTGTTCATATATGGGTATTTCACCTTATTTGGCGCATTATTGCCAGTCAACTCACTACTTGGGCTGTCATTTTTGTTGTGGTTTTCAGGATGCAATGTGGAAACGAGGACTGGTGCTTGATTTTTATACGGGGCACGATTTGTTAGAAGTTTTGTTGAGTTGTTTAGTGCTTGGGCAGATGCTGATGTTGTGTTTGAGGGTGTTGGTGACTGGACTTCAAAGATGTCTTCTCTGGTTAATTCCTCTGAGCCATGAGAATCCGTGGTAATCCGTGGTATTAAGGATGGCACCATTGTCGTGTTTTTTTGCAGCTAGGCATGTTTTTGTTTGCAGCAAATCTAGTCGCTGGCTTTTCCGCTTTTGTTGCTGGTGCTTATATTTTGGCGGTAATTTTTGCTGTGATTTAGAATCCATAGGCCCCTGCGATTTTAGAGGCAGCGTCATACTTTTTGGTGTTGCCGTTGTAGGGGTATTAGTTGTTATGACTGTCAGCGGCTGCTGCATCGATTTGTAGGCTGGTCGTGAGGTTTTAATGGCTGAGTCGTCAGAGTTGAGGTTCATCTTGCCCATAGTAGTAGTGGGCGATGACACTTGCCACAGTGGATTACGAAGAGAGACGAGTTACGGTGGGACAATCAGTGACGCATGAATGCACATGCAATAGTCACATTTCGAACAATCACTTGACGAACACGATCAAGTTTGCCAATGCACAGTATTGTAGTAATTTCCTTGTAATGACTGTAAATTCCTCTTCTACACGCACGCACACAGCGTTTCTGCGTTTCGATGCTAATTTTCACTAATTTCCACTCAAAAGGCTTGAGCAATTAGTGGTCCAGTTTTAGAAGTGTGTGTGTGTGTGGGGGGTTCAATATGCCGGTAGCGGTGGCTTGGGTGCAAGGGTCTCAAAATTTTCACTTGCACTTTACACTTATGTTAACAGCAAGCTTTAACTCTGTTAACTCCGCTTAGGTTATATTGAACTCTGTTTTCTTTATTTTTTATTAATTGTTGAAAGCAGTTCTTTTATACCGCACACACACAGCGTTTAGTTGTTCATTTCTACTAATTTTCACTCTAATTAGTGGTCCACTATGTGATGTGTGTGTGTGTGGGAGATCAATATGGCGACGGCCTGAGTGCAAGGGTCACAAAATTTTCACTTGCACTTTTTCACTGCCGCCGATCTTATTTTCACAGCGAGCTTAATGTTAAACTTCACTTTGATTAGTTGCTGGCTTTTTGTCAAATCAAATGGAGTTGAGCATATCCTCACTACTACAGGCGTCACTCGAGGTAATGAACAGGTCGAATGAATCAACCGGTCCATTTTGTCAATAGTCTCAAAATTATCTGCCCAAGATTCAACAAAATAGTGCAAGTATGTATCCCAGGTCCAGAGAGCTATCAACGCTCATGTTAATTATACAACAATGAAATCGCCGTTTGAGTTGATGTTTGGAGTACGAGTTCAAAATAAAACAAGTGAGAACGTCTACAGTCGACCTAACCCGACTGTAGTATACCATGTATCATTTGACAAAATAAAATTTAAAACAAACATATGTAAAATTGTAATCGCCTAAATTTACTACATGAAACCCAGCGAATACTAAAATTCAGCCAATGCAAAAGAGATCACATCAAATGACATTCATATCATTTCATTGGAAAAGCAGCAGTCCAGCTCTTTCGTTGAAATACGCATGCATACACACACATGCGTACGATTACGCTAGAAGGCTAATGCTTGTTCTTGTTGTTGTTGCGCCCGCCTCTTGCACTTGCTTTGCGTATACCAAACTTCTTTCGCTTATACCAAAGCTAGATTTTATCCGATTTGAACCATATTTTGGATTTCGGTTAATATGATAAATATGTACATATTGCACTTTAAATTAACTTTCTAGCTCAAAGGATTCTAGAGTAGCTTGCGGTTTTTGGGCAAGGGGAAAGGCGGGGGAGGAAAAAAACATAAACTTGATCTGCGTAGTTGCATATTACACCTACATCAAAAGTTTGGTTACTCTATCTCTTACCATCTCTGAGATCTAGGTGTTCATACGGACGGACAGACAGACAGACGGACATGGCTAAATCGATTTTATTTTCGATTCTGATCATTTTGGTTGTAACAACATATGGTCTGCGACGTCTCTTTCACCCTGTTACATACATTCGTACATGGTATAATAAGCGATAAGTTGACATTACTGCTGGAAGAGGAGCTTGTCACGGACTTTGAAAATAAAAGAACTGCGTCAAGCGACCGGGATGTATATTCAAAATATCAAGTTTGTCTTGGCAATGCTTATGTCAGCAAATTTAAATTGAATAATAAGATTCACTAATTATGGAATTAGCTGAGTTGCATGCTGCCGCGACGGCACAATAGGGAATTGGCTACCAATCGAAACTGCAACGCAATTGAATATTTGAGTTGATCGTTGCGTGTGAATAACTTAAAAGTTTTTCATTCAATCGTGACTTTTCTATGCCCAAATAAGCCATTTATATGATCTCAGGCAATACAATCAGCCAAACTCTTTACTTCGAACATATTTAACAAATTTTATATTTTATATGTACGACAGACTAACCCTAGTTTTTTACACAACAAACGCACACACATAACCTTCAAAGGCTATGCATAAGCTTGTAGCCGAAATAGATTTAAATTCGAAATGAAGCATTTTATGTGACACTCTATGACGACTACAATTTCATCGCATACAAATAAGCAGTGACCCAGTGCACTCTCCCGTTCAAATTCGTATAAAGGAGCAAAACCATATGGACATTGTGTCGCTATCTTCTCACTTACTCTGCAGCGATAATGATCGCATATATGTATTGATGTGATTGTGTGCAGGCATTGGCCGCCATCATACGAAAAATTAACAGTTAAATTTTGGGTATTTTGTTTTACGTTACTCTATCTCTTACCATCTCTGAGATCTAGGTGTTCATACGGACATACGGACCCTGTTACATACATTCGTACATGGTATAATAAGCGATAAGTTGACATTACTGCTGGAAGAGGAGCTTGTCACGGACTTTGAAAATAAAAGAACTGCGTCAAGCGACCGGGATGTATATTCAAAATATCAAGTTTGTCTTGGCAATGCTTATGTCAGCAAATTTAAATTGAATAATAAGATTCACTAATTATGGAATTAGCTGAGTTGCATGCTGCCGCGACGGCACAATAGGGAATTGGCTACCAATCGAAACTGCAACGCAATTGAATATTTGAGTTGATCGTTGCGTGTGAATAACTTAAAAGTTTTTCATTCAATCGTGACTTTTCTATGCCCAAATAAGCCATTTATATGATCTCAGGCAATACAATCAGCCAAACTCTTTACTTCGAACATATTTAACAAATTTTATATTTTATATGTACGACAGACTAACCCTAGTTTTTTACACAACAAACGCACACACATAACCTTCAAAGGCTATGCATAAGCTTGTAGCCGAAATAGATTTAAATTCGAAATGAAGCATTTTATGTGACACTCTATGACGACTACAATTTCATCGCATACAAATAAGCAGTGACCCAGTGCACTCTCCCGTTCAAATTCGTATAAAGGAGCAAAACCATATGGACATTGTGTCGCTATCTTCTCACTTACTCTGCAGCGATAATGATCGCATATATGTATTGATGTGATTGTGTGCAGGCATTGGCCGCCATCATACGAAAAATTAACAGTTAAATTTTGGGTATTTTGTTTTACGTTACTCTATCTCTTACCATCTCTGAGATCTAGGTGTTCATACGGACATACGGACCCTGTTACATACATTCGTACATGGTATAATAAGCGATAAGTTGACATTACTGCTGGAAGAGGAGCTTGTCACAGACTTTGAAAATAAAAGAACTGCGTCAAGCGACCGGGATGTATATTCAAAATATCACGTTTGTCTTGGCAATGCTTATGTCAGCAAATTTAAATTGAATAATAAGATTCACTAATTATGGAATTAGCTGAGTTGCATGCTGCCGCGACGGCACAATAGGGAATTGGCTACCAATCGAAACTGCAACGCAATTGAATATTTGAGTTGATCGTTGCGTGTGAATAACTTAAAAGTTTTTCATTCAATCGTGACTTTTCTATGCCCAAATAAGCCATTTATATGATCTCAGGCAATACAATCAGCCAAACTCTTTACTTCGAACATATTTAACAAATTTTATATTTTATATGTACGACAGACTAACCCTAGTTTTTTACACAACCAACGCGCACACATAACCTTCAAAGGCTATGCATACGAAATATTATTCGAGCTTGTAGCCGAAATAGATTTCAATTCGAAATGAAGCATTTTATGTGACACTCTATGACGACTACAATTTCATCGCATACAAATAAGCAGTGACCCAGTGCACTGTCCCGTTCAAATTCTTATAAAGGAGCAAAACCATATGGACATTGTGTAGCTATCTTCTCACTTACTCTGCAGCGATAATGATCGCATATATGTATTGATGTGATTGTGTGCAGGCATTGGCCGCCATCATACGAAAAATTAACAGTTAAATTTTGGGTATTTTGTTTTACGTTACTCTATCTCTTACCATCTCTGAGATCTAGGTGTTCATACGGACATACGGACCCTGTTACATACATTCGTACATGGTATAATAAGCGATAAGTTGACATTACTGCTGGAAGAGGAGCTTGTTACGGACTTTGAAAATAAAAGAGAAGAACTGCGTCAAGCGACCGAGATGTATATTCAAAATATCACGTTTGTCTTGGCAATGCTTATGTCAGCAAATTTAAATTGAATAATAAGATTCACTAATTATGGAATTAGCTGAGTTGCATGCTGCCGCGACGGCACAATAGGGAATTGGCTACCAATCGAAACTGCAACGCAATTGAATATTTGAGTTGATCGTTGCGTGTGAATAACTTAAAAGTTTTTCATTCAATCGTAACTTTTCTATGCCCAAATAAGCCATTTATATGATCTCAGGCAATACAATCAGCCAAACTCTTTACTTCGAACATATTTAACAAATTTTATATTTTATATGTACGACAGACTAACCCTAGTTTTTTACACAACAAACGCACACACATAACCTTCAAAGGCTATGCATACGACATATTATTCTAGCTTGTAGCCGAAATAGATTTCAATTCGAAATGAAGCATTTTATGTGACACTCTATGACGACTACAATTTCATCGCATACAAATAAGCAGTGACCCACTGCACTGTCCCGTTCAAAATCTTATAAAGGAGCAAAACCATATGGACATTGTGTAGCTATCTTCTCACTTACTCTGCAGCGATAATAATCGCATATATGTATTGATGTGATTGTGTGCAGGCATTGGCCGCCATCATACGAAAAATTAACAGTTAAATTTTGGGTATTTTGTTTTACGCATTCCTATTGGCTATCGAAAGTGCGCCACGTCGCTTGCTGTCAAAATGTAGTTAAAGTCGGCAGATGAAATTAACTAATATCACGTTTTTCTTGGCATTGCTTATGTCAGCAAATTTAAATTGAATACGATTCACTAATTACTATTCTTATTTGCAGATAAAGCTCGTTGGCGCATGGAATTAGCTGGAGCCATATTGCTCGCGTTATCCTGGCGAAAGTTTGTGCAACCTGTTTTAGCTAATGTTGATATAGCAATAGTAATGTTGGCAACTGCGATTTAGAATCGGCGGCTATTTCGTCAAAATAACAGAATTTCTTGGCAATATGTATGTCTGCAAATTTGAATTGAATAAGAAAATTAACCAATTCCTATCCTTATTGTTAAAAGTGAACAGAGAGCAGCCATGCTTACCAAGTTGGCTACGCTATGTCAACCAAATATAGAAGACTTTCTGCTGGAGCAATGAGCAGTGTTTGGCGATTGCAGGCTCTTGAGGCGGTACGCGTATTGAGCCGATCTGCGTATGATTCTTCGCTTCGGAGGGTGGCAAATGATGCGAAATGAGTGGTTGCGTGGCTGGCCATTCGTTTATATCGGATGCTGTCAATTGAATAACAGGTGGCCGCGTTGTCATGTGATGTGCTTTCTGCTAAGCTGACGGCGTCTTCATTAGTTAGATTATCTTCGATTCGGAGTACTGTCTTCAGCGTTGCGATTAGCTGCTTATGCTGAGTTTGCTAAACGGCCACTTATATTGTTGCTGTTGTAGCTAATGTTGATATAGCAATAGTGTAGAAAATTTAGATATCAAATTATATATATTTGAATATCAATGCAGTCATCCAGTAGAATAAATAAAAACACATTTATGTTCAATTCAGTTTAAATTCAATAAGTCTTTTAATGGTCTTTCTTTCTTTTTAATTTGCACTGCGCGCCGAGCTACACACTTCGAGTGTTCACAAAGAAGTAAGGGAAAAGTTATAAAGCAAAGCAAAAGACAAGTAGGCAATAACATTGTTGCTTTTGCATACACAATCGCATTCCCTTTTTATGAACATTATCAATATATCGGTATCGATATATTAGGGTTGCAATGTGTAATTAAATAATATTAATGTAACGGAATGTGATTTTCAACACACCTCCTCAAAAGAAACAATGATTATTCCAAATATTACTTTTTCAATAATACATAATAAAGATAAGTATAAACAAAATTAATTAAATTTCAAAAACTCAAACGGCAAGTGCATTCTGGGGAGTTACAATTCTTTGGTCCAACATTTGTTGCAAGGATTAGGGAAAACCCAGTAAAAACCCAATCAGACCAAAATCAAAAAGTAAAAACAAACATCGAGATTCAATTTTAACTTTAAAATTTAAATATAAAAAAAATTTTGTGAGAATTCTATTCTCATGTTGTTCAATCATTCATCAATCAAGCGATCATTTGTTGTCATGTAGACCCATCTGACCTCTCAGTTTTACAAATTGGATTGCAGGTAGAACTTTCGTCATGATGTCAGCTAATTGCTCATCTGTAGCAATATATACAAGACTTATAACTTTATTAGTAATTTGTTCTCTTGAAAAATGATATTTAATATCAATATGTTTCGATCTTTTGTGGCATGTTGGGTTATTAGCTATACATATGCATCCTTGATTATCTTCATAAATTTTAATTGGATGACTTATTTCTAGTTTTATTTCTTTCATTAAAGATTTTAGCCATAAAGCTTCTCTAACGGCTTCAAATAAAGCCATATACTCAGCTTCTGTAGAAGAGGCTGCTACCGAATTCTGTTTCATACAATTCCAACAGATTGTATTTACTTCAAACATTTTAAACAGATAACCAGTTGTACTTTTCCTATCACTTTCAGATCCTGCCCAATCAGAGTCAGCATATCCAACAATAATATTTTCAATGTTCGAACTTTTAACATAAGTTAATTTCAAATCAATAGTACCCTTTAGGTACCTTAGAACTCTTTTCAGGCATTGCCATAGTTCCTTATTATTTTTGTTGGTATATCTACTTAGGATGCTCACTGATGTACATAAATCAGGACGTGTACATAACATAACGTACATTAGGCAGCCAATTAAATTTCTGCATGGAGCCTCAAACATCTCTTCTGAACTTAGGGCTTTATAGTCAAGTTTACTTGGAAGTGGTGTACTTACTGGTCTGCATTCATTCATATTAAATCTTTCTAAAATATTGTTAATATAGGCTGACTGACTAAGATATAACTTATCTTCGTCTCTTTCTATTTTAATTCCAATGAAAAATTTTATTTCCATTAAGTCAGTCATTTTAAATTCACTCAATAAATAAGATTTAAATTTAGACATTGTTTCAATGTTCTTTGTTGCTATAACTAGATCGTCTACGTATAATAATACATAGATATTTTTTGATATATGTCCATTATCAATCATATATATGCAACGATCTACTTCTGAATTTACAAAACCAATTTTTGTCAAGACTTTTTCAAAGGTTTCAAACCAGCATCTAGCTGCTTGTTTTAGTCCATATATGGATTTATTTAATTTACAAACTTTGCCCTTTTCTTCTATTATACCTTGAGGGACAATCATGTAAATTTCTTCCTTTAATTCACCATTTAAGAAAGCAGTCTTAACATCCATATGATGAACCTTCAAATCAAATTGATTTGATAAAGACAGTATAAGTCGGAAACTGGAAATTCTTGCCACTGGTGCAAATGTTTCCTCATAATCTATCAAATATTCTTGCGTAAAGCCACGAGCCACAAGTCTCGCTTTGTATTTAGTTGGCTTTCCATACGCATCATGTTTAATTGAGAAGACCCACTTACTATCAACAAGATTTTTATTCTCAGGGGTATCTACTAGAGTCCACGTCATATTCTCATAATGAGAATCCAGCTCTTCCTGTATAGCTTTTTCCCATTTTACTTTATCATTTCTATTTTTAATTTCATCAAATGATTTGGGAGCATTACAGTGAAAATTCTGAGCATTCATCAAGCAACCACTCAATAATCTATATGATGGCATAGGTTTTCCTTTTAACCTTTCACTTTTTCTCACTTCAAGATTCTTATTCATATCAGACACTTTTTCAAGAGAAGTAGACATTTTATTTATTTGCTCATTTATTTTGAGCGTTTCAGAATATCCCTCCGTACTCTCATTCCGGAAATGTTCATCATTGAATTCATTAGATTCTATATTATTGATTTTATCATTCTGATCAGTGATTTTATCACAACAATCCTTACTCTCATTCGGGACATTAAGTTGTTTTTCAGGGATTTTACAAATTTCATTATTCTTACTCTCATTCAGAATATTCATTTGATCTAAACCCTTACCATCCTTACTCTCGTTCAGGACATTTATTTGATCAGAATTTTCATCATCCTTACTTTCATTCAGGACATTCGAATCTATAACTGAATCTTTGATTTCAATATTCGAACTCATATTCTTTTCATCTACTATAACATCTCTTGCTACTATGAATTTTCTTGATTTTAAATCCCATAAACGAAAACCATTTGGTTCATATCCAACAAGTATAGCTTTAGAAGATTTATCATCAAATTTTCTCTTTCTCAATTTTTGATGCACATATACTGTTGAACCAAATATCTTCAAGTGTTTTAAAATAGGTTTTCTATTATGCCACATTTCGTAAGGAGTTTTATTTTTGCCTTGTAATGCGTTGCTAGGACTTCTATTTATTAAATAGGTAGCTGTTAGTACAGCTTCACCCCAAAACCTTTTATCTAGGTTTGCACCATGTATCATGGATCGGGCCTTCTCAGTAATTGTTCTAATCATACGTTCAGACACACCATTTTGCTGTGGTGTATGAGGTACTGTCAAATGATAACTAATTCCTTTATTTATACAAAATTGCTTCATTTCATTTGACAAGTATTCTCTACCATTATCTATATACAGATTAACCAATTTTAAATTAAAAAGTACTTCAGCCTTTGTTACAAAGTCTTTAAACATGATGAACGCATCAGATTTATGACTCAAAAGATATGTAACACTATAATGTGTATATTGGTCAATAAAGACAATATAATAATTCTTTCCATCAACTGTTGAAGGATTTATCGGACCACAAACATCAGAATGAACTATGAATAATGGCCTTTTCACATAATCTTTGTTTTTATATTTTTCAAATTTGAGTCTACTCTGCTTTCCACTAGTGCACGCTTCACATATATTATTATTTGCTTCTATATTCTTTAAACAAAGGGTATCTTCAAACATATTGTTACGTTTGATTTCTAAAAATTTCCCTTTACTAATATGACCCAACCTTTCATGCCACAATTGATATTCCACATTATTAATCTTATAAGATACATATGCACTATTACATATTTCAAATTTAATAATTGGAACGTTGTATTCACATTCACCTTCCAGGATTACGTTGCCATCTTTTGTTGCCTTTACACCTCCTGGGTGAAACTCAATTGTTACTCCAGCATCTTGCATTCTCTTTACTGAGAGCAAATTATGAGGAATGTCTTTGCAGTAAAGAACATCCTCCAGGGTAACGTTAACCTGAGATTTACTACGGAGTTTAACTATGCCTTTCGATGTGGCATACACATACTCTCCACATTTTGCAACGGCAATTCCAATTGGTGTATTAAGATTTATATAATCAATAAACAAATTTTTATTATTAATAATATGGTCAGATGCACCAGAATCCAATATAAAAGAAATACCATCCACTTTAGGTGCATTTTCTTTTTGTTTTATCATAAAAGCAAAACCTCTTTCAGGTGCTGCAGTTGCAGTTTGAGCCTGCTTTTCATTTTCTTTATTATTTGTTTGGACACTCCTTTTAAATTTAAAACAGTCCCTTTTAAGGTGTCCTTTCTTTCCGCAAAAATGGCATTTTATATTATATTCTGGATTATTTTTAAATTTGCGAAATTTATTTTTATTTTTGTTAGAGTCCATATTAATTTTGTTTTTATTCTGACCACTATTACTCACTGCTTGTAAAACTTTCGCACTTGTGTCTTTGTTTGCATTTTTCAGTTTTATTTCTTGGTCAAGTAAACGGTTTTTAACAAACGATTGTAGTTCACTCTCCCGACGCAATAAAAGTGACGCCTTGCTCGTTCTGCTGTTTGTCAACTACTGACTTTATTTTTATGTTTCTTCATGTTTCTTATTCTAGGTGTTTGTATGTACATGAGTGTGTGTGTTTCTTTAACTTATGTGTGTATGTATCTAACAGAGTGAGCGCTTATTACATGTTAATTATGTGTAGCTTATGTCTATGTTAAATATGTACATATGTATATCCTATATTCTATGTTATCTACTACAATTCGGCCTATCCTGACTGGAGGGCTCCGAACTCCTTCAGCCTTGCGATATATCCTCATCTAAACATTCTTCTTTTCTTTTGGTAGTTCCCAGCCACGGTTTCATGTTTGCAACTGCCCATACTCCTTTATAAGGTACTCGCGATTGTTGAAAACCGTCCACATCCTCCACGACATACCTATCGTTCCTCAATACTTTACTGATCTTGTATGGCCCTTTAAACTTCGGTATTAATTTCTTAGAAGTTCCTATATGAGAGTCGAAGTTTTTGATCATTATCAAGTCTCCATCCTCATACTTGTGGGCCTGCTTCCGTTTCATATCAACCGATTTCTTATTGTATTCTTGTGCTCTTTCTTGATTGTTTTTTGCGTTTACCCTAATAACATCTATATTTCTATCCTCCTGTACATTTGTGAGTTCTTTGAGTTCCTCACTTAACTCATCTATGGCTTTCCCTCTTTGTGACATTCCGAATAATAACCTACTAGGGTGTTGATTAACAGTCCTTTGCTTGGTATTATTTAACGTATACTCAACACTCTCTAATACAGTATCCCAATGTTTTCCTTTTTCTGTATCCACTAGTTTAGCGATCATTGGCCCTAACACTCTGTTTACCCGTTCGACCTGACCATTCGCTTGAGGAGAGCCTGTTGCTATTTTAACGTGTCTAACTTCATTCTCTTTCAAAAATTCCTCAAAATCATTTGCTGTAAAAGAGGTACCCCTATCGGACACGACGACCTTCGGCCTACTGTACGCACGAAAATAATCTTTAAGTGCTTTAATTACCTCTGCAGTTTTTGTTGTCTTCGTCGCATACAACCTGACAAATTTTGTGAATGCATCGATTATCACTAGTATATGTTTGTTAGGTGTGCCTTTATCTACTGGCCCAAAATGATCAATGTGTACTACTTCGAACGGTGCAGCCTCCTTCGGAATATTGTGTAAGAATCCCTCTTCTTTCCCATTTTTTGCTGAGTACGCAATGCATTTTAAACAATTTTCTATATGGTTCCTTGCTCTTTCCTTTATCTTGGGGAACCAATAACTTTTCTGAATAACTTCTGTCATTTTGTCTACTCCCACATGACCCAATTCGTCATGATATTTGTAAAGGACATGGTTTTCCATTTCTTCGGGCACCACAAATAAAAGGTTTCCGTTTCCTCTTTTCCTAAACACCACTCCATTTCTCATTTCATAGCTTTTACTTTCTGTCTTCTCCAACCCTTTTTTCAAGTTTATTATTTTCATATCTTTGTTTTGGCAAATAATTAGATTGTCTTCGAACGTATTTGTATCTAGCATCAAGATTTGTCCCACTCTGCTCAAAGCATCTACATGTTGCATCCTGGTTCCTGGCCTATGTTCCACCGTAAAGCTATAGCTTTGTAACTCTAAAATCCACCTATCTATTGCTGGACTTAATGATTTTTTATTAAATGCTAACGTCAACGAGTTACAGTCGGTTACAAGCTTGAAGTGAATGCCCTGCAAATAAATTCTAAATCGCTGCAGTGCATATACTATGGCTAACATTTCCAGCTTAAAACTCTCATACCTAGACTCTACTTCGGTGGTTCTTTTCGAGAAAAAGAAAATAGGGTGCATCTTCCCATCAGACTTCCTTTGCATTAATATTGCCCCAAACCCCAACGCACTAGCATCGCAATGAAGTTCTGTCTCATCACTAGGGTTATAGAGTGCCAAGACTGGTTTCTCCAATAAAATATCCTTTAATAGCTCAAAACATTCTAACTCTTGTGTCCCAAACTTAAATTCTCTGTCCTTTTTCACCAAATCATACAGAGGCTTAGCTTTCGTTGAAAAATCTTTAACGAATCTTCTAAAATATGAGCAGAGTCCTAAGAAACTTTGGACATCTTTGACTTTTTTCGGGATGGGGAAATCTTTCACCGCTTGAATTCCTCTATCATCTGGTTTAATATCATCTCCTGACACTATGTACCCTAAATACTTAATATTTTTTTGCAGGAACTCACATTTATCTAGCCTTAATTCGAGTCTGTTTGCTACTAGCCGTTTGAATACTTCTTTCAACACCTCTATATGACTTTCACTATCATTTGTTGCTACTAGAATATCATCCATGTAGACTAGTACTTTATCTTCCCTAATCATGTCCGAAAATATTTTATTCACGAACCTTTGAAAAACTGCAGGTGCATTCTTCAGACCGAACGGCATTCTAGTCCATTCAAACTGTCCCAATGGTGTTGTGAAAGAGGTATATTTCACTGACTCTTCACTCACAAACACATGAAAATAGCCATTCTTTAAATCTAGCTTACTGAAAAATTGTTTTCCTGATAATTTGTCAATAAGATCATCTATTAACGGTGTTGGGTAGTTGTCTTTTAGCATGCTTTTATTAAGTGTACGGTAATCCACACACATTCTTAACTCTCCCGTCTTTTTTTTAACTAAAACTATCGCCGATGCATATTCTGACTCGCTCTCCCTTATGTAACCCTTTTCTAAATACTCATCCAACAATTTTTGTACTTGTTCCTTTTCTGCGTACGATAATCTTCTAGGTGGATAGTGAAACGGTTTGACATCTTCAAAATTAAGTTTCATCTCACATCTTACAGTAGGTCTGTCTGGCATCTCTGCTAAATAATAGTTGTTTTCAAAAATTTTGTTCAACTGTGTTTTCAAATTTTCATTACAACCTTCACCCACCTTCAAAGTATACGATTCATTTTCTTTTGGATATTCTATTGGTAGTACACTAAAATTCCGTCTAATCTTCTCATTAATTTGTTCGACCGTTTCATCACTAATTTCTTCGGGATTTATCTCCCTCACTTGATGGTTAGTTTCTTCACTCATTTGTGCACTCTTTCTTTCACCCATTTGTTCTCCTATTTGTTCACTCATTTGCACACTCATTTGTTCAGTTATCTGGCCTCCTATTCGCTTACTCATTTTTTCACTCATTTGTTCTTCTGTTTGTTCACTAATTATCTCACTCATCTGACTTCCTTTTTCTTCACTCATTTTGTTTGCATCTCTTATTCCTCCACGATACACGTTTTTCTGCTTAAATTCTTCGACTTCCTTTTCCCTTTGCGCATTCATTTCGCCGTGACTGGTACCTTTATCTGGAAACAACTCTGACACAAGCTTAAATTTACATAGATTCATAAAATTTCTTCCAAGTACTGCCTCAAACCTCATCGACTCGTCCGGCACCAAAAACATTTTAAAATTGTATCTTTCTCCATTAATTAACACATAACAATTTAATTTTTTGAAAGTAAACAGTTTAATATTATATAAACCAAAATAACATATTTCATTTTTAACTGCTTCACAATTACATTGTCTTGGATTGTTTAAATTAAAATCGCATTCCGCATTGCATTTGAACTTCATATAGATTTCTTCTTCTAAGTTGTTCTTCAGATTATTTTTAAGGCAAGTTATTGTTAAAAAACTTATTGGGCTTCCCGAGTCGATGAGGCATTCTGTAACAAACTTAGTCTTATTATCTTCTAAAAAATTTAAATGAAAAGGTCTTACATATTTATTGACATCGCTGTTTTTCTTCTGGGTGCATGTCAATACTTGATGCTCCATGCTTCCGCAACCGTAACAAGCTCCTCGCTCTCTTTTAGGTTTTCGGCATTCGGCTGCAAAATGACCCAGCGAATTGCAGTTGAAGCACCTCACTGCTAGCTTCTTTTCACTCCTGTTTGCTGGTACCTGGGTGGATGTTTTTATTTTTAGCTCCATTTTTTCAAACGCTTCCAGCACATGCGACGTCTCCTTGTACCGATGCATGTACGCCTGGTACCGCAAATTCTCATCCGGAATACCTTCGATTAAATGATCGATGAGTTCATCTTTATCCAATTGTAATTTGGACGCCAACAGTAACTTCTGATTGTAGTAGGTTGCGAAGTTTTCTCCTGGTACCCACTTACGTTGCTCGAGGTCACGACGCAAACCCAATTTGCTCTTGTGGCCATCAAACGATTTGGTTAACTCCATCAGCACTGTGTCTATCGGTTCATTAATGTTGTTCTTATTCGCAAAGAGCCACTGCTGAGCACCGTCTTTAAGTTTTGACATCAACAGCATACGGACTAAGCTGTCGCTCAGCTTGTACATGCTTGTCACCATTTGGAATTGAGCCACCCAAGAGTTTGCTGGTGACTTACCATCATACGTTGGTAGCATTTCCTTGACCATGTTCATCACCATGCTGTTAGGTTCATTGCAGCTGCTCGTAGCATTTGTTTGGCCAACGGATGGGGCTCCCCTTTGTTTGAGCGCTTCATTTTCTATCCGTAGAGCCTGCACTTGTCTCTGCAACATGGTTATGCTTTCGTAATCGATGCTTGCACTAGCGTTGTCCACTTTATCTTTAACGGCCTCGATTACTGCATTGCTCAACACTTGGCCGTTCTTGGTATCGACATTGTTCGCGCTGTTCTCTGTTTCGCTGGCAATTTGAACGCCGTTATTTTCGCCGTCTGTTTTCTCGCTGTTTCTGGAATGTGCTGCGGCGTCTGGGCTGTTGGCGCCATTTCTTATGAACGCGACGTTTGCATATGTGTCGTCTCTCTTTGCAGTACTTTCCCCGGCGTCCCTCCACACATCAGCGTTGACTGCACTAACGTTAGGTGCCTTTCCACGTACAGCCACTGGGATTTCACTTAAACGGGCCACCAGAACGGCTTTGCTTCCGACTGTATTAAATCCCAGTTGCCTTAGCCATTCTTTTAATTCCGCTACGGAATATTTATTGGCGTCGACCACTTCCATTTTTATATATGTATTTAATTTGATGGCGAATGGTGAGAGAAAAAAAAAAATCGGTAACTATTTATTCTCGCGAATTGATCCCACTTCTGAGTTTGTAGTTCACTCTCCCGACGCAATAAAAGTGACGCCTTGCTCGTTCTGCTGTTTGTCAACTACTGACTTTATTTTTATGTTTCTTCATGTTTCTTATTCTAGGTGTTTGTATGTACATGAGTGTGTGTGTTTCTTTAACTTATGTGTGTATGTATCTAACAGAGTGAGCGCTTATTACATGTTAATTATGTGTAGCTTATGTCTATGTTAAATATGTACATATGTATATCCTATATTCTATGTTATCTACTACACGATAGAGTTATATTTTCTTCTGCCAATGTTTCAATTGCAGTTATAACTCCATCATAAGAAGATGATAATGTTAATAATAAATGGCTCACTTTATCCACCTCCTCAATTTTAGCACCCGATGAAATTAATTCATTTATAAGTTCATCAAAAATAGTAAAATGATTAATTAATGGAGTACCAACTTTTAATTTTAGAGAAAGCAACTGCTTTCGAGCAGAAAGTTGTGATGCTAAACTTTTGCGTTCATAAATGGAATCAAGATCAGCAAATATTTTCTTAGCACAATTTTCATTTTTAGCAAAACCCAAAAAGGAATCACTTAGATATTCAATTAAAATTCCTTTGGCAAGCTTTTCATTTTTAAACCACTGTTCATCTTTTTCTTGTGGTTCAGCATCATCAACTACACAAAGTACATTATTTTCCGCCAATAAAGCACGCACTCGAAATTTCCAAGTAGAGTATTTTTCGCCGTCAAACGGCTTAATATTTCTCTTTACTTTGTCCATCTTTTCGTATTAAAAATTATTTAAAGCAACTGTACGACGCCGGCAACCAAAAACCACATACACAAGTATGTATCACTTTTTCTTATGTATCGCTTTTTCTCAGTAGCACATGTGCATATACAATGTGTGCGTACATACAGAATGTCCGTTACGTTGCCACGCGCCACAAATCTGTATACACAGAATTTTTGCAGATTGCTTTTATTTCACAATTCACTGTTAGAGTTTGTACATATGTATGTACAAACGTGTGTATACATATACATATATTATGGTCACTATTTCATCATCTGATGAAATTCAATTTAATTAATTCATTTTAGGTTCAATCAAAAATTTTGCACATTAATATTATTTATTTATTTATTTCACAGTGCACATATATATATATGTATGTTTGTTTAATAAAAATATTAATTAGAGAAACATAAAAATGCGATTCACTTATTCCACTGTTTATGTGACTGGGCCCATAACCTGTAGAAAATTTAGATATCAAATTATATATATTTGAATATCAATGCAGTCATCCAGTAGAATAAATAAAAACACATTTATGTTCAATTCAGTTTAAATTCAATAAGTCTTTTAATGGTCTTTCTTTCTTTTTAATTTGCACTGCGCGCCGAGCTACACACTTCGAGTGTTCACAAAGAAGTAAGGGAAAAGTTATAAAGCAAAGCAAAAGACAAGTAGGCAATAACATTGTTGCTTTTGCATACACAATCGCATTCCCTTTTTATGAACATTATCAATATATCGGTATCGATATATTAGGGTTGCAATGTGTAATTAAATAATATTAATGTAACGGAATGTGATTTTCAACAAATAGTAATGTTGGCAACTGCGATTTAGAATCGGCGGCTATTTCGTCAAAATAACAGAATTTCTTGGCAATATGTATGTCTGCAAATTCGAATTGAATAAGAAAACTAGTTAATACCATCTCTCTTACCATCTCTGAGATCTAGGTGTTCATACGGACGGACAGACAGACAGACGGACATGGCTAAATCGATTTTATTTTCGATTCTGATCATTTTGGTTGTAACAACATATGGTCTGCGACGTCTCTTTCACCCTGTTACATACATTCGTACATGGTATAATAAGCGATAAGTTGACTTTACTGCTGGAAGAGGAGCTTGTCACGGACTTTGAAAATAAAAGAACTGCGTCAAGCGACCGGGATGTATATTCAAAATATCAAGTTTGTCTTGGCAATGCTTATGTCAGCAAATTTAAATTGAATAATAAGATTCACTAATTATGGAATTAGCTGAGTTGCATGCTGCCGCGACGGCACAATAGGGAATTGGCTACCAATCGAAACTGCAACGCAATTGAATATTTGAGTTGATCGTTGCGTGTGAATAACTTAAAAGTTTTTCATTCAATCGTGACTTTTCTATGCCCAAATAAGCCATTTATATGATCTCAGGCAATACAATCAGCCAAACTCTTTACTTCGAACATATTTAACAAATTTTATATTTTATATGTACGACAGACTAACCCTAGTTTTTTACACAACAAACGCGCACACATAACCTTCAAAGGCTATGCATACGAAATATTATTCGAGCTTGTAGCCGAAATAGATTTCAATTCGAAATGAAGCATTTTATGTGACACTCTATGACGACTACAATTTCATCGCATACAAATAAGCAGTGACCCAGTGCACTGTCCCGTTCAAATTCTTATAAAGGAGCAAAACCATATGGACATTGTGTAGCTATCTTCTAACTTACTCTGCAGCGATAATGATCGCATATATGTATTGATGTGATTGTGTGCAGGCATTGGCCGCCATCATACGAAAAATTAACAGTTAAATTTTGGGTATTTTGTTTTACGTTACTCTATCTCTTACCATCTCTGAGATCTAGGTGTTCATACCGACATACGGACCCTGTTACATACATTCGTACATGGTATAATAAGCGATAAGTTGACATTACTGCTGGAAGAGGAGCTTGTCACGGACTTTGAAAATAAAAGAGAAGAATTGCGTCAAGCGACCGAGATGTATATTCAAAATATCACGTTTGTCTTGGCAATGCTTATGTCAGCAAATTTAAATTGAATAATAAGATTCACTAATTATAGAATTAGCTGAGTTGCATGCTGCCGCGACCGCACAATAGGGAATTGGCTACCAATTGAAACTGCAACGCAATTGAATATTTGAGTTGATCGTTGCGTGTGAATAACTTAAAAGTTTTTCATTCAATCGTGACTTTTCTATGCCCAAATAAGCCATTTATATGATCTCAGGCAATACAATCAGCCAAACTCTTTACTTCGAACATATTTAACAAATTTTATATTTTATATGTACGACAGACTAACCCTAGTTTTTTACACAACAAACGCACACACATAACCTTCAAAGGCTATGCATACGAAATATTATTCTAGCTTGTAGCCGAAATAGATTTCAATTCGAAATGAAGCATTTTGAATGACACTCTATGACGACTACAATTTCATCGCATACAAATAAGCAGTGACCCACTGCACTGTCCCGTTCAAAATCTTATAAAGGAGCAAAACCATATGGACATTGTGTAGCTATCTTCTCACTTACTCTGCAGCGATAATAATCGCATATATGTATTGATGTGATTGTGTGCAGGCATTGGCCGCCATCATACGAAAAATTAACAGTTAAATTTTGGGTATTTTGTTTTACGCATTCCTATTGGCTATCGAAAGTGCGCCGCGTCGCTTGCTGTCAAAATGTAGTTAAAGTCGGCAGATGAAATTAACTAATATCACGTTTTTCTTGGCAATGCTTATGTCAGCAAATTTAAATTGAATACGATTCACTAATTACTATTCTTATTTGCAGATGAAGCTCGTTGGCGCATGGAATTAGCTGGAGCCATATTGCTCGCGTTATCCTGGCGAAAGTTTGTGCAACCTGTTTTAGCTAATGTTGATATAGCAATAGTAATGTTGGCAACTGCGATTTAGAATCGGCGGCTATTTCGTCAAAATAACAGAATTTCTTGGCAATATGTATGTCTGCAAATTTGAATTGAATAAGAAAATTAACCAATTCCTATCCTTATTGTTAAAAGTGAACAGAGAGCAGCCATGCTTACCAAGTTGGCTACGCTATGTCAACCAAATATAGAAGACTTTCTGCTGGAGCAATGAGCAGTGTTTGGCGATTGCAGGCTCTTGAGGCGGTACGCGTATTGAGCCGATCTGCGTATGGTTCTTCGCTTCGGAGGGTGGCAAATGATGCGAAATGAGTGGTTGCGTGGCTGGCCATTCGTTTATATCGGATGCTGTCAATTGAATAACAGGTGGCCGCGTTGTCATGTGATGTGCTTTCTGCTAAGCTGACGGCGTCTTCATTAGTTAGATTATCTTCGATTCGGAATACTGTCTTCAGCGTTGCGATTAGCTGCTTATGCTGAGTTTGCTAAACGGCCACTTATATTGTTGCTGTTGTAGCTAATGTTGATATAGCAATAGTAATGTTGGCAACTATGATTTATAATCGGCGGATATTTCGTCGAATTACAGAATTTCTGGGCAATATGTATGTCTGCAAATTTAAATTGAATAAGAAAACTAGTTAATAGTTAATAATTAATATGTGCATAACATAACATAATATATTGATATTTATTTTAAAAAATTTTAATTTTATAAAATTTTGATAGCTTTTTTTAAATTCTTTAAATATTGTTATTTGCATTTGCCTTTGTGCACAAATAATTATACAAATTAGAAAATTGATATGCAAATCATGTGACAGCATTGTAAGAATAATGTTATTATCTCTCCATAGCGCTTTTAAACTGCCGTTGCTACTGCTGCTAATGGTGAGCCAATGCATTTTAGCATTTTATGTGCAGGCATTGCCCGCCATCATACAAAAAATGAACAGTTGAATGTTTGGGTATTTTGTTTTACGCATTCCTACATTAACCAATTCCTATTGTTATTGTTAAAAGTGAACAGAGAGCAGCCATGCTTACCAAGTTGGCTACGCTAGGTCAACCAAATATAGAAGACTTTCTGCTGGAGCAATGAGCAGTGTTTGGCGATTGCAGGCTCTTGAGGCGGTACGCGTATTGAGCCGATCTGCGTATGATTCTTCGCTTCGGAGGGTGGCAAATGATGCGAAATGAGTGGCTGCGTGGCTTGCCATTCGTTTATATCGGATGCTGTCAATTGAATAACAGGTGGCCGCGTTGTCATGTGATGTGCTTTCTGCTAAGCTGACGGCGTCTTCATTAGTTAGATTATCTTCCATTCGGAGTACTGTCTTCAGCGTTGCGATTAGCTGCTTATACTGAGTTTGCTAAATGGCCGCCTATATTGTTGCTGTTGTAGCTAATGTTGATATAGCAATAGTAATGTTGGCAACTGTGATTTAGAATCGGCGGCTATTTCGTCGAATTACAGAATTTCTGGGCAATATGTATGTCTGCAAATTTAAATTGAATAAGAAAACTAGTTAATAGTTAATAATTAATATGTGCATAACATAACATAATATATTGATATTAATTTTATAAAATTTTGATAGCTTTTTTTAAATTCTTTAAATATTGTTATTTGCATTTGCCTTTGTTCACAAATAATTATACAAATTATAAAATTGATATGCAAATCATGTGACAGCATTGTAAGAATAAAGTTATTATCTCTCCATAGCGCTTTTAAACTGCCGTTGCTACTGCTGCTAATGGTGAGCTAATGTATTTTAGCATTTTATGTGCCACTCTAAGACGACAACAATTTCGATGCATACAAATAAGCAGTGACCCAGTGCACTCTCCGGGTATGAATTATTTTAATGGAGCAAAACATTGTGTAGCTTACTTCTCACTTACTCTGCAGCGATAATGCTCGCATGTTACTCATGTATGCATTGATGTGATTGTGTGCAGGCATTGCCCGCCATCATACAAAAAATTAACAGTTGAATGTTTGGGTATTTTGTTTTACGCATTCCTATTGGCTAGCGAATGTGCGCCACGTCGCTTGCTGTCAAAATGTAGTTAATGTCGGCAAATTAAATTAACTAATATCACGTTTTGCTTGGCAATGCTTATGTCAGCAAATTTAAATTGAATACGATTCACTGATTACTATTCTTATTTGCAGATAAAGCTCGTTGGCGCATGGAATTAGCTGGAGCCATATTGCACGCGCTCTCCTGGCGAAAGTTTTTGCAATCTGTCGCCAATTAGACTGAGTTGCATGCTGCCGCGACGCCACAATAGGGAATTGGCTATCAATCGAAAAAGCAGCGCAATTGAATATTTGAGTTGATCGTTGCGTGTGTTGTGTTGCAGCAAGAAGCAGGTCGTCAGCATCAGCATATGTTATATCAGGTTATTTTCTTTCTAGCTCAACCGAATAGAGAAGACTTTCTGCAGGAGCAATGAGCAGAGTTTGGCAATTGCAGGCTCTTAAGGCGGTACGCGTTTTGAGCCGATCTGCGTATGATTCTTCGCTTCGGAGGGTGGCAAATGATGCGAAATAAATGGCTGCGTGGTTTGCCATTCGTTTATATCGGATGCTGTCAATTGAATAACAGGTGGCCGCGTTGTCATGTGATGTGCTTTCTGCTAAGCTGACGGCGTCTTCATTAGTTAGATTATCTTCGATTCGGAGTACTGTCTTCAGTGTTGCGATTAGCTGCTTATGCTGAGTTTGCTAAACGGCCGCTTCTATTGTTGCTGTTGTAGCTAATGTTGATATAGCAATAGCAATGTTGGCCATTGTGATTTAGAATTGGTGGCTATTTCGTCGAATTACTGAATTTCTTGGTAATATATATGTCTGCAAATTTGAATTGAATAAGAAAATTAACCAATTCCTATCCTTATTGTTAAAAGTGAACAGAGAGCAGCCATGCTTACCAAGTTGGCTACGCTAGGTCAACCAAATATAGAAGACTTTCTGCTGGAGCAATGAGCAGTGTTTGGCGATTGCAGGCTCTTGAGGCGGTACGCGTATTGAGCCGATCTGCGTATGATTCTTCGCTTCGGAGGGTGGCAAATGATGCGAAATGAGTGACTGCGTGGCTTGCCATTCGTTTATCTCGGATGCTGTCAATTGAATAACAGGTGGCCGCGTTGTCATGTGATGTGCTTTCTGCTAAGCTGACGGCGTCTTCATTAGTTAGATTATCTTCCATTCGGAGTACTGTCTTCAGCGTTGCGATTAGCTGCTTATGCTGAGTTTGCTAAACGGCCGCTTATATTGTTGCTGTTGTAGCTAATGTTGATATAGCAATAGTAATGTTGGCAACTGTGATTTAGAATCGGCGGCTATTTCGTCGAATTACAGAATTTCTTGGCAATATGTATGTCTGCAAATTTAAATTGAATAAAAAAACTAGTTGATAGTTATTAATTAATATGTGCATAACATAACATAATATATTGATATTAATTTTAAAAAATTTTAATTTTATAAAATTTTGATAGTTTTTTTTAAATTCTTTAAATATTGTTATTTGCATTTGCCTTTGTGCACAAATAATTATACAAATTATAAAATTGATATGCAAATCATGTGACAGCATTGAAACATTGTGACAGCGCTTTTAAACTGCCGTTGCTACTGCTGGTAATGGTGAGCCAATGCATTTTAGCATTTTATGTGCCACTCTAAGACGACAACAATTTCGATGCATACAAATAAGCAGTGACCCAGTGCACTCTCCGGGTATGAATTATTTTAATGGAGCAAAACATTGTGTAGCTTACTTCTCACTTACTCTGCAGCGATAATGCTCGCATGTTACGCATGTATGCATTGATGTGATTGTGTGCAGGCATTGCCCGCCATCATACAAAAAATTAACAGTTGAATGTTTGGGTATTTTGTTTTACGCATTCCTATTGGCTAGCGAATGTGCGCCACGTCGCTTGCTGTCAAAATGTAGTTAATGTCGGCAAATTAAATTAACTAATATCACGTTTTGCTTGGCAATGCTTATGTCAGCAAATTTAAATTGAATACGATTCACTGATTACTATTCTTATTTGCAGATAAAGCTCGTTGGCGCATGGAATTAGCTGGAGCCATATTGCACGCGCTCTCCTGGCGAAAGTTTTTGCAATCTGTCGCCAATTAGACTGAGTTGCATGCTGCCGCGACGCCACAATAGGGAATTGGCTATCAATCGAAAAAGCAGCGCAATTGAATATTTGAGTTGATCGTTGCGTGTGTTGTGTTGCAGCAAGAAGCAGGTCGTCAGCATCAGCATTTGTTGGATCACGTTATTTTCTTGGCAATATGTATGTCTGCAAATTTGAATTGAATAAGAAAATTAACCAATTCCTATCCTTATTGTTAAAAGTGAACAGAGAGCAGCCATGCTTACCAAGTTGGCTACGCTAGGTCAACCAAATATAGAAGACTTTCTGCTGGAGCAATGAGCAGTGTTTGGCGATTGCAGGCTCTTGAGGCGGTACGCGTATTGAGCCGATCTGCGTATGATTCTTCGCTTCGGAGGGTGGCAAATGATGCAAAATGAGTGGCTGCGTGGCTTGCCATTCGTTTCTATCGGATGCTGTCAATTGAATAACAGGTGGCCGCGTTGTCATGTGATGTGCTTTCTGCTAAGCTGACGGCGTCTTCATTAGTTAGATCATCTTCGATTCGGATTACTGTCTTCAGTGTTGCGATTAGCAGCTTATGCTGAGTTTGCTAAACGGCCGCTTTTATTGTTGCTGTTGTAGCTAATGTTGATATAGCAATAGCAATGTTGGCCATTATGATTTAGAATTGGTGGCTATTTCGTCGAATTACTGAATACTGAATACGATTCACTGATTACTATTCTTATTTGCAGATAAAGCTCGTTGGCGCATGGAATTAGCTGGAGCCATATTGCACGCGCTCTCCTGGCGAAAGTTTTTGCAATCTGTCGCCAATTAGACTGAGTTGCATGCTGCCGCGACGCCACAATAGGGAATTGGCTATCAATCGAAAAAGCAGCGCAATTGAATATTTGAGTTGATCGTTGCGTGTGTTGTGTTGCAGCAAGAAGCAGGTCGTCAGCATCAGCATATGTTATATCAGGTTATTTTCTTTCTAGCTCAACCGAATAGAGAAGACTTTCTGCAGGAGCAATGAGCAGAGTTTGGCAATTGCAGGCTCTTGAGGCGGTACGCGTTTTGAGCCGATCTGCGTATGATTCTTCGCTTCGGAGGGTGGCAAATGATGCGAAATAAATGGCTGCGTGGTTTGCCATTCGTTTATATCGGATGCTGTCAATTGAATAACAGGTGGCCGCGTTGTCATGTGATGTGCTTTCTGCTAAGCTGACGGCGTCTTCATTAGTTAGATTATCTTCGATTCGGAGTACTGTCTTCAGTGTTGCGATTAGCTGCTTATGCTGAGTTTGCTAAACGGCCGCTTCTATTGTTGCTGTTGTAGCTAATGTTGATATAGCAATAGCAATGTTGGCCATTGTGATTTAGAATTGGTGGCTATTTCGTCGAATTACTGAATTTCTTGGTAATATATATGTCTGCAAATTTGAATTGAATAAGAAAATTAACCAATTCCTATCCTTATTGTTAAAAGTGAACAGAGAGCAGCCATGCTTACCAAGTTGGCTACGCTAGGTCAACCAAATATAGAAGACTTTCTGCTGGAGCAATGAGCAGTGTTTGGCGATTGCAGGCTCTTGAGGCGGTACGCGTATTGAGCCGATCTGCGTATGATTCTTCGCTTCGGAGGGTGGCAAATGATGCGAAATGAGTGACTGCGTGGCTTGCCATTCGTTTATCTCGGATGCTGTCAATTGAATAACAGGTGGCCGCGTTGTCATGTGATGTGCTTTCTGCTACGCTGACGGCGTCTTCATTAGTTAGATTATCTTCCATTCGGAGTACTGTCTTCAGCGTTGCGATTAGCTGCTTATGCTGAGTTTGCTAAACGGCCGCTTATATTGTTGCTGTTGTAGCTAATGTTGATATAGCAATAGTAATGTTGGCAACTGTGATTTAGAATCGGCGGCTATTTCGTCGAATTACAGAATTTCTTGGCAATATGTATGTCTGCAAATTTAAATTGAATAAGAAAACTAGTTGATAGTTATTAATTAATATGTGCATAACATAACATAATATATTGATATTAATTTTAAAAAATTTTAATTTTATAAAATTTTGATAGTTTTTTTTAAATTCTTTAAATATTGTTATTTGCATTTGCCTTTGTGCACAAATAATTATACAAATTATAAAATTGATATGCAAATCATGTGACAGCATTGAAACATTGTGACAGCGCTTTTAAACTGCCGTTGCTACTGCTGGTAATGGTGAGCCAATGCATTTTAGCATTTTATGTGCCACTCTAAGACGACAACAATTTCGATGCATACAAATAAGCAGTGACCCAGTGCACTCTCCGGGTATGAATTATTTTAATGGAGCAAAACATTGTGTAGCTTACTTCTCACTTACTCTGCAGCGATAATGCTCGCATGTTACGCATGTATGCATTGATGTGATTGTGTGCAGGCATTGCCCGCCATCATACAAAAAATTAACAGTTGAATGTTTGGGTATTTTGTTTTACGCATTCCTATTGGCTAGCGAATGTGCGCCACGTCGCTTGCTGTCAAAATGTAGTTAATGTCGGCAAATTAAATTAACTAATATCACGTTTTGCTTGGCAATGCTTATGTCAGCAAATTTAAATTGAATACGATTCACTGATTACTATTCTTATTTGCAGATAAAGCTCGTTGGCGCATGGAATTAGCTGGAGCCATATTGCACGCGCTCTCCTGGCGAAAGTTTTTGCAATCTGTCGCCAATTAGACTGAGTTGCATGCTGCCGCGACGCCACAATAGGGAATTGGCTATCAATCGAAAAAGCAGCGCAATTGAATATTTGAGTTGATCGTTGCGTGTGTTGTGTTGCAGCAAGAAGCAGGTCGTCAGCATCAGCATTTGTTGGATCACGTTATTTTCTTGGCAATATGTATGTCTGCAAATTTGAATTGAATAAGAAAATTAACCAATTCCTATCCTTATTGTTAAAAGTGAACAGAGAGCAGCCATGCTTACCAAGTTGGCTACGCTATGTCAACCAAATATAGAAGACTTTCTGCTGGAGCAATGAGCAGTGTTTGGCGATTGCAGGCTCTTGAGGCGGTACGCGTATTGAGCCGATCTGCGTATGATTCTTCGCTTCGGAGGGTGGCAAATGATGCGAAATGAGTGGCTGCGTGGCTTGCCATTCGTTTCTATCGGATGCTGTCAATTGAATAACAGGTGGCCGCGTTGTCATGTGATGTGCTTTCTGCTAAGCTGACGGCGTCTTCATTAGTTAGATCATCTTCGATTCGGATTACTGTCTTCAGTGTTGCGATTAGCAGCTTATGCTGAGTTTGCTAAACGGCCGCTTTTATTGTTGCTGTTGTAGCTAATGTTGATATAGCAATAGCAATGTTGGCCATTATGATTTAGAATTGGTGGCTATTTCGTCGAATTACTGAATACTGAATACGATTCACTGATTACTATTCTTATTTGCAGATAAAGCTCGTTGGCGCATGGAATTAGCTGGAGCCATATTGCACGCGCTCTCCTGGCGAAAGTTTTTGCAATCTGTCGCCAATTAGACTGAGTTGCATGCTGCCGCGACGCCACAATAGGGAATTGGCTATCAATCGAAAAAGCAGCGCAATTGAATATTTGAGTTGATCGTTGCGTGTGTTGTGTTGCAGCAAGAAGCAGGTCGTCAGCATCAGCATTTGTTGGATCACGTTATTTTCTTGGCAATATGTATGTCTGCAAATTTGAATTGAATAAGAAAATTAACCAATTCCTATCCTTATTGTTAAAAGTGAACAGAGAGCAGCCATGCTTACCAAGTTGGCTACGCTATGTCAACCAAATATAGAAGACTTTCTGCTGGAGCAATGAGCAGTGTTTGGCGATTGCAGGCTCTTGAGGCGGTACGCGTATTGAGCCGATCTGCGTATGATTCTTCGCTTCGGAGGGTGGCAAATGATGCGAAATGAGTGGCTGCGTGGCTTGCCATTCGTTTCTATCGGATGCTGTCAATTGAATAACAGGTGGCCGCGTTGTCATGTGATGTGCTTTCTGCTAAGCTGACGGCGTCTTCATTAGTTAGATCATCTTCGATTCGGATTACTGTCTTCAGTGTTGCGATTAGCAGCTTATGCTGAGTTTGCTAAACGGCCGCTTTTATTGTTGCTGTTGTAGCTAATGTTGATATAGCAATAGCAATGTTGGCCATTATGATTTAGAATTGGTGGCTATTTCGTCGAATTACTGAATACTGAATACGATTCACTGATTACTATTCTTATTTGCAGATAAAGCTCGTTGGCGCATGGAATTAGCTGGAGCCATATTGCACGCGCTCTCCTGGCGAAAGTTTTTGCAATCTGTCGCCAATTAGACTGAGTTGCATGCTGCCGCGACGCCACAATAGGGAATTGGCTATCAATCGAAAAAGCAGCGCAATTGAATATTTGAGTTGATCGTTGCGTGTGTTGTGTTGCAGCAAGAAGCAGGTCGTCAGCATCAGCATATGTTATATCAGGTTATTTTCTTTCTAGCTCAACCGAATAGAGAAGACTTTCTGCAGGAGCAATGAGCAGAGTTTGGCAATTGCAGGCTCTTAAGGCGGTACGCGTTTTGAGCCGATCTGCGTATGATTCTTCGCTTCGGAGGGTGGCAAATGATGCGAAATAAATGGCTGCGTGGTTTGCCATTCGTTTATATCGGATGCTGTCAATTGAATAACAGGTGGCCGCGTTGTCATGTGATGTGCTTTCTGCTAAGCTGACGGCGTCTTCATTAGTTAGATTATCTTCGATTCGGAGTACTGTCTTCAGTGTTGCGATTAGCTGCTTATGCTGAGTTTGCTAAACGGCCGCTTCTATTGTTGCTGTTGTAGCTAATGTTGATATAGCAATAGCAATGTTGGCCATTGTGATTTAGAATTGGTGGCTATTTCGTCGAATTACTGAATTTCTTGGTAATATATATGTCTGCAAATTTGAATTGAATAAGAAAATTAACCAATTCCTATCCTTATTGTTAAAAGTGAACAGAGAGCAGCCATGCTTACCAAGTTGGCTACGCTAGGTCAACCAAATATAGAAGACTTTCTGCTGGAGCAATGAGCAGTGTTTGGCGATTGCAGGCTCTTGAGGCGGTACGCGTATTGAGCCGATCTGCGTATGATTCTTCGCTTCGGAGGGTGGCAAATGATGCGAAATGAGTGACTGCGTGGCTTGCCATTCGTTTATCTCGGATGCTGTCAATTGAATAACAGGTGGCCGCGTTGTCATGTGATGTGCTTTCTGCTAAGCTGACGGCGTCTTCATTAGTTAGATTATCTTCCATTCGGAGTACTGTCTTCAGCGTTGCGATTAGCTGCTTATGCTGAGTTTGCTAAACGGCCGCTTATATTGTTGCTGTTGTAGCTAATGTTGATATAGCAATAGTAATGTTGGCAACTGTGATTTAGAATCGGCGGCTATTTCGTCGAATTACAGAATTTCTTGGCAATATGTATGTCTGCAAATTTAAATTGAATAAGAAAACTAGTTGATAGTTATTAATTAATATGTGCATAACATAACATAATATATTGATATTAATTTTAAAAAATTTTAATTTTATAAAATTTTGATAGCTTTTTTTAAATTCTTTAAATATTGTTATTTGCATTTGCCTTTGTGCACAAATAATTATACAAATTATAAAATTGATATGCAAATCATGTGACAGCATTGAAACATTGTGACAGCGCTTTTAAACTGCCGTTGCTACTGCTGGTAATGGTGAGCCAATGCATTTTAGCATTTTATGTGCCACTCTAAGACGACAACAATTTCGATGCATACAAATAAGCAGTGACCCAGTGCACTCTCCGGGTATGAATTATTTTAATGGAGCAAAACATTGTGTAGCTTACTTCTCACTTACTCTGCAGCGATAATGCTCGCATGTTACGCATGTATGCATTGATGTGATTGTGTGCAGGCATTGCCCGCCATCATACAAAAAATTAACAGTTGAATGTTTGGGTATTTTGTTTTACGCATTCCTTGCTTTCTGCTAAGCTGACGGCGTCTTCATTAGTTAGATTATCTTCCATTCGGAGTACTGTCTTCAGCGTTGCGATTAGCTGCTTATGCTGAGTTTGCTAAACGGCCGCTTATATTGTTGCTGTTGTAGCTAATGTTGATATAGCAATAGTAATGTTGGCAACTGTGATTTAGAATCGGCGGCTAGTTCGTCAAATTACAGAATTTCTTGGCAATATGTATGTCTGCAAATTTAAATTGAATAAGAAAACTAGTTGATAGTTATTAATTAATATGTGCATAACATAACATAATATATTGATATTAATTTTAAAAAATTTTAATTTTATAAAATTTTGATAGCTTTTTTTAAATTCTTTAAATATTGTTATTTGCATTTGCCTTTGTGCACAAATAATTATACAAATTATAAAATTGATATGCAAATCATGTGACAGCATTGAAACATTGTGACAGCGCTTTTAAACTGCCGTTGCTACTGCTGGTAATGGTGAGCCAATGCATTTTAGCATTTTATGTGCCACTCTAAGACGACAACAATTTCGATGCATACAAATAAGCAGTGACCCAGTGCACTCTCCGGGTATGAATTATTTTAATGGAGCAAAACATTGTGTAGCTTACTTCTCACTTACTCTGCAGCGATAATGCTCGCATGTTACGCATGTATGCATTGATGTGATTGTGTGCAGGCATTGCCCGCCATCATACAAAAAATTAACAGTTGAATGTTTGGGTATTTTGTTTTACGCATTCCTATTGGCTAGCGAATGTGCGCCACGTCGCTTGCTGTCAAAATGTAGTTAATGTCGGCAAATTAAATTAACTAATATCACGTTTTGCTTGGCAATGCTTATGTCAGCAAATTTAAATTGAATACGATTCACTGATTACTATTCTTATTTGCAGATAAAGCTCGTTGGCGCATGGAATTAGCTGGAGCCATATTGCACGCGCTCTCCTGGCGAAAGTTTTTGCAATCTGTCGCCAATTAGACTGAGTTGCATGCTGCCGCGACGCCACAATAGGGAATTGGCTATCAATCGAAAAAGCAGCGCAATTGAATATTTGAGTTGATCGTTGCGTGTGTTGTGTTGCAGCAAGAAGCAGGTCGTCAGCATCAGCATTTGTTGGATCACGTTATTTTCTTGGCAATATGTATGTCTGCAAATTTGAATTGAATAAGAAAATTAACCAATTCCTATCCTTATTGTTAAAAGTGAACAGAGAGCAGCCATGCTTACCAAGTTGGCTACGCTATGTCAACCAAATATAGAAGACTTTCTGCTGGAGCAATGAGCAGTGTTTGGCGATTGCAGGCTCTTGAGGCGGTACGCGTATTGAGCCGATCTGCGTATGATTCTTCGCTTCGGAGGGTGGCAAATGATGCAAAATGAGTGGCTGCGTGGCTTGCCATTCGTTTCTATCGGATGCTGTCAATTGAATAACAGGTGGCCGCGTTGTCATGTGATGTGCTTTCTGCTAAGCTGACGGCGTCTTCATTAGTTAGATCATCTTCGATTCGGATTACTGTCTTCAGTGTTGCGATTAGCAGCTTATGCTGAGTTTGCTAAACGGCCGCTTTTATTGTTGCTGTTGTAGCTAATGTTGATATAGCAATAGCAATGTTGGCCATTATGATTTAGAATTGGTGGCTATTTCGTCGAATTACTGAATACTGAATACGATTCACTGATTACTATTCTTATTTGCAGATAAAGCTCGTTGGCGCATGGAATTAGCTGGAGCCATATTGCACGCGCTCTCCTGGCGAAAGTTTTTGCAATCTGTCGCCAATTAGACTGAGTTGCATGCTGCCGCGACGCCACAATAGGGAATTGGCTATCAATCGAAAAAGCAGCGCAATTGAATATTTGAGTTGATCGTTGCGTGTGTTGTGTTGCAGCAAGAAGCAGGTCGTCAGCATCAGCATATGTTATATCAGGTTATTTTCTTTCTAGCTCAACCGAATAGAGAAGACTTTCTGCAGGAGCAATGAGCAGAGTTTGGCAATTGCAGGCTCTTGAGGCGGTACGCGTTTTGAGCCGATCTGCGTATGATTCTTCGCTTCGGAGGGTGGCAAATGATGCGAAATAAATGGCTGCGTGGTTTGCCATTCGTTTATATCGGATGCTGTCAATTGAATAACAGGTGGCCGCGTTGTCATGTGATGTGCTTTCTGCTAAGCTGACGGCGTCTTCATTAGTTAGATTATCTTCGATTCGGAGTACTGTCTTCAGTGTTGCGATTAGCTGCTTATGCTGAGTTTGCTAAACGGCCGCTTCTATTGTTGCTGTTGTAGCTAATGTTGATATAGCAATAGCAATGTTGGCCATTGTGATTTAGAATTGGTGGCTATTTCGTCGAATTACTGAATTTCTTGGTAATATATATGTCTGCAAATTTGAATTGAATAAGAAAATTAACCAATTCCTATCCTTATTGTTAAAAGTGAACAGAGAGCAGCCATGCTTACCAAGTTGGCTACGCTAGGTCAACCAAATATAGAAGACTTTCTGCTGGAGCAATGAGCAGTGTTTGGCGATTGCAGGCTCTTGAGGCGGTACGCGTATTGAGCCGATCTGCGTATGATTCTTCGCTTCGGAGGGTGGCAAATGATGCGAAATGAGTGACTGCGTGGCTTGCCATTCGTTTATCTCGGATGCTGTCAATTGAATAACAGGTGTCCGCGTTGTCATGTGATGTGCTTTCTGCTAAGCTGACGGCGTCTTCATTAGTTAGATTATCTTCCATTCGGAGTACTGTCTTCAGCGTTGCGATTAGCTGCTTATGCTGAGTTTGCTAAACGGCCGCTTATATTGTTGCTGTTGTAGCTAATGTTGATATAGCAATAGTAATGTTGGCAACTGTGATTTAGAATCGGCGGCTATTTCGTCGAATTACAGAATTTCTTGGCAATATGTATGTCTGCAAATTTAAATTGAATAAGAAAACTAGTTGATAGTTATTAATTAATATGTGCATAACATAACATAATATATTGATATTAATTTTAAAAAATTTTAATTTTATAAAATTTTGATAGCTTTTTTTAAATTCTTTAAATATTGTTATTTGCATTTGCCTTTGTGCACAAATAATTATACAAATTATAAAATTGATATGCAAATCATGTGACAGCATTGAAAGAATAAAGTTATTATCTCTCCACAGCGCTTTTAAACTGCCGTTGCTACTGCTGGTAATGGTGAGCCAATGCATTTTAGCATTTTATGTGCCACTCTAAGACGACAACAATTTCGATGCATACAAATAAGCAGTGACCCAGTGCACTCTCCGGGTATGAATTATTTTAATGGAGCAAAACATTGTGTAGCTTACTTCTCACTTACTCTGCAGCGATAATGCTCGCATGTTACGCATGTATGCATTGATGTGATTGTGTGCAGGCATTGCCCGCCATCATACAAAAAATTAACAGTTGAATGTTTGGGTATTTTGTTTTACGCATTCCTTGCTTTCTGCTAAGCTGACGGCGTCTTCATTAGTTAGATTATCTTCCATTCGGAGTACTGTCTTCAGCGTTGCGATTAGCTGCTTATGCTGAGTTTGCTAAACGGCCGCTTATATTGTTGCTGTTGTAGCTAATGTTGATATAGCAATAGTAATGTTGGCAACTGTGATTTAGAATCGGCGGCTAGTTCGTCGAATTACAGAATTTCTTGGCAATATGTATGTCTGCAAATTTAAATTGAATAAGAAAACTAGTTGATAGTTATTAATTAATATGTGCATAACATAACATAATATATTGATATTAATTTTAAAAAATTTTAATTTTATAAAATTTTGATAGCTTTTTTTAAATTCTTTAAATATTGTTATTTGCATTTGCCTTTGTGCACAAATAATTATACAAATTATAAAATTGATATGCAAATCATGTGACAGCATTGAAACATTGTGACAGCGCTTTTAAACTGCCGTTGCTGCTGCTGGTAATGGTGAGCCAATGCATTTTAGCATTTTATGTGCCACTCTAAGACGACAACAATTTCGATGCATACAAATAAGCAGTGACCCAGTGCACTCTCCGGGTATGAATTATTTTAATGGAGCAAAACATTGTGTAGCTTACTTCTCACTTACTCTGCAGCGATAATGCTCGCATGTTACGCATGTATGCATTGATGTGATTGTGTGCAGGCATTGCCCGCCATCATACAAAAAATTAACAGTTGAATGTTTGGGTATTTTGTTTTACGCATTCCTATTGGCTAGCGAATGTGCGCCACGTCGCTTGCTGTCAAAATGTAGTTAATGTCGGCAAATTAAATTAACTAATATCACGTTTTGCTTGGCAATGCTTATGTCAGCAAATTTAAATTGAATACGATTCACTGATTACTATTCTTATTTGCAGATAAAGCTCGTTGGCGCATGGAATTAGCTGGAGCCATATTGCACGCGCTCTCCTGGCGAAAGTTTTTGCAATCTGTCGCCAATTAGACTGAGTTGCATGCTGCCGCGACGCCACAATAGGGAATTGGCTATCAATCGAAAAAGCAGCGCAATTGAATATTTGAGTTGATCGTTGCGTGTGTTGTGTTGCAGCAAGAAGCAGGTCGTCAGCATCAGCATTTGTTGGATCACGTTATTTTCTTGGCAATATGTATGTCTGCAAATTTGAATTGAATAAGAAAATTAACCAATTCCTATCCTTATTGTTAAAAGTGAACAGAGAGCAGCCATGCTTACCAAGTTGGCTACGCTATGTCAACCAAATATAGAAGACTTTCTGCTGGAGCAATGAGCAGTGTTTGGCGATTGCAGGCTCTTGAGGCGGTACGCGTATTGAGCCGATCTGCGTATGATTCTTCGCTTCGGAGGGTGGCAAATGATGCAAAATGAGTGGCTGCGTGGCTTGCCATTCGTTTCTATCGGATGCTGTCAATTGAATAACAGGTGGCCGCGTTGTCATGTGATGTGCTTTCTGCTAAGCTGACGGCGTCTTCATTAGTTAGATCATCTTCGATTCGGATTACTGTCTTCAGTGTTGCGATTAGCAGCTTATGCTGAGTTTGCTAAACGGCCGCTTTTATTGTTGCTGTTGTAGCTAATGTTGATATAGCAATAGCAATGTTGGCCATTATGATTTAGAATTGGTGGCTATTTCGTCGAATTACTGAATACTGAATACGATTCACTGATTACTATTCTTATTTGCAGATAAAGCTCGTTGGCGCATGGAATTAGCTGGAGCCATATTGCACGCGCTCTCCTGGCGAAAGTTTTTGCAATCTGTCGCCAATTAGACTGAGTTGCATGCTGCCGCGACGCCACAATAGGGAATTGGCTATCAATCGAAAAAGCAGCGCAATTGAATATTTGAGTTGATCGTTGCGTGTGTTGTGTTGCAGCAAGAAGCAGGTCGTCAGCATCAGCATATGTTATATCAGGTTATTTTCTTTCTAGCTCAACCGAATAGAGAAGACTTTCTGCAGGAGCAATGAGCAGAGTTTGGCAATTGCAGGCTCTTGAGGCGGTACGCGTTTTGAGCCGATCTGCGTATGATTCTTCGCTTCGGAGGGTGGCAAATGATGCGAAATAAATGGCTGCGTGGTTTGCCATTCGTTTATATCGGATGCTGTCAATTGAATAACAGGTGGCCGCGTTGTCATGTGATGTGCTTTCTGCTAAGCTGACGGCGTCTTCATTAGTTAGATTATCTTCGATTCGGAGTACTGTCTTCAGCGTTGCGATTAGCTGCTTATGCTGAGTTTGCTAAACGGCCGCTTATATTGTTGCTGTTGTAGCTAATGTTGATATAGCAATAGTAATGTTGGCAACTGTGATTTAGAATCGGCGGCTATTTCGTCGAATTACAGAATTTCTTGGCAATATGTATGTCTGCAAATTTAAATTGAATAAGAAAACTAGTTGATAGTTATTAATTAATATGTGCATAACATAACATAATATATTGATATTAATTTTAAAAAATTTTAATTTTATAAAATTTTGATAGCTTTTTTTAAATTCTTTAAATATTGTTATTTGCATTTGCCTTTGTGCACAAATAATTATACAAATTATAAAATTGATATGCAAATCATGTGACAGCATTGAAAGAATAAAGTTATTATCTCTCCACAGCGCTTTTAAACTGCCGTTGCTACTGCTGGTAATGGTGAGCCAATGCATTTTAGCATTTTATGTGCCACTCTAAGACGACAACAATTTCGATGCATACAAATAAGCAGTGACCCAGTGCACTCTCCGGGTATGAATTATTTTAATGGAGCAAAACATTGTGTAGCTTACTTCTCACTTACTCTGCAGCGATAATGCTCGCATGTTACGCATGTATGCATTGATGTGATTGTGTGCAGGCATTGCCCGCCATCATACAAAAAATTAACAGTTGAATGTTTGGGTATTTTGTTTTACGCATTCCTTGCTTTCTGCTAAGCTGACGGCGTCTTCATTAGTTAGATTATCTTCCATTCGGAGTACTGTCTTCAGCGTTGCGATTAGCTGCTTATGCTGAGTTTGCTAAACGGCCGCTTATATTGTTGCTGTTGTAGCTAATGTTGATATAGCAATAGTAATGTTGGCAACTGTGATTTAGAATCGGCGGCTAGTTCGTCGAATTACAGAATTTCTTGGCAATATGTATGTCTGCAAATTTAAATTGAATAAGAAAACTAGTTGATAGTTATTAATTAATATGTGCATAACATAACATAATATATTGATATTAATTTTAAAAAATTTTAATTTTATAAAATTTTGATAGCTTTTTTTAAATTCTTTAAATATTGTTATTTGCATTTGCCTTTGTGCACAAATAATTATACAAATTATAAAATTGATATGCAAATCATGTGACAGCATTGAAACATTGTGACAGCGCTTTTAAACTGCCGTTGCTGCTGCTGGTAATGGTGAGCCAATGCATTTTAGCATTTTATGTGCCACTCTAAGACGACAACAATTTCGATGCATACAAATAAGCAGTGACCCAGTGCACTCTCCGGGTATGAATTATTTTAATGGAGCAAAACATTGTGTAGCTTACTTCTCACTTACTCTGCAGCGATAATGATCGCATGTTACGCATGTATGCATTGATGTGATTGTGTGCAGGCATTGCCCGCCATCATACAAAAAATTAACAGTTGAATGTTTGGGTATTTTGTTTTACGCATTCCTATTGGCTAGCGAATGTGCGCCACGTCGCTTGCTGTCAAAATGTAGTTAATGTCGGCAAATTAAATTAACTAATATCACGTTTTGCTTGGCAATGCTTATGTCAGCAAATTTAAATTGAATACGATTCACTGATTACTATTCTTATTTGCAGATAAAGCTCGTTGGCGCATGGAATTAGCTGGAGCCATATTGCACGCGCTCTCCTGGCGAAAGTTTTTGCAATCTGTCGCCAATTAGACTGAGTTGCATGCTGCCGCGACGCCACAATAGGGAATTGGCTATCAATCGAAAAAGCAGCGCAATTGAATATTTGAGTTGATCGTTGCGTGTGTTGTGTTGCAGCAAGAAGCAGGTCGTCAGCATCAGCATTTGTTGGATCACGTTATTTTCTTGGCAATATGTATGTCTGCAAATTTGAATTGAATAAGAAAATTAACCAATTCCTATCCTTATTGTTAAAAGTGAACAGAGAGCAGCCATGCTTACCAAGTTGGCTACGCTATGTCAACCAAATATAGAAGACTTTCTGCTGGAGCAATGAGCAGTGTTTGGCGATTGCAGGCTCTTGAGGCGGTACGCGTATTGAGCCGATCTGCGTATGATTCTTCGCTTCGGAGGGTGGCAAATGATGCAAAATAAGTGGCTGCGTGGCTTGCCATTCGTTTCTATCGGATGCTGTCAATTGAATAACAGGTGGCCGCGTTGTCATGTGATGTGCTTTCTGCTAAGCTGACGGCGTCTTCATTAGTTAGATCATCTTCGATTCGGATTACTGTCTTCAGTGTTGCGATTAGCAGCTTATGCTGAGTTTGCTAAACGGCCGCTTTTATTGTTGCTGTTGTAGCTAATGTTGATATAGCAATAGCAATGTTGGCCATTATGATTTAGAATTGGTGGCTATTTCGTCGAATTACTGAATACTGAATACGATTCACTGATTACTATTCTTATTTGCAGATAAAGCTCGTTGGCGCATGGAATTAGCTGGAGCCATATTGCACGCGCTCTCCTGGCGAAAGTTTTTGCAATCTGTCGCCAATTAGACTGAGTTGCATGCTGCCGCGACGCCACAATAGGGAATTGGCTATCAATCGAAAAAGCAGCGCAATTGAATATTTGAGTTGATCGTTGCGTGTGTTGTGTTGCAGCAAGAAGCAGGTCGTCAGCATCAGCATATGTTATATCAGGTTATTTTCTTTCTAGCTCAACCGAATAGAGAAGACTTTCTGCAGGAGCAATGAGCAGAGTTTGGCAATTGCAGGCTCTTGAGGCGGTACGCGTTTTGAGCCGATCTGCGTATGATTCTTCGCTTCGGAGGGTGGCAAATGATGCGAAATAAATGGCTGCGTGGTTTGCCATTCGTTTATATCGGATGCTGTCAATTGAATAACAGGTGGCCGCGTTGTCATGTGATGTGCTTTCTGCTAAGCTGACGGCGTCTTCATTAGTTAGATTATCTTCGATTCGGAGTACTGTCTTCAGCGTTGCGATTAGCTGCTTATGCTGAGTTTGCTAAACGGCCGCTTCTATTGTTGCTGTTGTAGCTAATGTTGATATAGCAATAGCAATGTTGGCCATTGTGATTTAGAATTGGTGGCTATTTCGTCGAATTACTGAATTTCTTGGTAATATATATGTCTGCAAATTTGAATTGAATAAGAAAATTAACCAATTCCTATCCTTATTGTTAAAAGTGAACAGAGAGCAGCCATTCTTACCAAGTTGGCTACGCTAGGTCAACCAAATATAGAAGACTTTCTGCTGGAGCAATGAGCAGTGTTTGGCGATTGCAGGCTCTTGAGGCGGTACGCGTATTGAGCCGATCTGCGTATGATTCTTCGCTTCGGAGGGTGGCAAATGATGCGAAATGAGTGACTGCGTGGCTTGCCATTCGTTTCTATCGGATGCTGTCAATTGAATAACAGGTGGCCGCGTTGTCATGTGATGTGCTTTCTGCTAAGCTGACGGCGACTTCATTAGTTAGATTATCTTCCATTCGGAGTACTGTCTTCAGCGTTGCGATTAGCTGCTTATGCTGAGTTTGCTAAACGGCCGCTTATATTGTTGCTGTTGTAGCTAATGTTGATATAGCAATAGTAATGTTGGCAACTGTGATTTAGAATCGGCGGCTATTTCGTCGAATTACAGAATTTCTTGGCAATATGTATGTCTGCAAATTTAAATTGAATAAGAAAACTAGTTGATAGTTATTAATTAATATGTGCATAACATAACATAATATATTGATATTAATTTTAAAAAATTTTAATTTTATAAAATTTTGATAGCTTTTTTTAAATTCTTTAAATATTGTTATTTGCATTTGCCTTTGTGCACAAATAATTATACAAATTATAAAATTGATATGCAAATCATGTGACAGCATTGAAAGAATAAAGTTATTATCTCTCCACAGCGCTTTTAAAGTGCCGTTGCTACTGCTGGTAATGGTGAGCCAATGCATTTTAGCATTTTATGTGCCACTCTAAGACGACAACAATTTCGATGCATACAAATAAGCAGTGACCCAGTGCACTCTCCGGGTATGAATTATTTTAATAGAGCAAAACATTGTGTAGCTTACTTCTCACTTACTCTGCAGCGATAATGATCGCATGTTACGCATGTATGCATTGATGTGATTGTGTGCAGGCATTGCCCGCCATCATACAAAAAATTAACAGTTGAATGTTTGGGTATTTTGTTTTACGCATTCCTATTGGCTAGCGAATGTGCGCCACGTCGCTTGCTGTCAAAATGTAGTTAATGTCGGCAAATTAAATTAACTAATATCACGTTTTGCTTGGCAATGCTTATGTCAGCAAATTTAAATTGAATACGATTCACTGATTACTATTCTTATTTGCAGATAAAGCTCGTTGGCGCATGGAATTAGCTGGAGCCATATTGCACGCGCTCTCCTGGCGAAAGTTTTTGCAATCTGTCGCCAATTAGACTGAGTTGCATGCTGCCGCGACGCCACAATAGGGAATTGGCTATCAATCGAAAAAGCAGCGCAATTGAATATTTGAGTTGATCGTTGCGTGTGTTGTGTTGCAGCAAGAAGCAGGTCGTCAGCATCAGCATTTGTTGGATCACGTTATTTTCTTGGCAATATGTATGTCTGCAAATTTGAATTGAATAAGAAAATTAACCAATTCCTATCCTTATTGTTAAAAGTGAACAGAGAGCAGCCATGCTTACCAAGTTGGCTACGCTATGTCAACCAAATATAGAAGACTTTCTGCTGGAGCAATGAGCAGTGTTTGGCGATTGCAGGCTCTTGAGGCGGTACGCGTATTGAGCCGATCTGCGTATGATTCTTCGCTTCGGAGGGTGGCAAATGATGCAAAATGAGTGGCTGCGTGGCTTGCCATTCGTTTCTATCGGATGCTGTCAATTGAATAACAGGTGGCCGCGTTGTCATGTGATGTGCTTTCTGCTAAGCTGACGGCGTCTTCATTAGTTAGATCATCTTCGATTCGGATTACTGTCTTCAGTGTTGCGATTAGCAGCTTATGCTGAGTTTGCTAAACGGCCGCTTTTATTGTTGCTGTTGTAGCTAATGTTGATATAGCAATAGCAATGTTGGCCATTGTGATTTAGAATTGGTGGCTATTTCGTCGAATTACTGAATTTCTTGGTAATATATATGTCTGCAAATTTGAATTGAATAAGAAAATTAACCAATTCCTATCCTTATTGTTAAAAGTGAACAGAGAGCAGCCATGCTTACCAAGTTGGCTACGCTAGGTCAACCAAATATAGAAGACTTTCTGCTGGAGCAATGAGCAGTGTTTGGAGATTGCAGGCTCTTGAGGCGGTACGCGTATTGATGCGATCTGCGTATGATTCTTCGCTTCGGAGGGTGGCAAATGATGCGAAATGAGTGGCTGCGTGGCTTGCCATTCGTTTATATCGGATGCTGTCAATTGAATAACAGGTGGCCGCGTTGTCATGTGATGTGCTTTCTGCTAAGCTGACGGCGTCTTCATTAGTTAGATTATCTTCGATTCGGAGTACTGTCTTCAGCGTTGCGATTAGCTGCTTATGCTCAGTTTGCTAAACGGCTGCTTATATTGTTGCTGTTGTAGCTAATGTTGATATAGCAATAGTAATGTTGGCAACTGTGATTTAGAATCGGCGGCTATTTCGTCGAATTACAGAATTTCTTGGCAATATGTATGTCTGCAAATTTAAATTGAATAAGAAAACTAGTTAATAGTTAATAATTAATATGTGCATAACATAACATAATATATTGATATTAATTTTAAAAAATTTTAATTTTATAAAATTTTGATAGCTTTTTTTAAATTCTTTAAATATTGTTATTTGCATTTGCCTTTGTGCACAAATAATTATACAAATTATAAAATTGATATGCAAATCATGTGACAGCATTGAAAGAATAAAGTTATTATCTCTCCACAGCGCTTTTAAACTGCCGTTGCTACCGCTGCTAATGGTGAGCTAATGCATTTTAGCATTTTATGTGCCACTCTAAGACGACAACAATTTCGATGCATACAAATAAGCAGTGACCCAGTGCACTCTCCGGGTATGAATTATTTTAATGGAGCAAAACATTGTGTAGCTTACTTCTCACTTACTCTGCAGCGATAATGATCGCATGTTACGCATGTATGCATTGATGTGATTGTGTGCAGGCATTGCCCGCCATCATACAAAAAATTAACAGTTGAATGTTTGGGTATTTTGTTTTACGCATTCCTATTGGCTAGCGAATGTGCGCCACGTCGCTTGCTGTCAAAATGTAGTTAATGTCGGCAAATTAAATTAACTAATATCACGTTTTTCTTGGCAATGCTTATGTCAGCAAATTTAAATTGAATACGATTCACTGATTACTATTCTTATTTGCAGATAAAGCTCGTTGGCGCATGGAATTAGCTGGAGCCATATTGCACGCGCTCTCCTGGCGAAAGTTTTTGCAATCTGTCGCCAATTAGACTGAGTTGCATGCTGCCGCGACGCCACAATAGGGAATTGGCTATCAATCGAAAAAGCAGCGCAATTGAATATTTGAGTTGATCGTTGCGTGTGTTGTGTTGCAGCAAGAAGCAGGTCGTCAGCATCAGCATTTGTTGGATCACGTTATTTTCTTGGCAATATGTATGTCTGCAAATTTGAATTGAATAAGAAAATTAACCAATTCCTATCCTTATTGTTAAAAGTGAACAGAGAGCAGCCATGCTTACCAAGTTGGCTACGCTATGTCAACCAAATATAGAAGACTTTCTGCTGGAGCAATGAGCAGTGTTTGGCGATTGCAGGCTCTTGAGGCGGTACGCGTATTGAGCCGATCTGCGTATGATTCTTCGCTTCGGAGGGTGGCAAATGATGCAAAATGAGTGGCTGCGTGGCTTGCCATTCGTTTCAATCGGATGCTGTCAATTGAATAACAGGTGGCCGCGTTGTCATGTGATGTGCTTTCTGCTAAGCTGACGGCGTCTTCATTAGTTAGATCATCTTCGATTCGGATTACTGTCTTCAGTGTTGCGATTAGCAGCTTATGCTGAGTTTGCTAAACGGCCGCTTTTATTGTTGCTGTTGTAGCTAATGTTGATATAGCAATAGCAATGTTGGCCATTATGATTTAGAATTGGTGGCTATTTCGTCGAATTACTGAATTTCTTGGTAATATATATGTCTGCAAATTTGAATTGAATAAGAAAATTAACCAATTCCTGTCCTTATTGTTAAAAGTGAACAGAGAGCAGCCATGCTTACCAAGTTGGCTACGCTAGGTCAACCAAATATAGAAGACTTTCTGCTGGAGCAATGAGCAGTGTTTGGCGATTGCAGGCTCTTGAGGCGGTACGCGTATTGAGGCGATCTGCGTATGATTCTTCGCTTCGGAGGGTGGCAAATGATGCGAAATGAGTGGCTGCGTGGCTTGCCATTCGTTTATATCGGATGCTGTCAATTGAATAACAGGTGGCCGCGTTGTCATGTGATGAGCTTTCTGCTAAGCTGACGGCGTCTTCATTAGTTAGATTATCTTCCATTCGGAGTACTGTCTTCAGCGTTGCGATTAGCTGCTTATGCTCAGTTTGCTAAACGGCCGCTTATATTGTTGCTGTTGTAGCTAATGTTGATATAGCAATAGTAATGTTGGCAACTGTGATTTATAATCGGCGGCTATTTCGTCGAATTACAGAATTTCTTGGCAATATGTATGTCTGCAAATTTAAATTGAATAAGAAAACTAGTTAATAGTTAATAATTAATATGTGCATAACATAACATAATATATTGATATTAATTTTAAAAAATTTTAATTTTATAAAATTTTGATAGCTTTTTTTAAATTCTTTAAATATTGTTATTTGCATTTGCCTTTGTGTACAAATAATTATACAAATTATAAAATTGACATGCAAATCATGTGACAGCATTGTAAGAATAAAGTTATTATCTCTCCATAACGCTTTTAAACTGCCGTTGCTACTGCTGCTAATGGTGAGCCAATGCATTTTAGCATTTTATGTGCCACTCTTAGACGACAACAATTTCGATGCATACAAATAAGCAGTGACCCAGTGCACTCTCCGGGTATGAATTATTTTAATGGAGCAAAACATTGTGTAGCTGCGCAATTGAATATTTGAGTTGATCGTTGCGTGTGTTGTGTTGCAGCAAGAAGCAGGTCGTCAGCATCAGCATATGTTATATCAGGTTATTTTCTTTCTAGCTCAACCGAATAGAGAAGACTTTCTGCAGGAGCAATGAGCAGAGTTTGGCAATTGCAGGCTCTTGAGGCGGTACGCGTTTTGAGCCGATCTGCGTATGATTCTTCGCTTCGGAGGGTGGCAAATGATGCGAAATAAATGGCTGCGTGGTTTGCCATTCGTTTATATCGGATGCTGTCAATTGAATAACAGGTGGCCGCGTTGTCATGTGATGTGCTTTCTGCTAAGCTGACGGCGTCTTCATTAGTTAGATTATCTTCGATTCGGAGTACTGTCTTCAGCGTTGCGATTAGCTGCTTATGCTGAGTTTGCTAAACGGCCGCTTCTATTGTTGCTGTTGTAGCTAATGTTGATATAGCAATAGCAATGTTGGCCATTGTGATTTAGAATTGGTGGCTATTTCGTCGAATTACTGAATTTCTTGGTAATATATATGTCTGCAAATTTAAATTGAATAAGAAAATTAACCAATTCCTATCCTTATTGTTAAAAGTGAACAGAGAGCAGCCATGCTTACCAAGTTGGCTACGCTAGGTCAACCAAATATAGAAGACTTTCTGCTGGAGCAATGAGCAGTGTTTGGCGATTGCAGGCTCTTGAGGCGGTACGCGTATTGAGCCGATCTGCGTATGATTCTTCGCTTCGGAGGGTGGCAAATGATGCGAAATGAGTGACTGCGTGGCTTGCCATTCGTTTATATCGGATGCTGTCAATTGAATAACAGGTGGCCGCGTTGTCATGTGATGTGCTTTCTGCTAAGCTGACGGCGTCTTCATTAGTTAGATTATCTTCCATTCGGAGTACTGTCTTCAGCGTTGCGATTAGCTGCTTATGCTGAGTTTGCTAAACGGCCGCTTATATTGTTGCTGTTGTAGCTAATGTTGATATAATAAAGTTATTATCTCTCCATAACGCTTTTAAACTGCCGTTGCTACTGCTGCTAATGGTGAGCCAATGCATTTTAGCATTTTATGTGCCACTCTTAGACGACAACAATTTCGATGCATACAAATAAGCAGTGAACCAGTGCACTCTCCGGGTATGAATTATTTTAATGGAGTAAAACATTGTGTAGCTGCGCAATTGAATATTTGAGTTGATCGTTGCGTGTGTTGTGTTGCAGCAAGAAGCAGGTCGTCAGCATCAGCATATGTTATATCAGGTTATTTTCTTTCTAGCTCAACCGAATAGAGAAGACTTTCTGCAGGAGCAATGAGCAGAGTTTGGCAATTGCAGGCTCTTGAGGCGGTACGCGTTTTGAGCCGATCTGCGTATGATTCTTCGCTTCGGAGGGTGGCAAATGATGCGAAATAAATGGCTGCGTGGTTTGCCATTCGTTTATATCGGATGCTGTCAATTGAATAACAGGTGGCCGCGTTGTCATGTGATGTGCTTTCTGCTAAGCTGACGGCGTCTTCATTAGTTAGATTATCTTCGATTCGGAGTACTGTCTTCAGCGTTGCGATTAGCTGCTTATGCTGAGTTTGCTAAACGGCCGCTTCTATTGTTGCTGTTGTAGCTAATGTTGATATAGCAATAGCAATGTTGGCCATTGTGATTTAGAATTGGTGGCTATTTCGTCGAATTACTGAATTTCTTGGTAATATATATGTCTGCAAATTTGAATTGAATAAGAAAATTAACCAATTCCTATCCTTATTGTTAAAAGTGAACAGAGAGCAGCCATGCTTACCAAGTTGGCTACGCTAGGTCAACCAAATATAGAAGACTTTCTGCTGGAGCAATGAGCAGTGTTTGGCGATTGCAGGCTCTTGAGGCGGTACGCGTATTGAGCCGATCTGCGTATGATTCTTCGCTTCGGAGGGTGGCAAATGATGCGAAATGAGTGACTGCGTGGCTTGCCATTCGTTTATATCGGATGCTGTCAATTGAATAACAAGTGGCCGCGTTGTCATGTGATGTGCTTTCTGCTAAGCTGACGGCGTCTTCATTAGTTAGATTATCTTCCATTCGGAGTACTGTCTTCAGCGTTGCGATTAGCTGCTTATGCTGAGTTTGCTAAACGGCCGCTTATATTGTTGCTGTTGTAGCTAATGTTGATATAGCAATAGTAATGTTGGCAACTGTGATTTAGAATCGGCGGCTATTTCGTCGAATTACAGAATTTCTTGGCAATATGTATGTCTGCAAATTTAAATTGAATAAGAAAACTAGTTGATAGTTATTAATTAATATGTGCATAACATAACATAATATATTGATATTAATTTTAAAAAATTTTAATTTTATAAAATTTTGATAGCTTTTTTTAAATTCTTTAAATATTGTTATTTGCATTTGCCTTTGTGCACAAATAATTATACAAATTATAAAATTGATATGCAAATCATGTGACCTGAGTTGCATGCTGCCGCGACGCCACAATAGGGCATTGGCTATCAATCGAAAAAGCAGCGCAATTGAATATTTGAGTTGATCGTTGCGTGTGTTGTGTTGCAGCAAGAAGCAGGTCGTCAGCATCAGCATTTGTTGGATCACGTTATTTTCTTGGCAATATGTATGTCTGCAAATTTGAATTGAATAAGAAAATTAACCAATTCCTATCCTTATTGTTAAAAGTGAACAGAGAGCAGCCATGCTTACCAAGTTGGCTACGCTAGGTCAACCAAATATAGAAGACTTTCTGCTGGAGCAATGAGCAGTGTTTGGCGATTGCAGGCTCTTGAGGCGGTACGCGTATTGAGCCGATCTGCGTATGATTCTTCGCTTCGGAGGGTGGCAAATGATGCAAAATGAGTGGCTGCGTGGCTTGCCATTCGTTTCTATCGGATGCTGTCAATTGAATAACAGGTGGCCGCGTTGTCATGTGATGTGCTTTCTGCTAAGCTGACGGCGTCTTCATTAGTTAGATCATCTTCGATTCGGATTACTGTCTTCAGTGTTGCGATTAGCAGCTTATGCTGAGTTTGCTAAACGGCCGCTTTTATTGTTGCTGTTGTAGCTAATGTTGATATAGCAATAGCAATGTTGGCCATTATGATTTAGAATTGGTGGCTATTTCGTCGAATTACTGAATTTCTTGGTAATATATATGTCTGCAAATTTGAATTGAATAAGAAAATTAACCAATTCCTATCCTTATTGTTAAAAGTGAACAGAGAGCAGCCATGCTTACCAAGTTGGCTACGCTAGGTCAACCAAATATAGAAGACTTTCTGCTGGAGCAATGAGCAGTGTTTGGAGATTGCAGGCTCTTGAGGCGGTACGCGTATTGATGCGATCTGCGTACGATTCTTCGCTTCGGAGGGTGGCAAATGATGCGAAATGAGTGGCTGCGTGGCTTGCCATTCGTTTATATCGGATGCTGTCAATTGAATAACAGGTGGCCGCGTTGTCATGTGATGTGCTTTCTGCTAAGCTGACGGCGTCTTCATTAGTTAGATTATCTTCGATTCGGAGTACTGTCTTCAGCGTTGCGATTAGCTGCTTATGCTCAGTTTGCTAAACGGCCGCTTATATTGTTGCTGTTGTAGCTAATGTTGATATAGCAATAGTAATGTTGGCAACTGTGATTTAGAATCGGCGGCTATTTCGTCGAATTACAGAATTTCTTGGCAATATGTATGTCTGCAAATTTAAATTGAATAAGAAAACTAGTTAATAGTTAATAATTAATATGTGCATAACATAACATAATATATTGATATTAATTTTAAAAAATTTTAATTTTATAAAATTTTGATAGCTTTTTTTAAATTCTTTAAATATTGTTATTTGCATTTGCCTTTGTGCACAAATAATTATACAAATTATAAAATTGATATGCAAATCATGTGACAGCATTGAAAGAATAAAGTTATTATCTCTCCACAGCGCTTTTAAACTGCCGTTGCTACCGCTGCTAATGGTGAGCTAATGCATTTTAGCATTTTATGTGCCACTCTAAGACGACAACAATTTCGATGCATACAAATAAGCAGTGACCCAGTGCACTCTCCGGGTATGAATTATTTTAATGGAGCAAAACATTGTGTAGCTTACTTCTCACTTACTCTGCAGCGATAATGATCGCATGTTACGCATGTATGCATTGATGTGATTGTGTGCAGGCATTGCCCGCCATCATACAAAAAATTAACAGTTGAATGTTTGGGTAGTTTGTTTTACGCATTCCTATTGGCTAGCGAATGTGCGCCACGTCGCTTGCTGTCAAAATGTAGTTAATGTCGGCAAATTAAATTAACTAATATCACGTTTTTCTTGGCAATGCTTATGTCAGCAAATTTAAATTGAATACGATTCACTGATTACTATTCTTATTTGCAGATAAAGCTCGTTGGCGCATGGAATTAGCTGGAGCCATATTGCACGCGCTCTCCTGGCGAAAGTTTTTGCAATCTGTCGCCAATTAGACTGAGTTGCATGCTGCCGCGACGCCACAATAGGGAATTGGCTATCAATCGAAAAAGCAGCGCAATTGAATATTTGAGTTGATCGTTGCGTGTGTTGTGTTGCAGCAAGAAGCAGGTCGTCAGCATCAGCATTTGTTGGATCACGTTATTTTCTTGGCAATATGTATGTCTGCAAATTTGAATTGAATAAGAAAATTAACCAATTCCTATCCTTATTGTTAAAAGTGAACAGAGAGCAGCCATGCTTACCAAGTTGGCTACGCTATGTCAACCAAATATAGAAGACTTTCTGCTGGAGCAATGAGCAGTGTTTGGCGATTGCAGGCTCTTGAGGCGGTACGCGTATTGAGCCGATCTGCGTATGATTCTTCGCTTCGGAGGGTGGCAAATGATGCAAAATGAGTGGCTGCGTGGCTTGCCATTCGTTTCTATCGGATGCTGTCAATTGAATAACAGGTGGCCGCGTTGTCATGTGATGTGCTTTCTGCTAAGCTGACGGCGTCTTCATTAGTTAGATCATCTTCGATTCGGATTACTGTCTTCAGTGTTGCGATTAGCAGCTTATGCTGAGTTTGCTAAACGGCCGCTTTTATTGTTGCTGTTGTAGCTAATGTTGATATAGCAATAGCAATGTTGGCCATTATGATTTAGAATTGGTGGCTATTTCGTCGAATTACTGAATTTCTTGGTAATATATATGTCTGCAAATTTGAATTGAATAAGAAAATTAACCAATTCCTGTCCTTATTGTTAAAAGTGAACAGAGAGCAGCCATGCTTACCAAGTTGGCTACGCTAGGTCAACCAAATATAGAAGACTTTCTGCTGGAGCAATGAGCAGTGTTTGGCGATTGCAGGCTCTTGAGGCGGTACGCGTATTGAGGCGATCTGCGTATGATTCTTCGCTTCGGAGGGTGGCAAATGATGCGAAATGAGTGGCTGCGTGGCTTGCCATTCGTTTATATCGGATGCTGTCAATTGAATAACAGGTGGCCGCGTTGTCATGTGATGTGCTTTCTGCTAAGCTGACGGCGTCTTCATTAGTTAGATTATCTTCGATTCGGAGTACTGTCTTCAGCGTTGCGATTAGCTGCTTATGCTCAGTTTGCTAAACGGCCGCTTATATTGTTGCTGTTGTAGCTAATGTTGATATAGCAATAGTAATGTTGGCAACTGTGATTTATAATCGGCGGCTATTTCGTCGAATTACAGAATTTCTTGGCAATATGTATGTCTGCAAATTTAAATTGAATAAGAAAACTAGTTAATAGTTAATAATTAATATGTGCATAACATAACATAATATATTGATATTAATTTTAAAAAATTTTAATTTTATAAAATTTTAATAGCTTTTTTTAAATTCTTTAAATATTGTTATTTGCATTTGCCTTTGTGTACAAATAATTATACAAATTATAAAATTGACATGCAAATCATGTGACAGCATTGTAAGAATAAAGTTATTATCTCTCCATAACGCTTTTAAACTGCCGTTGCTACTGCTGCTAATGGTGAGCCAATGCATTTTAGCATTTTATGTGCCACTCTTAGACGACAACAATTTCGATGCATACAAATAAGCAGTGACCCAGTGCACTCTCCGGGTATGAATTATTTTAATGGAGCAAAACATTGTGTAGCTTACTTCTCACTTACTCTGCAGCGATAATGATCGCATGTTACGCATGTATGCATTGATGTGATTGTGTGCAGGCATTGCCCGCCATCATACAAAAAATTAACAGTTGAATGTTTGGGTATTTTGTTTTACGCATTCCTATTGGCTAGCGAATGTGCGCCACGTCGCTTGCTGTCAAAATGTAGTTGATGTCGGCAAATTAAATTAACTAATATCACGTTTTTCTTGGCAATGCTTATGTCAGCAAATTTAAATTGAATACGATTCACTGATTACTATTCTTATTTGCAGATAAAGCTCGTTGGCGCATGGAATTAACTGGAGCCATATTGCACGCGCTCTCCTGGCGAAAGTTTTTGCAATCTGTCGCCAATTAGACTGAGTTGCATACTGCCGCGACGCCACAATAGGGAATTGGCTATCAATCGAAAAAGCAGCGCAATTGAATATTTGAGTTGATCGTTGCGTGTGTTGTGTTGCAGCAAGAAGCAGGTCGTCAGCATCAGCATTTGTTGGATCACGTAGTTGGCTACGCTAGGTCAACCGAATAGAGAAGACTTTCTGCTGGAGTAATGAGCAGAGTTTGGCGATTGCAGGCTCTTGAGGCGGTACGCGTATTGAGCCGATCTGCGTATGATTCTTCGCTTCGGAGGGTGGCAAATGATGCGAAATGAGTGGCTGCGTGGCTTGCCATTCGTTTATATATGGGATGCTGTCAATTGAATAACAGGTGGCCGTGTTGTCATGTGATGTGCTTTCTGAAAAGCTGACGGCGTCTTCATTAGTTAGATCATCTTCGATTCGGATTACTGTATTCAGTGTTGCGATTAGCTGCTTATGCAGAGTTTGCTAAACGGCCACTTATATTGTTGCTGTTGTAGCTAATGTTAATATAGCAATAGCATTGTTTCGTCGAATTACAGAATTTCTTGGCAATGTGTATATCTGCAAATTTGAATTAAATAAGAAAACTAGTTAAAAGTTAATATTTAATAAGTGCATAACAGTTGGCCGCATTGTCAAGTCATGTGCTTTCTGCTAAGCTGACGGCTTCTTCATTATTCAGATCATCTTCGATTCGGAGTACTGTATTCAGTGTTGCGATTAGCTGCTTATGCTGAGTTTACTGAACGGCTGCTTATATTGTTGCTGTTGTAGCTAATGTTGATATAGCAATAGCATTTTTTCGTCGAATTACAGAATTTCTTGGCAATATGTATGTCTGCAAATTTGAATTAAATAAGAAAACTTGTTAATAGTTAATAATTAATAAGTGCATAACTGTTGGCCGCGTTGTCATGTGATGTGCTTTCTGCTAAGCTGACGGCTTCTTCATTTGTTAGATCATCTTCGATTCGGATTACTGTATTCAGTGTTGCGATTAGCTGCTTATGCTGAGTTTGCTAAACGGCCGCATCTATTGTTGCTAATGTTGTTAGCTAATGTTCATATAGCAATAGCAATGTTGGCCACTGTGATTTAGAAACGGCGGCTATTTCGTCGAATTACAGGCATCGTTAGAATCGACGAAATTGATGCCCATTGTGTTGCGATTAGCTGCTTATGCTGAGTTTATTGAACGGCTGCTTATATTGTTGCTGTTGTAGCTAATGATAATATAGCAATAGCATTGTTTCGTCGAATTACAGAATTTCTTGGCAATATGTATATCTGCAAATTTGAATTAAATAAGAAAACTAGTTAATAGTTAATAATTAATAAGTGCATAACAGTTGGCCGCATTGTCATGTCATGTGCTTTCTACTAAGCTGACGGCTTCTTCATTATTCAGATCATCTTCGATTCGGAGTACTGTATTCAGTGTTGCGATTAGCTGCTTATGCTGAGTTTATTGAACGGCTGCTTATATTGTTGCTGTTGTAGCTAATGTTAATATAGCAATAGCATTGTTTCGTCGAATTACAGAATTTCTTGGCAATGTGTATATCTGCAAATTTGAATTAAATAAGAAAACTAGTTAAAAGTTAATATTTAATAAGTGCATAACAGTTGGCCGCATTGTCAAGTCATGTGCTTTCTGCTAAGCTGACGGCTTCTTCATTATTCAGATCATCTTCGATTCGGAGTACTGTATTCAGTGTTGCGATTAGCTGCTTATGCTGAGTTTACTGAACGGCTGCTTATATTGTTGCTGTTGTAGCTAATGTTGATATAGCAATAGCATTTTTTCGTCGAATTACAGAATTTCTTGGCAATATGTATGTCTGCAAATTTGAATTAAATAAGAAAACTTGTTAATAGTTAATAATTAATAAGTGCATAACTGTTGGCCGCGTTGTCATGTGATGTGCTTTCTGCTAAGCTGACGGCTTCTTCATTTGTTAGATCATCTTCGATTCGGATTACTGTATTCAGTGTTGCGATTAGCTGCTTATGCTGAGTTTGCTAAACGGCCGCATCTATTGTTGCTAATGTTGTTAGCTAATGTTCATATAGCAATAGCAATGTTGGCCATGGAATTAACTGGAGCCATATTGCACGCGCTCTCCTGGCGAAAGTTTTTGCAATCTGTCGCCAATTAGACTGAGTTGCATACTGCCGCGACGCCACAATAGGGAATTGGCTATCAATCGAAAAAGCAGCGCAATTGAATATTTGAGTTGATCGTTGCGTGTGTTGTGTTGCAGCAAGAAGCAGGTCGTCAGCATCAGCATTTGTTGGATCACGTTATTTTCTTGGCAATATGTATGTCTGCAAATTTGAATTAAATAAGAAAATTAACCTATTCCTATTCTTATTGTTAAAAGTGAACAGAGAGCAGGCATGCTTACCAAGTTGGCTACGCTAGGTCAACCGAATAGAGAAGACTTTCTGCTGGAGTAATGAGCAGAGTTTGGCGATTGCAGGCTCTTGAGGCGGTACGCGTATTGAGCCGATCTGCGTATGATTCTTCGCTTCGGAGGGTGGCAAATGATGCGAAATGAGTGGCTGCGTGGCTTGCCATTCGTTTATATATGGGATGCTGTCAATTGAATAACAGGTGGCCGTGTTGTCATGTGATGTGCTTTCTGAAAAGCTGACGGCGTCTTCATTAGTTAGATCATCTTCGATTCGGATTACTGTATTCAGTGTTGCGATTAGCTGCTTATGCAGAGTTTGCTAAACGGCCACTTATATTGTTGCTGTTGTAGCTAATGTTAATATAGCAATAGCATTGTTTCGTCGAATTACAGAATTTCTTGGCAATGTGTATATCTGCAAATTTGAATTAAATAAGAAAACTAGTTAAAAGTTAATATTTAATAAGTGCATAACAGTTGGCCGCATTGTCAAGTCATGTGCTTTCTGCTAAGCTGACGGCTTCTTCATTATTCAGATCATCTTCGATTCGGAGTACTGTATTCAGTGTTGCGATTAGCTGCTTATGCTGAGTTTACTGAACGGCTGCTTATATTGTTGCTGTTGTAGCTAATGTTGATATAGCAATAGCATTTTTTCGTCGAATTACAGAATTTCTTGGCAATATGTATGTCTGCAAATTTGAATTAAATAAGAAAACTTGTTAATAGTTAATAATTAATAAGTGCATAACTGTTGGCCGCGTTGTCATGTGATGTGCTTTCTGCTAAGCTGACGGCTTCTTCATTTGTTAGATCATCTTCGATTCGGATTACTGTATTCAGTGTTGCGATTAGCTGCTTATGCTGAGTTTGCTAAACGGCCGCATCTATTGTTGCTAATGTTGTTAGCTAATGTTCATATAGCAATAGCAATGTTGGCCACTGTGATTTAGAAACGGCGGCTATTTCGTCGAATTACAGGCATCGTTAGAATCGACGAAATTGATGCCCATTGTGTTGCGATTAGCTGCTTATGCTGAGTTTATTGAACGGCTGCTTATATTGTTGCTGTTGTAGCTAATGATAATATAGCAATAGCATTGTTTCGTCGAATTACAGAATTTCTTGGCAATATGTATATCTGCAAATTTGAATTAAATAAGAAAACTAGTTAATAGTTAATAATTAATAAGTGCATAACAGTTGGCCGCATTGTCATGTCATGTGCTTTCTACTAAGCTGACGGCTTCTTCATTATTCAGATCATCTTCGATTCGGAGTACTGTATTCAGTGTTGCGATTAGCTGCTTATGCTGAGTTTATTGAACGGCTGCTTATATTGTTGCTGTTGTAGCTAATGTTAATATAGCAATAGCATTGTTTCGTCGAATTACAGAATTTCTTGGCAATGTGTATATCTGCAAATTTGAATTAAATAAGAAAACTAGTTAAAAGTTAATATTTAATAAGTGCATAACAGTTGGCCGCATTGTCAAGTCATGTGCTTTCTGCTAAGCTGACGGCTTCTTCATTATTCAGATCATCTTCGATTCGGAGTACTGTATTCAGTGTTGCGATTAGCTGCTTATGCTGAGTTTACTGAACGGCTGCTTATATTGTTGCTGTTGTAGCTAATGTTGATATAGCAATAGCATTTTTTCGTCGAATTACAGAATTTCTTGGCAATATGTATGTCTGCAAATTTGAATTAAATAAGAAAACTTGTTAATAGTTAATAATTAATAAGTGCATAACTGTTGGCCGCGTTGTCATGTGATGTGCTTTCTGCTAAGCTGACGGCTTCTTCATTTGTTAGATCATCTTCGATTCGGATTACTGTATTCAGTGTTGCGATTAGCTGCTTATGCTGAGTTTGCTAAACGGCCGCATCTATTGTTGCTAATGTTGTTAGCTAATGTTCATATAGCAATAGCAATGTTGGCCACTGTGATTTAGAAACGGCGGCTATTTCGTCGAATTACAGGCATCGTTAGAATCGACGAAATTGATGCCCATTGTGTTGCGATTAGCTGCTTATGCTGAGTTTATTGAACGGCTGCTTATATTGTTGCTGTTGTAGCTAATGATAATATAGCAATAGCATTGTTTCGTCGAATTACAGAATTTCTTGGCAATATGTATATCTGCAAATTTGAATTAAATAAGAAAACTAGTTAATAGTTAATAATTAATAAGTGCATAACAGTTGGCCGCATTGTCATGTCATGTGCTTTCTACTAAGCTGACGGCTTCTTCATTATTCAGATCATCTTCGATTCGGAGTACTGTATTCAGTGTTGCGATTAGCTGCTTATGCTGAGTTTACTGAACGGCTGCTTATATTGTTGCTGTTGTAGCTAATGTTGATATAGCAATAGCATTTTTTCGTCGAATTACAGAATTTCTTGGCAATATGTATGTCTGCAAATTTGCATTAAATAAGAAAACTTGTTAATAGTTAATAATTAATAAGTGCATAACTGTTGGCCGCGTTGTCATGTGATGTGCTTTCTGCTAAGCTGACGGCTTCTTCATTTGTTAGATCATCTTCGATTCGGATTACTGTATTCAGTGTTGCGATTAGCTGCTTATGCTGAGTTTGCTAAACGGCCGCATCTATTGTTGCTAATGTTGTTAGCTAATGTTCATATAGCAACAGCAATGTTGGAAACTGTGATTTAGAAACGGCGGCTATTTCGTCGAATTACAGGCATCGTTAGAATCGACGAAATTGATGCCCATTGAGAAATCAATTGGCGACAGACTGTCGCAGGTGCCAAATGCAGACCTAAAAAGTGATCGTCGGGCTTACATAGGCAGCGGCAGTGGCATTGCCATCTTCAGGCGCAGAAACAACAACGATTCAATGTAGTAACGACGAACCTGTAAAAGCAACAGAGATATAATGTGTTGACTTCCGGTAATCAATAATATATTTAAAATGTTCCATTACCTGGTCAATAGGCCGATGAGCATACATGCGCAAACCGATAGGGCAAAGCAATCGTACGCCCAATCGGCGAAACCTCAAGTCACTCGATTCGTCACTGGCATCGTACGCAGCAACAACATCAGCAACAACAACACTCACAATTATTTTGTTTTTAAAATGTAGACTGAACATTTGTACTTTTCTTGTGACTTCGAGAGCATCTTTAATAATGACTTGCATTCTGCTTGGCATTTACAATTAAACTGAGCATGTCACAAAAGATCACTCACTCACAACTATTTTGTTTTTAAAATTTAGACGGTAACTTGTACTTTTCACTTGTTACTTATCACTTCGAGAACACATTTAAGACTGAATTGCATGCTGGTTGACTTCTTAACTGAAACCTCGCAAGCCACAATCACGCCAAAAAAAAACCCAAAGCAAAAATTGTTAGCAACCTCGTGATGAGTTGTGGGTTGTTATAATGAAAACAAATCTGCAGATTTTATGACCGTTTATTGCACTTGTTTACAGGACTCATAGCTTGAGTCGTGGGTTTTTCTAGGTAGATGGCTTGAATATGACAATGAGACGCGGACAAGGCTTGGGTCGTGGGTTGTTATAGGTAGATGGCTTGAATATGACAATGAGACGCGGACAAGGCTTGGGTCGAGGGTTGTTATAGGTAGATGGCTTAAATATGACAATGAGACGCGGCCAATGAAATGCTGCAATTTTTGCTCTAGCCGAAAAGGGTTGCTAGTTATTTTTGTGACCATAGCTTGGGTCATGGGTTTTTCTAGGTAGATGGCTTGAATATGACAATGACACGCGGACAAGCCTTGGGTCGTGGGTTTTTCTAGGTAGATGGCTTGAATATGACAATGAGACGCGGACAAGGCTTGGGTCATGGGTTTTTCTAGGTAGATGGCTTGAATATGACAATGAGACGCGGACAATGAAATGCTGCAATTTTTGCTGTAGCCGAAAAGGGTTGCTAGTTATATTAGTGACCATAGCATGGGTCGCGGATTTTTTGGCATGATCGTTTATGACATGCAAGTGGCTTGGGCGAGGAAATGCTGCATTTTTTGCTCTAGTTATTTTTATGACCACATGACCATATGCTGCAATTGCTGTCGAAATAGAAAGAGTTTCGACTTATTTTTATGAAGTGTTCGAGGAAATGCTGCATCGTACGCAGCAACAACAACACTCACAATTATTTTGTTTTTAAATTGTAGACTGGACACTTGTACTTGCTTGTGCTGCGAGTAGCCAGCAACCTTGTTATAATGTAAACAAATCTGTTGATCTTATGACCGTTTATTACGCTTGTTAACTGGAAAAGGATATAGCTGAAAATCAATTACTCTGTGAGTAGCAGGTGGATGGCTTGAATATGACAATGAGACGCGGACAATGAAATGCTTCTAGTTCTATTTATGACCATAGCATGGGTCGTGGGTTTTTCTAGGTAGATGGCTTGAAAATGACAATGAGATGCGGTCAAGGAAATGCTACAATTTTTGCTCTAGCCGAAAACGGTTGCTAGTTCTTTTTATGACCATAGCTTGGGTTGTGGGTTTGATAAGGTAGATGGCTTGAATATGTGGGTTGTGGGGTTTATAGGTAGATGGTTTGAATATGACAATGAGACGCGGCCAAGGAAATGCTGCAATTTTTGCTCTAGCCGAAAAGGGTTGCTAGTTCTTTCTATGACCATAGCTTAGGTTGTGGGTTTTTTAGGTAGATGGCTTGAATATGACAATGAGACGCGGCCAAGGAAATTCTGCAATTTTTGCAATATACGAAAAAGGTTGCTAGTTCGTTTTATAACCATAGCTTGGGTTGTGGGTTTTATAAGGTAGATGGCTTGAATATGTGGGTTGTGGGTTTTATAGGTAGATGGCTTGAATATGACAATGAGACGCGGGTTCTGGGTTTTTTAGGTAGATGGCTTGAATGTGACAATGAGACGCGGCCAAGGAAATGCTGCAATTTTTGCTGTAGCCGAAAAGGGTTGCTAGTTATATTTGTGACCATAGCATGGGTCACGGATTTTTTGGCATGATCGTTTATGACATGCAAGTGGCTTGGGCGAGGAAATGCTGCATTTTTTGCTCTAGTTATTTTTATGACCACATGACCATATGCTGCAATTGCTGTCGAAATAGAAAGAGTTTCGACTTATTTTTATGAAGTGTTCGAGGAAATGCTGCATCGTACGCAGCAACAACAACACTCACAATTATTTTGTTTTTAAATTGTAGACTGGACACTTGTACTTGCTTGTGCTGCGAGTAGCCAGCAACCTTGTTATAATGTAAACAAATCTGTTGATCTTATGACCGTTTATTACGCTTGTTAACTGGAAAAGGATATAGCTGAAAATCAATTACTCTGTGAGTAGCAGGTGGGTGGCTTGAATATGACAATGAGACGCGGACAATGAAATGCTTCTAGTTCTATTTATGACCATAGCATGGGTCGTGGGTTTTTCTAGGTAGATGGCTTGAAAATGACAATGAGATGCGGTCAAGGAAATGCTACAATTTTTGCTCTAGCCGAAAACGGTTGCTAGTTCTTTTTATGACCATAGCTTGGGTTGTGGGTTTGATAAGGTAGATGGCTTGAATATGTGGGTTGTGGGGTTTATAGGTAGATGGTTTGAATATGACAATGAGACGCGGCCAAGGAAATGCTGCAATTTTTGCTCTAGCCGAAAAGGGTTGCTAGTTCTTTCTATGACCATAGCTTGGGTTGTGGGTTTTTTAGGTAGATGGCTTGAATATGACAATGAGACGCGGCCAAGGAAATTCTGCAATTTTTGCAATATACGAAAAAGGTTGCTAGTTCGTTTTATAACCATAGCTTGGGTTGTGGGTTTTATAAGGTAGATGGCTTGAATATGTAGGTTGTGGGTTTTATAGGTAGATGGCTTGAATATGACAATGAGACGCGGGTTCTGGGTTTTTTAGGTAGATGGCTTGAATGTGACAATGAGACGCGGCCAAGGAAATGCTGCAATTTTTGCTGTAGCCGAGAAGGGTTGCTAGTTATATTTGTGACCATAGCATGGGTCACGGATTTTTTGGCATGATCGTTTATGACATGCAAGTGGCTTGGGCGAGGAAATGCTGCATTTTTTGCTCTAGTTATTTTTATGACGACATGACCATATGCTGCAATTGCTGTCGAAATAGAAAGAGTTTCGACTTATTTTTATGAAGTGTTCGAGGAAATGCTGCATCGTACGCAGCAACAACAACACTCACAATTATTTTGTTTTTAAATTGTAGACTGGACACTTGTACTTGCTTGTGCTGCGAGTAGCCAGCAACCTTGTTATAATGTAAACAAATCTGTTGATCTTATGACCGTTTATTACGCTTGTTAACTGGAAAAGGATATAGCTGAAAATCAATTACTCTGTGAGTAGCAGGTGGATGGCTTGAATATGACAATGAGACGCGGACAATGAAATGCTTCTAGTTCTATTTATGACCATAGCATGGGTCGTGGGTTTTTCTAGGTAGATGGCTTGAAAATGACAATGAGATGCGGTCAAGGAAATGCTACAATTTTTGCTCTAGCCGAAAACGGTTGCTAGTTCTTTTTATGACCATAGCTTGGGTTGTGGGTTTGATAAGGTAGATGGCTTGAATATGTGGGTTGTGAGGTTTATAGGTAGATGGTTTGAATATGACAATGAGACGCGGCCAAGGAAATGCTGCAATTTTTGCTCTAGCCGAAAAGGGTTGCTAGTTCTTTCTATGACCATAGCTTGGGTTGTGGGTTTTTTAGGTACATGGCTTGAATATGACAATGAGACGCGGCCAAGGAAATTCTGCAATTTTTGCAATATACGAAAAAGGTTGCTAGTTCGTTTTATAACCATAGCTTGGGTTGTGGGTTTTATAAGGTAGATGGCTTGAATATGTGGGTTGTGGGTTTTATAGGTAGATGGCTTGAATATGACAATGAGACGCGGGTTCTGGGTTTTTTAGGTAGATGGCTTGAATGTGACAATGAGACGCGGCCAAGGAAATGCTGCAATTTTTTCTAGGTAGATGGCTTGAAAATGACAATGAGATGCGGTCAAGGAAATGCTACAATTTTTGCTCTAGCCGAAAACGGTTGCTAGTTCTTTTTATGACCATAGCTTGGGTTGTGGGTTTGATAAGGTAGATGGCTTGAATATGTGGGTTGTGAGGTTTATAGGTAGATGGTTTGAATATGACAATGAGACGCGGCCAAGGAAATGCTGCAATTTTTGCTCTAGCCGAAAAGGGTTGCTAGTTCTTTCTATGACCATAGCTTGGGTTGTGGGTTTTTTAGGTAGATGGCTTGAATATGACAATGAGACGCGGCCAAGGAAATTCTGCAATTTTTGCAATATACGAAAAAGGTTGCTAGTTCGTTTTATAACCATAGCTTGGGTTGTGGGTTTTATAAGGTAGATGGCTTGAATATGTGGGTTGTGGGTTTTATAGGTAGATGGCTTGAATATGACAATGAGACGCGGGTTCTGGGTTTTTTAGGTAGATGGCTTGAATGTGACAATGAGACGCGGCCAAGGAAATGCTGCAATTTTTGCTGTAGCCGAAAAGGGTTGCTAGTTATATTTGTGACCATAGCAATGAGACGCGGCCAAGGAAATTCTGCAATTTTTGCAATATACGAAAAAGGTTGCTAGTTCGTTTTATAACCATAGCTTGGGTTGTGGGTTTTATAAGGTAGATGGCTTGAATATGTGGGTTGTGGGTTTTATAGGTAGATGGCTTGAATATGACAATGAGACGCGGGTTCTGGGTTTTTTAGGTAGATGGCTTGAATGTG